>OX438535.1:30973529-31621938 GCA_949316355.1 Bruchidius siliquastri | reverse complement strand
TATAGTTTACAACGTTGCCAAGGTCAATGTGAATAGACGTTTATCCTCTTACACAGCTTTCTTTGTGAAACACTATCTATAATACACACTTGTTATATTTTTCCTTGAAGCATACTAATTCAGACTAGGTCACAGTGTTCGAAGTAATTTGAAAGACGAGCAAGACCTATAGACAGATTTTTGCGTTTATTAACAAAGTAAAAGTCATTGTCATTCTAATTTCGTCTATATTTTCAGTTTCTATGCAGTTGTTTAAGAAGTTACACTTTCATGAAGAAACAATTCATTATCTTAAGGGGTATACGTCAAAACTTTGAAGTTTAGCTGATTAAGTTAACATGCTTGGTATACACTTCAAAGGGAGAATAATACGCGTTGTAATAATATAAAATAATACAATTATTAAATAAACCGCAACTTTTTACAATAAACACAAAATAGCCTCAATTATCATGAGTATATAATTATAAACAATTTCATCAATTTTGCGAGTGAATAACACGCAAATTCCTCGGTCTCGTTAGCGATACCCGACCTGAGAATTATAATAATTTATAGGCTTTACGGTGCCCTGTCCTGTACCAGGTCTGCGCACAACCCTCATAATTTGGGCACATGTAGATTTAGTACATACGGTGTAAAGGCCGTTCGGGCAACTAAATAAAGAGGTCATCTAATAGAATCGGCCGATGCGGAATTGAAAAAAATCTGTGTAATGAGAATTGGTGGTATTGTGGATAAACGTGATGATTCAGTGGTAATGTGCCGAATTGCATTTATTTAGAATAACCTCACTTTTATATTGCCTGAGAGGTGGCTTTAGCTTGTTTGTTTAGAAATGCACAATACCAACTTCATTTATGGTATTTTAACTATGTTAAACGTCGCAAAACAATCCAATTTTTTACAAAATGTATTATACGGTTTTCGTGAATTGGTTTGAAATTTCCTTGTAGTTATTGACAGTTTAATTTAGCACTGCATGCCCAAAAAGATTTTTGTTGACTAAAATTTTCCAAAAACAGTGAAAAAAGGCGTTTTAGTAATGAAAACATGTAATGTCTTTTTTCATTTTCATATTGCCTTAAGGAAAAAACGATAAAAGACATTGCATACAAACCAGAAATTAATTGCACTATAATGAATGTTAAGTGTGAGTTTGTCGTTTTATCTTGTTGATTTTTTGATCTGATCAATCAGTATTGATCATAAATTTGATACTCAAGTGTATTAGTATATATAAATATTAACTATATTTAAAAGTCATTTACATTAATTTTGTTTGAATCGATTGCGCAATATATTTCAGATATTGGGGGCAATTCACATTAGGGATTGAGGAAAATTCATATAAAACCTCAAGCTTTAGTTAAGTTAACTTATTTTTTGTATAAGGGTATGAGGTATATACAATAGACCATAGATAGAAAAATATTTGGTATAAAAACTTTGGTGTCTTGGAGCTTAACAACTAGTTATGGAAACACTCCTAGAAATATGAAGAACAGTGGCAGTGGGAATCATATAATTTTACTGGTTATGTGTAGTTCATATTTCGATTTACTGGATTTTCATATTTTCAGGTGCAGCCTGGTGGTCGATGGCTTCCCATCTGGCCGCTCAGGACTACTTGGCGCGCTTGCAAGCTTCTGGTCTTAATTTTCCGGGATTGGGAAATCCCACCGAATTACAATACTCAGCACTTGGACTGCCGTCTCCACTAGCCGCGTTACACAACAAATCTTCCACTACTTCCAAAAGCGCTAAAGGATCTGCGATCTCTTCTTCCTTATCCAGGTTAGTAATGCATTGGTGTAATTCCATCTAGATTGGGTGTCTTTATTACATAGGTTAAGTCTCTACCTAAATCTTCATTTCACACAATATCTGTGACACCAAAGAAACTGACAGGAATTTATTTTCAATTTGCTTAATTGGTATTATATTTATATCTTATTAATGTCATATTTGATATTGTATGTTATTGAAATTTTTTACTAGGCAATAGATGAACGGATTTTTAATAATATTCATAGCTACGATATTTGTAAATGATGGTTTTTCTATACATATGTCTACTACTACTTCTAATGTGAGGTAACATAACAGAGAGGTAACAAATTCGAGGAATATTTACTTTATGAACACAGGAGACCAACATAATGTTCAACTACAAAGATTCGATATCATTAATTTGTTACCATAATTTTGGGGCTTGTCACATAATATCTCAGAAAAGTCCAAAAATGTAGTTTTTTCCTAAGCTTTCAACTTATCTATAAGACTTGAAATGTTTCGCCTCACCACTACTACTATCCATAAGGTTTTGTGGTATATTATGAGTCATCGCCATTTCAGATAACGTCACAACTTTTTTTTCGTCTCCGAAATTCTCTCTCAAACTGTGTGTCTGAGTACTGACGTTCACGCGTTCCAAGCTAAAGAAAAAACGAACAAGAAACGGATAACTTCTGAACCCATAAACGAATTTATATTTTTCAACATGGAATCTTCTCCGGAATCTTAAATGTATTGAATTTGGAAATAATAATCAATTTAGTAAAATTAACACTTGTGAAATCGAGCCAAATTCAGAGAAAAACGACAAATTTATACATTACAAATATTTTTCCAACGAGTACCGCCAAAATGTTTAATTTAGTTTATCATAAAGACTAGGCTTTTCCACATAATAAATCAAAAAAATAGTTGTGAATAACTGCGAATTTGACATGTGTGCTAATTTTTAGATTGCGTGGCATTAATTTTTCCAATAATGATTCTAAGAAAAATAATTCAGATAAAAATGTTTGTGTTCAACACAGGAGTTTCATAAGTAAAACTTTATCTTCTGAAAGGCCTTTGAAAACAGTCAAATCTGACAGTCCGACCATGATTCAATATAATTCGAAACGCGCCATTGAAAGAGTTTTTTTGTTAAACTTCTGTCTAAATGAAGAAAAATAAATATTATTATTGAAAAAGTATTGTTTTTTCTATAAAAATATTCTATGAACTATTTATAATATCGGATTATAAATTGATATCATTTTAGTCAAAAATAGTCATAAATCGCCTCATGAATTTTGCACATTACGATCATTATGAAAATAAAACATTTTTTTTTTCAATCGTATTTGTAATTATAGTAATTTTTTGTAATACTTCCTGCATCAAATTACAAAAATTCTAAATATACCTGCTATATACTAGATGAAAAAGGTTATCAAAACGCGCTACCGTATATTTTATGATACCAAATATCTCTCAATACTGTAAGTACAGTGCAAACAATTCAATAAAACAAATCTGAAGTTTTCAACTTGCGTTACTAACCTTGGGTATTACAGCACCAAAGATGTTCCGTTCAAAATTCATTCATAACATTTTGTATAATTAATGTAAAGACGTATCATAAACTGAACTGGCAGTGGTATTTTGCACACAGTGTTAATTGAATGTATGTATTATGTCGGAAACATCATAAATTTATTCGTCCGCGGTACAAGGTGACAAGTGTATTCGCATTTCATGGGTATCAAAACTTTTTGAGAATCTCCAATGGATTTTTGTCCAGGATGTTATGGATTGAGTGGTCAACTACCTGAATTTAATATACTTTCATTAATGCAGTAACTCAAAACAACAACAAACGTTGACTTTGTGATACAATGTGATGTTTTTGAGTTAAAAATTATGTCTGCTTATTATTGTTTTGTTTATCGCAAACCAAAAATAACAGTGGCGTGTCATAGTTTCCATACACAAATATTGCGAATTTTGATATACCATACCTTGAAAAGTCAGTTTTTCAGGACATAAAACTTTGTTCCTGGAAATAGTCCATTGAATGGGTAATATCGGAGCGAACTGACCAACGTCAATAGATATTGTTTGCATATCACTGCTAATGATTCATTCTGAATTAGTGTTATCCTTTTGAGTATTATAAAATATTTTTCTTTTTCATCTTTATAGGTCGGCAGGCAACTCGAAATCGTCCCTAGGGTCTTCCGGCCACGGTCCCAGCTCGTCCCATTCCAGCAAGTCGGACTTGAACGGGCGGTCTTCCGGCGAGAAGGGCGGCGGCGGCAATCGACCGCCCTCATCCTCCCCCTCCCACCAGCACCTTAAGTACGGCGCCCCGTCCGTGCCCGGTCTGACGATACAGCCGGCCCAGGCCGTGTCCGTCGGAGAGAGGCAGCGCGGTCAGAAGGGCGGTGAGGCGGCGTACTCGCCCGTCTCATCCGCTACGGGGGCGGTTTCGCAGGCGACAACGCCAGTCAAGAATAAGGTCAGTTCTCATACGGTACATTATAATAAATATATATAACGGTTACATAATAAAACGAAAGTGCTTAACATGTTATGGAACACATTAATCTGAGAGTTCGAGGTGTTTACTACGCCGATAGAATTATTCATAAAGTGCCTGTGTTTATTTTACATTAATGTCTGCAGCCATGAAACGCAAAGTCTGCCTGCGCAATCTCGTCGGACATGTGTGAAAGAATTAAAATTAAGGACTAGTTGATTCTGGCACGTGCCGGCGGTCTGATATTCAACACTGAGACTTGTGATAGCAAGACTAACCTTAAAGTTAACAGCCGGATGTCATTTCTTTGGCAACTAAACCACATGCCTAACAGATAATTCTATACAATGCAGAAATGTAATTTTCTTTGTGGGAGAATTTATAATGTAAACAAATCCATATCACATAATGAACAAACGCATCTGTAATGTTCTCTACCCAAGAGAAGAAGAAATTAAGGCGATCTTTTCTCGCAAATTTGTTGCGAGATGCAAATTGGATTATTTTCCTTGCCGCCCATTGTCGGGTTTCCGAAAAACAAGAGTTACTTTTTGGAAAAATTGATAAAACTTGATTCAAAATCGTATTTTCGTATCAGTTCGACCTAATTGACAGATGTCTTAAGAGGAATCTGTCATCGCTATTAGGCAGTCCAAGTTGATCGGAACTTTGACTTCGTAGAGATGTCATTGGACAGCGCCACTTTGTGCATCTTTCAAATATATACGATAAGACTGAATAGAGCTCTAAAATACGTTATACATTGCTGATAAACCATTATACCAGAACTTTTCATTTTTTGTTCAGGCAAATACCTCGAATAACTCCAGCGGAGGAACCGTGAAAGTGTCCTCACCTTCTCCAAGCATTTTTACGAGTCCATTAAGCTTAGCTAGCAATAATAGCGGATCCGAACGCAGTACCCCTACCGGCGGGATAAATAGTACTACCATTGCCAGTTTACCTTCTAGTATTCTAAGGTAAGGACCTATGATATATTCTGAGTTTGACGAATTTATATTATGCATTTTATTTCCGGTCTTCCACTTTTCATCATCGACCTCATCTTGTTACCGTATAATTGTTATTAATAAGTTTGTTACCTTTATAATCTACTGCTTTACGGGCTTACTAATCTGAATAAATATTTGCATATCGGCTATGGCGATTTGGACGTCTAGAATAGGCATAATATTTTTCGTATCTTTATGAATAATATGAATGATCAATAAGATTTCATTGTGTGATTACAAACTATTTAGATATTATGATACATCTTTATTTTGGTTATAGTGCCGCTTTAGAAGGCAACAGGTAAGCTAATCTGGAAAAATGCCTTGCATATTTTTGTTTCTTTGAATTATTTAGAATGATTATTCTAGATTGAGTCGGAAATATACGTTTTGTAATCTGATTCTCCTTGACGCTATACTTGGTTCAGTTTCAGTACTTTATGAAATCTATATAAAGATTATTATTGATGTGAAATGTTTGTGTATTCAATTCTTATATCTTAGATCTACTACTGTTTTACATTCCGAATCTAATTAGATCGATGCTATATAAATATGTATTACCTGATCTATATCAAAATGTACAATATTTGTTAGCACGTCACCTCCAATAAAACCAATAAATCTTGCTTATCATTTCTAAAATTCAAGCTTTTCGTAGAAACAAAACTTCGTATATTTCCGATTTTTTTAGGTTGAAGTAGGTAATTATTTTATAATATGTGAACATATAAACGTCTTCTTTTTGTTTCATCCATTCTCTCCTGTGAGTTTTTCAACAAAAAATATACCACATTTCAATCTTTTCTGCCTGTTATCGTTTTTGTTACTGTGTGTAATACAATTTTGAGAGAGGGAGAGGATGGCTCTTAGATTCTGAAATTCACCAAACCTCTTTTACCTGTATCTGTAATATTGTCAATTGCCAGTGAGTTAGCTTCGCTTGTCTTATCGACGCCATTTAATATTCCCAATGAAGATTACATGAGCTGACTGTTCTTACATAGAATACCTCATTCATATATTAGTTAAACATTGTATGACTAAAGTTGAAGTATCAAATGCTCCTATAACATAAAAATGTATGTCGAACCACACCAATGTAAAAATGTTTGTCCACGTAAAAAAAGAAAATGATGCTACGTATTTTAGCCAGCAGATACGATATTGCTTGACTCCAATTTTTACTGAGCAGACAGATCTATGTTATTATTGTAATGAAACCCTATTGTTAATTCTGTTCTACTCTCACGATATAAAATATATAAGGATTATCTGATTCATTGAATGATGATGACTGATTCATAAAGCAGATTACCATCTAATAAAATACTTTCGTGGAATAACTGTTGGGGACGAAACTCAATATTTATTTGTTGTCAACCTGAATGTAGGAAGTATAGTTCATGGTGGTTATAAGCAATTCAATCCTCGTTAAATGATGAACGCTCCAGATAAATAACTTTCACATTAAATACTTTTATTCTTGAATTACGTGCGTAATATAATGATATTTGCATACATAATGTGGCTATCAATGTTTTTTTTCTCAAAACTAATAATCAATATGCATTCGGCATAGGTCAATGGAACTTTTTTTAGTTGTTCTCAGTTTGGCAATGACATGCAAACTTTAACTACTTGATATACATATTTATGAAGAACCATATATTTTTTTGTTTTTCTAGTCAACTATAAACTAAACTAACTACAGTTATATGGATTCAATCTATAATCATGATAACTTGTCCTTACCCTGATTGCAAACTTCTTTTAGTTTTTTTAGAAATAAAAAAGAGGAAACACTGTAGTGGTGATGTTATGAGTACTGTTTTAATATCGCAAGGAAAGTTGAATTTTGTAGTTCCTTATTTTTCTATCGTACTAAACGATTATGTTCAGAGTTGTGAGGTTTTTGTTTGATATTACTCTATATAATTTCTACGCACATTAGGACTTTGTAGGAATTCTTCTATATAGGCTATTTTTCTAGGATTATTTAGACTTTTCTAAGTGTAAACAATAAATGAAATCATCTCAGTACAACCCTGTCGCAGTTTGAACAATAAGATATCAGTGTTAATCATCATATAGAGCGGTATGTTAAAAATAATTATACAATTGGAGACTTTTTTTGTATTTGCTGCAATGAACTTGACATATTGATATTCAACGTTGTGCATGTCGATTTATAACGGCGTGAGAGCATTACTTTTTGCTCTATTACCTCAAAGTTGGATATTAATTTCCATACTCAATAATTGCCGATGGCATTAAATTAAATCAGTTCACTAGTAAACTATAATACATGAAAAATACCCCATTTATTAAACTGGCAAATTCAAGTGTTCACTCTTACAAAGCTATTTAAACCATTAGTATCAGTTGATTCCAGTCTTTCGAATTGTTTTGTTGAAAAATCGATGGAAAAAGAAATACGTTTGTGTGCTTTTATGTTTGAATGTTGTTTTCACATAAGATCGCTACCACCGTCATAGTATAATTTTCTCTTACTCTTGACCAATTATATCAAAAATACGTTTTTTCTTGTTTATTAAATATTTATGCATATGTTCTGAAGAATAACAAGTTTCTGCCAAGAACCCATAGAATCGGGCTTGTGGGAGTCAAAATTTCTGAAGAGATGATTTGGCATTAACATACCTCATGCTACAAGAAAAGCCCCTTGTCACTAGAATCATTACACAGAACGCTATTACTGAGAAAACTGTGGAAAACCGAATATAGCTTAAACACATTCAGTTCACACTTCGACAGTACAGGAAGCAACTGCACGGTCAAACTGATGATGTATAGTCATTTACATTTTCCAATTGCTCTCATTAGGCATGCCCTCAATGTTGAAGAAACATCTCTGAATAATCCTGAGTGTGCTCTTGTCTCAGCGGCGCCGACTACGTGGGTGCTCCAAGGCTCCGAGGATTTTTAGTTTGTTCTTACATTTTGTTTTTTGACATCGTAACGATTATGCCAAATAAACAAAATCGACTGCTGTAGTACAAGACGTTTTTTGCTCTTCAGCTTCTTGAAAGATCAAAATTTAAAATTCAAGATTCTATCAAGATACGCAGTAGTAATTGCATTTATTTGCTTTAAGAATCACTTCCTCACCCCCCTCGTTCCACTTCCCGGATATGATAACGCTACCTGTGGTTTAAAGCCTCCGATTGACAACTTGGCGAGCACCCTCAAAAAGTTTGATAAGTCGGCGCCGATGCCTTGTCTTGTATTATAGAATATATACCCAAACCTATTTGTGACATGTGTTTTCGTATGCCTTGTGTGTGTACCAACGTTGCACGTGTGTGTTCCAGCAGCGATCCTAATTCAATTTTGGGCGGTGTTAGGTTGCCACCCGATACAGAGATCATCAAGTATACATCTTCGATAGTGGGGCCCAAAATACCTGGAACCACGAATCGCGGTAGGAAGAAGACCATCTCGTTAGATCCGCCGTCGGTTAGCCTACATCCGTCGCATTCCAGCACCGGTCTGCTCATCGAGAGAACCACCAAGAGACCGAAATTCACTGTAAGTCCACTCAAAAAATTATATTTTATGGTTCTTGAATGATAACTCGGAGAAATAACTAACATAGATGGAGTAAACAATCAACAATCATTACATAGTGCTGAAACACTGCATACATGAAAAACAACCACGTTTTTGACAGTTGACGCGAAAACAAGACTAAGAGAAAAAATCCAGAATTCCCTCACATTTCCGACACGAATTCCCAGTGTTTACGGATAGTATCCATGCTACTCATGAAAAATGTGTCAAAAATGATTCAACAATGTAATGGGGTTGTTGAGTTTTTCTGAAAATCCAACGGTATTTTGAGATAAAAGAGATTTTTGGATGCTGCTACATATCTATAATCTGGCCAGTTATATATCTGCGAAGATGCGAAATTGTCTTAAATTTATGCAGCTAGACCTTATTGGATTGCTTACGCATTATCAATCAAATTGTCATAATTTTATACTCATCTTGTTTAGTTGCAAATGTATAGACTCGTTTTATTTCATTTCGATTACAATGTCTCATAATATCTACTAATTTTGAGTTTATTAGTTTTCGAACTCGTGTGGCCGGCACCAAGTTACATAAATCCACATGGCGAGTTTGAATCAAGAATTATAAGTTTTGTTTATGAACCAAAAGCTAGCTTTTTGCGACCCTAGCTGTTTTTTTTTTCAATAAGCAAAACTATTGCGTTAATACACCGTTTCACATATTATGTATCAGGCGATGAACATTTATTTTTGCAGGATCACGAGCTCTCTCCGCCATCTACGCCATCCTTGGCCGACAAAGTGGAGGTGATCAAGCTGCCCGCGTCGGCCGCCAACGGGGGTGGCAGTCCGTCGCCCGCCCCTCCGCCCTACCCCGATCACTTGGGCGTAGGAGGCGAGGCCCCGCTGAATCTCTCCTTGAAGCCCAGTTCTGCCTCCGCGGCTTGCGGTGGCGCGATGGGCGGTACGGGAGGGGTTAGCTCGTCATTAGCGTCGCTCTCTAACATGTCGGCGAACATCGGGAGTACCACCACCGATCGGATATGTAAGAAATAATACATATTTCCTCATGATTGAAGCTGTCATAAATCCCATTTGAGCAATTGAAATCAAATATCGGCAAACTTAAGATGACTGAAGGACTTGAAATTTCAAATCAACGATTTTGTTCAATTATAATGGATTATTTGAGTCTTTAATCGTTTTCTTATTTTCCATAGCGTACTGTCATTCATAATCCATATAATATGTATTATTAATAATATTAAAATTAACCGTAAGTGGTCACCTTTGTCGATTGAACAACAATACGGCCAGAATTCAAAACAGGATGTAACAGAATTATGATAATAGTCTTGGATTTTTGAGATTTTTTATTGAAGATGTATAAAACTCGAATTGACAGAGAATTACAAAACAAGACAGTGTTATCGTGAGGCATCCGTTGTTGCTAATTTGATTTATGTATTTTGATTTTGACAAAAAGTGCAAACAGTGCTATTATTTATGTTTTATCTAATAAATGGGATTTCAATTAAGGGCCGCGCAGTTATACATCCATAGCTGTGTTGCAAAAATAACGTAGTTGAAACTTAAACTTTGTTTTTCACAGAAAGTTTTTAGTTTCTTTCTAACATAAATCAACCAATTTTTATCCGATTGACTTAAAATTTCAACTGTATTCTCTGTATTGGATGTTAAAAATTATGGATTTATTATTCCTGAAAACCTTTTCACTTTTTTTTTATGAAAAACTTGGGTTCTCGGAAGCCGCAAATATGGTTTTCACTTACATTACAATAACAAAATATACCCTTACGTAAAGATCTGATATATTTTGTACTGCAAATCAATATTTTGTCAATCTCAAAGTTGGTTCTTTTAGAGGCAAGATGTCCTTCCTCTGTATTGTGTAAAGAGAAATATGAATATCCATGAAAAACTTATTTTATACACCCGTACTCACAACATACTCGTATATGCATATCACAAATACGCAAAAATAATGTATTTATTGCTATCAGCGTACACGCACAAAAATATTTGATGTCATTCGTCTGCTCTTATTAATTCCTTTATTTTTTTTGTAGTTGCCTCATGTTGAGATATTCAATCCTCTTTGAAATATTTGTAAAGGCTTCGTAAATACCTCCTAATAATTTTTTTTCAATAGATCAGTTAATGTGTATTTCATATGAGACCACTGTCATGTCACCCAAATACTGGATAAAATAGCAACGTCCTTGAAATAAATGCGTTTTCAGCACGTCGAAAACCAGGTCCTAAACCACGCCGGGTTCCACAAGCGCAGCAACAGCTGCAGCACCACTCCGCTCCCGCCGCCGCACAACAGTTGCCGCCGTCTGCGGTTCCCAGCTCGTCCCTAGCGCAGCTGTTCAACGCTGCCGCAGCTGCAGCCGCGGCCGCCGAGAGCCCCAGGCCTCCGAGCAGGGGCTCTGATGGTGGCAGCTCCACATCGTCGGTGTCCGGCATCGGCGGTTCTCAGACGGGAGCCTCGGCAACGGTCGTAGGTGGAGTTCAGCCCGCCCAGGCGCACCAGCAGCATCATCACAAAGACGGCCGGCCAAGAAATCTGGGTCGAGGGGTCAGCAAGCCGAAAAAGAACACTGTGGCCTCGTTACTTGCGCAGAGTAGGGCCTTGGGTAAGGACTAACCTTAGTTTTTATTTCAACGCTCTTCCATGCCTATTGAACATCACATCATTTTTAAATCGACCCAAAATCAATTTAGATGCAAAATATTGTTTATAGCTATTAATATGAACATATAATATTCAGGGATGGATTTATTCAAAAGAAATATTTAGAATGAAGAATTACAAGTTAATTTCCTTTCTGCAGGTATCAAACCGGTACCGATGCTGGACCCGAACGTATCCATGGCCCAACAGATGAACATGCTGAAGTCAAACATCCTAGCTGCGCAGCAGTACATCTCTGAGGCGGGGGGTGACGAAAAGGCTCTTAATAAATTTTTGCAGGAAAAGCTGAGGGGTACCCTTAGCGATTCTAGTACGGTAGACGCTACTTCCGATTCTGATAACTTAACTGATTCTAATCATACTGATTCAGAGATGGAGCAGGATGCGGTAGCGGCAAAGAAGCAGAAGCAGTACGACGAGAGGTTACTTCGGGTGCCGCTCGAAAAGGGTAAGCGCTCTTTGCTTCATTTGAAGAAAGTTCAATTTATAGTCATTTGCAGTTTACATTATTCATACTTGTTGACAGATGTCGTAAGCGACATCTATCGCCGCTTCAAGGCAGTCCAAGTGTTGAGACCTTTGACTTTGTAAGTTGCCAATGGGCAGCACGACCTTGCGCGACACAAATATTTTTAATGTAGAATCAGATTAATCTCTCAGCACGATCATATTATGTTTTTTTCTGATTCATCTCTGAAATTTGCATGGTTTGTTTCCAGGCTGGAAAAGAGAGACGATTATACGGGGCCTAACGAAGAATGGTGGCATCAAGGGAGACGTATCCTATATTGCACCGGATTCTACAAATAAATTCAAACAGATGTCTGACGTGACACAGGTAATGTTTTTTTCAAAATCATGGCTGTTCAGAGTGAATCATCATTTCAATGTTTTGGAAGCGGGATGGTTGACGAATGTGTCTTAGATAAATATTTCAACCAATTTCCGAACAACTCATTTTTTGAATATTAAACATTCTTTTCATGATGAAAATGGCGATGTAGCTGACAACCACTTTTTTAAAATTCGAATAATAAACTGCTTTGGGCTCCCACTGTCTTTAGAATTTGCATTTCCCAAGGTTTCATTAATGTGCAAATTCTGAAGAAGGTCCGGAGCAGCGTTATTGAAACATTGCATTGTCTAAAAAAATCAAACAGTGCCAATTTATTTTATATTTCAGTACCTCGAATACCAGAAATCTACCGACTTGTCACGAGACAACTTTACATTCAGCTGTAGAGTCATTTTAGGAGATTACCTGCAGTTGCTTCCAATAGAGATGCAGACTGATGGTACTGAGTTTATACGCTTAACCGAAGAAGATGTTTTTAAAAGGTAAGGTATTTGTAACTATTTTTTTTAATGTGAAATATTTGATGCACTTATTCTTTGTCAAAAATCACAAATGTAACAATTCAACTGGAGGATGTGATTCAAAGTCACTGCTTCGACTCCTGAGAAAAACTGGCCATTTAACATAATTGTTTTCATCAAGTATATAAAATGTGTAGCATGTCTAAGGTATGTATTTGCAATTCTATTGCGACATTATTTCAGACATTCTGACTTCTTAAACTACAAATGGACCATAAGTTTCTCCAGGATTCCAAATAGGAAGTATTGCGGTCCTGCTTTAGGATCGCATTGCTGTATATGTTTAACAACAATGCAAATGCAACGTCTGTATTTTAGCATTTCATAATAGTTCATACTAAGGTCTTGTTTGGTAAATGAAACTGTTACCCTGGAAACAGTCATACAAATACGGTTATAATTTTTCAAAATTAAATTCTCTTTGATAAAGGCTGCTGATACAGCCGAAACCTCAGTAAAGATACTCATTCATACTCATGTGGTTTCAATTAACGTCCAGCGGAAAATATAATGAATAGTAGTCATAGCGTTCATTTTGATAAAGTAAAATTTTTCACTGTCTGGAACATACATTTTTTTCATCCTATTTTTTTGGCAACGTTTTGCAGACTGGAAGAACTGAAATCTGCCATGCGTACCAGCTTGCCATTAGAACAACGAATCGAAATGGCCAGGAAACAACAAGCGGCCAGAGCGGCTGCTAGACTCGATAGAGAACAGGCGAGGATAACAAAAGAACTTGAGAGAAGCGAGAGACAAGAACAGGCAAGAAGAGAGAAGGAAGCGAGAGCACAGCAAATGTTGGAGGTAGGCTTAGTTTTATTCATATAATTATCTGAACTCAAATGATTTATGATTGAAGGTAATATCTTCATGTTCGCTTGCACGCGGCTCAGTTCATGCTATCTCAAATGTGGTTTCAGTTAGCTTTTACAGTGCAGACCATTATGAGTTTTTGGAAGTTATTATTGCTGTGCAAGATTCATTGAAGTGCCGATTATTATCAAGATGTTTAATATGTTTCCTTTTAGAATCAATTAATGGCATTTGCCACAAAATTTGACTTCAGCGCCACTGTGATTTAATTTGCTTGGCTTATCTATAGTACATAGTCAAATCAACCAAACATAAACAGTTTTCGTAAAATTGAATTCGCGGAAGCTTTATTATTAACTTTGCAGTTCTGATTCCAATAGAATATGCTCGGGACGGACTGAAAGGGCAATTTTTAAATGCGAACAGGCAGTACGAGTCGAGAGCAAAGGTTCTGCAGTCAATGACGGCTTAATGATGAGAATGAGCAGTTTATATAAAACAGCATATATTCTGCTCTCTCAAGTCTGATCTTAGTTTCATTGCTTTTTGTAAATAAAAGTCCAAAACTTCGAAAGAGATAGCATATATTGAACTCAATGCCATTAAAGGACTGGCCCAGAAACCTAACGCGACTTCGACCTTTTTGGATTGTAGGTCCTGATTAAAACTGCTGTTGCCTTTATCTAATCATTACTGCCTTCATAAATAAAGCAACAAGGGGCTGTACGCATATCGGAAACATCTCGTTTAAGCAATACCACTTTATCAATGGCTACCCATTACGATTATGTGGTATCAGTATCAAAATGAACACATTATGATTTACGTTTTGTTACATACCTAAATCGATAAAAATTACGTTTCTGATAATTCAATTTTACTGAAAATTTTTACGTGTGGTTAATTTACAACTGTATATTATAGTTTCATTCGAATTTCATTAAGCCTTTTGTTTATGTGACTTACCTAACATATTCCGATAATCTGTTTGGCATGCTATAATAATTACTTTTCCTGATTTCATTTTTATTTTGCCTTCATTATTTTATTGCATGACAGGCTAAAAGAAAGAGACAGGAGGAAATGGAGAAGCAAAAACACGAGGAACAACAACGAAAACAACAGGTATGGTATTTTTAGTAAAGATGAAAGGAACTGCTTATGATGCCCTTTTTGTGATACAGCCCTCAGTATATTTTATATGTCTTATTGCAAATAGAACCAATTCATTAGATTAATATTGATCGTTGAAATAAAATCCAAATCTGAAGTATCATTCAAAACCAAATAAACAAATTCATACTTGATATGAAAATTTTCTGTTGGTTTAATAAATATTTTTTCCTCGTTACAACGTACTCTAGCTTGACATAAAATGTTTATTTCAAAGTTTTCTCTTTTATTTTAGGAGAGGGAGTTAAAAAGACAACAGGCAGCAATTTTGAAGGAACAGGTAATACTACATAAATTACTCGTATCAGTTTACAAATCATGGATCTTAACCGGTTACTTTTAAAACTCGAATAATTTCTGCATTCATTTATGAATATTTAATTTCACATTTTCATTTTTTTACTCATGTTTCATTGCTATATCCATGTCGCTTCTGTATATACTGTGATGGCTGTTTTTTATCCATAGATGTACATACAGGAGATCAATAAACAGCGAGAAATGCTCTACACTGTTGAGTTGGTATGAACCACGTTTCTAAGAAATACCCTAATTTAATTAATTGCATTTTGCACTACTAGCAAATTTCTTTCTTCGCTTCTTATTTATCTGCAATTTAAAGAATTATTGGTGTATTTTGTGTTTATGGTTTTTTCCTTTGGTTCATAATAATTAACCAATCAGCGTCAAAGCTGGACATTTTCATTTAATTTGTACGGTGCTACACTGAACATATTTACCTCTGATACTAGCTGAATAACAACAATTGGCATGCGTTGTCGAAAATTATGATACTTGCAGGCAGAGAAAGCTGATATTTTTCACCTTCTGATATAGATATGAATTTTCATGAAATATCTGGCCCTATAATTTACATGGACTCGTTTGCCGTCGATAAATAACTGTCCCTTGATGGAGCAATCAAATTCGATAACGTAGTAATAACCTTGTTTATCCCTTATGTTTACTCAAATCAATACCTCCATTCAATTTATATTTGAAATGTCCATCTTTACGCATTTCGTATACGAAAATAACAAAATCACCTTACTTATGAATAACTAGTATTATAACATTTGATATAATTATCCACTATACCTTTCACCTTCAGGTTTACACATATGCTTTGGTTTCTTTTTTTCTACACTTAACAAAAGGTTAATCGGCGCTATAATTTAGGTGCATATTTTGGTTGGGGCTTTTTTAATCCCGTTATATTGATTAGAAGAAATTGCAACATCAGAATATACTCGACGTTTCGAGTTTATGCGTTTTATGCAGTTGCAAGATTAGATGTAATTTTTATTTCGGGGCATTTGTTGGTAAAAAAATATTATGGCCATGCAGTCACGCCTACATATTTCTGTACTTCGGATATGTTATAAAATATTTAGGATACAAAAGTGTCCAGAACTGAATGCACAGATCTCTTATTTTCATTGCAATATATCGCACAAAAGTAGAATGATTGATGATTTAGAAAGATTAAAAAAATTAAGAATAAGTATTATAATCGCTAACAAATGTAGGGGACATAATACCGAACGAGGAAAGATACACTTGATAAAATGACTTTTCGTTTGAGCTCCCTTTCTAAAGTGGCCTCTCAAATTTAAATCATTTACATCTTTCCATTTCCTACCATTTGCTCAGATTGAATTCTGCAAAATTGGCCAAATTATAATGATTCTACTTTCACTGGGAATATCAGTAATTGGTTATCTTGAATTATTTTCTTGAATATATATGCTTAAGAATATTCAATGTTTCTTTTAAATATATTTAAATGATTTATACGTAAAATTAAGTTTTAATTATTCCCAAGTATAGAAATATGTTTAAGATGTAGTCCATGTTTTTCCAGGAATTTGATACTGTTCCATTTATTTAACGAACATATCTATATCTGCCTTTGATTTCGATCACTGCTGTTGCAATTTTACTAATTAAATGCATATTTTAAATTTTAGCATGAGTATATTCCAAGATTCATTAGATTCTTCATTTATTTTTATTATATTTGCAAGGAGCGAGAACGTCGCAGGCAACACATGGCGCTAGTCAAGGCTCTGGAAAGTCGCAGAAAACTAGAGGAACGTGAAAGGAAGAAACAACAACTACTAGCGGAAAAACAAGCCAATAAGGAGAAAAAGCTCGAGCAGAGAAAGGTCGAAATGGAAATATTGGCGGAAATACGAAAACCTTGCGAAGACCTGGAATTGGAACAAAATGATCTGCCAGAATACGAACGAATACCGGGTCTGAAAATGTCTGGGAAAGCTTTTGCAGACACTCTAATGGTTAGTTGTCAGTTAGCTTACTTATTGTAATATCAAATTATGGTAATAGCGCTACATGAGGGTTTATATACCTATTATTTATTTACTTTTCCTCATGTAGGACTGGGAAAACTAACTTGAATTTTATTTTTTTTATATATTTATTTTTTTGTTTTATTTTTCAGGTCTTCGAATTTTTGCACAATTTCGGAGAAACGCTTGGCTTTGACATGGAATCTCTGCCGACATTAGACTCTCTACAGCAGGCCTTGCTGTCCAGCGAGCATTCAACGGAGGCCGAAGATGAGTTATTCTCCATAATGACCCACCTGCTAGTATGTGCCATCGAAGATCCGGGGATACCAAATCCGGGCAGGTACACCACGATTCTGGGGCAGAGCCTCAGACAGGCCGATATCACTCCAGCAAACATATCGGAGATACTGAGGATATTTATGTACGCGAACGCTACGGGTGAAGTGAAGGCACTTACAGGCACGTTGGTCGCTCATTATTTTCGCAGCATTAGGAAAATTAGTTTTAAAAGTTGGAGAAAATCATATTTTTGTTAAAGTTGGTAATAGATTCATTAATGACTTTACGATGTGTGATAGAGACAACCACAAACAATACACAGATGAACTATTTGTCAATCAGATTCCTTACATTAAAATGTTGAAGAAAATGCGCACCATTTTTTTAAAACTGCTTTATTACTTTCGGCACAGCAGCCACAAACTCTACAGCTTTACCATTTGTCGAATTGTTAGAAACCCTTAGTTTAATTTTGTGGTTGTAAAAAATGATTGACGAATTGTAAACTGTGTAGTGTTTGTAGTCTTAAAATTTTTGTAGTCCTAAATATATGAACATTTTAAGAATTTCGTCAATTTTCGCAAACTTTATTCTTAAAAAAATTACGTACTCTCAACGACGCTATAACATATTTCTCCTATACAAGAAATAACCTTTCGTAAAAACATGTATAAATAAATTTCAGTCAAGTAACGGATACCATCATTGAAAAATGTATGTTCATTTTTGTTATTGTTTTCTAGGCGTCCACTTCGAGCGTGACCGAGAGAAGCGCGTGGCCGACCACCATCAGAACGACGAAGAGATGCTGTTAACCCAAAGTGGTAAAAACGCCCAGTATTACGAGTTGCTCCATAGCAACTCCACCTACAAGTTGTCAGACTTATTAAAAGACAAACCTTTCTTAGCTCTCTCGCCCACGAACAAGGCTGAAATTTTGGCGTACATATGCAACGAGCTGCTGCAGAACAAGGCGGTCCTGAGGCAGATCGAAAGCTCTCTGGAAAGTGTCGCACATCAGAAGAAAGACAAGTGGTTGTTGGATATGAAGATTAGGAAGTGAGTAGTTGAAAATAACTTTTCTGTCTTACATGCGTTGACTGTAGTCATTTGGATGTTTTTGATATAGCCGATTTCAAAATCATAGTTTAAAAATGCCGTGAGTATTTATAGCAATACTCTTATATTTTCAGACTAAAACTGTTACACAACCGAAAAATCCGATCCGAAGCAATGGAAAAGGTACAGAACAAGACTGATGGAGACACCGATTCGGTGGTGGACTCACCTTCATTACATAAGGACGACCTTCTGGACGACGAAGAGAATGAAATGAGCGAAAATGAAAGCGTTGGAACTCAACCGGAAGAAGAGGAGGACAATAAGCTCTCTGGAGAAGAACTGGGGAAGAAGCTGGAAAAGCTCATCAAGCAGTCCGAATCTCAATTGCAGACATTAAACATGTCTACATCGCAGCTGAGAGCTACTTGCTTTGGACAGGACAGGTGCAGTAATTTTCCTTTAGAAACATTGGATCCCCAGATGTAGATTTGTGATTCGGAATCCCATTCATGATAATGTTTAGGCATACAAAAAATCATTATTATTTGCAGCACAAAATATTTTAATTTCCTAGTAAGTAAAATAAAACAATTACATTTTATGTTGGCGTATAATACGAGAATACCAGTGTGTCTAAATTCTCTTATGAAAGGCAACTTTTTTTTTGCACGAATAATATTTCCTGTTGTTGAAAGCACTTGTAGGAAGTTCCGATACAAACGTTTATACAAATGAATGCTTACAGATACTTTCGACGATACTGGACCTTGCCAAAGGCAGGCGGCATATTCGTTGAGGCCATGGAATCAGCGGATCCCGAGGAGCTGGAGCGCCAACAGAGGCCTGAGGTGGATAACAACGTTAACGGTAACAACCCCACCAACGAAACAATAAAGTGCCTAAACGACCTTGACACCATCATGCAGACTGTAGAGAAAATTAATGACATTAACGTTGATAAAGAGGTTAGCAATATCGTAGGTAAGCAAGCGGACGACGAGGAGGACAAAAAAAAAGAAAACGAGGGAGAAAGTGAGCATAGGAAGACTCCAAACAGATCAGAAGAGATCGTCCAAAATGGAGAGATATTGGATAAAAACGAGAGAAATCTGGCTGAACTGAAGAAGAGCGTCGACGATATAGTACAAAATCTGGAACGAAATATAGGTAATAAGCCACAAAATACATGCGTAATTTTCATTTTTTTAGCTGTAACCATGCCTATAGCAGTTGATAATTATTACTGACATGATTTTAAATGTGCCATTATCAAATACTGTCAAAATTACTACTGAAATTGATCGTTCTGAAGTATTCTAACAAAAAGTTAAACCTCGCCACGATTTGACAATGCAATGTTAAAAACAACACTAGCAACAATTGTCAATTGTTAGACGCATCGTTTTTGTCGATACAAAAGAGTAAATAGGTAAATGCTTATTCAATTCTTGAAAATAAAATGCAGGTAGACCATTTTGAAACTGAGATAATATTGTGCATGAGTTGACCTCTCTCAATGGGGCACCGCTTCAACTAAATTTGATATAGCTGTCATTTTACATTATTATACTTTCGCGGCAACAAATAGCTAACTTACCGAAACCGACGATAATAAGTAACAATCGTAAACTATATCAAATTGAAAACTTTCCCCGACCACAACAAACAATACTGTGAGACAACTTGAGGATATAATTAATATAAAGTTTGTAACCTGTCCTGTGGTTATCTCACTTGTACTGGGCGCCAATGAATTCGACGATCAATTTGCAGAGTTGGAGAGAGAACAGAAAATCAAGGAACATCATGAATCTCCGGACACGATGAATCATATAAATGACGTCAGTATTAAGCGTGAGCCCGAAAGTGAACCGTTCGGTAGCAAGAAGTTCAACCTATTCGAGAGACTAGGGCAATGTATGGAGCGGGAAAATAAGACCGAGGAGGATTTCAAGTGCGAGGTCAAGGCTGAGGTCAAGGAGGAGCTCAAGAATGAAATTCTTAATGAGTTGAAGTCTGAAATTAAAACCGAGCTGAAACAGGTAATATTTGTGTATCTATGTTCCTATATTATACGAAACTATTCTCTTTTAAGTGCATAGGGATTGAGTTACAAACATTTTATCGATACAGTATAAAATAATTGTTCATACTCAAAATCGATCGTGTCATAAGGAGTGTTAGGTTATTACAGAAAATCATATTTGCCACAAGTGAACTAAATTGACCTTTCATATACAGGACGATCCTTAAGTACGTTTTGTTTAGGTTAATCTAAGGAAAAAAGCGTCTATGCAAAAATGCGCGATATAGTGAAAACTATATCGCGCATTTTTGTTTACAAATAAGAACCTACGATGAACTATCATGAAAAGCTAGAATACAGATGATAGAACATTTTTATTAGTTTCAAAAGATCCTATTGGGATATAGAACATTTATAAAAAAGACTAAATATACATAAGTGGTACAATGTCAGATTTTTCCAAGATATAGAATTCAAAACTAAAAATTCAGAACCTAAGATTTAAAATTTAGTGCTTAAAATTTAATATTCAGAACGAAATTTAAAAATTTAAATAAAATCCCAAATTCAAAACTCAAACCTTAAATTTTAAAACTATACAAACAAGACCAGTTACTCTGAAGACAAACATTCAATAAGATTAATATTTGACACACAGCATATTTAAAACAGACAGGAGAAGAAAGAAGACAAATTAATTGGTTTTCTCAGCTCAATTAGGTTATCACTGAATTCCTGCAGTTATATATAAAAGGAAGTTCTTAATCCTGCTTCATTATGTTTAATGGAAGACCCATAGATAGTAAAAGCATCTTATTCCGTTTCCATAGGACATTCAAGATTTTTTTGTATGTATGAATACCTGGTCCTATCGAGAGTTAGATTGCATTTATTACGTGTGGCAATAATTATGTTCAGGATTCAAATCAACAGATCAATATTTTCATTTACAAAAATAATCTAAAATATTCAAGCTGAACAAATTAATATCTTATGTTGGACGAAAATGACCTTACAGCTTTAGGCGAAAAACTTTTCTGATACATTTTTTCCAATTACGGAGTTGTCCAGAAATGATAATGATGTTTCAGTTCTATTCACATGATACACACAATTAACACATTCAGCTCAAATTATATATATAAAATACAGAACACCAAAAGAAAAAAACAGATAAATAAATGAGCAAATAATATTATAAAAAACTACACAAACAATATAAAAACAAACGGCAGTTTTTTTAATGTAGGATCCGCAGAAAATATTTAAAATAGTGGAAACTGAATGCCAATTCGCCCAGGCTAAAGAGTTGTTTAAGAGGAAAATATTTCCGTTACAGTATAGCGCTGAATACGTTGCTAGACTTATGGCTACTCTTTATTGTAAATTGGCGCAACATGACTGCGCTTTGCCAGTTTCTCACTGATACATCAAAAAATAATAAGGGTTACTTAAATGTGGCGCATCTTTGTTATGATGCTCTTGCATAATCAAGCCTCCGCGCGAATACTAAAAACGACTTTTATACAACAGGAACATAACGAAGAAGATAGTGAACACAAATGGTTCAGCATCTTGAACCGCGACTGTTCAAGCTGCGACGGCGGCGTGCTGTTATCGACGGGTTCTAGGTGGGACGCGCCCAGATCGGAAATGACGGAGCTTCGAATTCCGGTGTTCCCACCGCCCGGGGCAAACGGGGCTACTGCGGGCGTGGCGGCAGCTGCTGCGATGGCGGCAGCGGTGTCGCAGGCCACGTGTGATAGTCCGGCACCGCTGCAGATGACTGCCGAGGAGGGGGCGCAACTCGATTACATCAAGAGGCACGGGATGCCGGCCGCCGGCACCAAGCAGGATGTGCCAGAGAATATGAGGTATAGTGTACATACTTTTCATCATTCCAAAACGTGTGGCCCACTGCTTTTGAGTGCAAATAATTTATCTTTTTATTATCATTTTATAAAGATAGGCGATTGTTCATTGCATTTCAATTTGCTCCAGGTATGGCTGGTGGCGTATAACGGACACAGCACTCCTCAGAAGAGTGTTGGACTGCTTGCACGTGCGGGGTGTGAGAGAGCGGGAACTGAAGCGAAATATAATTAGTTTGATGCAAACGATGTATGAACGTCAAGGTAACCTGGTCATAGAGGAGGGCAACCAGGAGTTGACGTCACTGGTGGGAGGTTCTGGGGAACCTCAAGGAGAGGAAATCGCAGTCAGGAGAGTGCATGGTGCTCCTGCGCCGGACGAACCTGGAGCTTGGAGTCAAACCGTCGCGCACAGGGTTGATATGTTTCTTATGGAGCAGGTAGAGGCGTTGGAGGATAAGGTAAGAGACTGCAGGCCAAACTTATTCTAATCGTAAACACTTTAAACTTTGATTTTAACCGACGCACTTGAATTGGCGATGCCAGCTCTTCCACTGGAATTTAAATATAGACAATAGTTATAAACTCGAACGCGAATTTAGACATCACAGGGTTTTTACATCGATGGTT
The DNA here is from genome assembly GCA_949316355.1 of Bruchidius siliquastri. NCBI lineage: Eukaryota > Metazoa > Arthropoda > Insecta > Coleoptera > Chrysomelidae > Bruchidius > Bruchidius siliquastri. Next base: position 31,598,800 of record OX438535.1, on the reverse strand, counting down.
TAATGAGGTTTGGAATGTCGCTGCGGCATTTTTACTTCTTTGTTCCGGTCTCAAAACAGTTGATTTTCATGCCATGAATAATGTCTCTCGAAAATAATATCTCTCTAGAGTCTCTAAAATTCCCTTATGCGCTTATTTACATAATTTATTTGATATATCCTTTCAATGCGTTGATCAATTTATTGACGCCCAAATACTTTAGAATTTGTCCATTTCATCATCACATTCCTATTACTATTAATATGTACTATTATTTATATGTATTGGCAGAAAGTTTTATGCTCCTATTAGGTTGGTTTGTTAAAGTTCGCGAAAATAGTATGTACTTCCTATGGCTTACATTCAGCTTAAGTAGATAAGCATCTAACCACTGCTTTACTTTCATTAAACATGATTCTTATTTTATGTGCACTTCATTGCATTTCATATGCATTTGATCCCTGGCAACAACTGTTGTATCATCTGTGTAACATACTAGCTTACCTCCAAAGTCTTTAATTTTTATGATGCTATTTATGTAAATTGGGAAGAGTGGACCTAGAACGGTACCTTGCGGCACTCAAACATGAATGATGTCTTTTAACTTTAAACACCTATTTTCACCGTTTGTGTCCTATGCGTTAAATACTCTTGTAGTGCAATGCAATAGTTATATAACTTAGTTAATATATTTTAATGAACGGCCTCAGCCGAATCCAAGAGCAGCCGCTGCACATCAATTTGACTTATCCGAGGTATCAATAATTATCGGCTCGATTAATTTTAAAATTTATGAGCTTTATTTGCCACCAGCTTTATACACTGGGTAACAAGAGATTGCAGTGGAATCCGATAAAAATATGTTTATGTCCGCCCTGTCCTGTAACTTGAAAATATAATTTGTTCGCTTTCACGTTTTAATTGATAATTTTGTATTGCTTGAGAAAAAGTACTAGGATTTATTATCAAATTGGTAAATTACATAGCTCTAATAAAATTCATCTTACGAATATTTCTATGAAAGGTTGCGAACGCCAGCATGCAGGTGAAAGGATGGAAACTGCCTAGTAGAGATATGCGTGAGATACCATATCGTCAAATAGTGGAGATTGCAAAAGAACGGTTATCGTCATTAGAACAGAATATTGAAAGGCGATACCTGAAACCACCTTTGGGAGTCAAGTAAGTATTTAATACCAGCATAAAATGAGTATATTACTTGAAGGATATTTCCCTACTCTTGTCTAGTCTAAATTCGTTAGTTAACACTGTTTGATCTGAAAGTTTTGAAACTTATATAAATTTAACATATCGTAACCATTTGCCATTCTTCCAGCACTGGCGACCCAAACTTAGTGGCGATTGCTCAGGAGGCAGCCGCTGCAGCCGCCTCGACACCTACCGTTACCGCTAGCAGCAGTTGCGCCTCATCCGTAGGGCCACCCACATCCTCTTGCCCCGCGTCGTCGGGAGGCTCGTCCAACCCTGCAGCAGGGCCCCCATCTCCCGACGACCTCCCCAAAGGACTGGTAGTGTGGCGCGAAGCCTTGCAACGTAGCTCCACATCGGCCCAGCTCGCCATGTGTCTCTACTCGTTGGAATCCTCCATAGCTTGGGATAAGAGTATAATGAAAGCTGTGAGTTTCATATAAGTTAAAGATTATATTTAGATAGTTGAAAACAATGTCTATTTCGTGCATAATAGTCTAATATATCGTATTCTTTTACAAATCGTACACCTATTCCTCAAAATTTAGATTTGCCTGAATTGTCTGATTTTTTTACAGCTTATGTATAGCGAATCATTCGACACCTATTTCAGGATTTTCCCATATTTTTCTTATAAATTATGTTCTGATAAAATCGAGTAAAATCTTAAAACACTGTAACACTGGATTAAACATTTTTTATTTCCAGTTTTACTAATCGGATCGATTCCGCTCTTTCGACATTTTTTGCCTCATTACGTCAGCTTATTAGATGGCTACTCACATAATAAATATCTCGTTAAATGAATCAAGAAAGTGATAATTGTGTGAAGTGTTTCATGAATTTTTCATATTTGCCCCCACAACAAAAAGAAAATGAAAAAAGGCTGCTTTATGCGTTATTCCATAACTAAAAAACGCGTAGTTGATTCAATTTGAAACTTGATTAGATCAAGATATCTAATATTTCCTAGCGCGCGACGTGCCTGGTGGAAGCCATGACCAACATTCCTCGAAATTCTGAGCATATTTCATGCATTATATATGTAAAATTATCTGAGGAGAGCCTCATTGTCAAACATCCTCCAATAACTGGCTTTATTTTTGGAAGTAACAGATAAAAGCAGAGTGACTAGGAATAATTTATCATATATATTGAATTTTATGCATGCATATAAATTGTTATGTACAATGATTATAACCTTCAAATGCTTCATTTCAAATACTTTATTCACGTTTTCTTGCTTCCAGAATTGTCAATTTTGCCATAGTGGTGACAACGAAGATAAGTTATTACTTTGTGATGGTTGTGATAAGGGTTACCACACCTACTGCTTCAAGCCTAAAATGGAGAACATTCCTGAAGGAGACTGGTAGGTTGAGCAATTGTTCATAGCCTAATAATCAAATTACCTTATATGACTATCCATGTATCTGTATTGAAGCATATTTATCCATTAATAAATGGCAACATATTCATTAATGTATATTCTATGAAACTGCTATGGCTGAACATTTCACCATACCCTAAGTTGAAAGACATGATTATACATGGATGCATACATACATACATACATACACTTCTGAAATATTGTAGAGTCGTTTAGAAGCCCTAACAGATCATTACGTATGATTATTTACATTACCAATAATTACATTACATACGTATGTCGAATTGATGGCTTCATTTTTATAAGTGTGTTTGTTTGTAACAGGTATTGTCACGAATGTATGAACAAAGCGACTGGGGAACGCAATTGCATCGTTTGCGGCCGTCGATCGTCGCAAACCGGCGCTCGCTTGGTGCTGTGCGATCTGTGTCCGCGCGCGTATCATACCGACTGTTCGCGGCCTCCTATGCAGAAACCGCCAAGAGGCAAGTGGTACTGCTCGAATTGTTTCACCAAGAAGCCGCACAGGAAGCCGACCGTAAAGAAGAACCACCAGCCTCGGACGAGTGGCGGGGGAACGCCTGGTAGCATAACAATACCGCCTAAGGAAGGTGGAGGCGCACCACAGCAGCAGCAGCAACAGCTGCCGCTACCACCACAGTCGCAGCAACATCAACACCAAAGGGCGGACTCTGAGTGTGGCGTGGATCAAGGGCCTTCCAGGTGGGTTATTTTTGTTGTTATGCAATGGTTCAATGGGTTTCTCGTTATCAGTCTGGTTAATAATTGAAATCACATATATTTGAAACGGTATAAAAATATTTTGAAACCTTAATGGAAAGCATCACACAAGTAGTATTAAACGAAAACATTAAAAAAATTGAAAATACATTTATCTCGCATAGTAGATCAGTATCTGGTACAATCTTATGGTGGAATCGGATTTCAACTTTTAACTTATTCAAGAGATCTATTGCAAATTAACTGGCTATGTTTTTAGTCCCGCGCCGTCTCACAGCTCCGTCACCACAAACGAAGACCAACCGTCCAACTGCGCACAGAGCGACATCTCTAATTCTTCCTTGACTGCTTCGCCATCAACTGGGGGATGTAGTAGCCTCTCGAGCGCGGCAAAGAAGGAGAAAGCTGCGAACAAACGGCTGATGAAGGAGCTAGCGCCTTGTAAGGCTTTGCTCGAAGATCTCGAATGTCACGATGACGCGTGGCCCTTCTTGTTGCCCGTTAACACCAAGCAGTTTCCCACTTACAAGAAGATCATTAAGGTGCCTATGGATCTATCTACGATCAAAAAGAGGCTGCAAGATTTATAGTAAGTATCAATGGTGTTTATGGGCCAACCGTAATATTTCGAGAACACAGCTCACATATGAACTTTTTTACTGAAAAACTATTGTATGCCAGAATAGCAGAATACTTTCTGAGATCAATAAGTAAAGATCATCTCCTTCACTTGTCGTGTAAGTCGCCATTAACAAATTCTCCGTCGTGTTTCAGCTATAAATCTCGCGACGAGTTTTGCGCAGACGTGCGTCAGATCTTCAATAACTGCGAAACGTTCAACGAGGACGACAGTCCAGTGGGCAAAGCGGGACACTGCATGCGGCAGTTTTTCGAGGCTCGCTGGAGCGAAATTTCAACGGTACAGCATAGTTGAGGGCAGCTGAATTGCCCAAAGAGGTCTTATAATCGCAGAAAGAAGTCCGCCGGCGATAGCATGGGCGGCGAAACACGGTAGAAGCTATGTGTGCGAAACGTAGGCGGGATGATGATAATGATGATGCGGTCGGGGACGTTTTCCTTGATTTTCCAGTTTTTTGCAATGTGCAATGTACGACCTATTACAGTAAGCGATGAACGAAAGAATTGCATGTTTTTGTAACATAGATACTCGTTTAACTGGTGCACAATTAGCCCAATCCAGTAAACCATACCTTAAATGAGAATCGCTATCAGTCTGTCATAGTGAAGGATTCCTTAAACTTGCACTTACATCGCTTATTTGAACGAGTTTAAGTCGAATAGCATTTAAACAAACGACTTTTCAACAAATATCCAGTCTTGCAGTTTGCTGTTGATGAAACTTTAATGCATTGTTCATGATGGATATACCTATTTGTGTTGTGTGTTGGCGAGAGAGTAATCAGCTGATGAGCCAGAAAACAAAAAATATAATTAAATCAAATATAAACATTCTCAACCATGTTTTCCATGTCTAGAGTTCATGATCATTTTGGGGCTTTTTTTATAGGATGTCTCGAAGTGTAATATATTTTTTACATCAAAACTTGATCCTAAAGATTACAATTTTTTTATTTCTCAAGTTGGCGGATATTTTTGGGCATATAGTCAATTTTATGGTGTTTTATTGGGTGTTTTAAAACCGGGTTTATATCAAACCGTGAAAAGTATCAACTCAATATATTCGACTAAACTTTTTTCCTGTGTGCCATATACGATTATCATATACTGCAAAGCATAATGCTATAGTGTATAAATAATTGCATAAATCTACCCATAATCAGTCTACTTAATCAATTAACATGACAATCAGGGTAGAAAGAAAACAAAAAATGGGTAATATAAACGAAAGATGAAACTCTAAAAAGATCATTTTACAAGGTAAACAATCCTATATATTGCCAAATCTCCAAATTGATGAGATATCCATCAAATTGGTTTAACGATTCTAGCTGTTTTTCAGTGTATTTTCAAGTACTGTAAAAGTTATATACACACGAGTAGAATCTTTTTTAGAAAAGGTAATACACACACAATATGCACAGCTAAGTCAGCTGAATTTGAAGTTCTTCGAAATGAAACAAATATACATAGGTCAAATTAAGCTTGCTGCTACAAGACCACTCGACAACTGAAAGCTTAAGGCGATATTACATTTACGAAAGTACCGTCGCGAAAACGTCGTCGCGACGGTACTTTCGAATTATTTTCGTGTTATTTTCGCACTTGCACGACGGCAACCCTGCTTTCACGACGACGAAATTAAAATCGCGTCCTGCGCGATTTTACCTCGAATATACTTTCGCGCCAGTACTTTCGCAAATGTAGTCGTTGTCACTAGTCGCAACTTGATAATGGCAATGGCGGGCGAGAAAAAGTGGAACTCCGCAACAAATATAAAATTTATTGGAGCATACCACCATGCTGTGTGTTTGTGGGACACTAAACATCCCTTATATAAAAATAGAGAAGCTCGAGATGCTGCATATCATAGGATAATAGAGGCTATGGAAATGGATATCATTTTCTACTATTCCCAACAAAAAGTTGAATTTATCCTCCGTCATTCGTAAATAGTAGTGAACTTTTTCTATCTCCGAATGATAGTTCAGTCATTAAGGTTTGGGCACCCAAACTTCTTCTAGTGAGCCAGTTCCGAACCCAGCATCGGCGTTTCCTTCTTCGCAATTTCTTTTTCAACACATAGATGATCATCTGATTGATTACGTCAACAACGGCCACACGTAATGCAACCGATCGCGATGCCATTTTCTCAACTGCATGAAAATAATATGAAGCTAGACTCACGACAGCACTTTCAACGTTTCAACACATGTTTCCGATCGACGAAAATACTTACGCGAAAACAATCAGTTTCGCGACAGTACTTTCGTAAATGTAATATCGCCTTTACAGCAAGATCTGAAATATCAACAAAAACGTCCCTTTTACCTGATTATGTTGTTTGGCATGCATTGCAAGACATTGAAGTGGTATACTAGAGCTTTTTACTGTTGTCTTTTTCGAAATATGCTGATCTTGCATCACTTAATCTTTTCTCGTTATGAAACTTAAAAATTGTGATTCTTTTCGATTATGAATATGATTCTCATGTATTAAAAGTACGTATTTTTGATAACTGTATTTTTTTATATTATTTAAACGACTTATTTATTTAGGTTAAGTCTGCTTGTGTTTGGATTGAAGGATGTTTCAATTTTTTTAAGGTCGTTGCAAAATTTCGAAATACCTATATATATTTTTGCTGCATTAAAAAAATTAACTTGTAGTGTACGTTAGAGAACTTGTAAAAATTGTAAAGAGATAAAGACATTTGCATCGCTCAATTTGTCCTTAGGCTACAAGAAGATTTTATGTAAGCTGAACATAGTTCTGGAAAAGAAAAATGTATTGAAAATATTTGAATGTTCGTAGGCTAGTTCTTTGCAAAAAGTGATTTGCAATCTATAGAACTAGGTTATGTATTTGAGTGTAAGATATTTATAATTATATTTACTTATAAATGTACAGGTTATTTTTATTCCTCTCCTATTCTCTATATTTTCAACATCTATTGTATAATTTTAACCTAATGAACAGATGATAGGTATATAAATGCCAAGGCACCACTACATACCATTCTGTGTTACTTATTGTGATCATGTTATGAAACTAATAGACCTACTATAAGATTCACAAAATGACCAGATTATATGTAGAAAATGATAAATTGCTATTACATAAAAATTAACTTCCATGATACAAATGTAATAAAGAATATATCCATTTGAAGTGCAGTACCTTTATACATATATAGTAACATTGGCTCATTCTTGTAAATATACTAAAATGTATAAAAATGCTCTTTCACGTCATTTACCTATCGAACGGCCCCTCTCTCGGGGGGCCAGCGCCAGCCAGAGCTCAGATCGAACGATAACCACCTCCTGATTTGCGTTTTTCGCCGCTTTTTTCGGCTTTCCAGGCCCATTTTCGACCGCCTGCCACCCGAAAACCCGCTCGAAAGGCCGGCCACGCGAAAGGCCCCGTTCCGAACTTGCCAAAAACCCGCTTTCCCCCCGTAAAACCGCCTTCCGACCCCCCGAAAACCCCGAAAAAAACTATGGCGTCTGTCCAAAAAGTTCCACCTAAAATAACAAAAGATCACTCGTTAATAATACTCGACTAGCGCAGGTTGTGCACGCGTATACTCAAATATAAGATGACACGCATACACCTGCGCAACAAATATTAAGTTGTGACATTTTTTCCTCTATTATTCTACGAAACTATACTCGGAATATTTTTTTCGGCAATCGTAGATTGGAGCCTTGGGTTTCATAAGATCGTTATTAGCTCTTTATCTTCTCTCTTATCGATGATTTTTCTGCATAAGCAATGAACAGCGGTCCCCGATAGCCGTATATATAGCGTTGCTGACGTACACCTCTCACTTTAATCGTTTTTCCCTCAGTAACTGGATGATATTTTTTATTAATGATAACAAAAATAAAGCAAAAACTATTGTAAGAAACAGTTTGTTACGATACTTTGCGTAAAAAGGCTCCGATTAATATTTTTTTATGGAAAGAATGTGAACTTACAAAGGAGTAAGTTACTGATGTCCAACCCGCACATGTTGGCAACAGCGTCAGCTCAACCGCAACTGACATTCATCAGGTAAAACCGACTTTGTAGGGGAAGGTGTGTGACATTTAGTTGAAATACCATACATTTTCAATAATATTCAATATCCTAGCTAAAATTGAATCGAATGAGGCCAAGTAAATACCTATTATTAGTAACGAAACTCCAGATTTTCATTTTGTCAAAGAAAAAATCGGTTATGTAGTGTCGTAAAGAAGATGTACGTCGGTTTCCGGAACTTTGTATAGATTTGGAGCTGAACTGATGTTCTTTATGTAGTGATTGTTCTGAAAATTGCTGTGGATTCTGAAAACTATGTATTCATAGGGCGAGTTCAACTCAAAAATTAATTTATCAAGTGAGTAGTATTCGTTTTCTGTATACTGATGGCGATGAATTTACCCAAAAATGCAAGCCCAGACGTCCGCGAGCGGTTTCCGTATCGGCAAGTTTTTTCGAAATATCTTGGAAATTGATAGAGCAATCTGCGAAAACTTTCTGTGCACGCGTAACGCTGTGCTCTTTAAGGTAGTTGAGTACCACATAAAATGAGCTTTCGAATGACAGCTGTAACGTGTCTGTATGTCATGTAGTTTTCGAGATATTTATTAAAACGTTTAAATGTAAGTTATTGGATGGATTTGAATTTTGGGCACACCCTGTATATGCTAATCACTTTAAAACTTTTTCCGTCCCTATATATCATGTAGTTTTCGAGATATCTAATGAAACGTTTAAATGTAAATTATCGGATGGATTTCAATTTTGGGCACACCCTGTATATCCTAATCACATCAACCCTTATGCCGTCCCTGTACACCACGTAGTTTTCGAGATATATATTAAAATGTGAATGTTCTGGGTAATTTAAATTTTAGACACCCTGTACATGCCAAGCACTCCAATACGTGCGTCGTGTTTGTATATCATGTAGTTTTCGAGATATCTATTGAAACCTTTAAATGTAAATTATCGAATGGATTTCAATTTTTGAGACACCCTGTACATGTTAATCAATTCCACACGTTTTCGTTTCTATATTTCATGTCGTTTTCGCGACATCTAGCAAAACGTTGATAGTGAATTTTAAGGGAAATTTCCATTTGGCGCACCCTGTACATCATGTCGGTTTCGAAATATCTATTCAAATGTTTAAATCTGAATTTTAGGCGAAATTGAAATTTTGGAAACATTCTGTATATGCAAATCAATTCAACACTTTTGCCGTCCCTGTATGTCATATAGCTTTAGAGATATCTATTAAAACGTTAAATGTTAATTTTTGGTGAATGAAATTTTTATTTTAGACACCTCCTGTATATGCTTATCACTGAAACACGTTTTCGTTTTCCTATTTGGAGCGGTTTTCGCGATATCTAGTTAAACGTTGAAAATGAATTTTAGGGGAAATTTAAATTTGACATAACATGTATATCCCAATTCCTGTAATACGTTTGGCATTCCTGTATATCATAAGAGTTTTCGAAATATCTATTAAAATGTTTGTCTGAATTCTAGGTCAACTTTAAATTTGGGACACCCCCTGTATATGCTAATCAAATAAACACTTATATCATTTCAGATACCCTATGCTAACCACTTTAGCCCAATTGGCCCCGTACCCGCACGTCATTAACCTATCGAACGGCCCCACTCTCGGGGGGCCAGCGCCAGCCCGAGCTATGATCGAACGATAACCACCTCCTGATTTGCGTTTTTCGCCGCTTTTTTCGGCTTTCCAGGCCCATTTTCGACCGCCTGCCACCCGAAAACCCGCTCGAAAGGCCGGCCACGCGAAAGGCCCCGTTCCGAACTTGCCGGAAACCCGCTTTCCCCCCGTAAAACCGCCTTCCGACCCCCCGAAAAAAACTATGGCGTCTGTCCAAAAAGTTCCACCTAAAATAACAAAAGATCGCTCGTTAATAATACTCGACTAGCGCAGGTTCTGCACGCGTATACTCAAATATAAGATGACACGCATACACCTGCGCAACAAATATTAAGTTGTGACATTTTTTCCTCTATTATTCTACGAAACTATACTCGGAATATTTTTTTCGGCAATCGTAGATTGGAGCCTTGGGTTTCATAAGATCGTTATTAGCTCTTTATCTTCTCTCTTATCGATGATTTTTCTGCATAAGCAATGAACAGCGGTCCCCGATAGCCGTATATATAGCGTTGCTGACGTACACCTCTCACTTTAATCGTTTTTCCCTCAGTAACTGGATGATATTTTTTATTAATGATAACAAAAATAAAGCAAAAACTATTGTAAGAAACAGTTTGTTACGATACTTTGCGTAAAAAGGCTCCGATTAATATTTTTTTATGGAAAGAATGTGAACTTACAAAGGAGTAAGTTACTGATGTCCAACCCGCACATGTTGGCAACAGCGTCAGCTCAACCGCAACTGACATTCATCAGGTAAAACCGACTTTGTAGGGGAAGGTGTGTGACATTTAGTTGAAATTCCATACATTTTCAATAATATTGAATATCCTAGCTAAAATTGAATCGAATGAGGCCAAGTAAATACCTATTATTAGTAACGAAACTCCAGATTTTCATTTTGTCAAAGAAAAAATCGGTTATGTAGTGTCGTAAAGAAGATGTACGTCGGTTTCCGGAACTTTGTATAGATTTGGAGATGAACTGATGTTCTTTAAGTAGTGATTGTTCTGAAAATTGCTGTGGATTCTGAAAACTATGTATTCATAGGGCGAGTTCAACTCAAAAATTAACTTATCAAGTGAGTAGTATTCGTTTTCTGTATACTGATGGCGATGAATTTACCCAAAAATGCAAGCCCAGACGTCCGCGAGCGGTTTCCGTATCGGCAAGTTTTTTCGAAATATCTTGGAAATTGATAGAGCAATCTGCGAAAACTTTCCGAATTTATCTATTTTCAAAGCTCCTGTATAGCCGAATACCGGCGGCGTTCCGTTATTTGGTCCAATTTTCCTCGCAGCTCTGCCGAAATGTGTGATTGACGGCCGTTTTATTAACCGAATTTTGTAAATTTCGCTATACGTTTAACGAATTTTCTGGAAATCCGAAAAGGATAGAAGAATCGGTCCCTGTGTGTCGGAAACACCGTTTCGAGAGGAAAAAAAGACGATAAAAAATTTTCCTGATCGTAATCTCGAATTACGAAATATCGGACTCGGAAGTGCGCGACGTTACAGCAAGTGTCATTTTTTGGAGAAATTTTTAAATGGTCATAAATCGAAAACGGTGCGACCTACCGACCCGAATTTATATTTAACAACCAGCCCCGTTCATCCAGATTCGTGGGAAAAATCGTAGAAATTGGTAAAGACAACCGTGTAGGCTGTGATAGAGCGCATGCGCGAAAAACGACGTTTTGAGTACCGAAATCTGACAACTTTGAGGAACTTTGAAAATCGTTACCGGTTAAAGCGAGCGTTTTTCGGAAAAAAGTCTCACTTTATACGATTCGTAGTACTCGCCAAGACGTATAAATTGCGGTACTTTCTATTCCGAAAGGAAATCGTTTTCACAGGTTTTTTTTCATTTTTAATTTTTTTTCAAAATAACCGACCTTTTCGGAGAAATTTTTTTTTCTTGAAAACCGACGAAGAATGCTTAACCTCGGGGGGTGGGCCTGTTGCGCGCATGATTCACCTATCCCACGATGCTATTTTGAAAGGGATATTCGAAAAGAGCTCGCCCGTAGCTCCCGCACAGTTTGGCCTATACGCGATTTTCGCCCCTTTTTCGCCGTTCTCCGCACCTTTTCGACGACCCCCGTCGTAAAAACCCCGACGTACCGCACACCCCTAGAAACGCTAGACTTCCCCCTTGCCGAAAACGCCCTTTCCCCCAGGAAAAACGCCTCCTAAAAAGCCGAAAAACGGGAAAACCCCCGGCGGAAACTCGGCCTCGGTAGGGGAGGTGGTCCTCGGAAATGACAGCCGGTTCGCCGAAAAAACAATTGGTCAAACTTTAATATTAGGGACTAGCGCAGGTTGTGCACGCGTAACGCTGTGCTCTTAAGGGTAGTTGAGTACCACATAAAGTAAGCTTTCAAATCATAGGTTAATCGTTTTCGTATGTCATGTAGTGTTCGAGATATCTATTAAAACGTTTAAATGTGAATTTTCTCGGAAATTGAAATGTAAGATATCCTGTACATGCCAATCACTCCAATACGTTTGTCGTGTTTGTGTATCATGTGGTTTTCGAGATATCTATTGAAACGTTTAAATGTAAATAATCGAATGGATTTCAATTTTTGAGACACCCTGTATATGTTAATCGCTTCCACACGTTTTCGTTTCTGTATTTCACGACGTTTTCGCGATATCTAGCAAAACATTGAAAGTGAATTCTAGGGAAAATTTTCATTTGGTACACTCTGTACATCATGTCGTTTTCGAAATATCTATTTAAATGTTTGAATCTGAATTTCAGGCGAAATTTAAATTTTGGAAACATCTTGTATATGCAAATGAATTCAACACTTTTGCCGTCCCTGTATGTCATATAGTTTTAGAGATATCTATTAAAAAGTAAAATGTTGATTTCTGGTGAACGAAATTTCAATTTTAGACACCTCCTGTATATCATCATCACTTAAGCACGTTTTCGTTCTTGTATTCGAAGTGGTTTTCGCGATATCTAGTTACACTTTGGAAGTGCATTTTAGGGGAAATTTAAATTTGACACACCATGTATATCCCAATTACTGTAATATGTTTGGCATCCCTATATATCATAGAGTTCTCGAAATATCTATTAAAATGTTTGTCTGAATTCCAAGTCAACTTTAAATTTGGGACACCCCCTGTATATGCTAATCAAATAAATACTATTGTTTCAATTCAGTTACCATATGCTAACCACTTTAGCAGAATTTCGTAGCTGTTACCTAACCTAACAAGATTCATATTTTACCATTATTCAGTTAGTTTTGAGATATGGCAACGTTGGATTGGCGTCTGAGACAAAACCGTCTCACAGATAAATTTATATGAATACACATCTTTTTGCTTGTTGATCTATGTTATGACATGTGTCATATATCAATTGTCATTATAATGTCATCTGTTATACCTACTTATGTGTCAAACACCACGAGCGAATGGAAAACTGTACAAACGCAGAAAAAAATTAATTTCAATGACCAGAAAGAAGAAACCAAACTCAGTTACTGTTGTTTTATTGTGATAAGTATTACTGATATTCTCAAACATTCTTATTTAATTCTGAATCCGATAAAATTTTATAACAAAATAAGCACTAGAAGTTTATATTGGAAACATTCATTTCTGTCCTACATTCACGCCTCTGAATAGAAATTAGGTGGGTATCTTTGAGCATTAGTTTTCTACTATTCACTGCACTCTCTCAACGATAATATTAACAGTGTTTCAGACTGTGTCAGTAGTATTTATAAAAAAAATGGCACAGTGGATTGGATACATGGTTTCTATAAAATGTGGTGACCATCTAGGAACTTTTCAAGGAGAAATACAATCGGCAACTAATCATGAAATTACACTAACAAAAGCATTTTGTAATGGGTTTCCCTGCAAAGATAATGAGGTTAAAATAAGGTATGTAATCCTGAAAATTAAGTGCCATATCACTAGTATTTGAAACATTTGAATGATTATCTGTCATAACCTATCTATGGGCCTCCAAGCTAAAATCCTTGTTTGAATTATTGCCCGACTATGCTGTTAAAAAATAAGTTATTCAGTTGTGTGTTCACCAAATTATCACTATGCTGAAGCCCAAAATGTTAGATAGATTATCTATACTAAATTAGATTAGGAATTGTTGTGCATCATAAAAAGCAAAAAAATATGTGGTATGAAGTACACATTGCCTCTGATCAATCATTAAAAATATATGGAAAGTGTTAGTTACAAATTATTGACAATGTGGCAAAGGATGTATTTTTCAATGCTATGGGTTAAATTGCCCAAATTTGTGTTTCTTCAATCCTGTTCCTTTGATACTGTTAATTCCATATCAATAAAAAATAATAGAAAGAGAATTGACTTCAATCAACTGAAAAAATTGACTAAATTTAAAATAATTTTTGGAATCAAGAGCAACTAACCCAACTATTTACTTTCTGATCATTTTTTCAATTGATTGTTTTTGGAGTCAGCTATCTTGTTAAATTTTTTTTCTTTCACTCCAGACTGTTTTTGGAACTCTCTTTGCTTCTTACACACTTTTGTATTACAAAGTTCCAGTGCTCACCCTCCAGTGTAATCATCATCATCTGATGATGAAGCTGGAAGGTAGAGAGTTCATTGATACCATTCTCATCAGCAGTATTTATTCAAATTTACATCATCATAGTTGCTTAGATTTCTTAATAGAGATGGAATGATGGAATCTCAAAATATCCATCCATATTTATAAAATAGCTCTACACCTCTATCAAACATATATACTTTTGCACCTAAAATCAGCAGGGTAATGAATATAATTTTTCAGAGCTGACGATATATTAGATTTAAAGTTGATTGACAAACACTCAGACAGTACACAACAACACAGCACAGTAACAATAGCAAAACCCATAGCAAAGCGGGCGGGCAGAACACAGAGTACTTCTGAATCCATAGCAGTGCCCCTGTCTACAAGTAAGCCTGGCTCTAGTCACAGTCGGTCAAAACCAATTGACATTATTGATGTGAGACACAATTCTAATGATCAGGTAAGGTGCAATTACCCCAAAAGCCACTATGCAATATGATTTACATAATTACCATCGAAAAGTATGTGAACTACTCTGAATGTCCAGAAAAATTTGTTATACATACATTGAGCAATCTCTAGAATGTTGCCTCTATTGTATATAATATATGAAACAGGTGAATATCAACAAGAATAACACTCCAAACAAGAGAGACAAAAGCAAAGGGAAATGGATCGGTAAGGGGTGGAAGGATGAGGAATGTTTTGGATCGCCTTTGGATCAGAATATTAGTAAGGATTTTGACTTTGAGAAAAATTTGGCATTGTTTAATAAAAGAGCAATATGGGATGAGTTGAATGCACAAAGACCAGATCTTGTTAAGCATGCTGACAATAAGAAATCCACTAAATACAGGTTAGTAGCAATATATCAGATATATTCAGCGTTTTCAAAATTTGTAAAGGCAGATACTTCATAACAGAATCATTGAAAAATTGGACTAAAACATCATCTAAATCATAGATGGCTTCTAGGGATTACACAATGTCGAAAATCACTGCACCACAATTTCACATTGAATTGCCCAAAAATATAAGGCAGTGGTGATATTTTTGATTTATAACATCAGGCAATCATAATCACAGTAATTTGAACATAGATGACTTACCTGATGAGTGATGAATGCCGAAATCATGCCACCTCTCATGATACATAAGTGTAACTAATCTTCATACCATCAAAAAGTTTTAAACATAATATTTTACTTTTTAGTGATAGATTATTTTCCCTTCCAAGAAAACATCAGGACTTGACTTACACATGGTTGGCAGACGCCTGATGAGCTGTGGTGTGTCTAGACCGACTGGAATACATCACAACGAAATGATCAATGCACTTGATAGAGTGGCGTCAAAAGGGAACCGGCCCTAGCTATGTTTAGAGTCGCAAGGCAACAGAGGTGCGGGTTCAGAATGGGCGTGGATGAGGTGCGGATCTCCAGTCATCTTCGTCCGACACGAGAGACCTGTTGATAGGATTCTGCCTTTTTCTTAACAGAATATCTTCGAAACTGTTGTTGGGACTTTTGACAGGCCACAACTGCTTTAGGCGTTAGCTTCATGTAATGCGAATGGTAGATGACCCGATGTGTGCACGCTGTGGCATGAGGAGGAATCCTGGGCTCCCATTTTATGTTGTTGGTATCATAGGCAGTCTATATTGGTAGATAAGACTTCTGGAATGCTTATGGGCCAGGACTGTGTTTGCCTTTGCAAATGGGGTACTAAAGGCGCCAAAGGACCTATTAGCTGACCGATGATTCTGACCATCTTCCTTTCCATTCATTAATTTTTCGTTTATAATAGTTTTTCAATCCGATTTCAGACATGACGAAAACGTAATAGCCACAATGCCAACCACATATCGTCAAATTGTAGTTCCAAAACAAGACTTTTGCGAGTATGTTACTGACGACGGTTTGATAATTCCAAGCATATCAAGAAGTCTCAGGAAAAAACTATTTGAGACGGCTGACAGGTTAGGTCTAACGTGGGATAAAAGGATAGAATTAATGGGAAGAGCAGCGACAGAAATATCCATTCAGTTATTGGGTGGCGGACATCGGCTAAATCCTCATAACACACATCAGTGGCCTACAGTTGTTGTATTATGTGGACCACATAAGTAAGTATACATTGGTAGTGTTGATAATTTTTTGTAATAATGCTGCGGAATCGGTAACTTTATTGTTGAGTTTTAAATCCTCTAATCCTATTAATTTGTCACATTAACCAATTGAACATTACCAGAACTTTTCCCTTAGCAACATAATGCAAAATTTCATCGACTGAGGCGGGTGTATTTGCGAATCAGAATGTTGGTGAACAATGTTGTGTAGGTTAATTACGAACTTTCCACAGTGTTATTACTTCAAAATAAATATCCTGATACTTCAAATATAATCAAAAGATTCCACATTTTCGACGATTTTCAGTATTCTAAAAACTTACCTTTTAACCACCAAAAGTTGGTTTAAAAATGAAAAAAGTTATTTTAAACTGATATTACTGGGTGATAAGTTCGGAGTCCGTCTACTTCATTTTTTAGGTATAGTACACAATTTGTGCAGTTTATTTGGTGATTTGAATGTATCTCCTGTTGCAGGCAGGGCGCTGTGTGCATAAATGCAGCAAGACAGCTGGCCAGCCACGGCGTCAGAATTATCCTATATGTGATCTCAATGGACGTTCCCATTCTCAAGAAAGAACTGTCTCTCTACATGTTGACTAAAAACAGAGTAGTAACGAACGTCAACGATCTTCCAAACGTTAGTGATCTCATCATAGTGGGTTTGTGTGAAGACACCGATATTCCGAAACATTATCCAGCCCTGGCCGAATGGGTTAACAAAAATAAAGCTCCCGTATTGGCGCTAGACCCACCGACTGTTGGCACTCCAGGTAGGGTCAAACATATACATTTTTAGTTGGTACAATTATTAAATAGAACAATTTCAATTGGCATTTTTCATGTGTATATTTCCTTTTTGAAGTAAACATTCCATACTCATATTCTATTTCCAGGTATTATGCCGAAGTTTTCATTGTTGCCAGTACTGCCGTTACCACACTCTTTGAATAATGGAAAGCTGTATTTATGTAACTTGGGATTTCCAGTGGATATTTTTAACGAAGTGGGTATCAAGTACAAATCACCGTTTGGGCCAAAATTTGTCATTCCACTGCATCCTAAAGAAGATTGCTGATTTCTTTCAGTTATACAAAAGACTGGGGATATCTCATAGCATTCTTGTGATGACATCCACATATGCGTTTGAAAAGAGAGTAGACGATACTGAACAATGTATAACAGGATCTTTTTAACAATTATTGAAATTCCTCAACGAGTTTATTTTCGTACACTGCATTTTCTGAACACCTATATTCTAAGCGAGCAGAATTAAAACTATCAGTAGATTATGTGAATCTCATAAAAGATAAGTTGATTGAGTTAGAATATCATGTATTTAAAATATTAATATATTTTGCTTGATCCGTTTCAGCAATATAGATTCATTCTACTCTTGGTAAACTGTAAGATTTCATTGTGTTTGAGTGAAGTGGAGACGTTTTGTGTATGTACCTTTGCCATTAGGTTCGGTTCAATGGGCCCTCCATTTTTCACTTCATTGAGTTACATTTACTATCTTGAATGTTGGAACACGTGTTTAAAAACATGGCACATTTGAGTAAATACAAGAAAACACATAGTATCAGAATCTATTTAAAAACGTTGATGCAATTCAAAAATACAACGTCTCTTTCGATGTGATTGTTTATTTTAAAGTGCGTGTGCCTTAGTGTCTTCTATTTTACAGAAGAAACACTCCCTTTGTTTTTTTTATTCCAGCTATCTTTGTGTCAATTCTGTGAAACTTTTGGTATCGTATTAATGAATACACATGGAATATGATGAATTATTGCGGTTTTTTATTATTTAATCACCATGATCGAGTGGTGATTTTGTACTGTGATATCCAAAAGAACTATTTTCAGGGTAAATTTTTAACAAAGATACAAGAAAAAATAAAGTACCGAATATTCTACCTTCAAAATAATTGGAAATACAATTTTGCAATGTTCTTTCTCTCTATTATTTTACCATGGAAAAACGTTATGTTCATTGTTTTGTCATGAATAGTGCTCGAAATCGATATTCCTTCATTTCATTGTGCATTGTGACGTCAGCAAAGGTAGCTGTGAGATATTCACCAATATATGTACATCATTTTTAAAAATTGACCTTTATATTCTTTTACTCCATGCAAGAACAATACAGAATGTATGCTATATGACTTATTTTTAAGGCTAATTGTGCGAGACGTGTTGAAAATAAAATGAACTACAATTTTATGCTTTTTTTTATCATTACATGAGGTGAAATGTGTATTCCAGTCATCTTTTCATCACACACAGTCACAGTGTAGAATTCATCTCGTACTTCTACTGGCCGCTATACTAAAAGCACCTGAGACTAAATAAGTAATTTCTCACTAAGGTTTCAGCTGCCTTTACAACCTTTGAAAAAGTACAAAGAATCATAAAAATATTTAGAAATTAATTTGTGTTCTTAATTATCAGCCACTACAGGTATAACATAAAAAGAGAAAAACATTTGTGAGTAATTTTCAAAGAGGGGCTATGACAAAAGTACTGATAGTATTAAAATTTGATGTGATATTCAGTCAACTCGTTTTGCTCTGATCTTTGTAGGAAATTTTTAGGTGTACAATTTGACCATTCTGCATACAACTTATGTAATGGTAGAGATGTAGAAATGTAGAGTGTAAGCTGATGAATTACGTATACCCATCAGATTTCGTTGTGTCAATCCAGATATACGTTACAAGAATAATTTGTGAGAGGTAGGTTGAAAATATATGCAGCCAGAACTCTACAAAGTTTATTATTGCAGAAATTATGAGTGATTTTTCTTATAAATTCATCGAATAGGTGCATGATTTGTATTTATTAAAATAACATGCAAAAAACAAATGGGTCAATATCAAATTCAGGAGTTCTGTTATGTGCATTTGATGTAGCATGCATCGAACACTATACTATATTTAAGTAGATTGTTGATGCCTTTGCCTGGTTGAACTCCGACGCCATTCAAATTGATTATATTACCTTCTAGTTTCACAAAAAGAACTCTTAGATGAGATGAAAGGGTTTTACTCGGTAAGAGTATCTACAATCTATATAAACGAATGATCAGTTTTGAACCCGAAAATCATTTTTAATTAACGAAATGAGTATTTATGGTACAGAATTACCAATATTAATCATAAGTTCTTCTTACATGAAACATCATGAAGATATGCGAGACAAGATCGTCAACATCAAAAATGGTTCAATACGGATAAAAGTATGATAAAGTCTCAGGATTTATAAGTACAATACCAATTATGGTTTGATGGATTAAAAATCACTACTAAATCGTTAACAGAACGGCGATTTAAAATAACGATAAAATCAAAATATTGAACATGAAAACTATTCAAAGTAATGGCGCCGAATTGGGGATGTATTTATATTACCATATGAAATATGGTATCCTTGTATTTATGACAAAAAATTTTGCAACCTAAGACAGCGACTGGTTTACAAACGCGAAACTTTTTAGAAAATTTCAAAGTTCGTGCACAAATTGCATGGCGTTTTTGCCGTTAATTGTTTGCAAAACAATGGGTCAGTGAAAAATGAATTTTCATTAATGTCACAAATAATCATCGTAAGTACTTATAGCTTGAGACACAGAATCAAGTCTGCGCCAAAATTTCTGGATTTTATTCAAAAAAAAATGTATAGTGCAGTTATATGCTCACTACTTATTTTTATAGTAAGGAAATATTCAATGTCCTTTCGATTGCAATAATTTTCACAAAAAAAAACAATTAATGGAATCAACTCTTACCTCAATTACCAAATGGCATATGGCAATGCAGATACATTCCCAACTCAGCGGCAGTGCTTTAACTATATTGCTATTTCCCTAAAATTTTCGAGCACTACGTTCGAGTAACACATTTTATGTACACAATATATTATTATACACTCAGAAAAAATATTTTTATGCACAACGATGTGTTGATCCGATTACAGTGAAGATAAATTGTAATCTGACCAAGCATCGTTTGGTATTATTTTAGATTACAAAAATACCTACTGCCTACTGACAAAAGTCATCATTAGGCTCCATGAAGTGTCCCATGCAAACCACAATTTTACCCACTCCATAAAGTTGCACAATAAGCTCGATTCGGTTAGCAAATGTATTTTATGATCAGCTATGCTTACACAAGTTGTTTGAATGTACTTTATGCCATGAAGTATATGAACATAAAAATTGGTTATGGAAATATTGTACATTGGAATATTACAATTTGGAAAAATTTGGAAAATTTTATAAAGACCTGATAAGACAAAAGAAATGAACTTTTATTAATTTATTTTGCATTTTTATAGGAAATTTATATATCACTGGTAGAAAAAACATCAGAGTTTTGAATGAATAATTTTAATTGAATTGATTACTGGATAAGATTTTAGTGTACGCATGTTCTGCTGATCAACAAAACAACTATTGCTCAAGGATCAAGGATCCATTTTCTTGTGTTGAAATACTTGAATAAGTGAATAAAATGTAGTAGGCAAATTGTGGTTGTTATCCAATTGATGCACCCGTTTGAGAATTTATTAGTGACAGCGTCGCGTCGTCGTCGGTGTGAATTTTTTTTTATTAATATAGAGTTAGTTGGCCTATTACCTTGGTGTTACCATCGGTGATACAGCATTCCGCCCAGTTACAAAAAAATCAGATCAACTAAAGAGAGGGTCCAAGAAGTCAATTATTTTTGATATGTTGTTTCAGTAAATTACAGCTATTCATTTTGCTAAGATTTAACACCTACAACACATGATATCGCAACAATATGATAAAAAAATGAATTATCGATTTAAATGGAAGACAAAAATACATAATGAGGCTAAATAACACGTTTTCAATAGTTATATTCAGTTATTTTTGCTAACCTATTTACATTCACGTTTTGACAAAAAATATCAACACCTGCTAAATGTATGAATACAATCTTATTGTCAAATATAAAAGAGCAATTATTATTTAATAGTTTTTAGTACAAAGAAAATTGGTAACTGTAGTAAATTATTTAAATTTAACAGACGTTATATTTGTATCTACAATTTGTTTGATTTTTGAAGCGAAAAATATGTCTATGAGCAGTTTTTTTGTGAGTTTAAAGATAAATATCAAAATATATAGGTTATATTAAGGGCACAGGACAGGTAGAAATGTGAAGATGAATACTGCAAGGTTGAGTTGTACTTAAACAAGATGTTGCATGAAAAATATAGAAATAAGATACATGTAACATCACAAAAGATATCTTGTTGGGTCTTAAGAAAATCCCGGATAGTATTTCTAAATATCTGATACTAAACAGTATATTTTGATACTGAACTTAGTTAAAGTATCACAGTTTGATTTCGAAAAGACATTAACATTAAAAATTACAATATAAATTGAATTGAAATACCACAATCAGTCTAATATATTTAGGAAAGCTTTGTAAATAAAAAATACAAATTTAATTTTTGAGTATATGTTAAGATAAATAAGAGTAACATTTGTCTTCTAGTTATTTTGCTTTTCATACAAACATAGCTAAAACTATGAGGTATGACAGTTGAATAAGATATGACCAAAATGTCGGTTTCAAAATATAAGTTGAGTGAATATATTAAACTCAAAAATACATAATAATTTTTTCATGCCTACAAGCCAAAAATCTGTGTATAGCTTCATACACTTAGGAAAACAAATTGACAAATAGTTATTTGCTTTCATTAACATTTTTTATATGAATGCTTTTCGTGTGCAAGATATAATCAGTAAAGAATTAGTTGAATAGATACTTCATCAATTGATGAAACAGTAGCATTGTAATACATACATACATAGTGATGGTATATTCTAGGTATCACCTATACAGACGTCTCAAATACGAAGTTAATTCAATAATATCCTTCAGAACATTTAGCTTCTATTCATTTATAAAACATATAATTGAATTAAAGAAGTACATATCAAGATGTTTTTTGTCTTTTTGTCTGAAACTGATTACACACAGAAATAAACAATTATGATTGTTGCTCCAGTCGATAATAAGTGGTTTTACTAAATACGTCTCTTATTTGCTGTTGCACCATTTCCTACGGTTGGAATATAGATTCAAACATAGAACACAACCTACTTAGGTTTACATTTCATTTGGTGGAAGAAAAAAGTGTTTAGTACTTTTGAGGTACCTGCAGTATTCAGGATATAAACATGAATTTTCAAGTCTTGAGTATGGATACTTAGTATCTCTATCTAGCTATACTACTTGATAGGTTTGTCGACTTTAGTTTACCTAAGTGCTTAGTTTTCAATGACATAGATTACTGAACACTAATTTGAGTCAATCAAAAACTGAAATATGTTTAAATGAATATTTTCCGTTATAGTTACTTTAACTATGGCACCAATATGATCAGCTTTTTTAAGTACTTATAAACAGGTACACTGTCGTTTTTATTGTGTGGATTTGATTAGTATATGGATTTTGTGGAACATTAATATGTAGACATATTCCATAGTATTTTAGATGGTTGAGTCAGAACCAACTCCAATTCGGTTCAACAGAATAAAACTTCAGTTCTGTTTTGATTTTAATATGGCAATATGACGGTCATGAGTAATATGGATTTTTAACATGAAATAAACGAACGCCTACTGGCATGTGAAGTAAATGGAATATAGAAAGAAATGTGGAACGTACAAATAGAATATATAACCATTTCCTTTATGTTCTCCAGATCAGTTGTTTTCATCTTCGTGGGACTTCTAATATGTTCAAAACTTAAAGGCCCTTCTCGAATTTTTGGTGAAGAAGCTTCCAGAATATCAATACTTTGACTGTTGTGATATTTCACAGCATAGGAAAATTATATCACGTTTTGAATGTTACCACCGACCGGTTGTCATGATTCCTGATTCACCATCAAATACTTAAAATTCCTCAAAAAGCATCAAATATAGGTAAACGTTAATCGACAAAATGAAAATCCACGTAAAAGACGCAAAATTGCTAACGATTAATTTCAACACATAGTTTCTGATTGCATGTGCAAACTCCCTTTGGATTCAGCTTTAGACAGGGAAGGTTCCCTTTGTATTGGTAATTGTGAAGAATCGATGACAATCGATGGTCGCTGCAGAGGTTTATTCATCGCCGACGTATCGCTGGATTCGGTTGAATCTTGACGGTCTGTCGACGAACCACTTGAACCTGCAAAGAAAGCATATCGTGAAAATGTACGCTATTGCTAAACAAATAAAGGTTTTGTGCAAATAAATTGGTAGCCACAGTTATGTGGACTCACGAGCGTTCCTTTACCTTGGCACTGAAATTATTCAACCACAAGATATTGTGGTTCAATTGGTAGAGTCGGTCTGCCAAACGAAAGTTATGTGACTAGAATCATGACGTAACTAGTTTTTTCCCATCTTCATAGATTAGCAAGAGAATAATATTTATGAACTTCGTATACATAGTTGTACTACGATTGTTCTATGCAGGGATCTGTGGGTGAATGAGCTCAGCGATTTGTACTGTATGGCCTCCCTTGTGTGGTGAGACTTTAAAACTTACCCATTGGCCCTGAAGTAGTTCCTTGTAATGGTAGCGTAGCTGTTAGCGCAGACGTTCCAGCCGATTCATCAGTCTCTATAGCGCTTGCTCGCTTCAAAGCATTCCGCATTGGCCAAGAATTTACTCTGAACTCCCTTGTCTCAGTTACTACGTTGAGCAATGCAGGATTTCTTGGTTTCTGAAAACAAATCCAATTTTACAAAAACAAGTCACGACCAGGTAAACTCATTTGGACGCAAATATGTCAAATCAACATACAAACATTCAATATAACAATATAAGACAAGTGTGTGTGACAAATGTTATATTGGTGAGTCTTCTAGACCTATCAAGTTTCGAAACTAGGAACACAAATATTTTAAAACTAAGAGGAAAGCACCAAAATCAGCACTCAGTGAATACGTTTGGGAAACAGGACACAAAGTGAAATGGAAGCGTGATTCAATACTGCACAAAGACGATAATTTCAATAGGAAGGTCAAATAATGTCTATGAATTTGGATCATTAATGTTTTTTTCCAAATTTCTTCTCAACTGACCCCATTTGGTTGAGTATTCCTAGGGGGAAAATCTTGATTTTAATGCCAAATCCCAATCGATTACCAATAAGTTTTTTCTTCAGGTTTTCTTATGGCTTGTTATTGGATCTGAATTGCTGCTTTGTGAATATATCACACATATAGATCTGCTTTCATCTCTCTCAAGACAGGCAGAGTTTGTGTTTCCAATGTGACGATGTATAATGTACATCAACAGCACGACAACTTTATATGAAAAAGCTTCCAGTTCACACGAGATACAGATATAGAAGAACATTATGAAGCATGCAAATATAGGCAATTTAAAGTGAGAGCAGCTTTGTTAGCTGCAGGTTGAATTAATCATAATATAGTCCTATAAGACAAAAGGGTTTGTTTAAAATGGTATCTTAATCGTTTCCAGATGAAACGTTGTGTGTGTTAAGTAAATTTGTTGTTAATTATGGCTTGTTACTGGTATCGCTAACAAATGAGCCTCAATAGCCTTGAAAGTTAATGATATATGTTATTTGAATGATTTGTTCCTGTATATTACCTGTGAATTATCGTCGATAAGTTCCTCATCTTCGTCTTCTTCTTCATATCGCCTTTGTATGAGATTCTCCATAACCATGTAGTCACATTCCTCAGCGCTTCGTAAGTGCTCTTTCTCAAAGTTTAGTGCTATTTCAGGATTTGACATCTCAGATGGGTTGCGTTTGCGAGAATCTGTTGGAATATGAAAATAGTACAAGCTATCTTTGGATTTTGTTGAAATTACGACATGCTTAGTGAATGTAGCAAGCAGGTGAAAATACAAATACATTATAGGATTAACTACATTACTTAATATATAGGTATATCTAAGAATGAAATAAATGGTTGAATTTACATATAAAAACAGACATTTGCCATTGAATTTGTCAATCCTAATTCACTTTTTGGAACTTTTCCTGCAACATATAATATCTCTTTCTACCCGTGAAAATTATAAATTATGAGAATGACGATGTAAAGTTAATGGATCTCATTCCTTTATCCAGAAACTGGGTCCTTCAATTTGATGTTAAAAAATATATTTTTAAATACATGAGCGAATCGTTTTAATAAAGTATTCATATCATATCATGAGCTTAACGACTAAGAAGTTCCACCAAGCAGAATATAATGCTCGAATATATATCCATTTTACCATGCCTTAAACTATCTTTTCCATACATACAATGAATTACAGGGAAGATCTAGTTTCGTTCATTTTGGATGCCTTTTCAAAAAAAGTAATTTATTAATAATATTCATACTAACATTTACTGATACATTAATCGTATGTGAATGCTTCATAATGTTTACAATCTTATAATATGGTCAGTGATGTACTTAGGAACATCAGACGTTAATTTCTACATCTAAAATGGATATTTAAAAAAATAGTACCTAATTTTCTCCAAACATACAAGTGTATTTGTTTATATTATAACTTGTTGTTATCTTAGGTTCAATAATAAAATAAGCATGTGAAAAGTGCTGCAATGATAACTATTAAATCTATTTTTTCACTGGAATGCAACAGAATATTTCCACATGAATGATCGAGGAAAGCGATGGTCATATCAGTTTTTGAAAAAGGAAACAATTTATGCGAGGAAACAGTATACGCAAAGCTATTCTTTAGGTGATCATTCTGTCTTAGTATAACGTAACAATTACCAAGTAGATTAAAAAATAGATAAAATGTTTACCAGATTTCTGTAAAGCAGATTAACAAAAAAAGACCCACTAGGGTGGTCGTGGGGTATAACATAAATAAAGCTAATATGACATAAAACTTGTTCCTATATCTTGTTGAAGTCATATTCACATCTAAAAATCCAAAGAGATACGTTTTACCAACTATGGTATTGGGTTGGCGGTTGTCTCCATCACCTTCCTCTTGAATAATAAATAGCTTTAATGGGTTAAAAATAATACATTCTACAACATTCAAAGCTATAAATGATATACAAAAATAGCACAATGTCTCTAGCAAATCTCTGGCACAAACAACAAATTGAATTGAATTGACTTAGCTTTTTGCCACTAAATCAAAATTTTCTCATATTCTGTAGTTGCTTTTTAAGATAAAATTATACAATACTTACACTAAGTAGTTTTCAGGGAAATGTTTAGCTTTAATGTTCAAAGTACCGTCATACTGTTAGATCTATCTACTGTTTACAATGGAGTATATGGTTACTCATTAACTAGATAACTAAGCTCTATTATGAATAGAAACTACGATCTATTTACCTTGAATATATATATATATATATATATATATATATATATATATATATATATATATATATATATATATAATTCTATTACTTTATTTCATTTTATCTTTTCTGTGTATTAGGGAATATTGCTTTTTTTGCGACAACATTAATTTGTGAAATGTGTGAATAATAATAGCATCTACATGACTTCTTTTTGCGATACATATGCCATATATATTTTGATATGAATATCACGCATAGTCTGTATTGAATACAAAACATTGAATACAAAATACCCCCCTCGTTACACCAACCCGTGACAAGACGTATCTAACAACCATACCTGTGGCGCAAAGTCACGTTTAACTTTGTGAGCAACCACCAAAAATTTGGTAGGTGGACGCCTATGGCCATAATAATGTATTTGACTTAATGTCTTGACAAGGTTATATTGACTAGGAATTGAATTGAAAGGTGATTACGATTTCCGATTGCTTGACAGCTACTCACATTTATTGGGTCTAATGAAGTTTAAGAGTCCTGATGAGAATTTCAAGTGATGTTCGAGTATATTAAGATGGGATACCTTAATCTTAATAGGGTGGAAGGAGAGGGCTTAGGAAAATATATCATATAGTATGTACTAACGATTAACAATGTATATTGTGAAAAGTGGCATGCAGACCAATGAAAAGTGGGCTGCATGTACAGTTTCATAGGAGTAGGAATGCATATTACGAAATTCACAAACAAGAGAAACATTTGTTGTGATGTTATCCAATCTAACAAGTAACTTGCAGAACATGCATTGATAGCTGGTATGGTGGACAGGTTTCAGGTTCAGATAGGCAAATTTCGAGATGTACATCGAGTGATAAGGAATTACATTCGGATTTGTAAAAGTAAGGATTCCTAAGACCCTTTGTCTAGTGCTTAGCATGCTACAGTATTGGCCTCAGCCGCATTCGGTGTTCACATATAATATACAACGTGCATTTGAAGTGCTTCAACGTCTATCTTACTTGGCGGCGACTGATCAGGCCTCGGTGGACTGAGCAGTCCCGGCGACCTCGGCGGACTCAACAGCACTCCGCACACGCTCTCCAATTCGTCGGTGATGCTTGCGTACTCGGTGTGCATGTGCATCAGCATGTGGGACCTTCCTCCGGCTCCTTGGGGTGGAATTACCTTAATGCGCGGCTCCGTGAATGTGACGCTCCGCTCCAGTGGTGTTCCAGAGTCCAGAGCCGTTTCTCCGGGCTCAGACTGGGTCTGAGAAAACTGCCGCTTGGGACCGGACGGTTTCGAGCTGGTGGTTTGTACTGCAGAAGCGGGGAGCTGGGGTTGATCGTCACTCCCACCACCGCCTGGTCAGTATTTACATGTTGAGGGGTTAAATATGGACGGTAGGGTGTCACCGTGTGTGTTAGGAGATCTGATGACGGCCAGGTTTCAGAAAAACATACGATTTTTTACATACGGAAGAAGATTATACATGGTTTTGAATTCCAAAACCTGACCGTCTTTTGGTATAGAGAAAGATTCACTACAAACATTGACGATCAGCATGGTGAATGTAACTATGTGAATGGTGGGTGTTTGTAATATGGTTCTAAAGCTAAATAATGTAGAATAAAAATCAGGAAATGTTTATGCACCTAACGTCTTGCCACATTTTTTCAAAATATATTAATTCAACATCGAGGTATGAAATGATGAGGAATGAATATACACAGGGTCAGTTTTTCCAACATAGCAGTATACGATTCATCTACATGTTTGGTTTTGTACATGATACGTGTAAAATATTTCAATTATAAAACAATATTATAAAATAATAGACGTTGTACAACTATTGTTTATATTGTTTTATCTTGACATTGTAGCTAACATATTTGAGATTATGATACCATTTATTCATTTTAAAAACTGCAAAGTTCACCATCTGTTGTTAGAAGAAACCAACCCCTGTGAATATGATAATACCTGAGATGACTTGCCAAGCATCCTGAGTCTGAACACCTATATGAGCGAGAATGAGGAATGGAGGAACAACTGCTCTCTAAATTTTCGACTACCAATCGCGTGCAGGAATCTAACTGGCGACTATTCACTTTATACGCTGATCAAGCGTTAGGTTTGGTCATGTAGATTGTAGATGCTCTTCCATCATAGTTGTGTACTTAACACACAGTTTCACAATTAAAACTCTTTTTCTTTCAGTGACGCGTTTTGTTTTATGTTTAAATCATCGTCCGACTGCCAGACAATGATTAAAATATATATCAAATCGCGTCACTGGAGAAAAAAGAGTTTTAATTAGTTTTAATTGTGAAACTGTGTGTTAAGTACTGAAATATTTGTATCTGTTTGGTGCCAAAAAATACACCAAATAAAAAAATGGGCCACATATTTGCAAACGAGTCATATTCGCACAACATTCACCGTGTCATCGAACTGGATTTTGCTAAAGTAGGAAGATTTTAGATGAATTAGCTATTGATAATTCATTGTACAGATTTGGAATATTCAAATATTTAGTTTGAATTGTTGTCCGTTTCTAATTCAAACCGAATATGTCAATGACGGGCCTCCAGAAAAGAACGGAATAAATCTCATGTAATATTATGTGTCTACTGATTTCAGTACGCCAATTAAGCCTTTTAGCAAAATAATTGTTGATTCCTGCAAAAACATTTTGATAAGAGGTGGTTCTCACGTTGGGAAAAAACATTTCAGTATATCAAAAAACTTTCCATACATATTTCCTAAGAAGCGACATACACTTATATCTAATTATCCGCTAAAAAAAAGCTAATACTTAATATTAATTAACTACAGCTCGGAGATGATGAGGAAATCTTCATATTGATAGGCAGATTCAAGCGAATATAGTTCCTCCTAGATTTTATCACATTTAGCAATTAGCCAATCATATACATTATCTACAGCATTAAGCCAATGCTATAGATATGTATCGTTTGTCTATTATCTAAGCCTGGACTTCACCTGTATAGGTAGGTGGCCGACAGAGCGAATACATTGTATAAATCGCCATGCCAGGTAAGGATGTGATACCAACATACTCCAAGGATCCCGAAGCAACACTTCCAATTAACCTCTTAAATGGCCATCATTAGCCGCTGTTGGTAATACAAGTCGTTAGGATTGACTTCGTAAGACGTTACTGGGCAGCGCCACTTGTCGCGACACTCAGAGTATGGTAATTGGCTAGCCGGTGAGGTTTTATCAGCTTTTGACATTGAGATCAAGCAGATGTACTTCAAAGAAAAAATACGAAACATTAACATAATACGAAATTTACCATAATACCGCTTAACCGCTTAACGGTCAACTCATCACACTAATCTAGAATTGAGCTGATTGATAATCCAAAGGTGGTTTATTGTTCGATATAAATATTTTCAGTATTTCTGTCTAGAATTTTTCTTCCAACATCTTTGTTCATGCACGTCCATTAATGGTAGTTGAAAATTCTAGAAAAGTTGTTTCTCTATTGCTAAATTCTCTCCATCAACACTTTTTTAACAACAATTTTACATACCCAATTTCCTAAAAATGTGGCAGATAGATATGCTCTTTGGTGTAAGAAAAGGTGCCCTTAGCTCGCATGCTATAGTACAAGAGAATAGAAAGCATTAGACCAAAGAAAAATTATAAAACAGTACTGTGTGATGGTGTAATGTTCCTACTCAAATTTGTGTAAGATAAATTATATCCAGCAGATGTAATGGCTGTAAGTCATCAAAACAATATGGAATTAATGCATCTTATTTTACTAGACCAAGTTTCCACACAATGATCACTAACTTTCAGTGCTCGAAAACAAACCATTAACTTTTGAATTGCCCAAAACCTAGTAATTGGGCGTACAGCGTAACCATGGCAAAAATGTCATCAGTTTGCCTTATTATTTTCTCATCAGTATTTTTTTGACAATATTGTGTGTGGACAGATTAATGTAAAAAATATATATGAGCTTAGAAAAAAGATATTCGGTAATTTATGTTTCTGATATACGTGCATACAGAATCCAATTCAATTATTGTACCATAAAAAATAATGCTTCATTATGAGGGAATTTAAATTGGTAATAAGGCATTTTTTTATTATGAAGAGCTGTCTATTGTTATTTGCCTCCAATAGCTCATATGGATCACATACAATTTTTTAAAGCGTTTGTACTAGAGCGAACGAAACTGAATAGATTATTTTCAAGGTTTCTATAGCTGTTATAATATTAAAAGTTAGTTAGTTAATCCATTTTATTAGGTTATTTTTATTCACTTATATTTTCTTTATATGTTCAAGTTACGTAATTAATGATTTATTTACATTGCTACAGGTGAAATGAATTACTATTCACTGCTTAGTACTTTAGAACAAATCTACTATTATTTCAACTGATAGTGGATTATGAGAGGAACATCGGTTCAGTTCCATTTACTGGTTCAATGATGTGTCTCAAACTGTGCATGGTGATCCAAGGTATTAGTTACATGCATAAATCTGTCAAATATGAGGAAACTGAAGTCTATCATTTATTAGTTATCAATAAAGTATACAATTAAAATCATCACAAGTATTATGAAACACATACAATAAAACTAGATATGACGGATCCCGTTGTTTCTATTGCTTTGTATAAATATCTGAAATAATTACTCAGATCTAGGAAACTATGACTGAATGAAATAAATAGGTACTTAGTACTGAAAAAATATATATAATATGTATTTATCCAATGTTTTCAGAAAGCTTCATACGTTCTTCCTACCATCAGTGTTTGATTGGCAAACAATACATTTAGAGCCTGAATAGGTAGA
Organism: Bruchidius siliquastri; assembly: GCA_949316355.1. NCBI lineage: Eukaryota > Metazoa > Arthropoda > Insecta > Coleoptera > Chrysomelidae > Bruchidius > Bruchidius siliquastri. The sequence goes on along the minus strand of OX438535.1, from coordinate 31,567,236 downwards.
CCACCGTAACGTATTCAATAGAAACAATAGGATCTAATGAGAAATAATGTCTTAACTTACATGTTCCGCTTTCTGATCCTCGCCTTACGGTGCCCGAAGAATCTCGCCTTTTTTGTAATGCTCTGCTTTTGAGTATTTCCAAACTCAGACCCGCGATATCATCCGCTGAAACTATGTTCGAATTCCCGCTTTCTATTGAGGTCTTTGACTCCGTACTCTTTGTTCTCTGGCGAATCATATCCAAACCTTGCCTACTTCCTATGAAAGTTGATGAATTCATAAACTCCAAGAATCACAAAACGCTAAATATTACATAAGAATCAGCTTTGTGGTAATGTAGTTGTAGTAGCTAGAGCGCCGACTTTTCAACTGTTTAGTTATATATGTACTACAACTAACGGTATGGCAGAGAAATTATCATATTTTCATGTTGATTTATCCTCATTACTCCAAGAAGGCAGTCTAACATTTTCAATATTACAAAGAGCATCAGCAAAATTATGCTTTCAAGGTTTTAAGTGGAAGACACATTTATTGCTGGCACTTTTGCAAATGGTAGTCGGAGATATTCCACATTGAGTATGTGTAAATGTAAATGAGCTAACCATGATTTAACGTAACATCAAGTGATAGTCAAATATAATGTCTGCATTTTAATAGTTTTAGAGCGCTTCCAATATTTTATTGTTATAAAAATTTGAATATTCAACAGTTGTATACCAGTCAACCTAGTTCCCAAAGAACAACTTTATTTTGTCGCAGATGGCTTTGTTAAATCAAATCGGAAAAAGTATAGTCGGAGTATTCATAACTTTAAAATGCATTAATTCAGCTGGAAATGCTGCAATAATCCTAGGAAAAGTAGCCTGGTGTATATAAGAGACACTACTGTCAACAGATTTATACTGAATATCAAGTTAATTAATACACTTGCGCTCTTACCCGATATTGATATGTTGTCTAATTGTTCTTTCTCATTTTCTACATCCTCGTCTGCAAACCGATACTCGATATGTTGTCCGTTGTCAAAAATGTAAGCGTCTGGTCGTACCTCTGTCAATGATCTCCCTAAATTCCGTTTCCTTGATGATTGCTGCACAACCTGGGACAAGGAATAAATGAAGAAACAGCTTACATACAATAATGGAGACATTGTTTTTAATATGCATCGTATATTATCATTCGTTAGCTAAGTCACTCAAATGCAAGAGAACGTTACTAATGTTGCGACTAATATTTTTAATAAAAGTGTTTCAAAAAATCGTCCAGTAGACTGAAATACATCTTGATAAGATGGAAAAGTTGAAATAACTAAAGTAACTCCTTAGATATTCATTATGGTTGGTTTCAAGGCCTACAGAATTTTCGAAAAAAATTCTAGAAAAATAGTATATGTTTTTCATTGTTGCGACTTCAATGCACATAAATTAACGAGCATCAACAGCTCCCGTCATCTTCACCTACCAGTTGTCCGACAACAGAATCATCTTCAGACATTTCGGTCTGCTCGCTGATTGTACGCTCTCGCATTGGATCCATTGGTGGAACAACGATACCTACAGGGTTCCTTTGCTGACCAACGGTTTGCCTAAGAGTCTCCACTTCCACTGTCAAATCTTGAATTTGCTCGGTGAATCGTCGACAACGAACTTCCAAATTTTGCAAGACTGTTGTTTGAACGTTCTCTTTGGTATGGATGTCTTCTACTTTCTGGAAAATGCAAATTGTGAATCATACATACAACATGAGATAGAACTGTCTGAATTGTTACTGTTACCATTTGGAAATAATATTAATAGAATAAACATAAATACCAATATGGCAGTCTTTTTACTTAATATGCTTTTTACCTGCGTCAAATGCTCAATTCTTTCCGTCGTAACCTTGATTCTTTCTTCAGTCGACTGCTGCAGCCTCGCCTCCTGTTCAGCAAAGTAGCCTTCCACACAATCCTCTTCAAAGTCATACAATCTCTCCATTTCATCTTTATCCAAGAACAACTTCAATCCATTATCGTAGCTTTCCTCTATGCCTCCCATTTTCCGTTTGATGTATTTGAATAGGAGAAATATATGGCAAAATATGATAAAAGGCGGAGGCAGGATTGGTTTTTGCTCATACTCCATCACTACAGTGAATCTATAAAAAATATCCTACTTTAGAGCAGGGCTCCCAAATAGAGCCAACCAAAGAGTGGACGAGTTGCAGCGAAGCAACATGAGAGGCTCTCTTCCACTTCTTCTCCAGCCCTGAATTGCATTAAAGCATGATATACTTCAGAACCAGCAGCGTAAGCATCAGATCTCATTTCTGAGATACATGGATTCATAACTTTCATTTTCATTCGTATTCATAGAAACCGATTTATGATACAATGGTAAAACCTTACTACAACTTCATTTTCAGTTATTACTAGTCAGGGTAAAAACGGATATATAAATAAAATTGTATGATTATGTTAAACATCATATTCTGAAACTGAAATGTATCCTCCTGAATATCGTAAAGTTCTTTAGAGTTTTCATAGGAGCTTAATTTAATTAATTAATTTAATTTTCCTCCTTGCACTCGCATACATTCATAATACTAACTACAGAGTTATTATTTTAGCCGATTCTGTATATGTATAGGATGTATTTATGTTGAATACAGACCTTTGAAACATCCATACTTGATGTGCTACAGCGTTGACTTCATTGAATATGTTGTTGAATACGGCGATGAGCAAGTTAATGAGCAAAATGTTAGCCACCAAAAGGTAGATGGACATTATTGCTGGCGTTATCCATTTGCCGGTTAGACAGGGTTTTTCACCGTGAATGCCGCAAGGTGGATCGATCTTGTCAGCATATACCTCACCATACAGCATGAAGTATGGTTCTAAAAATACCTGGAATTACGAATATACCATATCAGATATTTGTCCTCGCCAATATAGCCAAAACCTCAGATTACAAATAGCCGCAAACAGTTAGGGCCTGCTCCCATCCACGATTTGTCAGAGAGGGGCAGTGCATATAGCTATTTCTATGTATACATAACGGAGCCACTTTCACAGTGTCTCTTACATCGCTGTTAAGAAATTACGGATCCGAGAAAATGAACCATCATTGATCCATTCCATACATAGAAGAATGTAAGCTATCATCACCATACAAATTGATCTATGATGATCATCTTGGAGCTACATTAGTTTTGATAATTTTGTGGGAATTTCTATGATAAAGTAATCGGTACGGATCAATCATTATCTATTAGCTATACCTGCTGATATGTCGATAGTTATTAGTTAAACCAGGTTTCAGAAATATTACCATTAGAATATTAAAATGTTAACATATTGGAAAAAAATCATTATTATTTTATATAAACAGATTGAACCATCATTTCGTCTTGATGGGATTCGCTAATACGATTCTTGACACAAATAAATATGCTGAAAGCGTTAAGTTTGTATGATGATTGCATGAATAATACTCTTGTCTGTAAGTCAGTTATTGGAATCGGAATATTCACAAATATTTGAAATATACTCACGTCTCTGGCGATTGTCCAACTAGCTTCTTGATCAGGAAAAAGGATGGCTTGTCTAGACACACCAAAACTCATAAGTACTATCAGTAAAAGTACCACGAAGTATATCATGTTCTTAACCATTTTACCCATCATTGTTACCAATGGACCTACAACATAAAATTGAATGATTCTTTTAATGAATATACAGAATACAGAAAATATTGAAATACACACTCCTTTCTTTCTCTACTCTAAACGTAAAGCTGCACCTGCATCGCCTAATCGCTTTAGAAATATGTTCACTATACTTTAAAATGTATTGATTGAATAAAATGGAGAGATACTGATGTTAACTAGAGTTAAATGAAGTGCTAAAAATAGTTGCTTTCATTCTAATTCTCAAGCAGTTCAATTAATTCGTTAGCTCTGTGATGGAACAAAAGACAATAGTCTTTTGACAGTTTTCACGAATCTCAACGATATGAATAAAGGTGGTTTCCAAATCATCAAATAATGTCAGGATACAATTTTTAGGAAGCAATTTGATGCTGTTGAATATGACATGCCCAAATCAAGATACGATCGTGGAAAATCACTAGAACAAATATTGAAAAAGATTCTTAACCCACCTAGATATTTGTTAACACTCAGAATATTGAGCAATCTCAGGTACCAGTATATACAATTTACGCAGTATATCACCCTGCCAACTTGAAATGAGTCATACTGGAACCTCAAAGCCATTCCTATGAGGAACATTAGCACGGCGGCCATATCACATGGATTCCACAAGTTCCAGGACCAAACGGCGAATTTCTGAGTGAGGCCGACTGGTTCAGATGAGAACATTTCTCTCATTTTCTCGCAGCCCAAAGATATAACGAAAGCGATGCACAGCCATTCTTGCCACGATGGTAATGAGACCATTTTCACCAGGACGATGTAACTGAACAGGATCAAGAAGATTATGTAGGCGATCTGAAAATTAGGTTTTTTAGCGTCGAATTATAAGATGTTGATATAAATCATGTTTGGTTTTTGTGGGGATGCAAAACAAGACATTCAATATTGAATATTATATAGTCAATATTTTCATAGATAGTCTTGCCAACAGGCAGAAGGTCCTTCGCGCTCCATAAGCGCGGTGAGAGATTAAATGTTTACTCGAAATGACCTCAAAACGTTGTAAACTGTAACTATCGGAGAATAAACTGCACGAAAGCTCATTAACAAAATCTGACGTTCTATAACAGAACCACTTCTGGAAGAGTCTCACTCAAGGTTTAGAACACTATTTTCTAAGTGAAATAAAGTTGCAGCTTTTGCAGTGACATGTCATTTGGGACAATTTCGTTTCAGGTTTTCATCATGCTACTTGTTTTCATTTCAGTACTGTATCTTGGACGATGGATGTATGGACCTGAGGCGATAGATAGAATAAAACTGGAATTGATGAGGCATAAAACCATTCAATTTAAAATCAATTAACCTGAATAGTAGGTATATGATTACTTACCGAATTCGCCCAAAATTTTGTTATTGGTGCAGTATAAAATTCGTATAGCTTCTTCTTTATCCTGAGTTCTCGATTTTTTTGTAGTTTTTCTGAATAAACATCAGGATACAAAATATGGTACTGCTTTTCATCAAATTCTGGCATGACTTTACCATTTTCTTGTACTACGGTGTCTCTTGTAATAAAATTTTCAGCCAGCAGGGCCTACAAATAAATTCAGTGATCGATGGTATGATTAGATATTATACGATGTTTACGTATAGGAACAGTTCACAAGTTGAAGCTGATGGTGTACTTTGCGAAAATATAGACATGTTGTCAGAATACATAGGATGGGGTAAGAATATATCCTGATGTTCTGGATCAGTGGTTGCCAACGTCGATCGCGAGCTACCGGTAGCTCGCAGAGGCATTTCTAGTAGCAAACAACATATTTCAAAAATACAGACTTAAAAATTAAAATAATGATAAATTTGGCAAATTTTCATAATAAACACAAACAGTGACACCACATGCTTGACTGGAACCATTCACCGATCTGCATGCAGTCTACACTAGACGAGTATTCCAGGTTTCAGAACGATCGGGGGATACTTTGAGGTGTGCTTGAACCGATATACATATGTAAACGCATCTCTGACGATATTGAGCTCAAATTCCAGTTTGAATTGTGTAAGAAGATAAAGGCTCCATTTTCATTGAGACTGGGAGGAACAATACTTCTTTACAGTGTATAAGTATTAGTAAAATAAATTTATGTATGTCAAATATACATGAGGATTATTTCACATGTTTGGCTTACATCGCCTGCAACTTGGTAGCTCGCTGTTTACTATGAAATTATCAAAGTAGCTCGATAGATTGAAAAGGTTGACGACCACTGTTCTAGATTCTTGATCATTTCAAAGAAAATATCAATTTTTTCAGGCTAATCTAGTTAACTGCTGCTTGAATTGGTAAACTAAAGTTCTTCATTTAGCCGATTCATTTAAATATCTATTTGCGTGGACAGACTTGAATCAAGGTATACTCATATTAGTGATATGATTTGCGGTAGAAACCATACCTAATTGATTATATAAATAAAGCATCATAGTTAGCATCTGTTTAATAGACAATATTTTTCGGTAATTTTACGCAAAGCATGCTTAGAATAGAAAGATATAGATAATTCGGCCTTTTTATAAGTTGTCATCTAAAACCATACTAGTTCGGAAAAATATGGTACAGAAACTTATTTACAGTTTAATATGGCTAGCAACAGTTCAGAACGTTTTCAATGACTTCTGATATTGATTCCAATTCACAATACTTATAACATCATATCAAAAGACCTCCCATAGATGCAGAGAAGCAGTTAGTCCCACATAAGGGATGCGTCAAGAAAATTCTAAAACATAAACAATAATTAGTATTAGTCTATCAGTACGGGTTATTTACAATCGTTGCACATTGAGACAAAGCTTTCTTTTATTTCCCAATTTAGGCTCTGGATCAGACAATATATAAACAAGACAATGTGAATAGATGTATTTTTTTGAATCAAAATTAGAGAATTCAGATGCACAAACAATATTATTTGGTACTAGATGGGTTCAAGTAATCTATTTAAAACATTTTATGTATGATATACGGAAGAATTAATTGTCGTTATTATGCGGATGGAACTTCATGATAGTTGCTCCTATACCAATATCCAACGATTAGCAGCGACCCTTCAGGAAATTCACCGCATTTGAATTCAACGGTGAAGCATTTTGTATTAAGGAATTATAGAACATAAAAAGCGCTTTTAAAGATGTAAAAAAGCAGGGTGACATCAAATGACATAATTGTTGGGGTCTTAGTTAAGGTAAAATCTTCATGTAGGCTTATTATTTCTGGTAAAATTTTTAGACAAGCAATGCAGGTTAAAGCAAAATGCTAATCTGAACTGACAACATGTCTGAAGAACACAAAAAAGCAATGCTCTACAAACAGAAATAAACGAAACCAAACATGTATATTAAATGTGTGAATGAAACAAGGTGTAATGGAGAACATTCACATATCTTTTTCAATGATCGCTACCTTAACACCTTGTGGGTTTGATGACTTGCTCCGAATACTCAAACTTCTAGTACGCTTCTAAAAGAACAATATTAATTTTTTTATTAGGTTTGTTAGTAGTATCAATCTTGTAGTCTTTGGTGAGAGTTCATAGGAACAAGAAGTCTAATCGTGCTGAGTTGACTTTACATTTTTACTGAAAGCGAATATAAGCGCCGATTGTCGTGACCAGAGATAAAGAATTAGAAATATAGAAATGCATCATCTTCAGCTCTATTATTGAATGAAAATACAAACTCCGAATACAAAATTTATGAGTTTTATAAGGTAACAGGTGAATCTAGGCAAATCAGTTAAGTGCTGCTACTACTCATATAGCAATTTCAAAGAACGAAGCGCAGCTCTGAAAATAATTCGAAAAAAATATGTTGCTATACGATTTTCATTCACCTTCAAGTATATAAAAGTCGTTGGGATTTGCTAGTTGTCACCAGTTTGTAATTAAATGTGTAAATGCAAGGTCAGCTCTCTTGATTAGACTGAAAGAAAAATGTGTGAACTACAGCTATAAAGTAAGATATAATAGAATAGAACTGAACAAAGCAAGCAAATATTTGTACAGCTACAACATAAGATTAAATAAACAGTGAAGTATCTAGAAACAAAAATTATATACAGATGGGTGTGTGAAAATAATTAACTAATTGAAAAGTGATGGAACAGAGTACAGTTGTAAGGTGTAGTTGAGTTCAATCAATCGAGAAAAAACTTTCTGAACTAATATTTAAGTAACAGAATCAGATCATATTAGTGTTGCATACTGATTGTTGAAGGTGTATTGTGTAATTGGGTTTTACATAGTAACAGAAAACATAGTTTGTTACTATTCTTACGAAACTTGTTTTCATATTCCTGGTATTGGTCACATAATCATAATAACATATTCTACATGTAAAATATCAGTGTTTCGATGAAGAAGAAATTATGATTAGAAAGTAGTAACAAAAAGAATAATTTTCACAATACTTTTTTTCGAATTAATTATTTTTTAAAAATTGCGAGACGTTTAAATTCTAATACAAATATAGTGACAAGGCTGAGTTTGATTTGCCCATTTATTTTTCATTATAAGTCAATCAGTATAATAACACTTATTCCGAATAATAGATAGGTAGGTAAAGTGGAAATTTTAAATTTGATTCCGATAGGCAAATTCTTATAATCCACAATCATCATGCAACAATTAACAAGCAAAAATTTCACTTGTATAACACAGCAGAATTAAATTTATGTTGCATTCTTGTAAGTGTCTTCTTCTCATAAGGATATACAGGTATATTAAGAACATTTATTTAACTCCTGAAAAAATTCGGAACTTGCACTATATAATGATACATCATTTTTCTTTTCTCCAAGAAAATTCACAAACTCAAGTCAATGCACCATCATACAATTTACTCTGACACCAATTGAAAGAAATACGCACTATTTTTCTACTTGATTTGATCTCATCATGATAATTGACAATTCAAAAATTCACTGACATTTGAAAATCATATAATAAAAAAAATGTTTATTATCTTACTTGTCTCCGCCTGTAATCAAACCACATATGACTACTAAACGAACTTTATTATCATTTTTCCTGCTTTGGCAGCTTTTGTCAAAGTTCAAAAGGCAACAAAAATGTTAATGAATCACACTTAGTAGTCATATCTGGTTTTAATTAATGTAGGATAAATGGAATATATAAAAAAATTGGGATTACGAAAACGTTGGTATTTAAATGAGAAAAAAACTATTTTTATAACTTTATGAGGAGAAGACCATTCTGTAAGACTTATTGTACTACCAATTTTCCAGATCGGATAGAGAGAAAACCGGAAATGTGCATTTCAACATTTATTCTGTGCAAACATTTCTAGACCTTTCTGCTTACTTTTGGGTAGAATTCAATGTAATATTTTCGTACTGCCTTATGCTACAAAAATACATAAAGTTGAATTATTTCCATTTGAATATAGTGTTAGTATACATTCTACACAATGAATTTTAGAGGCAAAACTACTTACTTCTCCATCCTGATTTTTGTCAGAATCAGACTTATCATCATCGTCATTTTCAAGCTCCATGTGTTCCTCCGTAGTCTGAGGCATCAACTGCAGCTCTTCTTTAGATTTAAATTCCAATTTTAAAATATAAGGCATGAAAAGGAGACCCATTATAACCTGAAAAATGAAAATAGTATGTTTGGGAAATTTATCAGTTCTATCTACAAAATTTGATGAGAGCTACCCATATATCTACTATCAGAACGGAAGTAGTATCAAAGTACTACTGAGCCGATCTGAGATCCAATCTCGGGAATGTTCTTAAACAAAAAGTAAAATATTAATGTATTACAAAACTATGGCATAACATAGGAAGGATTTATTGGAAGATGTTGGCAATTCAAGCACAGGCAGACTGTTAGAAACGCAAAAGCTGAGAGTAAAATACCGAAACACCCATTTTTTTAAATGGGTAATTGGTTACTGCTTGGCTCATCAGTATGCGTTCATTAATTTTAAAATACACATTTTTGGTGTTTGCCTAATTTGCCCTTAGCTTTGCGTTTCCTGTCAATAATTTCAACCTCAGTCATATATACGTTAACAAAGTCGTATGCTTTTGTAGTTACTCGTTATTTGCTGTATTGATGAAAGATACAGAAAAATATAACAACAGCCGAAATTCAAAGCACCAGAAAAACACCACCCACTTTTGCTTCCGTCCGTTATATTGTAGGTACTCACTTTAATATTTGTGTTTTTTCTTGTGCGTAAACCTCCCATCCACAGATCAGCAAGAATAATTTGTGAGCAGGGATGCGCCAATAACGCCCTATGATTGGCTGTCACTGCGAGGCTCAAACATGTCTGCCCAGACCAGTTTTGTAGTTCACACGTTAATAATTGTTGCGTTTGGTCATCATCCTGCCTGTAGCAATAGTCTAATACCTCTAAAGCTAGAACAATTGTTTTTTGTGAAAACTCTATTATTAATGATTATTATAACATATGGATAAAAAAGCACAATTTTCCATTAGATATTCTTAACAAATAAAATAGCAATATAGATAATGCAGAAATATTTAAATCACAATGAAATTGCCGTTGTTTTCAATAATACTATCTCAAAGTACTGAAGTGAAAGGTACATCAAACCCTGTAATAGTAGTAATCTAGACAATCAAACTCGGAATAGAGGAACAATCCAATTGATATGCTGCTCTACTTGTTCAAAAAACAGGAAAAACTAAACGCCTAGATATGCATTCTTAGGGCTGACCATAGAAACATTAAATAGTGCAAAATCAATACAAGTATCATTCAATGAAGTGACTCGCTCAACAGATATCATTAAACATGAATCTAAAAGTCGCATAGGTGTATTTTAAACAATTCCTCTGAATTAGCCACATACCTATATTTTCGAATTCTTTCCCATATTGTCTAAGCTCTTCGTACACTTCTGTTTCCATATCGTCTTCTGCTGCCTCGTGCGCCATAGCCTTGTACAATTTACAGGCCACCAAAGCCTTGGCTAAAGCTTCTTCTCCATGCTGCCACATAAGCAAGGCCATTTTATGCCTTTTCATTAATACTGCCCATATCTGCAAATGAAAATCCAATTTTCAGTTCTAGAGATTCATGAATTGTGAGATAAAAATTTTAGTCCTATTAAAGTTAATGGGGTCGTAAAGTTGATGATAGTTTATGAGCCGGATTGAGCATTCCAATAGCAAAAACTCTAAACTTTCATTCTTCCATGAAAGTAGTTGCGAGGTTTCAATATCTTGTAACGCTAATTTTGTTTGTTTCGAGTATGATCGGGTGATTCCGTAGTTTTTGATTCCTCTTGAAATGTCATTCAGTTATTGGCAGAAAATTATCCTGAAAATTCATTATTGTATTTTTTCGAGTTATTGACCATCTTCAGTTTGTCATTCTTTGGAGACAGTCGAAAAATATTCAAACATTCTTGAAATCACCAATCATCATTTTTGCTTATGTATTTCTCGACCTACCAATACATACATTGAAACGACAGACACAAAACATGTCCAGTTTGACATCCGCTTCTATAAGTATTCGAACCTACATCTCAATGATTCTGGTACCAGCGCATTTCTAGCATATCAGATGAGAACCCCGATCTGTCCGATACAATTTTCAGATGCGTATTGAGGTGAATGATGGTTTGTTAGACTGTCGGCACTGCGTACTGGAGAGAAGAAAGAACCTTTGTATTTTAAGTGTAAATCTAACCGCGTCAGGTGAAAACTGAATAGCCAGACTAACGACGTTCTGCGGATGTGTTCACTGCCAATCTGTGTGTCTGCAAGTATAGCAGAGAGCTTCTGCTAGTTCTCGCTCTGCTGTGATTTATGGTTGCACTAGGTCTTTATTTCATGGTTTTTATGACAATGTATTTCGAAAGAATAAGAGCCAAACATCTGACATCTAGGTAATAGCGCACCGTAGAGGTGCAACAGTGTACAGCGACCAAACAAATTGAAAGTCAACAGTTTGAGAGCTTGGAACAAAGCCAGCGCGAGCAGGATTTTAAACCACATCTCTATTATTTTTAGGAATTCGTCTGCCACTGATCCAAACCGATAAAAGTATTAACTCGATTTATAGCCCTTATAGATCAGTAAATTTTCGCCATTATGAACAATTGCCAATCCAATTAAATTATGGAGGGGTGTTAAATTTCGAACAGTTCATGAGCAGTGGAGTGGGAGTTACGTTCCTAATAAATTATCGTATCAGGCGGATACCTCAATACTTCAAACGTATAAAAATTGTGGTTATGCTTTCGTTGCGTATATTGTAGACTTTCACCTGCCTCTTGTAGAAGAACCACTAATATTATGATCATATATTTGAAAAGAAATGTTTGTCTTTCACTTAAGCGCAGCAACAACATTCTATTTAAAAATGCTTGATTTTATCTTATTTTATAATATATCGTCTAAAAAGGGAACAAAAACATAAAAACTATTTGTATTTGTCTATGAAGGCAACGCTTTGTATGTAGGTATTAACTAGACTATCACAGAAATTTCACAAATATAGTTCTTCGTTCTCTTCTTACCCCAGCTTTCTCCTACATGTGGTACATCGGCTACCACCTCCTTGTCACATTCTAGCTATATAATTTTAAAGTATATTGCGTTTAACTTAAGTGAATTTGCTGCCGTGTCAAACGTCAATAGCCTTCAAACTGATCAAAGTACTCAAGCCATTTATACACGTGATTCTAATTCGTGCCAGTTCAAGTATGAGATGAATCATAGGGACAACCACAGTATAAGTTTCTGATGTTACAATAACTTACGAGTAATTCGTTGAATGGATAGTCAAATAAACAAGGATTGGCGTTGCTAGGTAATGCTCCTGCTAGTAGGCTCATTGCTCCATACTGTCTTTCTGATTGGTTCGCCATTCCTGGGCCCTTGTTCATAACCTTTGCATAAATAGGCCTAAATTTTCTCCTTGTGTAGAATGCCCTATGGAGAATAATTGTTATAGTAGTTGGTAGTAGGTAGTATTAAAATTATTAGTGTTGTAATAACCTGATAAAATGCTGCGTAATAGTGTGAAATGAAAGTCATTTCTAAGAGGTATTATCAGTATGTCAATAATAATTTTTTGATCTATAACACTTTACCTATAAGCACCTCCCATCAATTTGTTGATCACCAGTCCAATATCGTGCAGCGTGTACACGTAACCAGGAGGTATATGAGGCCGTACGTCCCTAAGTATATACCTGAGTGTATTGCTAGGCCCTTGTTTAGTATTGTACAAGTTCTCTAGTCTTGGAATGGTCAAGAACTTCCTCATGCTAACCCCATTTTCCAGCAGTAACTTGACGAAGTCGCACCTATAGAGATCGATAATCAATAATTTCACATACTTGGAGATACAAATCAGTGAGGAAAATCTGGGAGAAAATATATTTCACTCCGGGAATTGCAGGAGATTGGGTACAAATAATGGAGCGTTAAAAATTAGGATTTCGCTATTATTTAACAGATTTGGTGCAATACATACTCAGTATGAAGCTCAGTTTACCTGTCATGTTCCAGAGCTTTGATCATCGCATCCTCTAGTGCCCCTGGTGGCCATTCTTGACCATAGATGAAGATTTCTGATCGCGCGATGTCAGCTCTGTTCCATGTTAAGGCGAGACTCAGTTGCTCAGTCGGAGACAGGTGTTGGGATTTAAACAGGGCAGTTAGAATAATTTGGTCCAGCTCTTGGGGCTTTTGGTCGTATTTGTCCGCTATCCTGAATATTGTTATCTGAAGAAAATAATAAGAAATTATGTAATTAGAACAATGAATCATGAAATATAATGTTAATAAAGCTTATTTGTTTAAATTATGATCCATCTCTATGTGGGTGGTACATGAATTTACATATTCTAACAAATCAAAAAAGGTCCACAATTCTAATTAAAAAATACAAGAAACAGTACTTTGGTACAGGTGTTATTCGTGAATATGAATTTTTATATTGGTAACAATTCACAAACATTCGAATGTTGCTCTGTTTACACGCATCCACCACATGAATATAATGTCCCTATGATTGAATTTCTGTAGGGGCACTTGCCTCCCTTGTTTAGACGTGCTTGGTTGTATACTATAGAATGTGGTAAGTGATGCTTGAAGGAATGAACAAAGTGTCCTCATTATGATATCATGTATAGCTTACCAGATGTTTGTTCTCGACGCATTGCATAAGCTCGGCGAAAAGTCCGTCTGCAAGTTCGGCAGCGACCTCGAATGCTCTTTGGATGGTGGCGATGATGTAGTCCTTCATCGATTTGAGGACGGAGCACTCATACCTGCGTCAAACACACCATCGAATAACTAAGAGGAACCGTCTAGCTCGCAGAATAGCGAGAAAGTGAGCCGGTGTCTTCTAGGTAACGCAAAATATATGAGTGGTTCTATCTCAGATTCTACTAACATCCGTAAGAGGAACTGAACCTATATATGCATTCATCTAAAACTTCGATAGATTTCCAGAAAATTTCGTTGGAGGTGGTCCTTTTATTAAAACTGTGAGGTAGTGCAGATTAGGCACAGAAATGTACGACGTTAGTTGTTTATATATATGATTCGCATACAGCTCCAATCTTGGTTAAACATCTAGTGGTAGCGAGTGACAATATCGAATCCGTAAAAACACTACCATTGTTGAGCAGTATGTTGAAAGATGCCTCCATCAGAGAACACTATGACCGGTTCTATATTGGGTTCCATTACTATTAATAAGAGGGACTGAATTTTAAATTGGAATGAACAGGTAGATACGCGGGAAATGAAATTGGGCAGTATGAGATTGCTTTCGTAGCGGCATTTTTCCATATTTACGTCACGGTTCACCGTGTCGAAATGGTTTTTCTTTCTATCCCAATCATGATACGGTCGAGTTACCAATAATTCCGCTTAAAAATAACAAATCTACAAATACAAAAAGTAAAATGAGTATAAATATGTTTTCAAAATGAAAATATAAACTATAAGTTTGTCCAAAATTTTACATGGTTATTCTTGAATCTCGGGTGGGTAATCCTTTAGATAATTTTGCTAGTATGGACTTTCGAGTAAGATGAACCTATGACGTGTTAGCTCTGGTGCTCACACACTCATAACGAATCAATGTCTGTAGTGGTTATACTGAAAGGTACAGAATGACAGGCGGTCGCGAGGTGGTTGGTGAACAATAACGGGGTCAAAAAGCCTAAAATATAAAGGATACGTTGCATAAAAGACACCGGCGCTCTCGGGTCTTACTTGCACATGAAAGCAATCAGGTCTGCCGCTCTTCCAGAACCGTCGCACACGACCACGGGTACAGGTGGTTCGTCAGTCACGTATTCTAATACTGCTCGAATTGTGTTTGTTCCACCTTCTATCACTAGGCAAACGATCGGGATCGGGCTCTGGGTAACTGAAACGTATATGACACAAACATAAGTTGGCGGAAAATATCTTTAGCATTGATGCTAGATACCAGGATTCGTCAATTAGTCCTGGAAATTACACATTAAGAAACCAATCCTAAATTTGAGCTTGTCATTTGATCCTGAGGAAAACGTATCCCCTCATATTTGGTGGATCCAGTACTTTTGTACAGCACAGTGATGTTTACTTATCGGATGGAATATTCGCTAACAGAAAGTTAATTAATTGAACGTTTAACTTACATCAATGCTAAAATTCGAATTTAAATGGAGAACAATATCATAATGGAACTGGTGGACTGACAAATAAACCTCGTCATTTTATAGCTGAATCCATAACTCAATGTCGATACTAAATAAACAAATATCAGCTAATTAAATGAGTGGTGTAGCATTTCTATTCATCTGTTTATATTGTATACTTACATGGATATAGCCTTTGTTTCGATATGTATTTCTCTAGCCTTCTCCTAAGAATAATTTCGGCACCATATTTTCCAACAGTGCCATTGTCTACTAATAAGAAGTAGGCGTGTCTGTTATTTAAAGCTGCATTTTTAGATCTGAAACAAAGATTTATCCCATCTAAATTTTGGTGAAATCACATAGAATTTCCGCTGACAAGTAAGCGGTCTGTTTGTCGTTCTGTGCGACAAACCTTTGCCGCTCCGTAAATCGGAAAGCACCACTCAATAACAAACAATACATTTTAAACTGTTCATCTTTTTTACAAGTGTATGATATTTTAGGGCGTAATCTTCTGAAAAGGGATTATCTGTTCCGCCACTGCTTTAGCCACTGTTACTAAAGCATAGTCATATATTCAAATATGAGTTTTTAATTAAATATCTTATTTTTTGGGTGGATATATAATTGTACGCTCAGTATAAGGACATAAAGTGATTCATTTTTCAAACTATAGATCCTCAAGAATGCGAAAACACCTGTATACATTCATAAAACTGTCACCACACCGTGTCAAAATATCGTTTTCAACAGCATATTGACATTTCATCATCATATACCCCAAATTCTAGTGAAAATGTTACGATAAAAATCAACCACTAAATTTTTAAATAGTAATGCTCCCAAAATTAATCGCCGATATCATACGGAAAGAACTACCGAAGGTAACATCCAAACCAAATCATGTAACCAGATCCATATGCAATAACCAAAATAAGAGACTCAATGGGCAGCCAAAAAGACTTCACCCGAATTTCAGGAAGTACAATACAAAACTTCCAAAAACCCCGGACCTGATATATATTCCTCACCTCATAAGATGGCTGAAGACAAAGTTTCAGTTCAAATATCTGCAGAAAAAATGGGATCCAGAGTTTACGGAAGGGGCTTTTATCTATGGCAGCACCAAAGCAGTTTGCAGGATCACAGGTATTAAATGTGAAACCATTTCGTGATCGTTTATAAATAAACCTTAGTTCAACTGTGTATGTCCACATAACCAAAGTAGCAAAACTCCTGTTTGTCGGTTTGTATCCTTATTTGGCCAAACTAGCATGCATTTTGTTAAACTTCGACGCGCGCAACTTCCAATGAACTTCAGCATCCCAGCAAGTATCACTAACCGGATTTTCTCCTAAGAAATCATCAAGCCATTCGCTTGGTAATTTTGGTAATCCCATATTCTAACAGTTTTCCAAGCATCTTATTTTATTTACTTGCACCATTGCCAGTTTGTAAGTGTCTCGTAATATTTCCATCCTGATACTGCTTAACACACATTTCACAATGCTGTCCCAAGGACAGAAAATTGTGGTTCGGCGATCGTAATTTTCATCTCGTTCCTTTTCTCTGCGAAGGTTACGTCACACAATCTGAGAGCATTCCCATTTAATCAAGAGTTTGAGTTTATGGCATTAATATTAATGATGGAAGATGGAAGAAGTTATCTAATTAATAACTATGCTTTATTACGAGCTGAAATCTAATTTTCAGAAATAATTTCTGAAAACAAACCTGAACAACTGGATGATCTACTAACTACTGCAGCGAGAATCAAGTTGAAAAATGACATGCGGACAAGGTTAACAAAAGTTCAAAGGGCCATCATAAGACTGAAACCTGAAGACATCAAGATTCTCGTACCAATGACAGTATCTATGAGCAGCGACGAGAGACAGAAGGACTGCAAAGTTTTGATGAGAGTATTGGCACTGAAATGGATACAACAACCAAACGGAGCTCTGAGGCTGGTATTAGTAGCACTTCAAACTGAGTTTTTGAGAAACTATAATGTGGGTGCTAGCCATGATTGGAACATCAGCGCTTTCGATATCTTGGAGTGTGCCATACTCTCGCAAGCACCACATTAAAGAAGATCGATTCTGAAATATATTGTGATGGGAAATGAATAAATAATTGGACTATTTTATTATTGATTAATTATTTAAAAACAATTTTGTTTCGGAAGTTATACTTATTTCTGATCAAGGCTACATAGCGTAAAGTCTGAACTTTCTGAACTAATCGACTGTCGGAAATAAACAAAAAATAGTTGAATGTAACTATCATAATATTCACAAGATGCAATTTCTCATGTGATTAAAAAACAAATATCGACTAGCTGCATATTCAATGAAATATTTGTGAAGTTTTATGTCAGGTCCACAAAATTTCAAATGGAAAAGTTTTTTCCGGAGGTTCGGAAGATGTTTATTGATATAATGTATATCTTTCATAAATGAAAGAACAAAGCAAAGCGTGCCAAAACATGACTTTATCAATCAATCAATCAAGGTATAGTTTTGAGGAGTATGGTGCAAAAATTTACCTAATAAAAAATGTTTTGAAAAACTAATCGAGTTAACTTTTGATCCTGTAATCTTCCGTACCTTTTTTCACTACTTGTGAATCATTATTCATACATCTAACACCAAAACACATACATTATAGATTTATTTTAAACAGTTGTGAGCTTTTATGAAATTTAATTACACGATGAATTCAAGGTATTATATTTTTTTAATTTTTACGCCATTTAGGGCGTAAGTTAATGAATTTCTTTGAAGACGGCTAATTTATTGCGTTTCTGTTTTAGCAGCTAATATTACAGATTACGGCATTTTAACCCAGTAAGGATCATAAATGATTATAGAAGTCTTTTAAAATTGGCTTCAAGTAGGCACTGCCAAAGCAGCCAAAATGTTGATAAAGTTCTTCTAGTAGTATCTGGCGTTTTAATTGAAGGTCAACAAAAGTGCGATGAATCAAAAAGACACCTCGAAAGTTATATCAAACATATTTTACAGCGTAAGAGATGCAACTTCTGTGATTTTTAAACAAATATTTACGCATTTTATATACGTAACAAAGCTAATAGTCATTTTATCAAAAAAATGTTTTCCGTTTCTGTTCATTTTTACTCCAAGTCTCCCAAGGAAATTTGGTACTACAAGAAAATAACGTTCTTAAAAGAATGACTACAATACTGCACAAGGAGGTAATGTGGGTAATTAGCCCCACCCCCAAGGAACAAAAATATCACGGCGAAAAAAGAATATCTGAAACACAGCTGCAAGGCGCTGTTAAATTATATGTTATATTTCTTCTTATGCAGTGTTGTAGCTAGGGCAGAGCAACTGGGGCGCCCGGATCGCAAAATTGTTGATTGGAAGGGTTGTAAATGCCTTCAGTAGTTTTTTGATTTCAAGGTTTTTGAAGGGGGTGAAAAATGTCCAAATGGGCGCAAATTAAGAAATTTGTGCTTTTGCCCATAGTTTCTAACTTTTACACTGTTCATATACTCGTATATATTTATTTTGGATCAAAAATTGTTGCATTCTATATGTAAAGTTTTAGAATTTACATTCTATCGTCAATTTAAAGGGTTTGATTATCAAGTGAAGAAGTGAAGAAACTGATATATGTATTGTCCGTAAACTGTAACGGGTAACAGTGGCCATTATACCCACAGAGACTTAATCTACAACCCAAACAGCTCATGAATAGATCCGCTGCTGGATACTTCCTTCAATCGATGTTAATAGAATGAAGGGATGTTTACCTTGGAGATGATATGGAATGATATGGTACTTCTGTATTGTGACCGATGAGGTCTTGATTATTTTCTACGATGCCCCATGGGGCGATGCCTAAGGTATTCACCCTTCCGGTGCGTTGAGATCTTTCCAACAAGAGTGCGTCTCCCACATGTTTTGTTACACCTGAAACAAATAAATGGGTAAAGTATCACAAAGAATTTCATACACACAAGTATAATAAAAAATTAATACAAGTATTTATAGTTGTCTATTGTAAATCCACGTGTAAATCACGGAAAGTAATCTACATGAAACTAAGTAGTTTCAATTATTTATTTATTTAGTTAATAATTGAATAACAACACGTTGTTATCTGAGAAAATGCTTCTACTTTTAAAAATATAAATTAAGGAACCTTATAACTCGCAAACAATTACATAAACGGTGAAAAAGACGGCTGACCTACAAATAAACTCGTAAATTCGAATGAAAGACGACATAAGGGGTATTTTACATAAACTTAATGGAAGGGAAATCAATATTATGTAAATATGGATATGCTTGTTGGAATTTTCCTCACGTAAATAAAAAAGAATGTAATAACTGAGGATAAAGTGACATTAATGTTCCGTAATGTACGTTTGTTTGGAGAAAATTGAATGCTTGTAGAACCAACTTCGTTTGTAAAAAGCTTCTTCCAGGGTAAGCACGAACCAATTAAATAAACAACCGTGTTGAAATCGGTGTAATAGCTTCTACGACCCACGTTCTAGGGAAGTTTGCTTGTGAAACGTTAGCTATGAGAACTGTTCATTAAAAATTCGTTTCATTCGAGTATCATCGTAAGGAAATATTCATTATTATCAAAACACGAGTGAGCTGTTTTATATGATAAATGGCGTCAAGTAGATTTACGCTGTACATCTATCACTTTGGGAAAATTTCAATCGGATTTTGGAGTTGTTACATTTTTTGAATTCAATTAAAAAAGCATTGGAAAATATCTATATATAACTTTTGTTATTATTCATTATCCTTATTCAGGTGGAATGTAGTATTGTGTAGTATTGGCAGTAACAGAAACAGGACAAACTAGAGTGTTGGAGTAAACGTGGCAATCTGACAAAAGCAAGATATCTATATTATATTTCTACTTCACAGACCAATCCAGTTACCCGTCAGTATCGCATGAACGGTACACCAGATATATCGCGCGTCATATGGATATGAAGCTTCAGTCACTGGTTCGATATCTCAAAAATACGAAGTACAGTCGGGGCAAAACATTTATGAATGATAGAACGAAATTTTTCGTCCTTGTCACACTAGCAATCTACTGTTAAACTTTCATCATAATCCAAAGAGTACTTTCAGAGATATCAAGGAGCTATGGATTACGGGACTGGTTACACAGACAGCCAGACAAACAGGCAGACAGACAGTAGTTCAAAATTTTCAACGAATTTTAAATTTCATCTTGGTGTGTTTTTCCAGATTCTACTATTTTTTGTCATTTTTTTTCTGGTATATTGTATTTTCCTACACTAAACACGTGGCCTGCAACAGAGAATCAATTCTCGGTAGTCGCCTAGACGCTCGTTAGTGCAGCTTAGCGGTTAACTGTAGATAGGGAACAGCTGACCGGACAAAAAATATTATAACTCATTTTTATTGCTGGATGTTGGACTGAATATATGACAGTTGATTTATTAGCCTACAAAATCAAGGTGGCGGACTTCCAGTTCTCAGAAAATTATGATTTCTGATTGGAGTATATAATTTTTATACATTTGGATTCTACAGGTGACAAATCTTCATAAGTGAATCAATTATCTAAATAGACTGTGTATGTGGAAACTGTTAGGTCTTCTAGACATATCAAGCAGAAAATCCAAGAACACAAAATTTATATAGTAAGAGGGAAACGTCAACATCAGCAGTCCGTCCAAACTTCTGGGAGACTGGACTGTGTCCGTTTAGTTGAACATGTTTCAGGTAAAAGATTCAATCAACGGATGGAACATAAGTTATTCGAAACCAACAAAGTTTTTCTGGAGACTATCAAAGTCAATGTCATTACAGATTTCCTCTACTTAAATTGGCAGAAAAGAAGGATGCGTTACTTTCCACGACGTTTAGTTCCTGCCCGTCTGTTGACCAATTCAATAGAGCGATATCTAAATTAAACATCTAAACAGTCGCTAGTTAAATGTAACACTACAATCAAGTCTCTTTTAATTTAGTAATCCACCAGTACAATTTAGCAGGTCACGCTCGCCTATCAATTAGATACCCCTCGTCCGTGTGGTCGTAACATCGATTACGGGTTGGGGCAGGGTTTGGGGAGACAAGGATTGGCAGAATAATACTCAACTATAACGCAAGCTTTTCACCTTCCACTCAAAATCTAATGATAATTAGGAATTTTTAATATTTATAGTTTACCTGAACTTCATAACAATATATGTCGGTTTGTTGGACTTCAGTCACAGCAATCTTCACAACAGCTGTGAGGATTTTGAAGAAACTTCAAGAGGCAAAATTATGTGGTAGCCCGTTTAAGGCAAATGCTATTTTGATTATTTTCGATAATTCGTGCATTAATAGTGGAGTATTGGACAAGAAACGGAAAAGTATTGGGCGTTACATAATGTTTACATAAAAAAGTACATGCCATTGATTTCCAACGGCTTGTAGGTCAGTTGTAGATATTATCAGTTATATTTGCTATTAGGATTCGTATCCACTTGTAACTCGCTATGTTTCAAGGTACCTTTTCATGCGCCGCTCAACGCTCAAAACATGAGCGTCAAAAGATATCACGTGACTGACTAAACGCTCAAATTTGTAGCGTCCATGAAAAGGGTATTTAGCGTCAAGTTTCGGCGTTTTGTACGTAAAACATATGCCTTTAACCTCAATTTAGCTGTTTATGTGTTGTGTTTAGTCAAGCAAGAATGCGTGGAGTAAATTAAAAGAGACTGTGTTTAGAACAAAAAGAATTGTAAAAATGTCATGTACAGTGATCGATATGATCACTATATCGCTGAATATAGTCAGCGATATAATGAGTGGCATAACAATCATGTACATTATTTATCACAAGTTAAAAGTATGTAACGAAACGTTCTCATTGACATCGCAGTTCATGTTATCTCAAAGACAAGAAAACGTTCTTATATGAACCAAAAAAATATTGGATCTCTCCAGTATGTGCAAAAAGGGAACAATTTGGATTCTATTACATTCTTTTTCCAGTAATACTATTAGAAAGCAGTATATTTCGCAACTATTTTTGTATGACAACAGTGCAGTTTGAAAATTTACTGAGTATTGTTACGCCTTTCATTAAAAAGAAAAACAGTTGTTCGAGAACCCATTCCACCTGAAGAACGGTGGGGGAAAACATTCGATTTTAACGCTGGAAGTTGGCTGAAACGAACTTCACGAAGTGCCGCTGGTTTTGAATATTTTGTCACGTGATCACCCATTTAGGCGTCAAAATCCGAGCGATGAGCGTCCTTGAAATTGTAGCTTCACGCAAGCAAGGAATGATAGTTCTTTGACGTTTACGTCAGTGTGAAAGATAATGTTATGCTTTGTATACGCTCCACGAGAGATTTTCACGGCAACAAAATTAAATTCTGTGTGTAAAAAGGTTGACAGAGACCTTGCTAAAGTGAATCACCTGAATAAATTTTACAACTGGACTGTGAGTGAGGATCGGTTTCATTTGATTAATCATAAATGATTTAGTGATAACGATTTTTTCACTTGAATAATACTATAGGCACATAACGTATTATTATGCTGATTTAAATTGCAATATTGATCAATCATTCAGTGAAATATTGGCCTATCATGTTGCTGTTATGAATAACACAATACAGCAAAAACTAAACTTTACTTCATTGGATATCTTCAAGGAAGATTGCAGGGATATCAAGGGGTAGGGTTATATGATGCTGCTGATGTTACCATGGATACTTGGCTGCCATGCTTGGCGGTCACGAATGAAAGTTGCTGAAATTTGACCGCCACCACTGGTTTTGGACATGTTGGGCATTAGAGAAGCTGACATCAAGATAATGCCGCTATTAACGGGATACAGGACAGCATTGTACGGTAACATCTGTTTGGAATGCTGGTCATTTTGTGTTTTGCCCGACTTGATATAATGAGGCCACGGGAGTAACGAGTTGGAGGATTAAATAACCCTCCATCCTTGGTCAAACTTTTATGATTTAGAAGAGACTATTTAAAGTGTCATTAAGAACTTGTATCTGATTGAAGGATATGAAATAAAATGGAATAAAGTTTCTATACTAGATAGATAAAAAACAATTCTAAGAGGAAGATCTCTAAAAAGTTGTTTTTCAAATCAGTTGACTGTGAGCCAGTCGGTTGGGTATTCAGCAAGGAAAAATATAATGAATGTTCTCTACACCTACCAATAAATCATAGTAATAGTATTGGTGAGGAGGCGAAGTCTGAAAAGTAGCCCAAAATTGATCTGACAATACTACAGGGGTCTTGAGGATCACAGACTTTTGGAGGTTTTGTGTAACTTCTCGTTTAGTCTTAATTGTTGTATTTGAGGTGTGAATGTGGTTTAATTTCCATGGCGAGATTTGTATATTTAGATATCACCCCATCATAGGTGCTTTGCACTTTTTTTATCATTAGGAATAGCAATATCCGTTATATAGATAACTGTCTACCTTGGATTGAAGAACTGTATCAGGTCTAATGACTGGGCCTTTCTTGTCGGTATGTATCTCGTTGTCCCAAAACATTTTATAGTGACTATTTCCGAATACCGATGGTGTGTATTTGTATAGGGATCAGTATTTTATAATAGTTTGTAAAATGTGGCTAGTGCTAAGTGTATAAATTTAGCTGCAGTGTTATTACTATTATTATTACTACAATTATTTTTGTTAGAGTTGTAGTTGCCCCTTCTGTTGCACTGATTATTCTGTGTGTACGTACAAACACAAATTTTCTGTTAACTAACCTGATACCAATGCACCGATTGAGAAAAATAAAGCAGCACTACCAATTATAACTCCACAGCATAAATCATCCCATAAATAGAAATCGATGCAGAGGAAGATTACGCGGAGAGAAAACAATAATACACAAACAGTTCACAAATTTCAGAATTCATTTAAAATGTTGTTACGACTTAGGTAGTCTATAAGTGAGATGAGTAACAATTCCTAAGAAGTCGAATGTCTATCAATCCTATTCAATATAATGTATAATGACAGTTTCAGTCATTTACCTATTGCTGAAAATGTGAGTTTAATATCAATCTGAACGACGAAGGAATTTCAAAAAGCAATACATCAACAGTGTTATGAAAATTTAAATACTATTTTACTCGCCACGGTCAACCTAAAATATGTAATCTGATCTAAATCCAAACACACTTGGGGATGCCATGGAGCAAACGGTCGGTATGGATATAATAAAAGAAAAAAAACGGTATTCGGTTGGCACGTTATCGAACTAACCGAAAGATATGCTCCCATTATAGGGCAAACGGGATTGGAAGTTACGTGGGCGATAGGTTAACGCAGTGGCGCTGCTACCACTGGCAGAAATATTCCATCATCAGTTTGAATAATATACCCATAGGTAAAAAAATGTCAATAATTATAATTGAATCAACCAAAAGATATGCACTCATTTCATCGTGGTTGTGTAGTCGACAACAGGCTGCCGTACCATTAAAGGTCCTATGGCTGAGCTCGACTATTGGTGTTGCCGAAAAAAGTCGGCGAATACAAGAAAGGAAATATACACATTTAGAACTGTTTTTTTCATGAAACAAGGTTATCATAAAGTGAATTTGCTATTAGAAATTCAGTCACTATGTGAATCACATTCCATTGTAATCGTCTTGTTTTTTCCTTAACGATTCACTAGTGGATGCTAGGGTTTCACGCCGGCCCGCGCGTCGTCCTCAGGACCATCTGCTGGAAATTATAGTCAATTTGGCGCATGCAATACACTCGTTCCCTTTAGATTTATGAGACATTCGCACGTAGGTGGTCTGGGAATAAACGGACCTTTAACATCCTATTTACTTTTTAATGAGATTGAAGTCAGTCCGTTAACTGACAACGGAAACTTGCTCGACGATCTCGCTAACATTGTTTATACATGTATGATTTAAACACATTTTCTATCTCTGTTTATAACTATTTTAAGTCAGGAGGTAGCTCAGTTTCCGTATCACTTTTTTTTATAATAAGTGGAGATGTCGGAGGAGAATAAAGTCCTAGGTTTATGGGCCTGTGGAATATCTCAAGCTATATATTTAGAAAATAAAGTGCAACTCCAGAGGGTACCTAAATTTTAAAACATATTTTAAAACATTCGCAGAAGTATATAGACCCGGTTCTTCCGTTTGAAAGTATCATTTTCTTGTGTAAAAAATCAGAAACTTACGTGGTCGCAGAAGGGGTTGCCGTTGTGTGCAGGTGTTAGTATATATCAACATATTTGAGATAAAAAAGGAGCAATGGTGTGTAACAATATAGAAATACAAGCTATATAGAATATCCTTATGTAGCTATACACACTTATAAACACCTAAATACATACATCAACATAGTATTATTTTTATATTCACGGTGGCAAAATAGGAGCAACTGAAAAATTAAGATGAGTTAAACATATTCGCATTTCTGCACTGTTGTATGAGTTTGTATTGGAGCAACATTATTTTTGTTAATATCTGGGAGAACGTATATCTTGCGTATAGTCGATCCTGGTCAGGTTGAACATCCATGATGTAATGTGGTGTAAGAAAAATCATGGAATTTATGTAATGATCAAGTATTCACGGTAGAATTTCAACCGATACAAAATTACCCAAACGTTCTCATCTAAATGAACAAGGACTATAAAAAAGATAAACACTACGATATTTACTACCTACACAAGGTCCCAGCAAGCTCTAATTTATATCAGCTTTATTACGGTCACAAAATATGAATTAGAAACATCAAACATTATATAAATTGATGACAAAATGTGAAAATGAATTTTGGACATTTTCCAAAATATATGCTGATGACAGCACCCTTATTTCCTGCATCGAAGCGGGTAAAGAGAGCATTCGCGAACATTTCCTTTATTGGACTCAAGCCATCTGGAGTATATTAACAGTTTGCTCACCAGTGTTTGTTCCTCCAGTGAAAATCCAGGCCCCTGTAGACCTGGCCGCCTTGAGCAGTCCCTTGCGTAGAACTTTTTTCAGCTTCGGTTGCAGTTCGAAGTTCGCCTTGCCGCCTTGGATCGAGATCAGCAGCTTCGGCAGCTCTAGGCTCCATTCTCGTGATATCAGCTGCATCAGGTGTTCGGGTTTCGTGTCGTGAGCCACGCGAATGTACTGTAAAAAATGAATCCAATATATAATCTAGCTTTTACTCAAATTCAAATATCATTTCTTTGATTTCTTAGGCGGATAATTATTGTAATTCTGTAATAGTCCAGTTTTTCCCCAGATTCTATATGCGAGTTTGTAAATCTGCGTAAATTTTGACTAAGCATATAAACATGATTTGGAGTGGATCATAACGCATTGTAGCTTTCGATCAAAATCAAATGCCATAACATGAAATTTTTTTAGAATGACAGGAAAATAATAATTAATAAATTTTATAGGCCAGCAGACAGCAAAATTAGAATACATATAAAAACCATTTAATCCCACAGCACTCTCCTACTACACCGTATCATGCAATTCTCCCACAAAGTGGAGGTAGAGCGATCACTAGCGCAAAAGCATTTCTCATTAAAATGTTAAATTCCGCGGAAAGCAGAGCGGCAAAAGCGCCATTTCGCTATGAAAAAACTCTGGGGGCACGAAGAGCAGCAACGTTGGATTCATTTTAATGACAAGAGACGCGCTGTTCTAGCTTTCGAAAATTTGTACCTAAAACAACATACATTACCGCGCGTTTTGTGGTCTGTATTTGGATAAATTGAATCATAGATGTCATCAAAACTATAACAATGCTGTTGATACGGGTACTACGTAAAGGGTCAGCAATATTGATACAATTGCTATGAATCTTATTCTGCTTTATTTAGTACATATCAAACGTCGATTTTAGAGCTTATTATTACTATATCTCTTAGTGAGAAATGAAGATCTAAATATTGTAAGAGTTTTCATTCCAAGTAACGTATTGTACGTTTGATTAAAATATTCAAAAAAATATGTTAGTCTATTCAAGCTGGACGATCTAAATTTGAAAGATCATGCAGATGAACAGATTGTGTAATTAACACACAGTTTCACAAATAAAACTCTTCTTCTTTCAGTGACGCGTTTCGATTTATATTTGAATCATCGTCGGACTGTCAGATTTGACCTCTGCCCAGATTACTTGTCAACTAACTAACTAGATCCTATCATGGATACAAAACTAGAGCTCTCAAATCTTTCAGAATATTCATCCTGTGTAGCTATTTTTTTATTAAATGATTTTTCCTTTCTTGACGTGAAAAAATTCGAATAGACCTTGAATTTACATTCCTGTCCGTTGCTGATACCAAAGTATTAACTAAGATTTCTTTTATTTGCAATACGTTTATGTCATCTTCGACTACCTAATTCATTTAATATCGCACATTCCTTCATTTGAACAGCAGTAAAATTAATTGATTTCTACTACCTACGTTATTCAAATACATTTCCTCTTTTAAACGTATTTCTCACACGAGCTGCAAGTTCCCTATTATGGAGAATTGCTGCTTTTTGATTGGTATTCGTCGAAAAGCGAGAAGAAGCAGTTAATCCTCAGAGTTTCAGCTATTAAATCGCATAGATAATGGAAACGACGTACGTCATAGTGGAGAACTGTTAATCCACTATTCCAACAAATTTAATAGCGCTGTCAGTCTCTCTAGAAGGGTTTTGATCATTTCATCCAATGACAAGGAAACATCGCTTCCTCGGAATATGGGCATACTCATATCATCAAATCTGAAATACGTCTTTGCATATAATAGATAGATAGATACATCAACAGGGTTATTTCCTATTTGCGTGCATAGTACGGTCATTACTAGTGCTAGTTCTTATTTTTTCTATAGATTAGGACTACTTAAGCCGCCATCACGAAGAACTTTAACTTTTTTCAGTTATTCAATTTCAATTATTTTCAAGATTTTTGTAGACGTTTTGAAGTCGTTGAAGTCGCCTAATTTGATATAATCATTTTTTATTTCATAATGTAACTAAACTTTCCACACTTACTCTTCGATTCGCCTTTAGAATATAAGCGTTCTGATGGAAACCTAATCGTTCTAATATATAATATAAATACATAGCTACATAATTAACGGTGTAAATCTATTCATTTTTTTGTGGTGAACTGAAGACCTGAACACGATTGAAGATAGTATATCAAACGAAACGTTGTGATACTAAGGAATTTTTATAGACAATGAAATCCGAAATCAAACTATCAAAAAATATCCATTTGGTGTTGTTAAGCCGTAACCACTTGTCCGATATGATAAAATAGATAACCACTGTACACTGGCAGAAAAAAAGCAGAAACTAAACCGATTGTGTAGTGGAAAGCTCTTATAAGGTCCCCATTCTGCTCGAAAAATATCCATTCTATTTCCCGAACATCCTTAGGGACATAAATAGCATCGAGTTATATCGCTTAGCTTGGAACTGGATGGTCAGAAATAACGATCAATCATAGTAATGGAATATAGATAAGAGTATGAAAGAAGGTAGGAAATGCTTCACTTTATACTGATTAAATAAACATCTCTGCCGTTATTCCTGTAAGACGTATCGAAGTGCTGCGAAAAACGTTTCAGAAAGGTTTCGTTTTGCTGATAACTTGGTAGATAATAACAGATTTGTCGATTATTTTTCATCTAAAATTGTATACCTAATCATAATGTGCTTAGTACGATGGTTATGAACCTTTATCATACGACGTCCACTTCTGGAACATTCTATATGATAAAACTTACAGTGTAGGCAACTTGTAATTTTAGAGCAAAAGTTTGAGAATTATTGATGTACTTCTGCACATACACTTCCGGATTACAGCGCCATTAGCCAACTAGATATACTACCGTTGCCCTACTTAATCGTACAGTTAGGAATTGTAAAGCGACTGTCACTTTACGTGACGTTTCTCTTTTGTTTGCTGCTGGAGTAATTTGAATAATACATTTGTTTAAAGTGTCTTCTCAACCGGAGTAAATTTAATTCAAATGACTAGCCGGGCCAGTATTCTAGCAGTGCTACAGAATGTGAGCGGAAAACCTGGCTTGATCCTGCTGAGTTTTGGCGCTCGGGCGGTTGCCTACTGTTTCGTTTATAAATAAAGATTGGACGAAACGAAGTGACTTGGGAATTGTATTTACGCGAAACTAGGTTCTTATCTTTGCTGTTCAGGTCGGTATCGTTATTCTTCTGTTTTTTACTCGGTTCATTATCATTGTCGTCGTGAAGTAGTGAGCAAAAAATACTGAATGCATGTGTTTTCAAATATTATAGGGAACCTACGCCTTGTTTGCTCGTAAGACAAGCGATATGTGGCCTACACACATAAATGCAAATACATAAGTAAGTACATTCAGGCGAGAGAAAATTCGAGCAACAAATATTGCACTACCTATTCAGCAATTTTTTTAAGTACGTATCAGTCTTTGGTGCGAAAATGCGATGAATCAAGCCTAGAACCACTAGTAGCTTAAATTTTGAAATAAAAAAATGTAGAGGGAGAAGAAGGGAAAAGGAACATCTTCTACTAAAACAATATTAATATCAAGGGCGTGTGGTCGATAAGTGATCACATATCCGATATCTATATTAAAACTTCAAAAATTTTATAACCACGCAAAACAATTTTTGGTAATAATAATTAATCCGAATTCAAGATGTTGGTAAAAACAAGTGTGAGTAGGCATTACTCAAAAAACTTAAAATATTCCAGCAGAAAAAAATGTGTCATTCACAAATAAGGTTTCATAAGAATTTTTTTTTTCCTGATGCCGCTCCGGATAGTGATGAGGCTGAATAAAATCATTTAAAAATGATTTGTAATAGTTTCCAAGTTACATTTTATCAGTAAAAGCCTTTACCGTACACCACTGCTCACTTTGAGCTTGACAGTTCCATTTTTTCAAGATTCGCAGCTCACGTTAATTGCTGTTTATTACGAGGACGACGCCTCGGCGAAATTTGGTCTAAGGATGAAAGCTACGAATTGTGGGTAATTACGCTTGGTGAAAAATGAATTTGGAGCATGGAAATACCAAGTCATAATAAAGGAAAAAAGGAAGATTGATGTTAAACAGTTTAAATGATAATTTGGAAAATGAGTTTACTAATTAGTGGTGACTACCTAATTGTAAAAACTGAATCAAAGGGGTTCTTTGGCAAACTTATTTCGACATATAATCTCGGATAACTTGGTTGGTGAATTATCAATCAAACTATTAATGTATTGGTCCATCCACAATGTTTCAGGACTCTTACACTTCTAGAAATAAATAACTACTTGTCAGTTCATCCAGCTGAATTCCATCATTTTTCAGTTTTCTATGTTTCGAAACAAACACATTCAACATATCACAGGAGTAGTCTCGAAATTCATCCTCTGAATGTTTCTGCCACATTGTCGTATTATATACTCGACATATTCAGTTGTTGGAAATACATCAAGAATATTTCAGTCAGGTATTTACAAGATATCATTCACATTCTGTAAGACTGTGTATTTAGAACATCGAAGATTTCGAGCATTTGCATCAAGATGTAGAAAACATATGAGTGCTCTCAAAATAACACATTTTATAATTTTGATAAACATAAAGTAGGCAACGATACATGGTTATGCCTCGTTGAATAATCCACAGCACTTTAAATCAACCAGACTCGCAACAGACATGAATATAATATTTAATTTAGTCACAGTGAAATTCTGTCTATTCTGTTTCTTTACAGATTTCTGTGCTGAATCCGAATTCGAAGCTTTTTTTTGTAATTAATGTAAAAAAATATACGCGATCAATCTCTTTTCCATATTTGTGTACAGCAGTGGTAATCAATCTTAATTATGAAAGTGCTTGATGAACAAATAGTCGTAGAAAATGACTGTTAGGTACGTAAATGTGATCTTATCTATACGTTTGGTCATTTTTGTTTAAGAGCGAAATAGTTAATGTAAGTAACATCTCTACTTGATAAAAATATACAAATATGAATATTTGATTATATATGTTATATATTTCAGCCCACAATTTTATTCTTGAATTGAAAATTCATGAAGTTATACTCAAAAGAGTACAATTTCCTCTGAGAAATCTAAACAACCACCCAGGTTGCTTGGGAGAGGAAGATAACTTTCCTGGAAATTATATCTTAATCAACACCCATGTTTTTAACGAGAATAAAAAACCAAATATCATCTATATTGTACGCTTATAGAATCCAGGATAAACTTGAAATTAATCATTCAGCTGGCTAAAACCGGTAGCATCCCCTAGCTGTTTTAACCCGAGAGCGTTGATGCACGGGAAAAATGTTGCACAAGGTTTTCTCCTGAGAGGGTGACTTGACCGTGCCATTACGCACAGCAACTGACAGCAATAACATCGCCTAGAAACGACCCTTCTGTCATTGACAGGTATACAAGGAGGCGGCTGCTGCGAATATTTCGCCCTTTGCCTTCCATATACATAGACATAATTCACGCGCCACGTTTACGCTACACATAAATTTGAATTTGCACAAGCCCAACCTCGAAATTGCTCCACGCTTCGGCGTGCTTGAATTTACGAAGTTTTGGATCAGTTTTATGGTAATCTCCATCATTCATATGATCTCCACAATATTATTTGTTGCCATTGAAGATCAAGAATACGAGAGTCGCTAGAATATGGAGCTAGTTAGTAACATAAAGTTTTAATCCTAAAAAATACGCTTTAACACATTTTTTACTACATTTTGCTGGAAATTACATGTTCTATCACTTTTTGCGCTTATGGAAATTTTTTAACCTACCTTAAAGTAAATAGGAACTTGAGAAAAACAACATGCATTCTTTAAATATTTTGACCCCACCAAAAGTTCATTCCACCTATTTCAAAATAATGAGTGATCTAGAAAACGGAAGTCGAAAATCGGCTAAATATTTCTTATGAGATAAGGCAATCAATAATAAGCAATCTGTATTTGAAATGTACGTTTAGAGCTATCAGAAACCAATATATCTTTTTTTTTCGGTTTTCGTGATTTACAATGGACAGTTTTTCATTACACAAAGCAAAACTGTGAGAAACGGGAAATGTAATTGTACAACTTTTTTATAAGGCGTATCAGAATTTAGAATGATTGTGTACAGTTCCTAAGACACCAATACAAAAAAAGTTTGATAGCATTTTGTTTGATGGATTAATTATAGAGATGAGTACGAGTGAGTCTCGAAAGTCAAAAGCTGTAAAAATCAGAAATGGTTTTATGGTAATTTCGGCGTTCTGTTGTCAGTTAATCGGTAAAACAGTATTTAAAAACTTTGAACATGTACAAATTCATCCACTGGAAAATGCGATACAGTTTGTTTGAATCATGAATTTCATATAAAGGGAAGTTTACATCAGCTTACCTAAAACCTTTCTGCGTGGCAAGTTCAGTGTACAGTTTCCCTTCAAAGCTGTAATTTTGAGCTGTTGCATTAACAAACTAATAAACTCAGTAATTTGTTACTAGAAAGCTGAAACTTTCAGCTAAACTAATGAATACTCCCACGTAGTTTAATCAAAAAGAAGTGCTATTGCTGCTGTATAGCTAGCGGCAGTTAAAACGGTCTTTATGCATATATTGGATTCGACAGTGGATGCTGGTATCGCTATTAAAATAACAACGACCTGACAACGCCAACGCACTGGAATCATTCAAAACTTAAAAATATGCAGAAGTTATATTTTAACAATATCATATTTTTACTGCTAACTAAGCTTAATAAAGCTGTTCGATTATAACACAAGGTTTCGTGAATTTCAGATCTTTAATGCCTTAAGCTATTGCTTTCCTTGGGATATTTCATTATTTTACTACTTAAGATATTTCAAAAGCAAGTTTACATATACTCGTAGAAGTATAACGACTGAATGTAGATATTGAAACTTAGAAGCAGTGTATCGATGAAAATTGAGATCAAATGATCAATTTGTTTATTTACTACGATGTAATTAAGGTTCCAAAGATATTTGTGTATAGGAAATTAAAATCATGCATTTTATTGCAATTATGAAGCATAGCTCTAAGCAAGTCTATTGTAGTTGCCAACTATATGATTAACATCTAGCAAGGTTTAGAAAAAATTGATATTATTGGATGTTTGTTTTTGAAGGCACTTGTACGTCCGCATTATTTTGTGAATGCTCTAGATTATCAAGCTACATATATAAAAAGCACTACATAAATCATATGAAATGTTGTAAATAACACCACAACGGCTTCTTTAAACTTATGAACTATTATGGACGGCTAACTTGGAAATGCTTGTGACAATAAAAATGCACAGAAACAAAAATATGTAACTAGGAGAAATGAGGCAGCATATTCATATAAAGAAATATCTCAGCGAACCAATTCACTCGGAAATCCTGTAACGGGAAACTACCTCGAAAAACTTTCTGTGAGGAAAAGTTTGCTTGAAAATTCCTTTTGAACCACAAATCAGTATATGATTTCGGGAACCTTTATCGACAAAGAGAAGTTAAGGTAGTTGGTATATATTTTAAAGTTTTGGCTGAATTTATAGACGCGATCATAATCATTTTGTTTACCTGGAATTCCAAATGAAAAAATACAGCAACAATGGATTTGACGATGAACGACTGGTCGACCTATTAAACAGATTTTTTTCTAGTTTTACATATTGTTTTTTGTTATTGAATCCTGATTTTAAATATTAGATGAAATATTTACTCTAGAGCTCTCTGGTCCTGGAATGCATCAATAAAAAATGGTCGAAATTTTGCTTGTTTGTATAAACTTAGTCTAAATAAAATATAAAATCAATCAATTTTTTCGAATTACATGCTACAACTTGTAACTTATATACGTCTTATGCTAAATCCAATGTCAGAAGAATATATGATTGATTGATGATACAGCAGAATACTTTTTCTATAACTGAACATCAGGAAACACATGAATAATGAAAAACTATAAAATAATTTTCAGAAATTGGCTGATTCCCTTGACGAAAAAAAAAATTACTAACGTTTGGGCTGCCTTTAAAACAGTAAAAAAACGAATTAATTTAAATTCCAAATTCTAATGATGTAGTTACTTTATTGCATGGATTATGGTAAAAAAATTTGACCTGAACATGGATTTACTCAAATCAATTTTTTTCGCGATTAAAATACCTCTATCGAAAAACTGAATAGGACATTCCAATGCAATTATCTGCCCTCGGCTGCACATGCATTTAACTGAGAATGTGAGTTTTTTGTTCATATATTAATCATAGAGTTGACAATTTGTGACATGTCAGCATAGGGATTCAATATTCAGGCAGCAATGGAATCGATTTTGTTGGAAACAACAAAATTCGACAAATTTAATTTTTGGATTTCCGGCTATTGTGTAGATGTGATTTTTCAGTACATGAGGCAGTGTGCATTTGACAGGGCTACACCATATTTTTAAAGGATGCATGTATCGATATGATGTTGATATATACGGCTCTAAACAAAAATAGTCGGGCTTTTTTTTGATAATTTACGTTATGAACCATCTGGAACTCATTCTGTTTTATTATTTCATTGATTCATCTTTACTTGTACTAACCAGTAACATTGGAACCACAAATTGATGAATAAAGGAAATTTTTCCTTAGTACGCGATCTTAATTGACAAACAGTAAAAATCAGGGCCGTGGGAAGAAAGTCCGGTCCCGGAGGAAATATGAAATTCGGGGCCCTTTTGAAAATCTGAATAGCAAAATAAAACTACTGAATGCTCGATAGGAGTCACATGTACACCTACCTGGTTAGATAAATGGTTGTATGTAAGACAATAATTTAATGGAATAAACCTCCTCGACATTTTTTGCTTACACTCCAATAGGATATCAAATCTTGCCGCAAGCGATTCATAATCAAGTGTGAATGCAAACAATATCGCTTCACCGAACTATTATCTGCGATCAACATTAGCAAGACAAATTTATCATCCATCGAAACTATGCACATAGAAACAGATCATATCTACATACGCCGCCGGCGCCGTTAGAAATTGGGATTAATTTGAGAGCTCGGATTATTCCAGCGCCTGAAATTAGTGCAATGGTGGAAAATGTGAAAAGCTGATTTGAAGTACAAAATTTGAAAGTTGTCGGCACGGGATGATAAAACATTCTCTTGGCCTGTATTTATTTATTTATTTATTAACGGAAAAACTCACTTTTTACAATAATTGGAAAAAATACACTAGTAGTATAGGGACAATAACATAACAAAACAAAACAATAGTTATATTAAACTTTAAATACCAACTCCGAGACTTCTATGAGAACTAAAGTTAGGTATATAATTATTTGATTATTATAATTATGAATTAAATTTATCTAGATTCCTTCAGGTTTAACTTGAAAACTTGACTCCTGAACATGTCGAATGATGAACTGAAAGGGTCCAGATTAATATAATTTATAATACGGCACATACGTGTAAGAGGGTTGTGCATAGCGTAGTCCGTTGGGTGCAACGGTATAAAGAACAACATATTATTACGTGTTTTGCGAGAGGCAACAAAATATATAGACCTCAAAAGTTCCTCACAATCAATACTACCTCTGATTAATTTAAATAAATAGCACTTACATATGTGAGTACTTTTTTTAATACAAAAAATTTTGTTGAATCAAAAAATTTTAGAATTTACAAGGTGTTCCATTTGAAAATCAAGCTAAATACTATTTTTACAGCTGAATCGCAGGGTGAAAAAACAATTAATGACTCAATAAATGGTGTCAAGTAGCCTTTCTGCGAAATGGCATCAGCAAAAAATTCAGTGAATGCTCTCCACTATGCGTCAGACCTACTATAGACATGAATGTTCGTCTTTAGCCTAGACTCGTCAGTATAGCCAGGCGGTGTAACTGTAGTGAGTAATCGGGTGGTATAAACGTAATCCAGTCAAGGGTGTGTGTCAACATCTCCAAGTGTTAGGACCTTTGACTTCGTAAGTTGCAAATAGGCGTGTCCCCATAGAGGGCAGCACGAAAAATTTCAGGATTTCAAAAAATTCAATATTTCTAAAAAGCTTAAGCGAATCAGCAGCTAGCTCTAAAATACTATCTGGCAGGGCTGAACAGAGATGATTTCCTTTAGAAGACAAAGAATATAAGTAAGATGGTGCTACAGTATCTCAGAGAGGTTGTTCCAGACATGTCGCCTGGTCATTGGCATCGTATTTTATGAGTTAACAAATCGACTGCAAAATACAAACATAGGGGTTGAGTGGAAGAGCACATTTATTGTGAACTCCACCTTTTGGAGTATTTATGATTTCCATCATCATGTATATTTCCAATAAAGATTATTATTATTATTAATATTATTATTATCCAATAGACAGATACCTACAACTGTACGTACAGAATCAATGTACGTACTTAAAACCATTTTTCATGAGACTAAATAACACTTTTTTCATTATTCCATGTGCAGCTACAATGCAATAATCTGTAGTAACAGCCGCTAA
Organism: Bruchidius siliquastri; assembly: GCA_949316355.1. Lineage (NCBI taxonomy): Eukaryota > Metazoa > Arthropoda > Insecta > Coleoptera > Chrysomelidae > Bruchidius > Bruchidius siliquastri. The sequence continues at coordinate 31,530,344 of OX438535.1, read as the reverse complement.
AAGGATTAGATTTTATCATCAAAATATGAGAGTATGAGATTCTCTTCGGAGACATAATCATCTGCAAAAACATGAGACTTGACACCAGTATACATCACTGCTATGGCCTGCTTGCTCTGACACGATACCTAAAAAGACTCTCGCTTCTTGATGCAGCCACAGCAGACTTTTTCTGCGTAAGTAATCGCCATGCATCTCGCACACATGTCGATCTGTTTAGAAGGAGAATGTGTGAAAAATCGTTTATGTTTAAAACATTACTGAGGTCAAATGTTGACAGACGATATAATGTCTTGTACCAGCATCAAAAAATTGACATACTTTCCCCCTCTATACCCAATTGTGAAGCGGGGGCTTCAGAAACGCCTAAAAACGATTTTCAGTGATTTCGTTTTTTGATGATAACTTAATCGAATTTCGAAAACTACGAAGCCTTTTGATCCTTGTCACAGTAGCAACTTAGCGTCACAGCTTAATTGAAATCCAAAAAGTAATGAAAGGCCGAAATTACAGCACTTCGCCGCCAATTGGCGTGAGAAAATGATATTTGATAAGTGTATGAGTAGTGTAAGATTCAAAAAATCAACTTTAAAAATGGAAAAAATCCACGATCCTGTGACCGGGATGTGTTCCCTTTCTATCGTAGGTGGAAATAAAGGTAATCCCCACGAATGAGAAAAAAGTCCTTCTATACATCGAGCTTCACTGTCATGAACTCCTTATCTTATTTAATAGAGTTGCAATAAATCGGCAACAGAACAGTGATTATGTCGTAAAGCTTACTGTTTTACGATTCCAATCGAGTCTGCCTCACTTTGGGCTAAGAGAAGTAAGATTAAAGAAGACGAATGGATATGCTTGTATTCCGACAGCGACGTAGATCAAGAGGATCAATCCCCCTAAAAGTAAAGAAAATCCCAAAAATTTATCTACTTTTAAGATGACAAGGACATTTTTCCATTAATGTATACATAAAGGTTGAATGAACGAATGAATGGAAGAGGCATTCCGATGTGGACCATCGGTGCATACGCCACCGCCGGGCCCTCTTGCGCCTCTATCAGTTCTAGTTCCCAAGGCCAGCCCTTTTCGCAAAGATAAGTATGGCCTTGGGTCCTGCCCATCTTATATCCCCTGGTTCCAGAATCATGGACCCCAGTACGGCCTGCCTGTGGTGCCCGAGGGCTTCACAGCGGCATAGTATGTGTCCCGAGGACTCCTCCTCATCGCCACAGCGTGCACACGTTGGGTCACTAACTATTCACCATCCATAATCTATATAATTCGAATGTTTCCTCAATGATCATGAAATATACATCACTTTGTTTCAGCGTATTTTTCTGAAGATCACAGCAATATTATTAAATCTCATCTAATAAAGAATTAGTGAGGAAAATGCCATTTGACTTCTTGGAAAAAAAACTAGTGTCAAGTAAGTTGCATATTTCACGTGCAGTTGTAGCAATTTATTCAAGCTTTTATTGGATTTTGTAGCTGCTGATTCATTTGAAAGTGTTTTGGAAATATTGGAAATGGTGGAAACTTATTCAGACTCTGAAAACTTTGAAAATTGTAAGATTAGTAAAGATGAATATTTAAATACTATTTGAATTCGATTATTTATAACTTAACTTAAACCATTGCCTGGGAATAAAAGCATCAACCTACTTGACGAGATTTTTTTAGAATGTCTCAAAAGCTGTTGAGCTTAAACCTGCAAATTACCCATATGTATTGGAAGGCATAATTTATGGTGATCAGATTATTTCATTCAAGGCGCTGGTATTTATATGTTTTTCTCTAGTATCTTCTTCCAGAAAATATAAAGACGCTCTTCAGATCTTTGTTCAATATAAGACTAATACACATAATTGATAATTCGATACGGAAGATAACAACGGTTAATTTATGATATATTGGTATATTGTATATAGATATCCTTAGAATGGATCTTTGTGGAAAACCTGCACGAATAAATAGTGTATCTCAAATAGTAAATATTAAAAGGTACGAATCACTGTACGATTTCAACCGTAATTGTTGGCCATGAACCCTTGGCGTACACCGTACAGCAACAGTCAAGTGTCGATCGTGAAATTTCCCTCCTTGATATGAGATCCGCTTAACCTTCCCTAACACTTTTCTTGACAAATCAGATTAAGTTTGTTAAGACCCTCTCGCTGTCAGGGGTACGAAGGAAAATCCCTGTCGGCTTTAAGTTATTGTTACATAATGGGATTTTGGGGAGGACTGTTTAACCAGGAAATAATACGTCACGTCGTGAGTGTTCTACCTTGGAAGTTTGAAGAGACCGGAATTGATTAATGTTTAACGTTTTTATTAAGAAGGCTGGACTGGCTGGAGACTGGACGGAAAAGGGGCATAATTCGTCTTAATTAGTGAGGCGGATATTGTTTCTGGAGCATATGTACAAAATTTAAAACAACACGTTATTTTTTTAATGAAAAAGTGCTACTCATCTCAATTACCATCTCTTAATTTCAGAATAGCCACTTCAAAGAGGTAATGAATATCACTCTATAAAATGGACTTTACTGTTGTATAACAGCTAATACCATAGCATTATTCAAGCAACAACAAAAAAATAGTAAGTAAAAATCATTGAAGATGTTGAAAATGATTAAATTGTGAACATATTTTACGGACGATAGAACGTTTTTAGCACAATCGTCAGTAACGGAGAGAAAGTCAGGGTTGCAAAATCAGAAAATACAGCTGGCCAAATGATTAATTTGATGTGTATTAGTGAAGAAATGAGCAGCGGTGAAAATGTGATATATTTCTGGAAAAAAAACTATATCTCTAATGACGTAAAAATGACAAAAACGTGAATATGCTTATATTCAGGATTTTTTATCTGAAATCATTCTGTACGACAAGAACAAAAAGATTATATATTCACTTGTTCGACAATCGACGAGATCTTTTCATATCGTTCTAAAAGTTTGCATTGAGACATCGCTGTCGCTTGATGTTCTTTAAACCCTGATATGTAGATGGAATAAGATGTCAGTCAAACGCAGTTTGTAAATGCTCTTATTCCGTGACTGTTAACATTAACATAAACCTTACACCAAGTTTCAGATTTAGAAACTGTTGATCTTTTGGAATCTAACTGATAACATATTAAAAATATCTAGTGAATTATTTTGTAAAATTTCAAAAAAATTTCGGGGATCTAATATTTTCATTGTTTTAAATATTTTCAAAACTAATTTAATTGAATTAATGGTCTTAAAATCCGACCAAGATCTTTAATCATCTGATACCACTGCACATAAACACAAAGATAACCAAAGGGTAAATAACGTTAGTTCAACTAGTAACCTATCTATCATGAAAATATCTATTATATCAGACCAGCACTTTACGAGTTATATAGGGGCCAAGAATTACTGTTTTTTAATGGCTAATCCGTCACCCACTGAATACATTTTCAAAAACTATAACGCTCTTTCGTCATTGCCTTGTCAAAATTTCAGTAAAATTAAAAAAGTACTGAAATATAGAGGGAAAAAAATTACCGGACAGACAGAAAGACCGATGGAATCGTTTTTCGCGATGTATATCTCATGAAATATCTAGTAAAAATGAAATATAAATAGTTGGTGCAGGGATGCTGGCATATATATTCGGAAAACGTAGAACTTTCACATAATTCAATCCTAACTGTCTGTATGGTAGATAACGCGCAGACAGTAAAAACGTGATAACTGTTCAAATCAATTTCATGGTCGAAAAAATATTAGAATCTAGGTTTACTTTCTGAGCAGCCCTCGTATTCATACATCCTTTGTGCTTTCCGCTGAAGTTATTTTCTCTTCTGTCATGCGAATAATTTATATCCCTGTCGAGGATGTAGTTATTTCCTTCTACATTACTAATGCAATAAATGTTCTGGAAACGTTTCCCAATGCAATTTATTTTTTCTCCTCTTTCGACGACATTTTTTATTCTAAATCGGAAAGAGAAAAGCTGCTACGATATTTGACGTAATATATGGCTTTCACATCTCTGTGCTGAATTGGTAAAATCATAATAAATCGTTTTTCCATTCTCTTCAAAGTGGAGAGAAATAAAACGATATGGATTTACCACGTCCACTGAAAGCCAGTATAGAAAATGAGGGTTCTACACATTACGGTTAGTGAAATGCTGGAACAAATTGTTTTTTCTGGTATAACTCTCTCCCTTGAATTTTTCACGGGATCATAGGTCACCCACAGGGAACAGAAACTGTCAAGTCACCACTTTGCAGGGTTTCTGATAACGATAATTAATGTTAGATAAATTTATTAAGATAAAACACAAGGATTCAAAAATAAAAGTCGGTTTTCTGTGACACGTTCCGATTTAATAATTAAATCATACCAGACTGTTGAAATTCATTATAATTATACTGTCTAGCTGATATATCATATCATAAAACAGTCTATTTATCACGATATATGTGCTATTTTTTATACATTCAATTCAAACCTTGTGTATAAATTGCACAATTCTATCTCAATGATGAAAGAGTTTCATCAAGTAAAAGCATCTACTCGTACAAACTACATGGATTGACATGTATTTTCAACTATAGATAATTTCCATGATGTGGACAAAAAGATTCTGTAATTCGTGAAACTGTGTGTTATCACACAGTCTTTTTATCTAGATAATAGAAGGTTTCTTCAAGAAAAAGCATCTACAAACCACACGGATTGACATGTATTTTCAACAACAGACAATTTCCATCATACAGATAAAAATATTGTGTAATGAACAAACAGTTTTACAAACAAAGCTCTTTTTCTTTCAGTGAAGCCTTTTCATTCTGTCGTATATTTATTCGTAGAAATTATAAGGAGGTAATTTGCCATATATTCCTCGTTTCCTTTCCGACAAAAACGTAAAAAATAATATACAGCACTCGCACACAAAAGAGCAACAGTCGGGAATTTAATTTTGTTTGCTGGAGGGAGCTAATAAAAAACACTCTTCACCTCTTCCACGGAAACGCGAAATTCACAAGGGATTATCAGAGGTGACATTTCGAACAGCATGTCTGTTTGAGCTTGACAGGCTGTTATTGCGGTGATTATAGGCGATAAGGGTGGATTGACTGGAAAATATATGATCTCGATCACGCCCATCAATTCGAATTATGGATGGTTGCGAACATTTTGAATAACATTATTCCTTACCAATTATGCTAATCCATTCGTTTTTGTTCCCACACCAATAGGTGTGTAGGTCATGTAATAGCGGAAAAACTAGAAATTGAGATTGTTCGCTTGATAGTCATGAAATATACATAACCAAAAACCAATTTTGACACCAGATTAGTGCTATGGCATGGACAGAAATTCAGAGCAGTTGAGTAAAAGATACGAGTATGGTGAAACAAGATTGAGCTTTTGGAGGTTTTAGAAGTTTCTTTGACACCTGATCATTATTCGAGCTTTATTGGAGGGATCATAAATAGATGGTATGGGATGCGGGAGTTCTCAAAGAATATTGGCGTTGGTTAAAAACGTTTTATCAATCCATCAAGTTGACATTTTATATTAGCCTCGAAAACAGATAAGTTATGGAATTCTTTCAATAGCTGTGGACTGTGTTGATGGAAGTGCTCTTCAACCTGCTGAATAATTGAAGTACGATAACTTTGTATTTCTAGAGCAGTTGTATCAGTTCATTTCACAAGCTTTTGTTTAACTTGCAATGTATCTATGTAACTATGTTTGTTCGGTGGAACCTTGCAACTCAATTTTGAAGCAGACATCTTCAAACGATTGAGCTTACATTTTGTATACACGTTTAGTTTGGATGACAATGCATGGTTAGCTATGTGACGTCACTCTAAATCCAATATGACGGACTAAATTTTATTTTATTTATTACATTCAAATGCAATGGAAAGAATGAAATAAATTTTATCTTTAATTTTTTTAATATCAACTTATAACATCATTACACAATTTATATGATAAAAAAGCTTGTCGCGACATGCGCCCACGTAGATAAACAAGTAAATTAAATAACTTGATCAAACTGAGTAAATACGAGTTACGCGTGTTTATTCAACCATTTTTAGAAAACGTTTCTATCACTCCGAGAAATGGTAATACATTTATGGGTTTGCTATTATTGGCATGTTACCAAATATTAACGAATCATCTTACTGATATATAATTCTACAATGACTATAATATCTAAGAAGCTTAAAAAAATGGCCTCGAGTAGTTTTACGATGTACTTTCCACGCGAAGGTATCAGTCTAAAAATCGAAAAGGATTTTCAAGTTTTCGAAATTTGGTTTTGAAAATATTGAAATACCTCAATTTTTTGGATCTCAAAAATTTCAATTTTTTTTTAAATTATTCCAAACCTTGCTTTTGAGCGGATCAGTAGCACTAAAACTCGATCGAAATAATAATAAATTGAAAGAAAAACTTTATTAAAAACAAGCATTTATTTAAATGTGCTAAAAAGAATAAAATAAACTTTTCGCTCAAAACTTTTACTATCAACTTATAACGTCATTACACAATTTATATGATATAAAAGCCTGTCGCGAGATTAATTACTGCTTCTTCACTGAATGAATTTTTCACAATCATAGCGTGCACTTTACAGGAATTTCGGGATGACACATTTAAGTCCTTGTTACAAAGAGGTATTAATACTATAAATCGTTTTAATCACTTACATTAACTCCTCACCAATAATAGTTGCAATGAAATTTAACCAATCCTGTTATACTTGGGCCAAATATAACCAAATTTTAGTGAAATGCAGTCGAATGCTGAATCAGATACAAGTTTATTATCCTAGTGTAATTAAATGCATAAGCAATTAATTAGAAATTGTCAAGTAGAGCTTTACCCAATTATGAATTGAATTCCTCAACGTGATGTGTCTTATTTTCATCTTGCATAATTAGATTCTGAAAGCCTGTCTAGATTAATTTCCTGGCTACGTCCATGACACCGGAAAATCTCAATACCGAAAGTGGTTTCCGAATGAGAATCCCACATTTCACCCGGATATAGCCTTTTAATACCAGAAGATCTGTTGCCGGGTATCTCAGTGATCCTGTGCCAACTTTAATCTGATGTTCTTTACGGAAAACGCCAGTTAGTTAGATAAAATTAAGGTTGAAAGGGATCCCGGTTGGTGGTGGTTGTTAAAGTCATTAATCCATCACATGAGATTTCACAAGAAAAAACGCAATAAATATTTCAGAAAAATGTAAATGAATTCCGATCGCTTTATTTTCGGGAGGAGGAGGATAATTATTATACTAACACGAAATGGCATTCATGTCTTGTATTTTACCTGTGTAGCTGTTGCGAAATCTGATGGGGCAATTTTTTATAGCAAAACGCGGCGTACATATTTACAGTCTTCTATTTGTGAACTTTGCACCATATTTACAGAATTCCATTCTGACAAATAGAAAGCTGGCACCCAGTTCACACCGACAAATCTAGATTTCTTCGAGTGCGTCATTTTTAGTTCAATTCTAGTTCAGTGTTTAATGGGACAGCTGCATGGCGTCAATTTGCAATCAGTACATCGGCGCAATATTCATATTATTCTGCATAGTCGCTTTAAGCTGATTATACTCTTCACGTTGCATTTCATACGTATTATTTTATGCCGTGCTAGAGCTGCAATAACCTACTTATTAAAAATTCTTACAATATATCTGTGCATCTCTCCGAGTACGTATACTCAAATATATACACGTAAGAATGATAAATTAGAGTTATATATCGAATTAATACTGCATATAGCCCTTGAACGAATCGACGCAGATTTGATTCCTCCCTGAGTTTTGTGTACATAGCCGCCATTCCATTTGGAGTTAGTTGCAATGGGGACTTTTTTAAGTTACATAATCCAAAGAATGAATTGAGCGTTAGAAGTGTTCCCAAATCGAAGTAATTTTTCAATTATTTGCTTAATGGGACAGATTTATTTGTTTCGCTTCCGTTTTAGCAACCACTACTAATCTAGATCACTGTATGTCTACTGCCTCTTCAAAAATGACATCAAGTAGGTTGATTCTGGTAGAGTGGTATCAATTTATTGAAGATTTTTGTATTGTTGACCCAATTGAATTCAGTTTTCCATATTCAGAATCATGAAAAAGGGAAAAATCATTTTTTGTAAAATTTTGAAATTACCAATGACAAGCAAACTCAGTTTGAAGATCTTGGAAGAGGCTTCGTGAAATTATGATTTCGTTATTATAATCAATCAACTTACACAGCCGAATTGTTTTAGTTTTTGTTAAAAGAATCATCAAGTAGAAGTCATTTTCTTACACACTAAGGAAACTATCTCATATAGGTATACTACCTACCTCATTTTAAGCACTAAACTACGAAATTGTGTAGTTGGCAGAAAATTTACACAAATCTCCTCCTTCATATTAAATTCATTACCTGTTCACATAATGCATTACCTTTCTTGCAGATTTACCATTGCAGCACTCCTGCATGTTACAATGAGCTAGGAACTTGTGTACATACTCGAATACTCAAACGTAAAATTAAAACTCGAGAACTAATTAGGATTTCTGACAACGACAATGAGGGCTACAAAGTTTTGAGTAAAAGCGTGTGTAGCAGGTGATGCAGTTGTTCGTCGAAACTTTCTAATTAGATTCCGCCCAAATTATCAACGGTATTATACGGGTGAACGCGTATGTGTAGATGCTAATCCAAGTGATGAGCCAAGAATAAAACAACCGAATGAGTAACTTTGGAAAGGTTCAGCAAAGCCTGGCAAGTAGGCCACCTTTGGCCATTTTTGACGATCTTGAGGACCATCCCTAGAACTACGGCAGACATGGTAGATCCTTAGTGTTGAATCTTCCAGACCTCTTCAAAAAGGTCATGATGTTCGACCATTCCGCTGAGTAGCACTCTTCCCTGTCAAACTTTGCTGTGCCAAACACCTCAGCTCTAAGGCAGTATACGGCACACTCACCCAGGAAGTGGAACGAGGTCTCGTCCTCCTCCCAGCACTCCTGACAGATAGGGTCTTTGATCACTCCTATGAGTGACAGGTACCTGTTCAATCTGCAGTGACCTGTGTTCTATATTTGCACTTCCGTCTCTTAAGGGGCTCACTAATTAAGGGGCAGATACGATAGAGGAAAACTGCTGAGTATCTGACAAAATATCACACAATCACCTAATGCCAGCCGTGGAGATGGGAGGTCATCTTCGATCAAGCTTATGTATTAACATCAACAATGATATGTCTTAGCACAGTCATGTTGCCGAACTTCCTAGACCGACGTCCCAGAAGCTGGCGCTTATTTTCTGCGCCAGAAAATCGTAACCACTATTCTACGAGGTTGAGATCAATAAATAATTGGAATAATGCTCGCATGTGAGGGGATGCACCTCGAGACACTCCATAGCGTTTCTTGACTCTATTGAGAAAATAGCAATACGTCTGGAAAGACGTGCTTGACATTACAAAGAACTTCCGCAGCCTGGAAAGATGCGGGAAATCGGATAATCTGCCCATATTCTATTCAAATTCTACAGTGATAAATGTTGCACCTAGCTGTCTCGAATAATAACACACATTTGCTAGCTTAACAAGCGAGCAATTTGGTAACAATCTAATAATTACCTCCAACGAAGGAGGAGTTTATTATACTATATTCTTGTTCGTCAGTTTAGTACATTCTAATGCGCTCAAAACTTCATAAATTACTCACTAGAAAAGGTACAATCTATCAGTGAGCACCCTTTTTGTAGGTAGTAGAAATTGCATTACGCATCACGTCACTAGTCTATATTATTTTATGTCTGCTCATACTGCGAATGCGAGAAAGGTGGCGTGAATAGCTGGGAAAATTGTCGAAGCGAAAGAGTGGAGACCTAATCGCAACCGGTGCTGATTGTTGCGCCGGCTATTTAGCTTCAGATAGACCTTTCACAGGAACATGGTACGTAACAGCAGGCGGCGAAATCTCATTACCAGAGCGGCATATTCCGTATTGGTGAACAATCAGAAATAAGTATCACCTGGTCAACACATAGAAAGGAAATCTCAATTCAAGAACTGCGATATTCTTGTGAAGGTATAGTCAAGGTAAGAACACCCGATCTTGCTCTGAGATAATTTCCTTGATGAGAAAATTATAAAAGTGTATGCTCTCTCTGATACATGAGACCTGCTATAGACATGCAAGTTTCATCTTCAGCCTAAACTCGTCAGTATAGACTGGCGGTCGAACTGTAGGCAGCAATTCTCAATTAAGAGTTAGGACAGAGCCACCAAGTGTGACGCATTATGGTTTATTCGAACCAAGAAAAGTATCGAGTCGAAAACTAATTCTGAAGAAATATACTATATAGAAAAATATAATTTTCTTCACAACTAAGATTTCAATACCTTTCAAGTAATCAAGTAGATAACCATTTTAGACAATGTGGAACCCCATTAGTAATGTCTTGGTTCGAAAATATAAGATGCTTTCCAAGCACACCTCTATTCGCTCCAAGTAATTCATTCATTCCTCGCCTTTTATTTTCAATTGGTTCTTTTTTCAACATCACTCACGATAAATAAGCTGTCGAGAAGTTGGGGTTCGTAGTTAAGTACCAAGTATGTGATATGTAAGTTGTAAATAGGCTTCATTAACAATGATGAACGTATCATCTTCTGGCTTAAGAGCGGTCCAGACACAACGTCTTATCGAACGTCTTATCGATTCAGAAAAGTCGTATCAAGTAAAACGGCGCGTGTGGACCACAAAACTTACGTCTTGCATGATCGAAATAAGGTTGTACGATAAGTCGAAAATCTGAAGTGCGAGGCATCATTTTATGAAACTTGATTCGACAAGTTGGAGGGTGTGGACAAACTTCCGTTTTATTGGACATTTTCGTAGTACGTATCGTACTACTTGCTGCTTTCTCTATGCTTATTTAAATATATTTTACATTTGAAAAGTTAATAGCAATATGTCTGATCTTCGTCAGTGCTCTCGGCAGTTTTTAAGAGAATTTATTGAACTCTATCGTAATTTTCCTTACTTGTGGCAAGTTAAAAGTGCCGAGTATAGTGATCGGAATAAGAAGTCACAGGCATATGAAATATGACTAAGTCTCTCATGAACTGAAATAGCTTCTCTTATGCAGGTGTTTTGCCTTCTTATGTAAGGAGTAACATATTTTAACAAATGGTTGTAAGTTTCAGTATCCATCCTCATGTAATTACGCCAATCATCTGGTTCAAGTTCACGTAATAATCTGACATGAGAAAATGCATGTATTTTTAACAACCATTTCCTCGACCATCTTGATCTTGGACTTTTTTGTTTATTTCTGCTTTTTATTGCAATGCAAATAGCATAGAGCGACCAAAGAAGCGCTTCTTCCATGACCGAAAACGTCGAGAAACTAACATTGGACCGATTAGTTGGAAACGTGTTAACGCGCTATCTTTTGTACTTTTTGTCGAACGATTTGCATGAACGTTCTATCGTTCGATAAGACGTTGTGTCTGGACCCGCCTTTAGCTACAGGTATATTTCTTATATTCTATGTTTATCTGTACAGTGCCGTTCAAACTTGAATTATGAAAAATAATATATGACGAAGAGAAAATTAAGGAAGAAGTCACATTGGTGCAGTTCGGATACTTTTTGGTTCTTATTTTTTTGAGGCTGAATTTTCAATATTTTCAGTAATTTGAATGCATTTTGAATGGCACTCAAGTCTAGGGTAATTAGAATTAGTAATACATTCTTTATTAAAACACATTATTGAAATTACCTAATACTCTTAGATCACTCCTAGGTGTCAAGATAATTATATGAATGAACTCATAACTACGAATAGAAATGGAGTTATGTGGAAGAGCTCAAAGGCGCAGACGACGTTAGAATACGAACTACTCGAACCATTAGGAATCTACTGTGCTATCAAAATAAAGCAGTATGCCTACCTCACAGCATATTCTCAAAATCCGTAAAAAATTACCCGGTGACAAAAACGACAACTGGCACACAAACTGATACACTGGCAGTTTGAAAAAAATGCACACTCAGGATGTTATTATGTCCTAAAATATCACAAACACAAGAAATGTGTACAAATGAGATATCGGCACTTGCAAAATTTTTGATCTTTTTCTTTTCAGTTAGAATTTCGCAATACATCTGACTCACTTAATTAGCTCACCCATAATCGCTGCATTTCGACTTTGGCGGAATCCTGCCTGTGAAAGCAGGTTGTGCATAAAAGCAAAAAATTATCAAATCACTACAGGAGGGCTAATCTATTTCACGTGTTTTAGAATTTACTACTGCAAATTACTGCATTTTAATTGAATATAAATTAGAAATCATTATGGAATTGCGTTTTAGCCTCTTTAAAAGTAGGGTTCAAGTCGGTATTTTCCAAATTTGATTCCAAATGCAATTTGCTTGAAGCCATTTCTTTATAGTGTTAAAATTTGTATTCTATCTGTATTTTATCTGCATATTTTTTACATTTTGTTCTAGATTCACCTGTTGAATTTCCAATATTCAATTTTAAAATTTCCCGGCCTTTCCTGTATATTTTCCTCGTTTAATAGGGTCGTAATATTCTTTGATGTGAAAAGCGTATGCTATATAAACTCTGGCCTACACATTTAATGAGACCGAATAAATTCAGATTTAATAATTCTGAATATAAAATGATGGCAAGACTTTATTAGATAGTAAAATAAAGTTTTTATTGAATATTGGAAGGAATATCGATCATCATACAGGCAGGCTGTGAAGCAGACAGTTGCTTAATGACTGATTATGATGGATGTTAGAACTGCTAGTGTTCTATCTCATTCTTTTACGTACATGATATAACAGGCATTTTATGCATAATCCAGATTTATCAATTCTCAAAATATAATAACGCCAAATCTTCATTAGATACTGGATTAGAATTTTGATTGAACATCGAGAAATCTATTAAGCAGATAGATGCTAGATGAATAAATTGATATTGTTGTTTAGATGTTATGTGCTGTCTAACCTTCGTTTCGTGCACAGCTTTTTACTTCTAGGTTTGTTTCGTGCTATGGAAAACAGATCTAACCAATCGAAATGATAGTATTTTATCTGTGGTTGTAGATTGTTTCATATAATTAGTATCTAATTCAACTCCGGTAAGATGTTTCTCGAACAGTTAAATATTGAATCTGTTCATGTAGCCAGTTAAGAAACGACTAATTTGGTTCAAGTTCAACACAAGTTTCATTTCACTTAATCCACCTGGACTAATACCGACAAACTATCAAACATCCATTATAATACCATATATGCTTGCTGCAACCTATACACTGATGCACATAGAACTTCGCAAATTATTTATTGGAAAGTCCGTTTGATATGATGTTAATTGGAATATGCATCGTACTACTGGTTCGTGAGAGTTTTGATATAATCCATTACAGATGATGTATTATGCATATAGGTGACCTAGGTATATATCATCAATACAATACGTTGAGAACAGAAATCATTAAAATTCCACCTATAGATGTCATGAAGTGTCCTTTCAGTAGTCCAGTTTGGAGAATGAAAAAGCGTAATCAAAGATGTTGTCCGGTGCAGACAGCACTCATTCGTGAGTTTAATGAATTAAAAAAGGATGAATTGATTGAAATAATTGCGAGGAAATGGTTAGGGACGATTGGTATGAGTTCGTTGCTGATGAATTTTGATTCAAGAAAAAAAGTGGACAGTGATAATACGAATAACAGTGGTTATGTTTAACAAAAATATAATCAACGCGCCAACTAATGACAAATGCTATTGAAAGAGTGCAAATGAACTTTTCCCAACACGAGTCTGGTTGTTGAAATTGTAAAAATACTGCAAATACCATCCAAAAGCTCGATATCTGCAATCAAAGTAGACTGACAAAACAGGGAGTCCCTCTCGGAATCCTCAGCCAAAAAAAAAATATAAAAAGGTAATAAACATAGACCTATTATTGGTAATGGGAAAAAGAACACAGCTGGTTTCCAAACGGTGCCAAAACTGGGTTATCTACACGTGTAAAGGTGTGACCAAATGTGACCGTCGAATAACTACTAGATCGACAGAAAAACTCGGCACCGTGAATCAATTTCAAATATGAGCTTTGGAATAGAACGAAAAAAGCTCATCTTTCAAGGTATAATTCCATATAGAAAGCTACTTATAATATTGACATACCTGTGCTTTGGAGGGGTGAGGGCCCCCTTGGAACTCTAGGGTGCCGTAGGCGTCTGTGGGCAGGGCAACTGTGCATTTGCTCGGATACCATATTTCACCAGGTGCTGGTGGATTAGTATCTGTCAGGTACTTGTGTTGTTCGAGAGTTCGCCCACAGCAGCATCTGCAACAAATAGCAACACAAATTATTGAAAAAATACCACTGATCTCAATGTTTAGTGGTTTGCAGTGCTACACTATATACCCAAATTTGCTGTATCCAGTGATCCGTATTCTCATCGATCTTGGTTTGGAAAATTTCAAGGTGGAAGACCTCGGTTATATCCCGGGATCACTGATCATTTGGAAATATAACTATATTATATAATATACCACCAGATCCTGTGTCGTTAGATTCACTTCGTGATATTACCATTTAAAGAAAATGTAATAACTTTTAAACCTGATTAAAGATTTTACAAAAAACTATGTTTTCATTATTTCTCCAAACTCTACTGGAAATACAAACTCCCTGTTGCGCGGTATATCTCCACAATCAATACTTGGTAATCCTTTTTCATTAGCGATAATCCACGTTACTTTTGTGCACTGCTGATAATGAAATACATCTCTAAAAATTGGACAATGGGATTATACCCCAATTACACCATCGGAGTTCTGAATAGCGAGCAGCATTCAAAAGCATCTGTGTTAGCCCTAATAGACAATTTAACTTGACGAGTTACCGGAGTTTATCTGGTGGTCGCTGTGGGGCAAAGATTAAGCCTAACGGAAATGCGTAGTCGAGTTTACACAAAGTTCCATGATGGACCTCGATTACCTCGAATCCATCGGCAAATAGCTAGCGATAAGCTGACGGGCTCCTAGGGAGAAGGGACAGAAAAACATTTCTTTTAAATCAAAGTGAATTATGTATATGACAGGAGCTACAACCTTCAAATATGAGTTAGGTATGTTTTAGATAGAGGAAACCTTTTATAGTCCTTCTCGGGCGCCCAAACTTTGATACTATCCCAAAATTCGGCGTACTCACCAAAACATTTTGGTCATCCGCTATGTGTCTCACAACGATACGTTTAGTGTATTTTGTCAGGTTGCGTAGCGTCGACATATGTCTTACCAGAACATTTATCTTATCTCCCTAGCTCTCCCAAGCTTTGTTTATCTATTTTTTCCATTGGTATCCTGCCTTAAATTGTATGGCATCTACTAGATTCAAGTTGACGGTTTGGAATATCTTACTAGTTCTATTTCAAAATGCAGAGTTAGTGTAAAAATGTAGTACAAAACATCCCACGCTTTTATCACAATGACATTAATTTTCTCGTTAGAAACAATTGTTATCGGATTAGGCAGTTTCCTAATATATAATAAATTACTTACAAATCCCTTTACTTTGTTATAGTCTTATATAACTATTTGAGACGATTCCCTGTCATTCGAATTGTGCACCCTGTTTTTGTAAGGTTAGATTTCGCGCCACTTAGGAGCTTAACAACATGAAATTCGGAGTTAAAAAATTAGGGACATTGGTAAATCGTATAAAGATCAGCATGAAAAATACGATATTAAAAGTTTAACTCCATTACAAGTCGGTAGTCTTGCCAAATTTTTTTGATATTTTTTAATTTGCAGCGCAGTCAACAACTTTTTGAAGGAGGATCTTGAAACACCACGATATCTTTCAATTTTAGACTATGTATATAACTACCCACACATAACATTCAGATGCACTACTCTAAATTCTAAATAAAAGTACAATCTTACACCGAAACCAAGATATAAGTTTAATGGTCTCATGTAGAGTTCAATTTGAATTTTATAACTTTCTCAAAAAATAACAATCGTAAATCTCTATTCTAAAAATTATTTTTGTGAATTGCAATTGCATTCTGTTCAGTTTGTATTGACTGGATTTGATTTTTATGTTTTTAAAGCTCACTCTCATATTAGGGTATATGCGTTAAATAACTTGACATAAATATATTTTTTTAGCATGTGGTTAGAAGAAGCCACCGCTTTGGAGCACGGTACGGTGTTTATATATTTAATACACTGAGATGTGAGCAATGAACTGTAAAAAAAGATTTGCTGCCTCAAAACATTCTCTTGAAACCCGCATATTTCAAGGTAGCAGCTGGAAAAATATTGTTGATTTCCCAGCGCGTCAAAATGTGGAGTCAAGAAAGTCGTATTTGTACTCAATAATTTTTACAAGGAATTTATAATGCCTGTCTTCCTCTTCAAATTATGCACACATATCAATACCGATCACCTTACCAAATCTTTTTTTATATATCCAAAATGACTGTGGGTTTAGAAACAATGTAAAAAAAGTCTGATTGCATAAGTATGTACAACTTGTCTGAAACCTCCGACATATTCAAGAATTAAGGAGACAAATTAAAAAAATGTTTAGCTTCTAAATATTTGTAATGCCCTACAATGATCAGGAAACTAATAAACTTTTACACTGTCGCTCTCAGACTGAGATTGCATGCTGAATAAAACGTTAATGACATAAGTGACAAAGTGATCCGTCATTTAAAAAATATTCAAAAATAAGGTTTTTGGGTTTTTTTAAATTTTTTAGAAAAGACGAATTTTTATATGTCTTAAACTATTCGAAATTCATGAAACACCTAAAAATGAGGTTTAAATACTTTTCAACATATTGGAGCCTCAAAAAAAATTGGTTAAGACTATGATAGAAAAAGACAGGGAATTCCAGAGTTTTATAAGTTGTGGTATTTTTTTATTTTTGCTTATTACTCATAATTCTTCCTTTAAGGAGTTATGCAGCGGTTATTGTAGTAACGCATACAGAATTTTATAAATGGTGTTTTGGACCTATGAAATGTTATGACACCTCAAAACGTTTCCACTATGCTCTGGAATGTTCAAAAACCTGACAAAAAGTAAATAATTTGTGATATTGACAACATTACTCCTCCTTCTTGTCTTCGCCCTAAACTGAATATAAAAAAAGCTGAATTACCTACTACCATTGAATATCATGGATACTACCAAGATACCCCTTCATTCAATAAAAAACCAGTATATGTTTCTACTGATTAGAAAAGGTGATTTCCTCTGGGGTGACTGACATCACAATATTATTCCTAGCTCTCACATTGTTCATTCCTGGTTCAACAGATGCATAATTCAATGTGGCGCCTGGAAAACATCCTGGATTTTCCACATGGCCCTGAAGGCAGCATCGGAAAAATGTAGTTAGGCACAGCCAAGGAAACTTTAAACTGTTGGTGATTTTCCGGTAAACACAAACTTATTGCGGGAGCTGGCAAGTCGTCCAATTTGTAACAAGTTCTGTATAATTTAGAAAGTCGTGCGGTTTGTTTTAAACGTGCAAGGTGGAAATATATGGGAGGAAACATCTGGGAAATGAAATAGTGTGATCTATCGTGTTTGCCTTCCGCCGGTTATTGAAAAACTGGAGCGAGATAAATCAACAAGGTAGGTAACCAAGTTTAGAACTTACATTATCGGAATTTTATAGTTCTGCATTCAATACACAATCATTTATGATCGTACTCCTATAGAAAAAGTATCGCGATCATCATCGTATGATATCAGTACCCGCTGCATGGACTTCGAAGTAGTCCATTGGCGAGGGATTACTAGATATAATTTTGTTTTTGTTTACGTTGTGATTAGACTTAGCATTTCTATAGGCGGGGAAAGTACTGTGGTCACAGATTAATACTAATACGCTAATCAATGAAACAGAAGGTATTATGATTGTCATTAAATGTTCACACTAAGTTACTACTGGAGCTCAGACAAAAAAGCTGTAGTTTTGTAAATCCGTCCAGCTTCGGCAGATGAATCATAAAGTGGTGAGGCTTATCATAATCAAGTTTTGACAAAATCTTGTTTACGCTTTCAGTCAACTCTGATACTTTGTAATTTCAAAAAATTCAGAACGGATAAAAAAAGCCTATCAGATTTCCAAAGGTCTTTTCATGACATTTTTAACCAATGACAACTTTTTTATTTTCGAGTGGAGGACTTTAATGCAGTGTAAAACACAAAGTCATGCATTTAAAAAAAATTTAACTGGCTCTTCATTTTGAGGAAGACCATGGTGATACTGTTTGATTTTGACAATATCTACTATGGTTTCCGAAAAAAATTTGTTTTAAAAATTAAATTTTAATTTTACCATCCATACCAATTTTCGCTAGTTCATGAAGTGCATTAATTAATTTAGTTTTTGCCAACTTCTACCGCTCTCCTTTCGAAATGAAGAACTCGTCCTGAAGACGTGTACAATGGTTTATTTAGGAACTTTAATCAAGAATGAAGTCAGTCTTTGTTCGCCATAATGATTCATGTGAAAAATGAGAACAAATACTCTCGAGTATTTAAATTCAAATCTACAACTTGTCCAACTACTTCTCTCGTTTATGCCAAGGGACAAATTTAAGATAAGATTCTACAAATTGTGCACCAGAAACATATACCTAAAAGATTAGGTATTGTTGTATTGAATGTATGGGACGATAATGCTAACACATATCTCCACTTCCAACTCTAAAGGTGAAAAGGGTCGTTTGAAGTATCTGTTGGATCGCAGGGTCGATGATATCTGTGCTTGCTTCAAAATATTCCGGTCATTTGGCTTCTTATTCAACAATGGAGATGAGCCCATATCTTTCTCGATTTCCCCGAAAGCCTACGCGAGTGTACGGAATGGTCCTTTTGTTTTAGTACTGGGAGGGTTCAAAGGCACATTATTGTCTGTTTTATGGTTGCCAGTGTGTTATTTGAAGTTTTGTTGCCCCGTATACTCGCAGTGAACGTTTTACAGCAGTGGCTGGTACTTAGTATCATCCCAATTAGCACAACGATGATGAACTAAATGTTCACGATGATGATATTGATATTCATGACTGTTTACAGTGTAACAATAGTAGAAACAGTATGAGAGGCTATAATACAGATGATGCATCTGCATTGTTGATAAATCCAAAAAGGGAGATAATGCACCGCCACACAAAACCACAGAGCTGCGTTCCTACGAGGTAAAACTATTGTTCAGGTAACAACATCATCTTCATATCACATATTACATACGATTTATTCAAATCAGAAAGATAAGAATTACTGCATCGTGATATTGACAAGTAGGTAGTCAACTGTCAGTTGAATATAAGGTAAGTTTTACGTTGAAACGTTGTTTGATGAATAAAATAAAATATTACAATTCACAGAATCACCATAAAACTTTTATACGATGAACGATCTAGAAAAATTGTAGATGCAGTGAGAAGGACATGCTGGTGCGATGTAGGTTCCTGGACCAACCTAATTACGTGAGCAAACAATCAACATCCGAGGCGGCTTCAAGTTGCAGGAGGCAAACATCCTCAAGCACAAATGGACTGTAATGATGCGGCAATGAACAGCGATTCAACCGTTAGGAAAATACGCCATAGACATCCGTACAAATTTCTATGTGGGCAGGGATCCAAAGTTATGTTTGATGCCCAATCATGCCTAGGCTACATAACTGAAAAGTCAGATGTTAGAACGGAATTATTTAGCGAATGGTTATTATAGAAAAATGACACATAGAAAGAGGCTAAACATTATTTTTTGAAGTTCAATTTCCGATATTGTCAGTTTTACAACGCTAAAAAATATTCATAATTAACCATTTACTATCTACACTTAATAACGGTGAAATGAACCTAACTTGAGGCATAGAAGTACACTAAGGATACCTTGATTATAAATTGAAGTAATCCTAGTAAAAATGTAGCATTTAAAGCAAATCTAATAAGCGTTTCTAATAGATAACAATTAGACAGATACAGTTACTAGATCGTAAGATTCAAGAACAATCCATTTTATATATAATTATGACAGGGATGATAGGATCCCATTTTATTGTATAAATTTTCAACCTAATGATAAATGAGCGTGAGACAAACATATAACGAGTGTGGAAAACTCGAGGAAGTCAGAGGAAAAATAAGCTTACAGTAATAACGGTGGAACAGAAATATCTTGAAACCAAGGACTAATATACTGAGGCTGTTTTAACAGTACAATTGAAGTAATCCAAGTGAACATGTACTATTTATTCAGACTATTCCGTCAAAATTCAAAACAGCTAAAGTTAAAGTTATTATTTCGCTATATTTAAAATTTATAATGCAGTCATATACGAGTATCTATTTCATATTCTCACAGCAATGATGCATGTTTACTAGGGTTTTTAGAAAACCTTAATATAAATGCAATCATCAAAAGCTTAATTCTCTTCAAACCTGAGATATGTAATCAACATATTTAAATATAAACTGTTGATAATTGTAGTGTCAAAATTTTCACTGTTGAAGAAATTCCGTACGCCACTTTCAGCAACGTTTATAACTGGAAAATTGAAAATTATGCCGTTCGATTTCCGTGCGATGATGGGCATTCGGGAACCCTTTCAAGCTATCGGTGGATGCTGAGAGTACATGAAAATAACGGAGACAGGGGAAATCAATCCAGAGCGCAAGAACGGTTTACCCGATTCTTGCAAATACGAACAGTGTGGATGCTTTTATCTTCGGGAGACAGAAAAGTATAAAATTCAGAAATATCTCAAGGGACAAACAGCCACGTCAGCAGACCGGAATACCGCGCATCGGGAACCAATCAAAACAAACCGCGCACAACGACACGTCACCGGACGGGGTATAAATAGGCATGAAAGGAACGTGTTCGCCAGTTCACCTGAAGACGATTGAAGATAACACATCAATCGAAACGTCGTGAAACTCAAAATTTTATAGACAATGGAAGTCCGAAATCAAACTTTTGATAAATCCACCTTGTCTACAAGTTTCAAACAACAATAAATTATCATATATTTTGAATTTCTACGTGCAAGGTTGGACTTTTATATAGTCCGACTGAATAGTCGTCCAATTTTTTGCTTCACTGAGCCGCACTGAATAACAATTTTCCAACGAGAATATATCGAGTGAGGAGGAAGTGGGAATTATTAGCCATTCCACGGAGAAATCCAAAAAGAGATTGATGACGTAAGCTAAACGTTAAAGGCACATATCGACTCCATCTCCCCCTTTGTTATATATCGAGTTGAATTGCCATTTGATTAAGGGAAGGTATTGTCTAAACGGAGCCAGAATGATTCGAATCATTATAGGATTGGATATTAAACTGTTAAATAATACCTCCACGTATAAAGTACATCTCGATCCGTAGACTATATTACATGCAAAAAGGGGCATTTTGCGAATGCATCTTCGATAAATAGATTAGCGTCTTTCAGCTTAACCGATTCTCCGCGTCTATTTGAGCTACAATATCCGCGTACTTGTTTTTTTGTACACTTCGTACCCCATCACTATGACAGTGTATCATGATAATAATTTCGAACGTTACATGTCTCACAATTCCAGTCTAGGCGATTTTGTTATTTGCCCTTCCATATAAATGGGTAAATGTACCACCACAACAGCACCTCGCATCGCATCTGGCATGGCGCCATGTAGCGGAATGTGTGTATATTTGAATGGTGATTTGAATGCAAGCAGCCACAATAACGTACCGACCTACGTCTGCTAGACTAAATTCTTATAACGCTTTTTCATTAACATAGTATGCGATTTTTCGTGTCGCAGAACAAAAAGAGATATATTCGTAACTGCTGTGAAACGGCTGCACTGACTCCGATTAAATTTGGAGGATTATATGGTATGGAAATGTAATAGGCAATGTTACTATATTTTTGAAAATTGGAGATCTGATCAGAAAAAACAAAAACATTTGAAACACCCTCAAACTTCTCTTGTATGTTTCTGGATCTTAAGATCATTTTTGGGCATAGCCAAACATTCTTTTCAAGGAGCTCAAACATTTCAAAATTTACTCAATTTGATTTTCGAATTATTTTTAAGTAGGGCATTACTATGTTGTTACCTGATAATGTGTTACCTTGATCTCGAAACCTTACACTTCTTGATTTCCTTCTTTGGGGTACATCAAATGTTTTGTCTATAAAAGAACTGAAAGTTGGTCATTTTGACACAATTAAAATGATGTTTATCGAACATTTCACCTATTTATTATCTATTGGTGGTTTAATTAATGAGTATTATGCTATTCATTTTTTTCCAATACATTTTTTAATAAAATTATCAGTTCCATAGATTACTTTATAATTTGAGAATCGCATTTAAGCATAACTAGACCTTTCTAATGTAATGTCATAATACCCTTAACCCATAAGAAAATATCCTGAGTGCTAAATAAACAGCTAAAATGTTTGCAAGAACTTCAAATTATGTGAAAATGACTTCATTGATTTAAAATATAAAGGGGAGGGGGCGGATTTCGATGTATTCACTGTTGTTTCACTTCATAATTAAGATACATATGGATATATTTTCTTTGGTAGCACAATGGATCTTCCTGTAAGTTCAACGTGATCACTGGGAGTGGATCTTACACAATTAACCCTAAAGTCCAACCGAGCAAATCGCTTGGTGAGAACGTCGCACACGTGGCAAACAATGTGTTTAACGAAGGCCGTCCTCACCGTATGCTCCAATCGCCGTGTTAGCAGCACTCGTGAAAATACGAATTCAATTTACCTTTCTGAGGACAATTTAAACCCTATATTGGCATCTTGAAAACAACGTGACCTTTCGAAATGTACCTTCGTGCGATTATGGTTATACCTGTGCTTATACATTAACATCGTTTCAACATACCTTTTTTGTTCAGCCTTACCTTGCTATACAGGAAAACCTACTGAACACAGCCATTCCGTAGTAAATTGACTGTTGACATACTAAGAAGTTATTCATTGATTTCAAAGTTCTACTTTCTTCTAATAGTAGATTTTTTTGTTTTCGCTCCGCATATAGCAGTTTTATTTTTGTTTCAAAGTTAACAAGTTGAAGCTACAGTTGAAGAGCAATTACGTGAACTGTATGTATCTTCCGATGTATTTGTTGATACTGTAACTATGGATTCACATAGTGAGATTTTGGTTCACTTACTCATCTTGCTGTAATATAGGATGAGCTTCCGGATGCAGGAAGTATCAATATCGTGAGTAGTAAGGGAGATCCATCGGAAGGTTGATTGTAAAATCATTGGGATGTAAAGATCGTTTATCTGCAAGCCCTATGCTATAGCTTATTGTTAGCGAAACGTGTCTCCAAACATGAAACAAACTTTCTAGTTCTTTATGATGTGAATGATACGAAGAACGCTTTTTTTGAAATACGGTACATTGCAGTAGAAGGAAGTTATATGATATGTAATAATGTGGATTTTAGATGTTCTTACCTAGGAGTATGTCGTTTGATAACTTTTTATGGTGTCGTGTCTTTATAGCAAGTTGATAACAACTGCGACAGATCGCTCTGTGTCTTAAGTGGCCAGTTTTTAGTCACCGTTTAGACTTAGGTATCGTTTTTAAAAAATGGTGGAAGAGCATACGATATGGCAAAAATGGTGGATGAGCTTCTGAAGATATTAAACAGTTTTCTATAAAGATGCGAAGGTGAAGAGTGCTCACCCGAAATTCAATAGTTTTCACAGATTAAACCCACACTGGAAGTCAATTTTGGCTGCTGTTTCATTTGTTCAAAAAGAATCTGCTCTTGAAGGTACTTGCATGCATATTTTGAGCTAGCCTTCATCCTATTTTCTAGTGGCGTCTGATTGAAATCAAATACGAATGATCTAAATATTTTTACTATATAGTACTAGAGTGAAGTAATAATAATACTATATAGTTATGGTATTTCAGTCAAAGTATGTGGTTTCAAGAAACGACTAGTAGAAGATATAAGAGACAACCAAAGTATGTTTCAGAAGTTACATTGAAGTTAAGCTTTTTCATATTTGAATAAAAATTTAAATTTTATTAAAAAGGACAAAAATGACATTAACAATCATCAAATTACTAAACTGTGTTCACGTATATATCCGTATTTAACGAACCAATTACCACAAAACAGTTGGGCGATTCCTCCTCTCCACCCTATATCTACAAACACTAAAAAATAAATCAGTTAGGCTCGGAAAAGAACTTGGCTTACTGCGGGTTTCGAGCTAACTACCTTATAGTTTCGATATTTTTGAAATTTTCTGAATATGAATTCGTATATCGGCTTTTATCCTGCAGATTAGCAAGTAAATATTGCTACCTGCAAGTCGGCACAGAATAATTCTTGCCTGTTACGATATTACCGCCAAGAGTTGAGTTCCAGAAAAGAAATAATGGACGACATGCTTGCGAACGACCGTGCAACCCTTACCGTGGGTTAGGATGAGGGGCTATTGTGACAGGAAATTCGATGGTGCATTTCCGAGTATTCGAGCGCACATCAAAGAGCCTTTGAGCTCACGTCACTTTATTCCCATCATACGGAAACGGTAAACCGGAAGTTTAGCATCATTAGGAAGTTTCCGTTAATTCGGACTAGTCTGTCAGCTACCTTTCAGACAACTTACCAGGGAGTTGCAGTGAAAGTTCATATGAACATACATACAATCTTTTGCCTAATTAGGACAGTTCCTCAGGTGACCATTTCTATTTATAGAGAGAATCATTTCATTCATCCGAAGTGTGTACGTAGTTTGCTTGATCCTTGATTTTCAGATAAAGAAACGAGTTAGAGGATGTTTCTGAGTTTTGTATTATGGAATGTTTTTGACACGAACTGAAGAGGATGAAATAATACTGTACAAATCATAAAAGAAGGGTACATGCAATAATAATACTAATAAATGTATTCCTTAATCATATTCTTCTTTAGAGTATATTTCTTTAGAAGGAGTATTGAAATCTAAAATATGCATTTATCGGTCCCAATTAATATTAATTTTCTTATCAAGTAAATTGTCTTAGATTGAGATCAGATGTCTCAGTCGTGTCGTGAGTATATCTTTACAAGAATATTATATATTATATACGATTATAGAAATAAGATTTTTTTGTGTGTATGCAGTTTGTTTTTTCTCTTTTCACTAACCGGCTTAGGCAGATTTCAAAGCAACGATGTCATGTTCAATTCTTTCCTGAACCAGCTCCCTCTAGTAACGCTGCTATAGCATGTCTTTAGCCTAGACTCGCCAGTAAGCCTGGCGACCAATTGTAGAGAGCCATTGGGTGGTATATGCATAACCCAGTCCAGATCAAAACTTATCTCCAAGCGTCGCGCACTATGGCGCTGCCCATTGGCAACTTACGAAGTCAAAGGTGGACTTTCGATACCTTACTTACTCCGTAACTTGCCAATGGGCAGCGCCATACTGCGAGATGCTTGGAGATGAGTGTTGATGTTGCTATCACAGCCTTTACTGTGAAATATCAGTTGTCAGCTTCTGACGTGAATGAGCCGAGATAACGGTACATCGCAAATAGTGTTTAAGTAGGACAAGGGATGTCGCTGTAAATCAGTTCACCATCGTTGACATATGTCGTAAGGGACATCTGTTGACGCTTTGAGGCAGTCCAAGTGATAGGACCTGTGACTTCGTAAGTTGCCAATGGGCAGCGCCATAGTACGCGACGCTTGGAGATCAACTCTTTGACAACTAAATTGGAATATTTTAAATGCTTAAAACGCGAATTAAATAATATATCGAGCTGTGAACCTTTCAGGACGGTCGTAGAAAAAATGGTGTCACGTAGGCTGATGTAGATAAGAAATAACGATTTGAATAGGATTTCAGTACTATTAATTCATCCTCCACACTTCTGAAGCATGATACGCTTTTGAGAGAGGTTATCTATTTGAAAAGCGTTTGAAGTCTTAGTTCGTTATTCTACCAATTCGATTTCCCCAACAATAAATGAAGATATTGACTCTCTACTAATACCCCATAAAGTATTTCACGTGATACGATTAATCATGGAATTTTGTATCGATCCTAGTGTAAAATAATGCAAAAATATTCATGATGGTCATTATATTCCATTTATATTAAAGCAAAGCAAGCTCACACGTAAATGAAATGAAATTAGGAAGTGTTTGGGGTGAAAAATCAGCAAAGCGTGACTGAAATCATGGGCGCTAGGCTAATAAATTGTCACGCGTCAGCTACAGCTCTCCAGTGTTAGAGCAACTGCAGTAGCGTCGCAACACAATGGTGAAGGAACCACATTACGTGTCTACGAAGCGAAACCTAACAAACCGATGGTAACAAATATGAAGGGTGTCTTATAACTGATGCTAGAAACTTTAACACAATGAAATGCTTATGATTTTGTGCTCACATTAAAATAAAGAAAACATGATTTACAATGTTTCTGTCTATTTTTTACTCAAACCATATTCAAATCAATTGTGAATCTGTCAACCTTACATCACAATAACTAAAACAGTAATACTTAGTATTGTACCGCCCTGCACCGCAAATTGCAGATTACACGCCCCGAAACTGCCTCCAAGATAATTGAAAGTCAAGCGACTTATTCTGTAGAGCCAAGAGCACATATGAACAAAAAATACATTAAAACAACAAGCATACATAAATGTGCGTTAAAATTCGAGCGAGCGTAATAACTCCAAAAGTTACCAGTACAGCAAATACTAAAGGAGTTCATTGCGCCCATTCTCACCAGATCGAGCCTGTTACAAAAGTAGTCCTTTCAGAGAACCTCGGCGTTGTGAAATTACCTACCGAAGACTTTGTTTCCCGAAGGTTACAATTTTCAGCGTTACAAGGTCAATGTGCCTTAATTGCCAGAGTATCAAAAACCCCAGTACATCAAAATTTTAGACGGGTTGGAGCAACGGGGTTTATGATCACCATCCATTTTATTGCTCTCATTCGTATTTTCAGCAAGTCCTTTCATTTGGATTTAGAACGACGTCACACAGCTAACCATGCACTGTCATCCAAACTGAATGTATATACAAAATTTCAAGTTAATCGGTTGAGGATTTTACCAAACAAACATAGTTACATAGTTACATGGATGCACATGTACATTGAAAGTTAAATAAAAGCTTTAAAAATCACACGCAGTGAAGCTTCGAAATGCATATATTTTACCTGCAATTCTGAATCACAATGCACAATTGATAGCTTCTAGCATGCTGCGTATAGAACGGTCCAACAAAACGGCAAAATTTGACGTTTGCGATTTTAGATTAGCTGTAGCGATTTTATCCGGTTCCGTTGCATTGTTGCTTTTATCGTCATATCCATGCTATTTGTTTATCGCTCATTGTTGAACATTTTTGCATTTGAAATTAAAGTCCGATTACTAATAGACTCGACAGAAGATACGCCAATGATAAAACCGCATTAATTGCAAAAATGTGATGTGATGTGAAAGCTTTACGTGCTTTTACAGGTTTTGTCAGGGAAAATGTTCAAATGTCACGGAAGAATTTGATTTAGCGGAAGGTGGGTTATGTAAAAGGTGTGTGTGTGTGCTTTCAAAAACATGGAATGGTTAACAGTGCAGCACTCAATGATAGATATTTAGTAAATGTATTCGGCTACAGCTTCGGCACTACATAGATGTTTCGAACTGGGTGTAAATTGGATGTAAACGTCAATTCATTATCAACAGTTTGAAGGAATGGTATCGTATAAACAAGTATGTTATAGAGAAGTTACAACTATTTTTTAATACGTATTTGAAGCTGATAAATCAATTACTCTCACCTGGCGATAAAAACCCTAATTTCATTGTAGTAAATGAACAGACTGATCTTTCAAACTCCATTTTAATCGATACGCTACTAAAAGTTTCCATCTATTTGTATTTTAGGTTAACTTACTCTTGAAATATCTTAAGTTATAGAATGTATTAAGAAGAATGAAATACGAGGGTCGCGTTGAAAGTCTTTAGATATTCCTAATCTATACAAGTTTAAACAAGTTTGAGCAGGCTGCTATTTTGTCTAAAGTTGTAAGTGCTAACATGCAAAGGCAGCGTCTTAATCGTTCAGTAGTTGCCTTGCCACGGTCTTAAATGCATCTAAGTGTTGGCCGAATTTTAACGTGAAAATGGAACCGGGTAGTCGCGATTCTCGAGCCATGATTTTGTATGACTATAAAAAGGGACTAAAACAAGCGGAATGTCACGAAAGTTTACTGAGTTGCTTTGGGGACTCTTCCCCTTCTAGGGCTACAGTTTTTAATTGGTTTGCTGAGTTCAAAAGGGGCCGGGTCTCACTCGATGATGAACGTCGCACAGGTCTACCGTTCACTGTTACTCCGGAAACTGTAGAAGCTGTGCAAAATATGTTAAAAAAGAACCTACATCGAGATTGAGGCTTTTCTGGAGATTGGAAAATTAAAGGATCGTTACTTCTGAATGGTATATAACCAAATGTGTTCCTGTAGTCTTCCAAGAACTATGCAAGAGCAGTCGAAAGACTGGTCTGTGGGGTATTCAATGGCAGGACAACGCACCCACCCACAGCGCCGCTAATACACTCGATTTTTTTGCTGAACTGGGTGTCAAAGTGTTGCCTCACCCACCTTATTCTCCGGACCTAGCTTCTTCTTATTCTCTAAGATCAAAGAACAGTTACGAAGTCGCCATTTTTCCACCGATGAAGAGGAAAAGAATGTTGGTCACAAGAATTTGACAAGTGGTTTTACCGAATGCGTAAATGTATCGAGATAGGAAGAGAATATGTTGAAAAAACAGAATAGTTTTTTAAACCTTGTAGTTTTTCTGTATCTAAAAACTTTCAGCGTGACCCTCGTAGCTTGAGGAATAAAATACTTTATCACATGAAATATCACCAACAACAACATTTCAATGGCGATGGTTACGGTTTTTTAGTGGTTTCCCTTAACACTAGTGTAAATGCAGTCGCCAAAAAAAATCCGCTAAGACAAACAAAAGCAAGGAAAAAATAATGTAATGTAGATTTGAGAGCTCTAGTTTTGTATCCATGGTAGGATCTAGTTAGTTACTTGGCAAGTCATCTGGGTAGCCTTGTTAGCAGTCAAATTTGACAGTCCGACGATGATTTAAATATAAATCGAAACGCGTCACTGAAAGAAAAAGAGTTTCATTTGTGAAACTGTGTGTTAGTCACACAATCCTTTTATCTGCCCTTAATATTCGTTTATACAATTCATCCTTAATTTCATTACTGAAATAGCAGCTGACAATTGACTGAATAGAGATCAAACTAGAGAAAGGCTAAAATCAAATTGCTCAGTTTCCTGACAAATTCTAAGACTGCAAGACTGCATCTTGTTGCACAGAATGCAACAGAATAGTCTCTGAATTGTTGAACTTCCCCTTGTGCTTATGTACCCATCTAAGGATGGCTTCAAATTTCGAGATATTCGGCAGCACTGATAGTCCTCCGTTTTGTACAAAAAAATCTCAATACGTACATTTACTAAAACATCAACTGCCTGTTAGTACATGTAACTTCATTGAGCAAATAGGGCGCCCATCAAGATCAATTAGCTGGCTTTACAATTTCGTCAAACGATTGCAAATTTATGCTGACCCAATTACTCAGGTCCTAATCAAAGTTTTGGGGGTCGTTCGAATATTTACCCAATTTGTCCCGGCCTTGAATGCTAATAAGACGCAACGATGCTAATTTCGCTCCGACATTTTAGAAACTAGGTAGATAGAGAAATTTATGTCGTATTCACGAAATCCCGCTTAATGAAGTTATTTGGCAAACTGTTTATTAAGTGGAAATTGTCTCGTCTGATGAAACTTTTCCACCATCAAGATGAAATTGTGCAAAGTATGCAAAAGGCTTTACAGGTTTCTAGTGACGTGTTATGATTTAGTCAGATGATATTTTAAACATTAAAGCGAAAATACTAGATTCGTTCTAAAATGAGTATTTTACTTCCCACACAAAAGTATCCAATCACATAAATTTTAATAGATTAAGGCGTAGAAAGGAATAATCAACCAATCCGGAATTTAACAAAAAATTAGGAAGATAATTTTTAAACCTGTTTATTTCAATTTTAGCACAAGTTTCTCTGGCCTTATTAGGCCAAAATGTTATGATATTTGTTTGAACTATCGATCGAATCGATATTTTCCACGCATTAGAATAAATTTGGATTTAACATTTCCGGATACTATAAAAATCATTTAAAAAAATAACATAAAATTTTGATGCGCTTCGGCGTGTGTCGAAATGGCTGCCGATTAATCGCCACGCGTAATCAAAACTACATCATCAAATCTCCAATTCCTGAAAGTACTGAAAGGAAAGCGAAGTTAATTCCCAGATATCTAAATTTTTTACTATATAACGCACTAGAAGTATTGTTCTTTTAGGAATTGAGTCCAGAAGCTTCAGAGAGTGGTTTTTACCTACAGCCAATTTGGTGGGCTGATATGTTCCGGTGAATAAAATTTTCTACACCGGAAGAAAATCATTAGCTTCTGAGACACTGACCTAAAACGTATTCGGGGGTGTTTCTATCTCTATGGCTGGCATACCAGTATGTAATTTTCTTGTCAGGGTATATTTCTGAGTCTTTTGTGCATTTAACTGAGCTCTATTGGTAGACTACAATTTTTCGGTGTCCTCATTGATGTTATTCCCAACAGTTGGTTGATGTAGAACAGGTAATTTACAGGATAGGATGCCTTCGGTGACCGACAGCGTCAGCATGGAATGCTGGAGATACGGGTTCGAGTGCCGTCTGCACTGCAAATTTTGCTGGATTTTCCCGCATCAAAATTATGTCTTTAATATGTCATACCTACTAGTAAATAGTTTAGCACATATAAAGTGTGATAAGTTTTCTGCCTTTGCGTATAATTATCACCTTCAGTCATGCAGGAGGACGCAAACGAACGTTTTCCCGGCAACAGCTGCCTTCACAGCCGGCGAGATTCGCATTGGGAGTTCCGGGATGTCGCAGTGCGGCAACATGTGAGGATCCATTTGCAAGCATTTTCTCCCATATCCCTCCGCCTAACCGAGTTAGGGACAAGGAGATGACGCTCAACAGCCGTCCTGTTATCGAGATTTTATGGAAATAGAAAACGGCACGCGAAGTATTTTGGGAAGTGAATAAGGATATTTTATTTCCCACCCTATACGCAAGTATTCTTATTGCAACAAATTATTTGAAATCATATCACAAATGATTTGCATCAATTCATGTTATTGAAATTATTCGTTTTTCATTATGTTGGTCTATTACAGTTTCCAGCAAATCTACGAAGTACATATATGTTTGTATGTGTTTTAATTTATAAACAACTACTAACTGGGTTGAATTAGGAATAAAAAATAGAAATTTTACTGAAAATATTACTGGTTTCTTAAATCTCTCTATCTCACAACTCCAGAAATTCCATGTTTACCTCTAAAATTCCTTTAGATAATGATCAAAAGCCTGGGAAACGTAGAAAAACGAAGTTTGTACGAACCTTTACATTCTTTTCCTTCGCTTTTGCAAGATAACTCACCTGCCACTTACTCGATTTTCAAAAACTGCAAAGATTTTATACCCTTCTCACAGTAATAATTCAGTGTCAAGACTTCATCAACATACAGAAAGTACTTCGGAAGTTATAGAGAAGTCAAGGATTACCCTACAGAGAAAAGAATATTTTCACTGATAAATAAACATATCATTTCCAGATAAAAATTGTGTATTTGGACAAAAATAAAACTTTCTTTTACAGTGACTCGTTTCGATTTATATTCAAATCATCGTCGGACTGTCACATTTGATTGTTTATGCCTCACTGAAAAAGAGGGTGAATTTTTCAAGGAAGATGAGTTTCTCGGTAAAAAGTCTCCATAGAAAAAATCGTATTCTGCTAAGCTGGGAAAATAGATAACATAATCATGAGGTATGAAGTTCTTGTTATAGTCAACCAACAAAAGATGCAGTTTTGATGTTTCGCTAGAACAATACAATTATTTTTGTAAAATTTTATTACTTATTTTATATCTTTTATTATGGCTTACTGTAGCTGGTTGATTATTGCCAAGATATTGTTGTAGCATTTAAAAAACAGATTAAAAAGGTAATATATTAAAATGCTACTTTTATTCTTCAATATAAACTCTCCTATTTAATTAGCATATGGGAGATCTTTTTTGCATTAAAAAGTATGTGCCTAGATGCCTTTTGAATACTAAAAACAGCACAACATAAAAAAACTAATTTAAGTGTATACTTGCAGACCTATTCCACCGTTTTTATAGATTTTAAAGGAATTACCTATTATTTTTGATCAGAGGATCTAAGTTTTTGTGGATTATGGTAATTTAAGGACGTAGTGAAAGGGTTTCTTAGGATTAAGTGAGTGAAAAGGAACAAATTTCTTATGTATTTGTATGTTCTTTGAATGTCCCCTTATTTTTAGTACAAATTAAAATCGCTTTGCATTTTCAAAGTGCGTTGAGGATACCCAGTCAATACTGGACTCGATCTTATTGAGGCAAATATCTCAAAGCAGTGACACTGCTTTCTGTCTACTACTCTATTTACGTATTTCTATTGACACCAAATAGTTTATATTATGCGTATACCTTTGAAATAAGTCATTTGTTCACACTACTTATTAAAATTATTTCTCTATGAGAATCGGATACATATATTTTGATATCTGCCTATCTATTTTTATTGGTTAACCTAAGATCGAAAAACATTATTAATTTCATTTTACTTATTATTGTGAAAATATATACAATATGTTAACCAGTCCTTGCTAGAATGTGATTCTTGGGTCAGAGATACATTTTATAAATAACTCCATCTCTTTTAGTTTCATTCTTAAAGTATAATCCAGATCTGTTTCAAATTAATTTGTATCAGTCTTCCATTACCTATATTAAAAACGCTTTCATTTCGATTTCTTCGATATACCTGCGTCGGAATTATTCTCCAACCAAGATTTCATCTGATAAATTCTTTATTATATGAAA
Organism: Bruchidius siliquastri; assembly: GCA_949316355.1. NCBI lineage: Eukaryota > Metazoa > Arthropoda > Insecta > Coleoptera > Chrysomelidae > Bruchidius > Bruchidius siliquastri. The sequence continues at coordinate 31,497,173 of OX438535.1, read as the reverse complement.
GTCGAGCAGGATTCCTCAAAATCTCCGGAATGCAGAGGAATTGATTAGATATGGAACAGCGGTTTCAGAAATGGACGCCGAGCCGTGGTAGATTTTGCAAAGGTGAAACGATTTGAGAATTCTGTTTTATGTTATGCCTATCTTTACAGTATGTATGTACTCGTACATAGGTGTAAATTCAATCCAATAGCATTTACCTGTATGTATACCCCACCTCAGAAATGACCATTGCACTTTCAAGATGTAATTGTGAAATTTATATTTTGTACACATGGTTTCACGAATATGGGTAGTTTTTTTTGACGCGTTCTACATTAGTTTTTGAACCGAATTTTATTCGTGAAAGCCTATAACCTATAATTATATTTTGATTAGCCATCGACGATTTTTGATACATGACAAGGTATTTTCTTCTTCCTGTTGTGTGTGTGCTATTGATAATTTATTTTTTGAGGTTCTTGGTAATATCCAAATTTTATGAGATTTTAGTAGATCTAGATTTTCTAGTAAAAATTTACATTCGGGTAAAGCTTCCGTTATAAATCCGATTTTTGTAGTTAAGAACATGTAGATTGAAATCGAGAACATAGGAAACATTTTAGAAATACAATAAGCCTCCATGGCTAAAAAATGATTATTTAGCCACTTTGATTGAAATTTGGAGTTATGAGCTCCTCCAGTCTTTAAAAGTGGGTAAAATCTAACTTTTCATAAAATTTCTAATCTAATGAACATTTGACAGCCATTTGCATATATTTATAGTAATTTATAGATATCTTATGCGCATTGCGCGATGAGCCTAAAGTTTAAGTGCCTCTTCTGTAAAGCCTTTTTGACTTATCGAGCAACGTATTTTCGCTATTTGGGAAAATAGCAGAAATACCACTCGTTCGGGTTACCTTTCCTATTATCTTTCTGCTTCTTGACCTTTCATTTATTGCAGACGTGACCAGATTTTTCACTATGTTCATTTCACTGGTTCGCATACCTACTTTTGTTTTATAAACATAACGCTCAATCTTCGTTTTTTTACGTCGCCGAGGGTCTGATTATTTTCTAAATTACTTGGAGCAATTAAAAAAAGGGAAGTGGGGAGGTGGGGTGATAGGAATGATAAGGTTTATTTTCAACAGCGATAGGCGTAATTCTACCATAGGTCCAATTCATGAATACTGAAATTTTCAGAAAGTATTATGAAGGTTCCGAAGCTTCTTAAAAATGCCATCAAGCAGGTTGACTGTTACCCAAAGTAGTTTCAGTTTATTCAATATTTTCATCGGACTTAGAAGTGTTGCTCCACTTGAAATAAGGATCGGAAATACTGGAAAAAATGGAAATGGAGAACTCAACATTTTTTTAGAATTTTAAATATAATTAATACAATAAATAATATAATATAAAGAATCAATTCAAATTTTATTGTTTAAGTTAAATTGTAGAAGACCAACAGTTCCAAAACCTGATCCACTCCAATCTTACTTGCTAAATATTGAGTCTCTATCTTGATTTGTGAATGTAGGTTTTTCAATAACCGTATATTTCTCAGAATCATTATACCCTTGATCTCTTATATAAACTACATCTCTTTTCCATCTTTGCTCGAGGCAAAAGACTGAACTTGTTAAACGTTATCCATAAGAAACATTATATAAAGACGTACTTTCTCGTGTGTGTAGCTCTCAAAGCAATAGGAGATCATTAAAAGTAGCGAACAAATAGAGTCCCGCGTACATACGTCGTGAGGCAGCCACTCAAATTGACTTCGTGTTGACAGACGAAGATATTGGCGGACTATTTTTGCCGATGGGGATTGGAACAGAAATGATGGTGCGGAAGATTTTCAATATACATGCAGATATAAACACTGAACATGTGTTGAGAGATTCCAGAGCTTGTAGGTGCTGTACGGGGAATTGCCATGTGTAAACTATGCTAATGGTCTATACGCAAAGTATCGTACTTGATTGACTAATAAGTGATTAATTTTTTTGACACTAGATCATTATTGTTATTACATCAAATAGCAGAGTTGAGCTAAGTAGCTATAAACTCCAGCACAAGCTATCATATCCGTTTTTGAATCAATTGATAGAAGACGCGTTGACAACTTCGGCAGGCAGTCCATTCCAGGTATCAATAGGCAAGAAGAACTGACAAGATGTAGTCCTGAACTTCCCCTTCTTCAATTTAAAGTGATGTCCACGTCGGTGGTTGGTGAAAAAGTGATGATACATCGGTACCGAGGAAACCACGTAATGGTCGGTACGTAATAATCAGATCAGGTTTATCAAAGAATTTAGTCAAGCCAAATATTTTCGACCTCTCTTTGTATATTCTCTCGGTCACGCAAAAAGGTCCTGCAAATTCAATAATTGATCTCACGTAGATCTGATACAAGAGTGCAGCAGTAGAACTGTGACAGCCCTATAAGGGTTTCTTGGCTTTGGACGTTGAATACTGGATATGTTCTGACCAGGATAACATTTCAGTAACAATAATTCCTAAATCGCAGTGGCTAATGACCGAAAAGATCACCTGATCACCGATACTATAGCAATCATGGGATTATTTTTGCCAATGTCTAGTGTGTGACATTTCTATGTATTACGATGCAGTAACCATATCATTGACCATTGGTAAATGTTGTTAATGTTACTCTGTACCATATTATCGCCGACCGAAGGTATCTTAGTATCGTCAGCGTTGGAGGAGCAGGATGCGCTGACGACGCAAGGTAAGTCAGATGTATATAGAAGGAACAACAAGGGTCCTACAACGGAGCCCTGTGGAACACCACTAATTACTGCCTTTTTGGTGGACAATGATTCACCGACCTTCACGAAGAACTCTCTTTTACTGAGAAAAGCCTTGATCTAATTCAACAAACTCTCAGTTATGCCTAGATGTTGTAGCTTGTGGATAAGGTATACAAATCCGTAACTAATGTTATATTAATTTGCAATTGTTTAACTAAATAGGTGATTCTGTTTATCTCCATACACATTTTTAAATTATTACGATTGAATTGTGCGAGTGTTAGACAAATTGCTATCAAAGTGCAATCAAATCCAGGACGCGTTTCACCAATGAAGAGCATCTGGGATCTATATGATATATATTATTCAAAAAGCTGTAAACGGAACAATTCATGTTTTGTTTTATAATCTGATGACCCTTCTCATTTTGGAAATAAACATTACAATTTAATTTAAAAAAATATAAGTAAGAAGTCGGTACTGCAGACGTGATAGAACTACGTCGCTACGTAAATATCTAATAGCAATATATAACATATATCTGTTTCATGTGTGCTGATTTGGTGTCAAATTGCGTAGCATTGCCTCAGGGGTACCTTAGACCGACCCAGTCGCCATCTTTCGTCCCAAATTGGTCCTTTCACGCTAGCAGCAATATAACTTAAAGCATTCTTTCTTCAAGTAAGCACCGTCAATTCATAAATGCTAGAATTTCCTAGAAACATCTGTACAATACCTGAAGACTTCTCTAGCGCTGATGTGAACGTTCGAGAAAAACTATAATCCAACCTTAAATAAGATCATCAAACTTTTCGGATGCTGCAAACTTTATTGGATCGATCCCGCTCTTTCGGAAGTTTTTCCTACGAAGGAATGAAACTGGGCTGCGCCTTACTGAATGGGACAAACATGTTTGTTTTGAGGGTCTCATTGTGTTTTCTTTCTAACCCCGGTGTGATTTGAACGTCGTCTTGATGAAAAAATATTTCTTAAAATGGAAAACCAATATGGTGGGGCGTGATTATCTTTGAACATGAAACTTTATAGAATATTTCAAAGTGTCACAGAATCACAGGAATATTTTTCGTTTAAAAAAATCATATAACCGGAATAGGTTATGCTCCACTATTTGTACTGGATGCGCTCCAAAATAATCCTGGAACTTTTACACTCAATCCAGAAAACAAATACCTCTAGTCAAGATGTCTGACATACAAAGAACTTCCAAAGCTTGAAAAAAGCTGATATGACCTATTTTATAGACTCAACCATTGCAAATGTTCGATCGAGATGTCTAGGACTGGAACGGGCTCATCCTCACCAGGTCGAGCTTCCAATACCTCGAAACTACATCTTCCAGAAGTCAATATTTTAGAGAGCTTCAGCGTTATGGAATAACCTACAGGAGAGTTTATTCCCCGAAAGTAACAGTGATGGTCAATGTGGTCATATGCACTACTGGAATTCGAGCTTCCATTTAAAAAACTATAACAGTACAATTTTGGGCAAATTGGATAAGATCCACCGTTTACAGATTTTGTTCAGGATCCTTCACTTAGTGACAGAGTAACTAATCTCGATTAATTAAATATCAGCAGATCAACGTCTGGGCTAGATCCTCGTCGTTAATTGGAGATATCTCGATTGGAAACAGACAAAGCTACGTTCTTCGGCTTTCCGATATTGCGGTCGCTTGTCGGACTTCGATAAGGCTCTGTCCATCGATACTAACGCAGCTCTGTTCAATGCTTATCTGACGTTCAATTGCAACTGATGGAGGAAGGAATACATTCCATCTCATTGAGTGGTGGACGAATACACTGTATACAGTACAGTGGCGTGCGTTACGTGCGTAGGATTTTGTCAGGATGGTATAATTGAGTAGAACCCATCAAGTCGACGTCAATAAATGGTACGAGGGTCTCGCTGGAAGTTTTTAGATACAGAAAAACTACAAGGTTTTTTCGAAAAACTTTATTCTGTTTTTTCAATATTCTCCCCCTACCCCAATACATTTACGCATTCGGTAAAACCACTCGTCGAATTCTTGTGACCAACGTCCTTTTGAAAGATTGCTAATTTCCTCCTCAAATGCAGTGATTGCCTCTTCATCGGTGGTGAAATGTCGGCCTCGTAACTGTTCTTTGATCTTAGGGAATAAGAAGAAGTCGCACGGACAATAAGGTGGGTGAGGCAACAGTTTGACACCCTGTTCAGCAAAAAAAATCGAGTGTTCTAGCGGCGATGTGGGCGGGTGCGTTGTTATGGTGCCATTGAATACCCGCAGACCAGTCTTTGGATGGCTCTTGCATAGTTCTTGGACGACTACAGGAACACATTTGTTTATATACCATTCAGAAGTAACTGTCCTTTGATTTTCCAAGGCTACCGTTCAGATGTATCCACATTTATAAAAAAAGATGCAACCATTTTCTTTCCAACACTCTTGGAACGACGAATTTTCTTTGGAGGCTGCTCACTTTTAAAGCACCAAACTAATGAATGTTGTTTAGTTTCGGGTTCATAATGATATAACCATTTGGATCAACGCTTCCTTAGGCGAAGGTGATCATGAATGATTGTTCGGACCGCTGTCGATCCACATCCCCAGAGAAGCCTCAATCTCGGTGTAGGTTATATGTCGATCTTTTTTTACCATATTTTGCACAGCTTCTACAGTTTCCGGAGTAACAGCAGTGGGCGGTCGACCTGTGTGAGGTTCACCATGGAGTGAGACCCGGCCTCTTTTAAACTCAGCAAACCAATTAAAAACTGCAGCCCTAGAAAGGACAGAGTACCCAAAGCAACTCACCAAACTTTCGTGATATTCCGCTTGTTTCAATCCCTTTTTCTAGTCATACAAAATTATGTCTCGAAAATCCTACCCGGTTCCATTTTCACGTTAAAATTGGACCAACACTTAGATGAACGATTCAAACGCTGCCTTTGCGTGTAAGCACTTACAACTTTAGACAAAACAGCTGCGTGCTCAAACTTGTTGAAACTTGTATAGATTAGGAATATCTAAAGACTTTCAGTGAAGCTCGTATTATTCTGACTAGGTGTTCATCCATGCAATGCATAGTACTCATACATTTTATTCGATTAGGGATTGTGAACAAGTGCATACAATTTTTTGTATTTATATTGTCAGTCCACGATATTCACAGAAAGACTAATCTGAATGTATTTTTTATTTGCCTTGTAGCTTTCATCATAGAAATGGTGAAACTCTGCAAGTTTGTAAGATATGGATATTTGAAGGCAGTATTTTGGGTTCTCTCTCAGTCTTAGTTCTCAGAGTATGAAAGCTGTCACAGGTGGTTTTGGACGAGTTGCAACTGTATTTAATGCATTCTATCGCCAGTATATGCTTAACATCAATTAATTCACATCATAGCAGCCTTGACAAGTGATCAGTCCACGATTAGCGCACAAAAATTGACTGATTGATGATTGAATGATTTACTTCGGCTTTCATGCAAATACATTCAAACAAAAATCATCTGGCAATGATATACTACTTGGAAAATATACTGCAACCCCATCAACTCCTTCCATGCTTAATGCATGACCCTAACGCACCCCTGAAAGCCACTTTATCATCGACGTGCAGTCCGTGCTTTCCTACTGATATATTAGTGGAATTTATTCTGAGCTTTCTTGAACCTGATAGATGGGCTCCTCGCACTTTTGCTCCTCGTTCAATACCAAATCGTACTCCGTACATCAGAAACTGGAACGATTCACTAATGTTTCTGATTATATGGGCACTTTAAAGACCTGTATTAACAAGCCCTCCTCTATCGCCATAGCAGTAACATTGGTATACATGCTTTGTGATCGTGACTGTTCAGATATGGAATAATTTTGACAATCGAACCCCGCCTTCTGCAGCATATAATCATTCTGGTCTCGTTGCACAGATCAATCCGTCAAGTGTAAAGAACGTCACCTCTCTGTGGGCGATAAGATCGCGGGTCAGTCAGGTGGAAAATGACATTGTCAGAGTGGCGCGGCAACGCCAGGGCCCTGGTACACCGACTCTCTATCCAAAGAGTATTCAAATGTTCGGTTCACGTCTCCTGTTCATGTCATCTTCAAGATGTATTGCTAGGGGACCATATATTTGATATAGGATGTCTTCTATAAAGGAGTTTTTTTATTACAGGATTGCTTATTTGATATGAAACATTTTATCGTCTACTATCATTCGTAAGGGAGACTAAACTCACAATCAGAAATAATTACGTACAAACAAAAAATAAAATAGAGCTTCCTGTCAAAGTAGATTGGTCAGGAATTTCCAATAGTTTCATTATTGGAATCTGGTAATCATGATACTGGTTCAAATTCGCTGTTTGATGAGATCTCTACAAATGGAATAAATTCAGTTTAGAGAGGGGAATTTAATGAAGCTGCACTTTACCTCGTAGCTTGTTTTGAAATATACTTTTAATAACTGTTGCGTATTTATTTCGTTTTCACAGCTAGTTATGAAGAGTAATAACTTCCAGAAGTACCATCAATTAAGAATTGAGAAACTTTACTTATCCAAACTAGAAACAGACACTGTGTTAGCGTGAAGTTTAATTTTTAAAATTCATGTTACCCTTTGATAAAATAGTGAATATGCTTCATGTATATTTTTCATCGGAAGTACTTCATCAACTACTTAAAACAAAAACTGTAAAAAAACTAGTGCAAAGATTTCAGATTACAGATTTTTTGGTTATGTCGCCGAAAAATGTTCGAATTATTCCTAGAACAACTAATTATAAATTACACAAAAATTGTGCCAACTACTCATAGTTGAATACTTGTCAAATTTTATTGAGATCAGATTAAAATTGAACCACCAAATTCTGTTTTAGTGGTATTCTTCCCAAATGCAAATGACATGAAATTGCTTAAAATTTTCCTATCCGAATGTGGTCAAATTATAGCTAAGACTTTAAGAAATAAAGCAGCTTTAACTACTCCTTAGTACGTATCCATACGTCTCTAAAAACGGTACCGTCGTTACTAAGATAACATGGTGACAAAAACGACGGCAAACTGAATAACTTAAATGAGTGATATGAATTTTTGTAATGCACAGCCTCCATAAATAAAAATATTAAAAAGTAATATAATAAAAAAATGTCAGATCGCACTTACTCCTTGCGTGTGGGACCTCAGTAATTGAAACAGGAAAATTTGATCGGGAACTGTATTGAAAACATCTACAAGTAGCAAATCTTCTAAGATCAAATAATTGGACATCTCTGACTTTTCAAAGAGAAGATTCATTTGAAAACCATTTATCAAGAACGTTTCCATATCTACCTAATTTAAGATCAATTAGAACTATCCTAAAATTCGAATAAAAATCGAAAAAAAAGTTGATTCGTATTATGCACTCCTCAAGCTCGGAGTATTGTGGTAAGAGAAAGCGGAATATATTATATCAAATCACTTTGACCTGTTGTGTGGCTATCCGAAGTAGGTAACTCACCTGGAAAGAAAAAGATCATAAGATGCAATATTCAATCTTTTGGGCCGAATAAGCGTATGAGGAGAATAGCCGCAAGCCGTTGAAGGTAGACAAAAGTTTTCTTTCAAAAATTGTTCAAAATCATATGCTTTCTCATGCAAAATTATTTTCGCGTATACAAGGTGTTCCATTTATGATAGGTGTAACACAGAATTCTTTCAGATGGCATGTATGGCCTAAAATTAACGGTTTTCAGTTATTCGCCTGTTTTTTGTATTCCTCTCATTTCCGGTGCTTTCGAAAAATTCAACTAAATATCTCCGAAAATAGTGATTTTTAATAGTTGCGGTTTTGAAGCATGTTTTAAGCTTGGGAAGCGATATTTGCCGCGCAATAAACAATTTTTTTCTCTCCCCTATAGCATATCCCATTTTTTTTAAAATAGCACTACCCCATTTTCTTAGCATATTTATGTAGCACTTTATGGGTCTGTAAATATTAGTAGCGGAGAAAATTAGAATTTCATATTTTTTTTTCAGTAACCTAACCATATGTGCCGCAATTGCTTTGAATATAATAATAATATTAATACTAAATTAGCACTACTTTGAAATTACGTGATGATATTGCATGATGCTAAGAAGGGGAGCTAAGCTTTAGCCCAAAAAAGCTATCATAATCATTTGCGGCCATAATACTTGTCCCGCTGATGCCTGAAAATCATAAGATATGTTTCAACAGATAATCTATCGCAAAAGCAGACATATATTTATTCACATTGAACCTGAAATTCCTTAAATTGTTACCATCCTGACAGCCTATTCCACAACGATTATGTTCCTCAAAATAGTGGATTTTGGAAGACGTATTGCTCTCTTCTGGATTTTGTTCCGAGCACACTGCCACACATACGTGCAGTATTGAAGAGATGGTTTGATCTGAGCTTTTTAGAGTACCAGTAGATTTTCACGTGAATACTGAAGGGAACTCCCAACTGCTGGGATACTGACCTAGAAAAAACTATAACATTATCGTGCTAGGACATGTTCCTGTTGATGTCAATTTCCCAGAAGCTTGATAGAAGACAACTCGAGTACTGATCATTCCTCCATTTGTAATTTTCTAGGCAGGGTATTTGTTTGAGCCTTCTATCGGTTGAAGTGAACTCCATTTGTAGATACCCATTCGATGATCTTTTCGATGTCTCGGTATGGTCGTGATTTGCATGGTTCCGTGCAAAGCTAAAGGTGCTGTCACCTGAGAAGCTGTAAATTGGATTTGATCATATTTTCAATAGTTCGTTGATGTACAGACAGAAGAACGTTGGTAAAAAGACAGATCCATGTGGAATGTCCGTTTTCCTGCCCTTCTTAGCTGCATCGCCTTCCCCTTCACTTCACTAGTCATTTTTTCGTAATGTATTCATTAACTTTCCTTTACACGGTCCTTCATTATATTGTTTCAAACTTTATGAAGCTTCAGGCTTCACAAAGGACGTAATGAAAACACTCTTAAATTCTATACCAAATTTTAATAAAACTGTTCGAAGTTATAAACTGATTCACGGCTAGACCTCGACATAGCATGACATCGTGAAACTTTGTAGCTGGTGATGGTATCAGTTGGGTATTATCTGAAAACTCCAGCCCAAGTCTTTATGTCACTATTTCGTTCGCGATACTCGAGACAAGGAGTGGAATTGTGACAATAAAACTGGAGTAATGAAAGTTGACACTGTAATATCAGACATATCAGATGTCCTGGGAACTGATTCATTCAGTAAGCAGCATATTTTTCACCTTGAGGTATGTAGGATATCAAAGTTGACGTAGCCATTACATGTTCAACGCTATTTATTCCAACATTTCACGATCCTGGAAGAACTACATTACTTTGGAAACATTAAAAATATAGTTTAAGGCATTTAAAACCTTTGACACTATGAAAACTGTTTAAACTTTGCTCAAAAATAATTAAAAATTTGAATAAGATAGAACAACGAGGTTTCGTGTTATCCTCATGTTTTTCGTTCGCTTATAACTATTTGGCCGCATTTCAAAATGAATCAGCATTCAAACCATAGGACCATATCGTATCAAAAATGTATGAACAGTTTCAAAACTCAAATCAAAAGTTTATTTCTAAACCGATACCATTGCATGGAATGTAAAGAGTCAACCTACTTGACATCATTTGTTAGTATTCCAACTATCAGGAGTTACAAACACTATCTACTACAAGAAACGATATTTTAATATTTTCTCGTGGATAAGAAAACGTCTAAGAAACAAGGTCTGACAACTTGTGGAGATATGGGGCATAGTATTTTTGTATACCTATCAACTATAAAAGTTACGTGTTATTTATTAAAATTTTTGACAAGCTTAGTTGGTAACTCTGGCCAACTTGTCGATGTCTAGCTTTTAGGTCTTGAAACTGTAATGAAGTTTCTGAAGCAGAATCGACGCTAATTACATCATTGTACGTAAGTTCGCCCTGAATTACCACTGCTAGGAAAGACACACAAGTGGCGCGACAGCCCTTGGAAGTTTTTCATATGCCAAAGTGCTAATAACGCAAAGCAAGTTAACTGGGGTGTGAACAGAATCTGTTACAACTTGTGATTAAATTAGGACTGTTGTCGATGGAGTTAAGAGTAAAAGTGGAGGAATGGAGAAGGAATGGAATTAACAGGGTGTTTTGGTCACGTTTATATACAACTTACATGTGTGGTGCATGGCTTGCTGAAAAATATTGATTAAGATCACGTGTTCACCTGATGTGTCTTCCTGACAAGTAACTGTTACTGTGAGATAACAACTAACTTAATCTTTCCTGGAAAGATGCTAACATAGCTACCGAAACACGTGTCGGGTTTGATAAAAGTGGTTTGGTGAGTGTTAAAACTGTTTATTGTTTGTATGTATGTGATGTTAATTGTTGAGTAAGCCCATCATTTTGTAATCAAGCTTAACTACTTTATGAAACCTGGCTCACAGAGTGAAGAAATAGCGTATGAAGAGCTAAAATTCCATGAAGAATTAGCACTACTGTGATGCTACTACATTTTTACTTCTTATGCATAACGAGAGAAATACCTATCATCATGCTTTGTACCACTTATTCCACTGATTCAGTTTGCCAGCTCAAAGCCCAATAACTTTTCCTCTTACCATCACTTCCGAGTGCATCCGGAATAACATTACCACGTTCACCAGCCTGCCGACAGCAATGACACCTGGTTTTGCTGAAATATCTTCAACGTTCTCACAAGTCCAGACGTTATCCTGCAGACACAAGTGCTTTGATTGCGGAATGGTTGTCGGAACAGATAGATCACTGCATCATTCTACTCGACACCATTTTTTAATCAGGAACGCTAAATTTTTACACCCGCGGGATTTCAATCGAAAGCATAATAAAACGCAGGCACGCTTGAAATTCCTGACTAAATCTATTGACGCAGCGATTGCCGCACATCCACAGATGCGTATTTGAGTTCATAATATGCACGTCGTTTGAAAGTGCATTCATTAAGCTGTGGGCATCGGAGCATATTGGAATCTCAAAATTAATGTTTGAAACACAATTTCACACTATTGGCGCAAAACGTGCCGTTGTTTCCAGTTTCCTAGATACACTGAACAAATCACACTAAATCTGTATATTATATAAGATAATATTCATGTAGCTTGTCGCGAGATTTAAGAACTGGTACCTACTTAGTTCGAAAATTTTAGAAATTGAAATCAATCGAATTAAGTTATTTAATTTACTTGTTCATCTACACAGGTAAATCAAGCGACAAGCTTTCATATCATATAAATTGTGAAATGACGTTATAAGTTGATAGTAAAAGTCTGAAAATGTTAACAGTGTTGCCACCATTTGGAGTTGAGTTCCCACTTCTTAACTTTAAGCATTCTATGCTTGCCACGCTGTTATGTTATTGTTTTCAGCTAGAAACGTTATTTTACGAAACATATTTCTGTGACGGAGACTTAATGAAACATCCAAAATAACATTTAAAATTCGAAAATGTTCAAGACCACAATACTTCCTTCATATCAGACCATCATTGGACTCGATCAAGATAAGAGAAATACGTTTATCGGAGGTGACCTTACAAAGAACATCCACGGTCTAGAACATTGATTAGAACTGGCTATTGCATCCCTATTCTATAGATTCTGTTCAAATGTTCGATCGAGCTGCATCGGATGATATTACCAAGAATCATCAGAACAGCAAACACTAGCGCGACCTATCGGAAACATCCTCACTAGGTCTAACTTTCAACGCATTCATCGAGTCTTTTCAAAAAGTCATTCTTAAATTCTAATTATTCCTCTGGGAGCGCGTTTAGGCTTGTTGACTTTGTGAGACACTTTCTATAGAAAAGGATTCTTACTTTAAGTATACCATCTGTTTTCGAAAATTGTATGTGTGTGTGTCTAAATATCCCAAATAATCGTCGATCTCACAAGTAAAAGGTGTATTGCTGCTACTGCGCCTAAATCAAAGCACAATGTGCAATTCAAATTGTACTATCGACCATGAATTGGGATAATTAATGCCAATGGAGTTTGAATATTATCTTAAACTGCCACTTACCCCAAAATGTTGGTTATCAATTCAATTCAATGTCCACGTTTATCACAGTTTGCCAGGCATGCTCTATTCAAATTTCACCGCATTTGTTCTCTTGCTCTATCTGGCTTTCATGTAAATGAATGCAATATTAATTTCAACTGATTTGTAATCGCTACTGGCATATTAAGCATGGCAAAATATCTCTCCCACCTACTCAAATAAATGAAAATGTAAGGTAGATATTTTCAATTTCCATTTCCAACCCTCCTACATCAAACGCTGTATTTACAAAAATTTCATCCGGGTATACGTTTGTGGTGGTTGACTTCATTTCAGTTTGTGGTACTTCTCATATTTAAGTCAGTGAATATGCTGGTGTAATATGCAAAACCGAGCAAAAACATTGAGTAATTCAAGCTATCCCACATAGATAGATAAGGTGCAAGAATTATACGAATGATATGAACCATTTTTTTCTCGGAATCATATTCCGGATTTTTACAATGAGAATTGTCCATTTTTCTGCAGGTGGGTGTTCGCGTTAGAGACTGATGAAGTGAATAGATAATATTACACTTTTGATTCACGTAGTGTGTGAGTCTCTAATCTCTAATCTAATAATAGTGGAGGGATGTGCTTTTGATTCAATTACCATCAACGCTGGTATTGCACAGGGTTCTATCATTTCTCCAACGCTCTTCTTGGTGTACATCAACGAACTGTTGGTTATGACATCCAATCTAATGTACAGCATCGCAGATGACAGCATCCTGATTGCCTGCATGGAACCAGGCAAACCAATGCCATCCAGAGACATCTTACATCAACGAGAACAACATGTCTCTCAGATTAATGAGGATCTGCAAATGGGGACAAGGTACCTCCAAAGTCTTGAACATCGGGGAACAGTTGCCAGTACAACAAACACTAGAGAGGCGCATTCTCAGCAGGTCGAGCTTTCAGCCCCTCCGACCAACCTCGCCGTTGTGGAATGAGTTTCAAGATCAGTGTAAATAAACATTTATCCTCTAGCAGTGCTTCTGGAGCGCAATTGGCTTTTTCCCTCTGCGAGAGGTTATCTACGAAAAGAATTGAATATCATGGCTGTAGCAATTTATATCATTAGTTTTGATATATAATATATGACCTCAAGAAATACTATGTTTGAAACGATATCAATTCAAAAGTTTGAAGACGTTCTGATTTAATTTGATGGTAATAACTCCGAGTTTCAGAGCGGTGAAGAAATACCGGACAGACAGACGACAAACAGACACACCAATGAGAATGGCTGACATGGATTTTTATAATGTTAATGTCCTGAAACGTCAAAAAACATATAGAAATCAATTTTTCTCTCTATTACGTTACTTCTGCTTCAATCAGCGTAAGAATAGAGAATCTTCAATATCGAGCACAGATTATTAACGAAACGCTAACTATAGATTTGATGGGTATATCATAAAACGTTAAAAAAACCTATTATTTCGCAATCGAATCTTTGCGACCACAATACTTCCTTCGTCTATGGGGTGAGAAGCAAAAACGTACTCATCTACGTACACGTGCATCATATACTATCAAAACGTACAAAAACTTTTGGAAATGATTCCACGATCACGCTAATTTCATCCATGTGCCTGGAAATTAAAATGGTTTTAATGAAAATGCATTTCCATGTATGGCATAATACACACATACATATGTACACAAATGTATATTATAATATGGAATCTGCAAATTTGAATATTCCTAATTTATTGCGCGTAACAATAAATATTATATTTTTTGGTGAGCATGAATTTCGCATTATAGCTGGATTATTTATTAGGCAATATTTATTCAATGAATGGTTTCATCCTATTTCATTTAATATGCTACACTTCCTATAATGTTTGTTGCTGCAGAAATATTTCATTGGATGAATAATGATACAACAGCCAAAATTATGTGATTGTGAGTTTTGTTGAAATAATAAATATGTCATTGCTTCAAGAAGACTTAACTTTTAATTAGAGTGTCGATTAGTAATGAAATCAACTCATCTAAGTGTCGTTTAGCGACATGAGTTGAAAATTGCTATCACACCTTTGACTGGGTTGCGTATATCTCACCCCATTGCCCTCTATAGTTAGACCGCCAGGCTATATTGACGAGTCTAGGCTAAAGACGAAACATGCATGTCTATAGTAGGTCTGATGCATAGTCGAGAGCATGGTATTGGGGTTATTCAAAGATGTGCCGTTCAAATTTTTAACAGAAATATATCATATTTTCTTATTCTCATAAGCTTCAATTTCGGTGACCTCAATTTATCTTAGGTGTTAGAAGACTAAGGAAAAGCAGACGCAACCTCAGGGAATTTCCAAGGAACTAAGAATAAAGGATGTGTATTGCATCAGAGTTACCAACTACAAAAACAAAAGAAGATTAAGCGCCTGTTACGATGCGAACAAATGAACAGGGGTGATCACAGGATTGTTTCAACAGTTTACAATGTGGCCCGAGTTGGATGATGGCTCATTATGTATCATTTAGCATACATTTCCATATATGTAGATGAAAAGTTGTGTAGTTATCACACAGTTTCACAAATAAAACTCTTTCTTTGAGTGACGCGTTTCGATTTTTATTAAAATCATCGTCGGACTGTCAGATACAGAGACAGAGAAATTGAAAATTCCTGAAAAAATGTTCATTTAACTAAATAAACAAACTATACTATTACGTGTAGATTTATACAATATCCAGAAACCAACCAGCGACCACAAAAAAATATCATTAGAAATTGGAAAAGGTCGATTAATTACTGAACATACCTGAGGCATCCACTCTGTACATGTATATCTACACAACACCAATTTCATGAATTTTATTGGATTATGCGCGAATAGTAATGCGGACTTCATTGGAAAGGGCTTATTAACTTCATTTATATTTAGCACAACCCAGTTGAAATTAATCACATTCGAAAGCACGGTGTAGGAGACTATGAAGCAATAACAGATAATATGGATCTGTTATGTTTGGCGTATTCGCTGTAACTAACACCTAAAAGCAATGAACCGAAGATACTTGTTACTTCTTGTCTGTACTAAAAAGGCAGTGAGATCAACTGGATTTTATGGTGATTTTACGCAGGTCAAATTTTTATTACATTTAGATTTAATTTGCGATTTTGCCGTCTTTCCTGGGCGATTAACGATTTCATTGGAACTCTCAAGTTACCAGTAATTTTAATCAACCCCAAATATTAACGCTTGACAATTTTTTTAGGAAATGATAGGGAGCTCCAAAACGTCCAACAATATATGCGTAAGCGATTTTTATTGTTTTCGTTATTTTAACGATAAGATCACTGCCAAAATGTTTACAAAATCCAAAATTTACTTTCTGAGTTTATAGCATTACCGGATATTTTTCCGTTTTGGAACATCAAGGGAACACAATATCTCGAATTCGAAAAATGTCGACACCTCGATACTTTCCCACCCATTGGCGTTGGAAGTAAAACTCAAACTTATATTTTGTTGGTTTGGTAGCTGCTGATTGCTTTAACAAAAATTTCACCTTTCTTATTCTTCCTAGAATCAGTTTTAATACCTTTGGAGTTCCAATTATGAAGCTTTACTCACTCTGTAACTAAAAACTGCTACTTATAAATACGACAAAGCCTCAATCTTTCAAACTGAAATAAAAAATAGGTGCCATGAGATTTCGAGGGGCACATTTGAGATGGTTACAAATTTCCAATTGGAATGAAATGAACATTATTACGATAAAGGCGTATCAGTTCCAGTTTTTTTCGATAACACCAATTAATAATAGCTGGACATAAATAAAAAAAAGGATATTGCACTTGTTAGGTGCACTGGAATAGACACCCTGCTACCTGCTACGCAAAGTAGCAGTCAGACGTTCCTGAGGTGTACTAGATCTTCTCAGTCGCGTGAGTCACACCTTTAGGCTGGTTCATTGTATGTTTCCCCATTCATGCTTAGGTAATTGAACCAATCTTCAGGTTCTAACCTTAATTGCTCTACCAGATTGGCATGAAAGCACTCCGACTTCATTGATAGCCATTTATTTGACCACAATGCAACAATGTTTAATTTGACCGCCGTAGCTGCTCATAATTTGCAGTTATCGTCCATATTTGATTTTCAAAAGTAACGGGTAAAAAGGAATGTCTATGAACTTTGTTTTCTTTAAGTTTGCATAACGAAATAAGTCTGTACAAATTGAAACGTACGATAGGCATGTGTGTGTCTATGGCAGTCTTCACCGTAGTGATATATGTGCTTGTCAGTTAAACTTAATTCGCCACAACTGGCATGACAGATTGGTAATTTTGTAGATTGTAGATGCTCATACTTGGTGAAACTTTGTATTCAGATGCTCAATTCTTCCCTAGAAGACGGTGATTGTAAATATAGTTTTGACCATTTAGAGTATTTCATTGCATAATTATATTCTGACCCGACCTATTGTAATTTGCCATCACCGTGTTTCTACCGAGCTGAGTACATTATTATTTATTGTACAAAAGCATTATTATGAAGGCCTGTCAGTTACCTTTTATGGCGAACTTCAATTACAATGAGGTAACGAGGTCGAAACCACTACACCGGTTAGTCCAGTCGAACAAAGAATCAAGAGGGCTATAAAATGTGATTACGGTAATGGCTCTAAAATAATATAGTGAACGAAGAGTGCATGCCAGGGTAGATTTTTCACAACAATAGATGTTTATATTTGCTACAACAAAACAGATATTTCACAGTAAACAGTGAATTTTGATTATCTGTCCCAACGATTAAAGCAAAAAAAAATTCTTATTTTTTGATCATCAACATACACAAATAGAAAAAAATATACGTATGTATGAATTCGTCATTATAAAAAATAGATTATTATAGTTATTCCAAAAATAATATCTGCTCCTATCACCTCCACGTTTGAGTAAATTTCGAACTATTATAACTGTAGTACACAGTTAAACGCGTTACATAATGGAACGAAATTTATTCGCAGGAATCTGTCAGAGCAATCTTTAATCAATCAAGTTTGCCTTGTATGCATGCAGCACTTCTCGTTTTTGAAAACATTTTAGTTGCAAATTGACGAGTAGATGTAGGTGAACATGAGACCCGTATGGCTTAGTATTCGAGAGGTCTCGTCTGGGTATCGACCGCTCAAGGAATCATGTAGTGTAGGGGAAGTCCTAGATGGGGGTTAAGCAGCTTATAATCGAGCTATGATACTACCCAGGAAATTTAAATTATTTGGTACACTCGGGGTAGGTCAAGCTAACATTTCACTCTTCGAGTTGCGATATTATAGAGAAGATACCTGAAGTAACACAAAGGATTAATTCGATACGTCGTATCTATTCCACGAATGTGAGATAAACACAGCTCAACAGGCAGGCTCAACAGTTATACTAAGCATTGATACTCCTCGACCAACTCCAGGAAACATAGTGATATTTGAAAGTTGTAGAAATCGGACATGTTTAAAACGTATTATAGCTTTCATAATAATCAACTACAAATTTTACAATAGTAAACCTTGTTTTCAAATCCAAATAAATATTGATAAAATGCTTTTCGAATGAACAGATCCAGTTAGAACTGGACACGGAATCCCAACGTGTTACCACCACCGACTAACCACGTTAGCATTGAAAAGGAACCCATCTGGACCAATCAGGACTGGTTGATACGCGCGCCAACCAAAGATCATACAAATCGCTACAAAAGGAGAATTTTTTAGCCAATTCACCTGAAGACAATTGATGATAGCGAAACTTTGTATAAACAACTTACATAGAATATAGTAGTGTTATTGAAACACAAAAATATGGTGTATAGCAAAATAATATTATATAAACACCATTAAAATAATTGATAATACAAATTATACTGTACGTATAATGAACAATATCAACAATAGAATGATAACGATAAATTAGCAATTCTACTTCATGTGTTTATCTGTAGCCTGTCATACTAATTATTTAGAGTTTCAGACTTTGAGTATGGCAGAAACGGTATAATGAGTAGAAGCGATTGGAACTTTACCTTTTGAATGAATTCTAAACTGTTGGACAACAAGCCGAATCGTAATTTTAATTGCATACTCATCCATCGAACACATCTGGCATCTTCAATCACTATTATTAGTAAATTTCAAATCCTTTCATATTCTGACAGTTATAATAAATCTTTATACATTTGAATTTGAATAAGTAGAGTACTAAATTTCATATTCGCATCATCATAAAATATAAGATTTCAGGTTTTTATAACGATCTTCAAAGTCAATTTGAGTTTTGTGGTACTGTATTGTTCGCACAAAGTTTGACCGCACACAAGAATTTATATTTGTGAACAGATATAGCTCAAAAAGTTTTTGCTACCTATGTCCGTAAAAATCGTGATGGCCCATACGATGCAGGACTATATGCTTTAAAAGAAAGTACTCAGAGAATTGGCGAACAAATGACTCAATCACGTTTGATATCATATGCCTTTCTAACTTTTGTTACTATATTTTACAATTATCAAATCTGAAAAATTGCAGTTCTTCCGTCTGGTGTAGAGTGAAATACAGCGTGATAATCACTGAGTCATTCTACATGATTCCATTTTTTTTGTTTTGATAAACCCCAGTATTTCTTTAATGCTGAAATTGAGCTTTTTGTCTCAATTTCTGTCCGTTTTATTGTGTATTTTTGGTACAAGCAGTCGTTAGGGTATTACGATTAGATTCAAGTTTATCCTTTTGTGGAACAACCTTCTATCACATTCTTTGAGAGCCCCATATAACTACTTATGTGCTATGTGGTATAATCGTCATGTCAGCAGAGCAGAAGAAATGAAACAATAATATATTCTGACTAGGTTACAACCGTTTCAAACAGTTTTATATTTTTTTGCTACAAAGACCTGGGGAAGTTAAATACAAAATTTAATCTTGTGGCTAACTTTTTACAGAGAATAGTTTTCAAGCGCGTCTTTGGAGACTAATGAATTTTAAACTTGGTGGAGTATATCCTTTATTTCATTTTAATATAATAGGGATTCTTATGAAAAATAAATCGCATAATTTGCAGTGCTTCCGCTTTTTACTTTTTACGTCACGTCGTTGTCCAAATAAAAATTCCAGCGTTTTAATTTCTTTTTAAATTGAATTTTCATGGAAAGGGTTGGCGGGGAGATACAAGCCACCCCTTTGCAATTTCATAGTTATTTGCTTCAATTTACAACATTACACAACCATATTGAGTGCCTTGCTATACTTGCGTCCCAAGCAGCTGGGGTTCTCTACAGCTACATAAAATTATATGCACCAGAACAGCTACTCTACAAGGCTCAGATCAGACTATCGAACAGTGCTCGCATGAATGGAGTTTAGAATAACTAAATGCTGTACTATCGTTTCGGCTTTATCAGAGTACAAAATATGGAAAAGTGAATTTTGAAATTCTAATGATATCAACACTTTTCGTTATGGAACTTGAAAATTTAATTTTTCATGTTTTATACTTTGGTGAAGGCTACCCAAGCAGAATTAACGTTAGTTAAGCTGTGCAGTCAACCGCATGTGGTTTTAATTAGTATTCAGTAAAAAATAAGATTAATTAGAGAGATACAGGATAAGGCCTGAGGGTTTATTTTTTGTGTAATAGCGATTTTGTGTTATGTGTGTTCTAATACAATACAATGAAGGCAGATATTGAGGTTTTTATTGAATGACTGCCAAAGGTGTCAGGTGTGACGCATATATTATACCATGTAGATTGTAGATCCTCTTACTTGGTGGAGCTCTTCCATGATGCAGATGAAAACATTGTGTAATTAACACACAGTTTTGGAAATAAAACTCTTTTTCTTTCAGTGACGCGTTCCGATTTATATTTAAATAGTCACCGTCGGACTGTCAGATTTGACTGCTAACAAAGGCTACCCACATTAATTGATCACTAACAAACTAGATCCTATCAGAGCTCTCAAATCTAGCATACCTGTCTAGCTACTTGTCTATGAAATTATTTTTTCCTTGTTTGTGTCTGTCTTAGGGGAAATATTTTTTTGGCGACTGAATTTACACTAGTGTCAAGGGAAATAGCTACAAAACCTTGATTATCGCCGTCAAAATGTCCTTAAGATATTCCATGTATAAACTATTTTATTTCTCAAGATATTTCACGTTTTAAGATATTTTATTTCTTAAGCTATTTCATTCTACTTAATACATTCGATAACTTAAGATATTTGAGGAGTAACTTAACCTAGAATACAAATAGATGGAAACTTATATATTCATACATTACTATAAGTGAGTTATGATGTAAAATGAACACTGAGTATGAAACAGCAATATTCTAATTAAGTGAGAGTATACAAGATAATGTTCAGAGCTTATGATCTATAATGAGATCTGGTTATCTTGACACCGTGTTATTTCTAACAAATTCCTCAAGAAGTTGCGCTATAATTTGGAGGCCCATCTCGGTAATCGTTATAACTGTGTTTACGTTTCGGCGACGACCCATGGAAATTTGCAAAGCAGCTCACACCATGTTTTATCTGGAGTTTGTTGAGTCTGAACGCAATCTACACGGAAACACACTACCACACTACGAAGATAATCACATTTGACACACAGGCTTACTGGAGAAACAGGGTAATGTATAATGATTAATGTGTATGTGTCTCTTTCTCTCTCTTACTTGAATGCTCACACAGCTGATTATTTGGTAAGCGAATCTTGTATTGTATATGCATGAACTGGAATGTTTCAATATTACGGAGGAATTCTGATTGTACAATATTTTGTTTTACTGCAACTCATTGTTTGGACTATGTGAATTATAGAATTTCATCTTCATCTAGTGAAGCTCTTTTTTTGTCATCCAGGTTGGAATTTGTTGTTTGACAAATAAAACGGTAAAAAATATGTGAATGGAATCCTAAGTATTTTACTTTTTCAACTGTCTTTCGATGTTTGAATTTCTTTGAATCTATTGGAATATCTCAATCTGTGCTGAACTTAGGTACAAGGAATTCTCAATGAAAATCGAAAATAGGATTATACAGTATTTTGTTATAGTATACAGGGTATTTCAATCAAAATAAAGAAAATACCAGCTGGATAACCATGTGTAAAGAACGCAAAATAACTGATCAATGATGAAGAAAATTATACTGGCCTTAAAGACATTAGTTTTTTGAATCAAAAACCGCATCAAAATAGAGTGCGTTTATGTGGGTATGATTGCAAGATTTGTATTTCCTTATCGTTTGAAATACCTTCTATAATGTAAGCAAATATTACATCAAAAAGATCAGGAAGATGTGGGTTATCTGATAATCAAATAATGTACAGGGTTCCCTATCTAAAAAATATGTTTGATTTGTGCTGTAGTTGTTGACAATCTTGTATATACTACTTTTATATATACTTTTATTATTTCATTATACATCTCTGCCTCTACAATTTGTTTTTTCCGATATCTCTTGTAATATGGAGGGACCTTGCCATAATATTGGTGGACCTAGTATATAATTATGTTATTATCTTTCATTGAGAACACAATACTTACAGTATTAGCTCATTCATGTCGGTGTGCTCTATATAATTAAGCGTATTCCTTTCAGTTTATTCAGTTCTGGAAATCACACATCATCAAACCCTACCAATACAGCGATCAACGTTATTATAAAATATTATTTTGATTGAAACTGTGTCAGCAAAACCTTATAAAATCATCACATCAATAAATCGCCGACGTGGCAGCAACAATGGTCGTTAAATGTAGCTAAAACGCGGAAACCCTTTAGATAAATCTCCGAGGATTAACCTTTTTGGATTAGCGGACTATGGGGGAGCTCACGGCCTTCGAATGAATCAGGGCACAAAGGGGGGAAGTCGGGGACGGGGAAATTAAAGTGATTATATATTTTTATGGTACGTGTTCACCGATGCTACGGCAGCTCTAATGGATTACATGCGTCAGTGTAAAAATCTGCAGTTTTACAACTGCATTCCAGCAATTGCAGGGTTGTTTTGAAGACTGTATCGTGTCTATAAGGAAACTACTCCTAACCACTGGTTTATTGGTTTACAAACGGGGTGTCCCAGAAGTCGACGTCAGGCAGGAATCAGGCGTTATCAGAAGAATATTTAAAAAATCTACACCCTGTGATGGTCTCTTAACTGCTGCTGCTACAAATCATGACTTTTGGTCAATTTTATTTTTATTATCTAATCCTGGACAATGTTTTTTTGTGAACTGTTGCCTAAAATTCAAAGCCAACGTTGGAAAAAAATTGTACTGTTTGCTGAATCAAGAAAAAAAATGAAACTTCGCCCAGTTTCAACTGACTGTACTGGAAAAAATATTACTACGCTAATTTGGCAAGTACTCCAAAAAGTTGGAGCATTTAATAAAGATTCCAAGATTGTATAGCACTTCCTCGATTATCTCTTTAATTGTGCAAGAAATGTTCCGTAATATACCCAGTTTAATAATTTTTTGCTTTACTTACTTCTAGCGATTCTAGTATACTCAAAGCTTCTCTTAAGGTCACAACTCTGGGATTCTCGAAGTGTTAGAGAGTAAATCATATTCTCAGAAAATCTGAGGGTAGCATGGGTCTAGTAATGATGACACTTGAAAAGTTATAATTTAAACGTCAAATATTAGGAAGATTTATTAAATTTACAACAATGTTCTGACGGTTCGGTTATTTAGATGTAACATTTACAAAAGATGTTCAAATTGTCTTCCTTCAGCTGCAATACAAGCTCGACATCTTCTTGACAAAGATCGGGTTATCAGACGGGCAAATCTTCAATTATATTGACAACTTCAACTGCTTCCGTTACTGGATGCCGTAGCTCACCTAAATTTCTATTAGCTTCAAATACACTTTTTCCTTCACTATTCTCCAGTAAAAAAAATAATTTGAATGTTGCTTCATGATGTGTATGCCAAAAAAAAACACATTAATTCGTCCACCTATAGAAAGGAGAATTACAAGAATATCGGGATATACATATAAGATTCTAAAGCTAATTATCTCCTAAACGCTATTGGTGACCCAAAAAACAATCTTTGATAATTAAATTATAATTATGCTCGAAGTATAAGAGTTCACAGCATATAGCAGATATTGCAGAAACAATGAAGATACAAAAGCTATATTTTTGATAATACAGCTTGCGTAAACGAATTTTCAGATATCCGAATAGTCTCTAGATAATAAGTATTGCTTACTAACCCACTTTTGTGTTTATCAAAATAGCTATGTAGTTGCATGATTGAAAGTAAACAGTAAATCGTGACTAAGCTATCTATTCCATTGAATACCGATAATAAAAAAATTCAACTGCTGCCTTTTATAAAACACTGCCATAAATTATTGAACGGTAAACTAACGCGGATATATTTATTGTCATAATGCACGAGCCACACATCGAAATAATGTTTGTTGTGTCTACATCTATATATGATATGCCAATCTACAAGTCTGAGGGCTCATATCAGTTATTACATCATACGAGTTGGTGAAGCAAAACTGCAAGTGCTGATGCCATCACATATAATATGACATGGAAATATAGATATGTGCTAGACAGTAATAAATTACTCATGATGCATAATCTATACGTATACTGCTGAACTATGCTGACGAGTATGGATGAAACATGGTTTTCTATAGCAGGCCACATGTGTACTTGGAGCGCATACAATTAAAATTTAATTGCCCGTGATAATGAAGTTTCCATTGATACTGCTCAAATCTGGTGTCACTTGAAAGTATGTAATCGATCAGCACTGAAGAGCTTTTGTCCTGACACTAAAAACACATACCGACATATTTTCCAGAACGACCGTTTTCATGATGTCGCCAAAGGTTCGGTAAGCTAGGCCAGATGAGCAGATGTGTGAGGAGAGTTAAAAAAGTTCAATAGGCGAGTGCTCCAGCTTGTATTATTGTGTACATTTTGCTTATAACCAGGAAGATAGCGTCAGACCCTTTTCGTTAATACTAATAATGGATCATTCGGAAAATCATTCAAGAGCAACATGTGCTATTGTTGAAATGGAATAATTAAGTAAATGCCGATTGCATACGGGAGTAAAGCTTCTTCATGCTATTTGCAGAAAAATTTAAAAAAAATACAGAAAAAGAGATACGGAATACGCAGATAAGAGTAAATATGTAGAGTTTGAAGTTTATGACTGAGAAGTCTAAAGAAGTAGCCATTTCATTTAGTTTTTGAGAGTTTATAATGAAAATTAAACTTTGAAATTTCAAAATTTCTTTCACCTTTTGCACTTGATGATGGCTGCTAAGGTAGCAGAAACGCTAGTAAAGTTATTCAATTAATCACATGTGGTTGAGATTCGCTACCAGTACAAGTGTAAGACGAATGAGCGAGACAACTATAGGATAGCTTCCAGAAGTTACATTAAAATCCTTTTTTTCGTAAATTTTTTAAACAAAGATTTATTATACAAATAGCAGGCAAAAATTCACAGCGGTCTGCTTTTGTCATTAACATCATTTCTGGGAAATTTTAGCAATGATATCATCTGTTCACATTTTGATGATGATTCCTTGATCCTTTATGAATGATAATAGTAGAAAAAAAAACATGTCTTTAGTAATTGTTGACTCAAAATTATAGTATAGATAAGTTTATTGTAGTATTAATGTTATTTCAGAATAAAAAATTTAACTCAAAAAACCATCTTTCAGTATACTACAGATAAAACAGATTATCTGCCATTCCATTCTACCAGGCTTCGTTCTTAAAACATGGATTGAAGCATGTGTATTGTACAACATATTTTCAAACAATAGTGTGATATTCTTGATACTTTATGAAACAATAAAATCCACCGGAATTTCAAGTTTCACTCCGTAGACTATTAAAAAGCCGGAAAGAAAACTCATCTCAAACATTTATTATGCATTAGATGCAAGCCAATTACTCATTGAAGCAATTGTTTACCTGCCTGATACAGGCTGCATGTTCTGAATAATACCTGCCATCGACCCCTTTTCCAATTTTCCTCTGCTTGTATAAGCAAGTCTTTGTTGGTCGTCGCCGTCGGTCAAATCAGGAAAATTTGTTTACACTTCTTAATTACGTAACAGAGAAGTATAATTATTCAATTTTTCCCGCTGGATCTGTTTGAGTTTACTTACGGAAAACTTTTTCAGGTACACACAGTAGAAGTCGTCCTAATATGAATATTTCGAATATTAATATTTATTTTCCTCGAACACTTCAAATCTATATCGAAAGGCCGGGCTGTAATTCGGCTACGTGTAAAAACTATAATAAGAAAACTAAATCTACTGTTCTATGTGCATAAAATTATGTTAACAACAGTTCCCAACAGAAACCAATCGTAGCCTGATATTAATGTGGGATCCATTTTAAAAAAACATCTATAACACTCTGTCATTTAATGGGAAACTGCCGGCTGGCATATCTTGTTATCATTCATCCACTCATGCTTGCCAGCCACCTAGAGCATCTGCAAAATTCAAATCTCATAGCTATAAAACCGAAATAAAAACAGGACTGAAGGTCGAGCTACTTAATATCACTAAAAGCAAACATTGATATGTATACAAGCAGCTACAGTATATATGAGTAAGCAGGCCCGCACTTCGTTGATCTAGGATGCTCCTCATAAAAAATTGCAAAGTATTGGAAGATATATTTCAATCAAAACAGTATTTTGTCAAAGAGCATCACCTCAAACACTGGAAAAACGGCGCCCCAAAACTCAATGTTCAATGAAACTATATCGAATGAATATGTTATGTTGTGATTTTAGCATCTAGAATGGTAACGGATGAAGGGTTGGAGGGCGATATCATTTTTTTTCTTGACGGTAAAAGACGTTCTATATTTGTTGCACTTCAAAACACATAAATGATGAATTTTGGAATTTTGTGATACATCCGATTTATGAACATATTAGCAAAGCATTTCGGATATTTTAAACATATCTAAGTAATTTTGTTTGCTTAATTCGACTATTCAACTCAAAATCTGATCCAGATGTTCATTTATAAACTGATCAGTTTGTTTCTCAAACAGGGGCAGTGGAGAATTCTTGCACCAGACAACGTCGTTACGACCTTGAGCGTGGCATGAAGGATATAAAAAAATAGGAGCAGCTTATCGAAAATTGACCTTATGCCGCACAGTGGCTCAGAAAACCCATTTCAGGGTACAAAAATGATTTTCTGGTTCTGTTTTCCACAGAAACATTCTGCTTAGTCCTCTGGAAAGATTATTTTCACGCATCACTCTGTCTACAACAATCCATAATAAAAAATTGTTAACGATCGTACAAATTTATTTTTTATATATATTGTATTTTGAAGTATGACGCAGACATGAAACCTATCAATCATCTCACGAAAAGCGACTACCCTTGATATAATGAAAAAAACTAATAAAGCCTACAAGTATCATGGATACTTGTTCAATTTTATATATTCGTGATCCAATAGCCACTTTCAACTCTGAAGCCGTCTCTATTACCATATATTATCAAGTTAAAATGCAGCAGTTCCCATTTTAGAATACCTCAATATACTTAATTCTTGAAACATCATCTTAAGATTAAATGAATATGAATTCAAATACCACTAAAATTTCAATCAATATGACCGCTTAACTTATGTGGAATTTGATGCCATGTTTTTCATGTGATTTTAATACTGTTTTATATTGTTAAGAAGACATACATCCTTGTAAACTACCAATCCCTGATTTTAAAGTACCTACTTGAAATATAATATTAATAGTAGACCATATTATTATTATGATTTATAAAAAACAGGCGGAGAATTAACATAACCAAAATTTCATCGCCTGTTTTTTATGGTTGCTTTTCACTCTAAAGAGTTTAACGTTTAAGTACCACATTTATTCTATTGGTTTTCTGTTATTTATAAAAGCGATTGTTTAAATTTTCGATATGTCATTGTAATGGAAATAAACATTTTCGAAAACTAGACTTAGAACAAATTGTTTGGTCTGCATTCACTGACTGTATCCAGGACTTTAATGCTTTCATCATTTCAGTTTTTATCGAGTCTTCGAAGGTCAACTACAGATAATTCAATTCTGTAACTACGGATATGTGTTTTTCCCAGTTCATACAAAAGCCGTTCATTTTAGATAACAGAATGTAATGACGAAGTCTAACTACTTTTGAGGGTAAAATCCATTGGTGTCACATTGAATGGGGGGAGGGAGTTGTTCGAAAATACTGGGTAACCGTATTTTTGAGATAGCGACATCCGCCGTCAAAATGTGCCAACAAATTCAAAAGACTCATTCTACACCTATACAGTATATTTATTTGAATTTCTGATATAATGATTATAATATTGTTGTGGAGATAAAAAAATATTTTAGCTAAGAGCATATCGGAAAATTACTCTATAGACATATTCAGAAAACCACACAGTTTGTCGTCAACATTTCATCTCGTTCTCTGAAATGTGTTATAAT
Organism: Bruchidius siliquastri; assembly: GCA_949316355.1. NCBI lineage: Eukaryota > Metazoa > Arthropoda > Insecta > Coleoptera > Chrysomelidae > Bruchidius > Bruchidius siliquastri. The sequence continues at coordinate 31,468,784 of OX438535.1, read as the reverse complement.
GTGGCAAATGACCTTAACCTTCTGTTTAGGTTGTGCTCTCATTGTAAGGGAATATGAGCCAAGGTCTGGCATGTTGCTTTATAGAAACCCAACTGGCTTTTATTACGTATCGTTACTGTAAATGTGTAGATTGCGTGAACGATATAATGTTTCGACGAAAGTTTATAGAAGCAAAAGTGTTAAGTTTAAGTATATTATCGTAAGCTGGTAAAATACTACTCACCTTATTGGATCTTTGGCATAGGGTATAAATTTCGCGCACTCTCGCTTGTGAAATGTTGCTTCTATCCAACTCCTTGCTGGAGCCTGAAAAAGAGGAACTGTGTTATGCATCTTGAAGGCTAGTAGATAAGATTATGAAACAGTAGGAAATCAATCTTGCCATGCATGAAACTACCAAAGCCAGAGTAGCATGCTTACACTAACTTCTGAAACTCATCCAGCCTTCTCTTTGATACATGTCATTTGTCCAGATTGCTAAATAATTAATTGAATACTCCTCAAATTTTACTCAAGTTTCGGCTGGCTGCACGATTTTTTCAACCAGAAAAATAGTTTTAGAAAATCACAATGATTCATTACCGAGTAGCATGTGGTTTTATTGACAGTCAGTATACAAGTAGAATTAATATGTCATACATTATCGAAGATTGAATATGTTGTTATATGGTAGAACTTTGAGTTTAAGAAAATGTTTGTACTAGGCATTTTATTATTAATTCATTATTCTCTTTAGGTACTTGAAGTGCATAACTCGGTTTGATATGGTTGTTATTCAATATAAGGAATCAGTTTTAGGATTGCTAGGTGTTATTATTAATTTTATAATAAAGCAGGAATAGAAGAGAAGTATTGTGATGACCAAAATTTCGAATTCCAGATACTTATTCATGATGTATAAGGATTAAGACATGAACATTCACGTCACTCGTTTCGGTACATTGATGGCAGCTGATTTCCAAAATTTGTCTTCCATGTTTCTCGACATTTCAGTCCTTTACGCTTGTAGTTGAAATGTTTTTTGGGCTCATTATGAGACGTCCGGACAAAATAAACTGTAAAATGAACTTCCCTCGCTTATGCATGTGTAAGAAACTATCTTTCTGTTCTAGAAGCAAACTACTGAACAATCTAATACTTGACAAGTTTGGTTAATCAAACTTAATTGAGTGTAATCTATACGCTAACTGGAACCAGGTACGATGGCCTAAAATAAATGTTCACCAAGTTTTCGCCTGCCTTTTTCTGAAGTGAATGTTTTAAATAAGTTTGGGGCTGTAACGTAGCTAAAAATATGTTTGAAACCTCATTTTTTCAAGACCACTAAACTTCATTTTTGAATGTTGAACTAGTTGGGTCTCTTTATACGTGCTATCCACCGGTTTGTATGTCTGTGACCACTCGACGATTTTTATCAAATTTGGGGAGAACTATGCTGTGGAGCAACAATTTTTGTTTTATATTGATATCATATTAAATTCCTGATGAACTAGAATTTTATTATCATAGCCAACCCCTCGCAAAAGTAGAAAGCCAATCGCGTTCCAGAAGCGCTGCGAAAAATATCTATTCACGTTTACCTCAAAACACTGTAGATTGTAATCATCGGGGAACAAAGTCTCCGGCAGCTCATTCGACAAAACCAAGGTTTTGCAAAATAAAGATTTTGTAACAGGCTCGTTCTAGGCGTTGGAAAAATACACTATTGCTACCCAAGACCCCTCATTTTTATACAAACGCAAGTTAGTTTAAATAGTTCATTCAAAGAAGTCATACACCATTAAAGATGCGTTTGGTTTCCTTCCATTAATAAATCAATGATACTCTGTCTCTCTAGATATTACAGAAAAACTAACGTTTCTGTAATGTTAGTTAAATTTTCTATACCATGGAATTAACTGATGGGAGTAATAAAAATTTTTCACTGTAATTAATAACAGCAACAACAATAAAAAATAATTTAATATTACAATTACCATTATCTGCGGCCAAACGTACAATTAATCTAGACTGTTTATTTAAATAAATATCAATTGATCTGAATTGCTCAGGAACTAATCAGGATTCAGAAATTTCAAAAAAATTATGTACTCGGATAATAAACATTTCCCTAATTTTACATATTTCTAATATATATTCTTATCTGCACGCGTTATGTGTAACTTTTAATGTAGATTGTTTTGATTAATTGGTTTATACTGTATATGATGATATACATGTGTTGTATATATGACCAATAAATTATCTTACCCCCCAATCTCTCATAGTTTCACCCCAAATACAGTTCTCCCTAGCGAATTTCCTTGTAAGAGACATCCTACTGCTTGAGTTATCCCAGATATCCAGAGGGACCAATGAATATATCTGTAATGGTGGAGGCACGCAGAGTGGCAAATAAAGCAAGCCATACAGATAAAATAACTGCTGCTCAATGTATTTTTCATGCAAATACCCGCAGTCCCTGGCTGTGTAGCTATAAAATTTGAGTTCTTCTCGATCTACTCGTATGAAAAACCAATTTACGGTAAGAGCTTGATAATGAAAATTTAATGTTTCACCTACCTACTCTCACAGATAATTTTTCTTTTGCATTTTTCATAGACACTTTCTCAAAAAAGCAGACAGATTATCGCGCATCCCAACGCTGTGAAACATACATGTCTATTGATTTTAAAGCGATTGTACTGTAATTATCTGGGAATTTTCCAAAAGTATGACTTTTGGAGAGCGTTTGTTCGAGACGTAGGAAAGTCGAATTGGCGAGGATGAGCTTGTTGCGATTTTTTAGTCTTAATTGATGGCAGTTTGCTGTGTATTGTCCTAATTTATTCATGTTCCAGATTGTGGGGATACTTTGTCAGTCCAGGTGCGTCGACTAGATGTATCTGCTCTGAATCGATTACAGAATCTTTAGGGCGTCCTTAGGGGCGCATCCTCACGTATGATGTAAGTAGCAGTACCTGTTCCGGAAAATACAATTTTCTGCAGCCGCAGAAGAGACAACCCAGTTTCTAGAACGTCAACTTGACAATTACATATTGACACGATAGCGTAGGAATTACAGCGTCAATTTACTCGTCGCCATTTTTTTCAGCAATGTTTGGATCAGCAAGAGATCGGTAGACTTGAACCTAGATAATATATGTTCAAAATCCAGAATCATCTATCTGCCATAAAACATTTTTCTATAACGAAGAGTATCGCACAAGGGTAAGTGAAGCAAAAAAGGCGCCTGTTATGTCTTACAAATTACTAAATACATATTCTTATCTCTCATGTTGTCCCTGATCGGGTCTGGAGCATATAGATACCGATGGCAGATATGCAATAAGGGTTTTTCCCAGTATACTCACGTTCTCGATGAAATGCCAGAGCTTCAGCGAAACTGCCGGGTTGATACAGATACGCGATAAATTTTGCCTTGTAATCGTCGCTTGTTTACATTATTTATGCCTGTTACGTCGTTTGTACGCGACAGTCGTTAAACTTCTTGGTGTTGGGAGGACGAGAGTAGGCTCTCCTCAACCTTTACGTGATGTAATCTGTAAGGTATCCCTCAAACGATCAATATTAATGAATCGTAGTTTCGTTGTATAATATATAGGGTGTTCGGGAGACTGAACAAACCTTGCACAAACTGTATATTTGAAACAAATTGATCCGTACAAATTTTCTATTCTGTATTGGAGAAATGTGTCAGAAATCACAGCACTCAGCGCCAATGGGGATCCTTTTATTATCTTCCCAAATGTTTCTCACAATAGGATGTTCCGTTATAATAATCTAATAAAGATGGTGCGAGCCAAGGGAGCTTTCCCTTACAGATAGGGTAGTCGGGAAGTCGCAGAATAGGTAGTTAATGTCTCATACATTTACTTAGATACCCTGTCCAGAACTGTATTAATCAACCCCATTTTAATGAGGGCCTATCCAGTAGGGAGCAAGGATCTTATCTGGACACGGACAGTAACTCCCTACATCCTCATTGATTCTCACTGAGATAAACAAATTCTTCAATGATTATTACACGTTTTATGAAATGGCGGCAAGTGGCTTGACGTTGTTCGAAGTGGAGAAAATAAAGGTTCATGATTTCAAAAATTCAAATAAAGTCCGACCACTTCATTAATGAAATTAAATAAAATAAGTCTACCTACTAGCTATTTTTCAAAGGCTGAGGTTATACATTTCTTATCCTTGTAAAACTATAAAGATCCGCCCTTGTAAGAGCCGTAGCCTAAACCAACATCCGAATGTAATAGCGCGGCTTTAGGATTACTGAACAGACGACTGAAACACAGACTGACAGGCACATCGAAATACCTCCCCTGTCTAATGGCGTGGGTGGATTATCATGACATAGATGAGACTAAACAGCTATTTTTGCCAGTCGGTAAAATCTTATCTAGCCAAAAGTTATTATTGCTGGAAGAAGTATTAGCAAGAACCTTATAAGAGTTCAGTTCTGATACCATTAATTTGCAGCAGATTAGAATAAGTAATATTTATTACTGTTCCCGTAAGATTTGTGTGAAACATTTCCTTTACAATCACGGTTATGCCATCTAATTCGAGTTTTTTTACGCTGGCATGTTTATCCGTATCCATAGGCCACTTACCATATTTTCATAATAGCAAAGGCCAGATGAGTAGTGCCCTAGATGATTGGGCATATAATGAACTGGTGAAAGCATGGTTGAGGAGAGATGACTGCAGATAGTTCAAGAGGTTCATAGCAGACCCCAACAAACGCAAGGAGCTATGGCTATTGAACAGGAGGGGTTCACTCCACTTTTTGGTAGGGATCCTCACAGGTCACTGGAGATTGAACAGGCACTATAGGAGTGGTCAATGACTCACTCTGTTAGAGGTGCTGGAAGTAGGACCAGAACTCGTTCCACTTCCTGGGAAAGTGCGTCATGTACAGCGGCCTTAGGGCTGAAGTGCACAGCAGAGTTAGACAGAGAGGAGAGCTACTCAGTGGAATGGTCGGACATCATGACCTTTATTAAAAGGTCTGGAAGGTTTGACACTAATGAACTACCATGTCTGCCTTAGTTTTAGTGATGGTCCTCGGGGTCGGCAAAAAGGGCCAAAAGTGGCCTATTTGCCAGATTTTGCCTCCCCATTACTACTACTACTACTACCATAATCCATACAGAGACTTTTGAGTCATACTCCTTTATGTAAAAATTGCATAACGAGATTTCATAATGCACATTTTGAGACATCAATAATTTAGATAGCAGCACGCCCTCAAATTATTATTTACCACTTTGCGAAAATGCCACACAGGATTTTTGGTCATTAAACCACTACCTCTAAATATATAAGAAGTATCCTGGTCTAAAACTTATCCGGAACTTCTTCGATTTGGGCTGGGCGGTACATCCTAACAGCTTTCAAGATCCCTAAATATTTTAGGTGCTTTCTACGCTTTCAGTGCGATGCCATGGAGTGATGGTGGCTCACTGAGAAACTTTGATCGGCGAATTTCATTTACGTTGTTGATGTTTTACCGCTGAGTGCTTAATAGGTTTGTGCCAATGAAAATAGTTTAGTTACGTGTCTCAGCTTTTATTAGTAAGTTTTTAACAAATTTCTGATACATATTTCCGTTGTATTGACAATATAGCGCTGGATAACTGCTGCTGTGATTCACTTCTCTCGTGAATATCAGAGGGAAGTATTGTATAGATTGTAGATGCTCTTAATTGGTGAAACTCTTCCATCATGCAGATAAAAAGATTTTGTAATTGATACACAGTTTCACAGATAAAACTCTTTTCCTTTCAGTCACACGTTTCGATCCATATTTGAATCATCGTCAGACTGTCAGATTTGACTGCTAAAAAGGCTACCCAGATTACTTGCTCACTAACAAACTAGATCCTATCATAGATACAAAACTAGAGCTCTCAAATCTAGCATACTATTTATCCTGTCTAGCTATTTTCTTGTTAATCATTTCATTCTTAAAATGAGAATTATTATTTACTTTTTAGTTCGATTACTATAAAAGCGTGTTTTTAGTTTATTTAAAGTACATATCTATCTTATTCATCATGTATCTCAGTGTCAATCAGTGTTCAAGGGGTGTCGAATCATCGTTTCAGTGCTACTGGGAGTGTGCCTAAGGACTCAACTCAATTTCAACTTCATAAGAAGCTCCCCGATCTGAAACTTTTTAAAAACTGGACTACTTTGAATCCGGTTGCCTTTTAAGACTTCTTGAATATTTTATGAGCTCTCAACGTCCCTACTGGCACTGGTAGCGATGTCGTGACGCGGTTGTGGCTTATTGGGCAGCTTTGTGTAAATTGGGTGGTTACAGCTACATTCTTCGGCAAAATTTCCGTTAAGCGCTTTTGAACTTTTACCGGTAGGTGTTCATGTGATTCAAGATTCGTCCAGTATAGCATTCTCCAGGAATATAGCAGTATTTTCAATCAAAGGTAATCATTCGACTAAATTTTAGGTGGCGCATGGCGTTTGAAGGTGGTGTAGCCAGTAAACGATCCCACCAAGAGAGATACAGATTCATGCCTCCCTAGCTACGTACCTCACATATGTACGGAGGCACTTCACCACCTCAAGGCAGCTTTTTGAATACACTCGTTTCTTATCCTTTTATGTGTGCGCGTAGTGCTGGTTCAGGACAATTTTTTCAGTCAGAGGAAAGCTTTTATAGCTTCTCTCAGGCGAAAAAGTTCGACAGAGTTGTTCTATCAGCCTTTTCCGTCCGAAGTGTGAGACTTCGAAATATGGCATACTCACTAAAACCCCTCTGTCGACGATTATGATTCCAACCATGGTAGTGCTAATATTTGCATTTCGTCGTAGTATAGTATGTTATATTATATTGGCACGTATCGTAGCGTAAGTTTTTTTAAATTCCTGAGCAGTTAGAAAGGCTGTAAGAGGTAAAATATCTATCCAAAGTGATCTTAAATGCTGCAATTTGTAACTATCTAGATATAGGGGCAGGTAGATATCAAAATAATTTTCAGTGGCGCCCGGCGTGCTTTCCTGATCGATGCGCGGTAGAAGTGAGAGCGGTTCAGAGATGGATGGCGTCTGGTCACTGCGATGAAATGGCCCAAATGATTTTGTATGAAATACTGGAGATGCAGGTTCGAATCACGTCCGCATAACTTTTAAACTGCAATTTGTATTTCATAATATCATTTTGCTGTATTTACACAGTTACGAATGCATATCCGACCATTATTGCCAAGAGTTAGCAGAAGCATCGTACATATACTCCATACGCTTCAAGCAATTAATTGCAAATCAAGGGTCCGTTTGTGTTTGCTCTGTTGATTGGAGTGATAATATACGCTCAAACGCCAGGACGTTACTTTTAGCATCATTGATCACATGAATAGATTCAGTCTTGGATATTTATGAAACGCTTTTATTATCGAAATTATAGGTTATAACATCGCAGACATGTAAATATACCATGGAAAATTCCACATCATTTCAGCAAAATTAGGACCTGCAAGATATGTTTATCTTTATATATCTTTGCATAAGTATACCGTGGAAAAATTGCAATATTGACACTAGATGATCAGTGAAGATTGCATGATTACTCTTTACATATTATCAATCGTGAGTTTACTTTATTACTGTACATTTGTATCCAAACACCTCGACTAAAAAAAATTGCGTGACTTAAATTAAAAAAAAAAACGGTGCGTGTAATTAGGTTGATGCTGTATTTCTCTTCAATTTTACCAGTTTGATAACAGGAAAATTCGAGCTTTTATAATTAAAATTTTTGGGTTTTCAAAAATTTATACGATTGATAATATTTCCAAAGTTTACCACAAATAGATAAGCAATTCTTCAATTCATTGAATCCAATCCGCCATTTTCTGAGAATTTTGTTATGATCTATATTTAATTAAAACCATATAAGCTCTACAACACTGCTTTGGACTTCCATTGTCTTGAGACTTTTTGCGTTTGACAACGTTTCGGATGATTAGATATCCTCAGTTTTCATCCGGTGACGGTGACGATTGAATATACCACAGGATCCAGAGCATATTGATCCGTGAGATGTCCAGTATATTTTATGTTGGAGGTTCATGGGGAAATATGTTGTGATAAGGTAGCGACGACGGTCGGAGACTAATGATCACAATAATAATAAATAAAAAAGAAAAAAGGGAACAAGTAAAGATATTACGATACTCCTTATTGTCAGTCTCGGGTCTCACGTCAACTACATTATCACGACACATACAACGATCGGACTGGACGAAAAGTTATACAAAACCTTCCAAAATTATGCGATCCTTTAGACCTGTAGTAGTATTGTAAGGTCCTTCTTGTAAAAGCTCGACCTGATTATAGCACACGAGAGTGGAGATGATAAGAATATGAGGAGCTCCAATCCCCTTAACCGCTTTGTGCGTGAGCATGAGAATGCGGGCAAAGGAACCTTTTTTCCGAAGAACTCAGACTCACACTAAACTTCAAGTGGGAGAACTAGCAGTCCATTACAGAGCTGGCTTGAAACCCCCATCCAAAGTGCTGAAGCCAAGTTCCTTCTAAGGCTTCACAAAGACAAACTTATGCATTGAATTTTGTACACTTGCAACAGCATGGCTTGTCCTAAACAGTCGACCCTTTCTCTCTATTCAACATATTGGAATAGCGTTGTAGGGCTATAGCTATGGACCCGATACCAGCTATAGAGCATGCCGACAGGTACATAGACTCATATGTGTCAGCTTGTACACTGGCAGTGCTTACGTCTATCCGCACAACGCAGCTCTCCGAGTGCTATACTATTATTTGAGGCAATCCTTAGAAATATCTTTGAGATAGGAAACTCATGATTGAACTCATAATAATGGATTGAGATTGCTTTCTAGATCGTCCTCTATTTACAAATCTATGATGTAGCCCTAGCTATCTAGTTTTAGCTCCAATTTCATTGATCAATGCATAAGCTAGAAGATGAAATTCCATCAAGGAACTTCACAACAGCACAAATACTTTACGAAATTGGAAACTATATGACACCATCACATTTTGATAGTTTTCCACAGCTATGCGCCACAAACCCGTAATAGGTTCAACCATCGATCAATTCAGTTAATTTTATATGGTGAAATTTATCACCACACTATTTATCATGTTTCCACAATTTGTAAGCAGTTTCTTTTGTTCTCACACCACTTTAACTTCGAATTAACTTGATTGGGACAGTTTGTAGCTCATAGTTGTACTCACTCTATGATTAAATATTATATCAAACTAAAGGAAAGATTAAGGCAAAAATGGAGTCAAGTAGACTGACTCGACACTTGATTAACTTGGCATATTTGGTTCAAAAGTATGTTACAATGACACCAGTTCTAATATCTCTTTTGGGTATTCGATAAAAAGACAAGGGCTTTGAAATTTATATCGTCTGTTTAGACATAACGATTACAAAAATTGAATTAAAACCGAAAATGTCACTCTTTTTCTAATTGTTTGTTATCAATTCAATATATTCTGTAAATTAATTAATCCTGTACAAGCAGTCGAAATCTTGGAAATGCCCATCTCCTTGAATGCGGTTTTAATGAAATAATAGCAGAAGCCGAATGAGCCTCCGCTCTTAGTTATTGTAATTAGAAGATTTGGAGGAATAATTGCCAATGTAACTTACCCTAGCCTGAGTTGTTTCATTAGATCCAGAGCAGTTGTTCTAACTGTTCATTGAATCCACATAAATCTGCCAGCCTGTTACTTGCCGAGGACAAGCAATAAAAGTATTGTTAGCGAGAAAATATTCGAATGATTTCGAATATGATTTTTGGACGTTTCATGATGCCTAGATCTCGAAAATACATGTCACTGATTTCTGCCGGTCTGCCTGTCAGTCTGTATGTAACTTTGGAAAAGTGCAAGTACGTAACCGTGTTAAAACTTTCCGATCATCTTAGATTGATAACATGGTTAAAAAATGATATTTACTAAACAAAATTTCTGATTTTTATGAGTAGCGGATATCTTTGTAATTATGTGTCACAAAAAAGTTTGAGTGATTTTTTTCGATAACGCCAGTTGTGTAGAAATTTGGGAAGAGGTGTGCTGTTGCTTCTATATAGTACATTCAAATGCAAGCCGTCAAATTTACGTTCAAACAGAGTCGCTAAAAAAGGTGAACTCTAAGAAAATGGTTGGTAATGGTAATAGATCAATAATTATGCGTTTGAAGGTTACCGCGTTTGCATATGAATATTGACCCTTGAATGCTATATCCGTTTAAGAGAAGTATCAAACTACGCAATAATTTTCCGCTGACGTTTTTAGGTAAGTTAAAGAAGAAAACTCCCTAATCAAAAAACTTTTTGGTTCAGCGAACTCCGACAAGGCAGTAAAACCCATTCTACCGAAATTCGTATCATTGCGAAAGTTCTAAAAGAGACGTGAGAATTGTAGGGATATACATTTTCCAGCCATTAAACCTTTTGCGCTAAAAATTGCCAGGTAGGTGCCATCGAAAAGTATAGAGATTTCGGACCACCCTGCGAAATGAGGCTAACGCTCAAATGACAGGGATATTAGCAGTAAATCTCATTCAGTAGTATGTACACACTGCGAAAAAGTAAAATTCGCCTGTAGACTGCTTGAAACATGCTTAAGGGAAATATCGCACTGCGGACGAAGGACAATAAGATCTTTGATCTCATACTTCATTTAGAGCAAAACTTCATGAGTGTAATGTATAAACCGCCAAAGGTAGGACCAACCCCAATTGAAGGCTTTCCAATTTAACTTTATTTCATTTCAAGTCATTTGAGTCAGGATTTGCTCGTCCAGTTTCCATTCTATCATCACACAAGCTCATGCGATATATTGGGGATAATCTTTACATAACTTGATTGGACTTCTAGAATTAATGTAAGCTTATATATACCTATAATTATTGCGAAAAAGTATTCGGTATATGAATCATTTTGAACTTTGGATTAATCTTTCATCAACTTTTTTGGAATTTTTTTGCTTCTCTATATATCTATGTGGATATCCTGTTGTCAAAAGAACTGTTAATATAAAATATTTTAGCATGGTTCTGTTAGTGCTCATAGTTTAAATTAGTTTATACACGAAAGCTAGTCGCAATTCGGTAGTAGATACATTTTCGTAGATAAAATCTAGATCCCGACTTGCTTTACAACTAAATAAAAATAATCAAACTATGCATTAGCATTTTCCCTCCAAACTAAATAAAAAAACATCACAAAATAATGAAAACGACAAAAATCAAACAAGAAAAAACACAAAAAGATGTGAATGCAATCACTGCCAAGGGCTAGACCACCTTATAGGAGCTATAAAATGGCTTAAAATATTAAATATTCATAGTTACAATTGCATATGCCTATCTGAGATTCCGGAGAAAAATCAACAATATAATTCAAAAAGAGATGTGAGAAAGTGGAAAACATGATTAACGCTTGATATCATTATAATAGATAGATAGATAATGATTACTATCCATCTCACATGAAGAATAACATTTTAAGTATTAGATATTGGCACAACAAAGAAGCAAAACTGTTGTTTATATATACAGAATATTTTCGAATGACAAATATTATCACGGTAATATGAGTACCAGGATTGTTTTCAACTTTAAATAGAAAGATGATCCAGTTCAATCAAGGATACCTCTGCATAAAAAATGGTGGAACTCTTTTTTGGGACGATCAAGTAATTCATTGAAATAAAGAGATTATGGGAAACAGTATTCGAGCTTGATGTATCTCTTCAAAATCAGTTCATGTGGAACATTTAAAAATACTGTCAAAAATTTTTTTCTTGCTCCACGACTACACACCAGTCAAGAGGCCCATCGTTATCGAGAGCTTCCGTAAAAGTCGATCATCCTGATTGGACCAAAACGAAGTTACAATCTGAGTGGTAGTAAGTGTATAAAAACATATTTTTGTGTACTAATTGATCCTCAGGTTTCTGAATAAAATTTGCCCCTGACCATTGTGATCTCGGAAACCGTAAGAGATACGTAGTCAGCGTGGTTGCATATTCACGTGACTGAAAAAACATCACTTGTTGAGAGTTCTGAAATTCAGAGCATTTCCGGGAATAGACGAAAAAAGTTGAAATTACCTAAAATTGTGTTTATTTTTCCTTCCATATGGCATGTTAAATCTAATTTCAACTATGTATAATATATCTATGGATATGCCCCATAAAAATGAATCCAAACGATTGAAGAAGCGGCATTTTTCGGCCACCGTACCGGCCCTATATTTTTACCCACTTATAAGCAAATCTTGCGTTAAAAATTCATTCATGGATAAAGTGTTGTGAGGCGGACCTCCGTTATGCTGGAAATAACGCCTATTATGGAACAACAAGGGGCAAATTATCTAAATAGTCTTCGACCTCGGATCACGGCTGAAAAATGCTGAATTTCAAAACACCAATTAGGATACTAATAGTTTTTCTCGATGCCAACTTAACATGCCATACATCATTGAACTCTAAATGAAAAGTTAGAATATAGAAGCAGAATATGGCGCCCATAAGCAAAACAAAGTAGATGTAGGGCGACAGATGAAGCTTCGAATTGAAAATTTCATAATATTGTGTTTAACAGGATCTTAATGAGTAAAGTCAATGTGCAATTTATTTTGAAGTTCCATCTCACAGAAATACAGAAAAAATTATTTGGCAATCGATTTTAGTGAGGTTTTGTTTTTACGTCTGTATCCTCCTGGATACATCGCTAGGTTTCTTTTTTTTAGCCACTTGAATGAGTAGTTTTGTCTAGAATTAACCGTCTTCGTATCTCTTATAACTTTAGTGATCACAATAGTGGAGGTCGAATATGAATCACCTTGTATAATGTGAACTTTGAACCAATCCGGCATTTTGATATGATTTTAAGAAAATAAAAAATTAGATTCCCTATTACAGATGAAGTCTACCCTACAGGCAATATCTAACACTTCGACACATGGAATCATTTGATCTCAGGCGCTCAAATATAATTATATCAAGCGTTAATCATGTTGTGATAATTATCAAACTACACGTAATCCCAGTAATGACGAAAGTTTTCATTACCTTATTCCAGGAATGAGATGGTATTTTGAGTTGATACACAAAATTTAGCATTCATAAAAGTTTTAGAATGAACAATGGAAAGAAGTTTGAAAATTGTTCATACTCTGGAGTTACAAAACGTTACTCGTAAATATCTAGTGAGTTGGGTTAAACCATCTTTCGACTGCGTAAAACATGAACAACCATACCTTGCATTTAATTATTGATTGACATTTTTCATTCCATTTTATACACTGCTCAAAAAAATTAACACTTTTCAAAATATCTGTAGAATGTTAACTTGCTGTTTTATGGAGGTGAAAATGATATTTTCATAATAGCTACACATTTTATTCTAACAACTTCACAGAAATAATCCATATTTGTGCTCGTACGTTTATGATTTCAAACACAGTACAAGAAATAAAGTGATCAAGATAATATCCACATTTAGATTTTATATTGAAGTAGGCTCTGACAGCCCCACTAGGCAACGGCATGTCAGTTTTATATTGTTGAATTCATTGTGTGTCAAAATTAGAGATCTTAGTGAGATAGAAGTAGCTCGTAGTGTAGCTTCAATTGAAAATGGTGTTAAAATCCGACAAGTCGCAAGAAATTTCATTCGCAGCCCTTCAGTAATCAAACGTGTGTATGATCGCTATAGGTTGACTGGAGAATATAAAAGACTAGCCGGACAAGGTCGGAAGCGGAAATCCACACGACGTCAAGACTGGTATTTAGTAGTTTCTTCTTTGCGTAAACGAACATCTACAGCCAAAGACCTTCAAAATGCCCTCAGGGCGGCTCATCAAGTAATTATTTCTGACCAGACAGTCAGAAACAGATTATGGGAGGCTGATTTAAGACCAAGACGACCAGTACGAAAACCTGTTTTAACTCGAGCTCATAAAACTTCTCGATTGAACTTCGCTCGTGATCACTTGCAATGACAGCTTAGACATTGGAAACCTGTACTCTTCACAGAGAAATCAAGATTCCGTCTAACCCGTTGTGACGGTCGGGTACGTGTGTACAGACGTCCTAATGAACGTTACTCCGCTACCACTGTACAAGAAGTATCCAGATTTGGAGATGGTTCGGGGTGGAATGAGTTTGGAAGAAAAAACGGACTTTGTAGTGATTCCGGAAACCCTTACAGCTGCAAGATATATTGATATGATTCTTTCAGATCATGTTACTTACTACCAGCATATGGTATTGGTCCTGGATTTCTTTTCATGCAAGATAATGCTAGGCCGTATACTGCTGCCATAACCATGGAGTTTCTTCAAGAGCATGAAATTCGTACAATGAATTGGCCAGCGTTGAGCCCCGACCTTAATCCACCTCAAATTCTTCAACAACTAACAGAAGCACTTCTCGAAGAATGGGACAGCAAACCACAGGAAGACATTCGACGGCTTGTACGGAGTATGCCAAGAAGTAATTCGAGCTGCAGGAGGACACACGCGATACTAAACCCACTAAAAATCAAATAACAAGACACTAGCTATAGAAAACTATACGATTTGTCTTTTGTAATTTTTTCAATTTGTAAGTTTTTTCTTAGAAACAAATGAATAATTAAATGTTATATTCTTCAATTTATTCTGAGAAAATGTGTTTCTTTCCGAATATGTAAGCTCCATCTCAATGTAATTAATACTTTGAAAGTTACAAGTGCACAAAGAGATATTCCGTTAATTTTTTTGAGCAGTGTATTTTGAGTGAATATGAATCCGATGGACCGTGAAAATGTTCATAAATTTATTGGTTTTAATTCTGGTATACATACAAGGTAGTAGTTTTGTCAAAGCAGCACAATAAAAAATCGTTAAAGTTTATTAAATACCAATATTTTCAGAATATTGCATACGAGTATGATGAGAACATTAAATGCATTGGAAAGTTATGCTATAAATATATCATAGCTCCGGTCCGTAAGTATTTATGAACGTATATCTGATAATTCAAAAAAATGTTGATAATACAATAAAATCCACGATTAGGCTCATTACATACTTTTCAGGTAGTGGGAAAACGACATCCTGTACATGCCAATTGGTATACAAAGTAGTATATGACGGATTGCATCCATGCCTATATATAATTTCTAGCAAAGGTAGATAGCCTATCGCGGCTAGAAGTGTTGTGAGAGGATAAATGTCCATTGACATTGACCTTAAACACTCATTCCACAACGCCAAAATTCTCCAAAGGAAGGACTTTTGGAAGAGGCTAGTTCGAGACATTGGAAGTTTGATCTGGTAAGGATTCGCGCATTCAGCGTTTACTGCATCTACATTTAGCTCAACAATGGTTATGTCTCGGTAAGTTCCGATTTAAGATATCAGTGACTGATCACTAGACGTCTAACCAAGAATCAAGGTGTGAACAGATTAGAAAGATGTAAAGGGGAAGTAACTTCCATAGCGTATTTGCCAGTTTGCTCTATGAATGAATGAATGAATAGAGAGAGAGAGGCAATCCAATGTGGACCATCGGTGCATAGGCCACCGCCGGGCCCTTTTGCCTCTATCAGCTCTAGTTCCCAAGACCAGCCCTTTTTGCAAAGTTAAGTATGGCCTTGGGTCCTGCCCATCTTATATCCCCTGGTTCCAGAATCATGGACCCCAATATGGCCTGCCTGTAGTGCCCGAGGGCTTCACAGCGGCATAGTATTTGTGCCGAGGACTCCTCCTCATCGCCTAACTATCCCCATTAGGCACAGGTGCCGCCTAAAGTCTAAGTCAAAACGGTTAAAGCGTCTGCCTAGAATGGAGGAAGATGTGGTCTCCATTCTCATTGGTAACCTAATTTTTTATATTTTTTCTAATTATAAGTTCAATCTTCCTCACGGATGGTGGTAGAATCAGACATTATTTCATGTCCGGAAAGGTATGTAATAAGCCTTAATATAACACTTGCAGAAATAGATGGACTATTTTGGAAAATCTTCAGAATAGGAATGCTATTTTTTGTTGGATACAATATCACGTGTGAATGTATCTTAATACAAATGTATATGAAAAAATTTAAAACAGATTTATGAACTATTTGAATGTGTATTTAACCAAAATTACTATCATTCCTGTTATCAAAATACAAGAAGCGAGTTAGTCCGAATTATTGCTGACATCCAGCATCAGCATAGCTACAACAGTAAGTTACACTACATCAGAGCAAAAAAGTCAACTTACAGTGGAAGACAACGGATGCGCCACAGGCCACAAAAAAGTCGACAAAGACGATACTAATGAGTCAAATATTCCTTCATTTCGCTGAAAAACACACGTGTTAGAACAATTGATCTATATCTATACAAACATTTTATTATATCAGTTAGCGTTGTTAGTAGTGCGGGACAAGCGAAAGTAGAGCTGGTTTGTTAGTACATTAGATGATACCACTAGCCTATAAATAATGTTTGGTTGTTTGGAAAACATTTTTTGGGAGCAGGTATTATGATGGAAAATATTTCTGAGCCGAGATGACATGTTTTCGACCTGCTCAGAAATGACCAGGTTAATGATTTCTGTCGATCTGTCGGAGTTTTTTAATATTCATTACATAGTGAAAAGTCGACGTTGAGAAAAGTAAAAGGAATACTAAAAATAGGATTAAGTGGATCTAGTCAGTAGTTTCACGCATTTATGTTTTTTTTTATGAAACGTAGTACTACCGTATTCAAGCGGTAGCATCTCATAGGATCAAGTTACCACTGGTCCAGGAATGCAGTGCCGTCCTCCAACGCGTAGCCCAATCCAAGAACGTGATCCTCATGTGGATCCCTAGTCACAGTGGGGTGCCAGGTAACGAGAAAGCTGACTGCCTGGCGAGGATGGGAGCAAGGGGCAGATGCATTGGCCCCGAACCCCTTGCTGGGTATTAGCAGAGGCTAGGTCAGTGATGCTAGATGCTTTAGCGTATATAGAACTTGCGAAAGCATGGTTGGAAAGAGATGACTGCAGGCAGTCCAAGAGATTCTTAGCAGGTTCCAATAAACGTTGGGAGCTATGGCTATTGAACTGGAGGGGGGATTCACTCCATTTGTTAGGGAAGATCCTCACAGGTCACTCCAGAGTGAACAGGCACCTGATCCAATCAGTCAACGTGTATGCTGGAGGGTACGCACAGATGTCACCTTCTGAGGTGAATCATTCCGACGAAACTACATCATCAAAGTATGTACGAAGAACAAGAGGTGTGCACTCTTGTTGATAGATGCAATATGGGACCATCTATTGCCGCTATTAGGCAGTACAAGCCTTTAGGACGACATCGTAAGAGTCGAGTTCGACCACTTGTCGCGGCACTATTAAGGTATGTTGCTACGAGACATATACACTAACAATTAAAAATAGGCAAAGATATACCTCTCATATTAAATCGTACAACCTCTGTTGATTTGCTATAATACACTCGAATCCAGTCGTATAAAGTGTACATAATCAATCATTAAAATAATATGTCTAGAGGAAAGGCAAATTAAATTTACATTTAACATTTTTTGGCACAGCTTCC
The DNA here is from genome assembly GCA_949316355.1 of Bruchidius siliquastri. Taxonomy (NCBI): domain Eukaryota; kingdom Metazoa; phylum Arthropoda; class Insecta; order Coleoptera; family Chrysomelidae; genus Bruchidius; species Bruchidius siliquastri. Next base: position 31,451,171 of record OX438535.1, on the reverse strand, counting down.
GTATATTTAAATAGAGTTGGTATAAAAATAGTTTAACCATTATGAAACACAGTATGGTGATTTTTATCAGTTGATAATATATGTAAATAGTCATTGTTTATTGTTTTCAATTATATTCATAGATAATCCAGCAGCCCATATCGATATGTTGTTATGAATATGAAAATCCAACATAAACAATCGAACTACTCCGATAAACGACTTTATGAATATAGACGTGATTGACTAAACCATACGAATACAAGTATGCAACTATTGATTTCACAAATAATGCATTAGCATGATATATCATAATTAAATGGGAAGTTCGACGTAATTCAATCGATTTCAAATAATGTAAAGGTTACTATTTATTATAAGTATGTATGTACATGATTTTATTTAGATATTTAGCTTATGGCAGAATATACGTAATACAATAAAGGTACAAGTAAAATTATTAGTTTAAGCAAATTATCACAGCTCCAGGTCAAGTTGCTGCATCCATTGGATTGCCTGTGGTGTTGCCCCAAGGAAGTTGTTGGCGGTACCAGTAAAAGTTCTGCGAGGTCACAATGTGATGAACTGTATATTGTAGATGCTCTTACTCGGTGAAGCTCTCCAATCATGCAGACAAAATAATTGTGTATTTAACACACAGTTTTACAAATAAAAAAGTTTTCTGGAGTGGCATAGTGTCTCCATCCTGCCAACCACATGTTGGCTGCAATGTAGCCCTAGTCCAGGAGTCCTTGGGCGGTTTTCACAGAGGGCTTTCGGAAGCTAAGTCTACAATGTTACCAAGTCCTGGTAGATAGGTAGCTCTAGGTTCTTGGAGATCTTCTTGTAATCAAAAAGAGTGATGTTCTTGCATGCTGTACGAGAGTGTGCGATCCAGAGTTATTCCCAAGTGCTGTGGTTTAGGGTTATAATATAAGACTAGACCCATAAGGTTCAAATGCCTCTGTACCAATTTGGTGTTGATATGAATAGAGCAGCTCTGTGTTGGTGTTGCTTGATGTTAGTCGCTACTTTTGGAAGTATTCGATCAATATCTCAGGATCAGGAGATGGTGTGTGGTTGTGAGCTGAATAACTTGATGCTTCACAGTTATTTTAACTGTTGTAACTGGGAATTTTGAATTTGATTGTTACATTTTTTAGATCATTTCTGATGGTTAATAAAATTTGATATAATAATGATATTGACATAGATTTTGGATTCTTCAAATTAGAACATTGACTATAATCGGATACTGGAATCATCACGACAAGAAAAACCTGAAGATAAAACCGATGTACCATTTAGGTTGATTAGATTTTTTCCTGAATCATAGCGAAATAAGACTGTGTCCTAGGCTAAAATTGTTAATACAATCACAAATTGCCTATATAAAAGTAGATTCCTTTTAAAATAAGCATCTATTATCTCAAGTAATAATTTAATTCATATATATGCATGGATAGTGCAAATACTATTCTGCAACCTTTCCCGTGGGAGTTTCCTTGTGGAGTGGATGCAGCTCTGAATGCTCCAAATATATTGTATATAAATATTTCAATAAATTTCAGGTATTTTCAAGAAGTAAAAGATATGCCGAATGAGCCTATGGATATTGAAACTTTCACCAAATATTAACTTTACCAACGCGGTTATGTTATGACAACAATTTTTAGTACGCGAGGTTTGAAACAAAAGAGAAAAGGAATTCATGACAAATGTAAGCAAGGGAGAAACAAAAATAAATGCTGACACGTCCTTCAGACAACTTGGATTTTATCAGCTAAGCCAGGATACCATCTAAGCGTCCAGAAGATACTCGTACTTTCTTTTTCAATCTTCGACGTACAATATGCTATCCTAATGAGATCCAAATAGACCGAAACACGTGTCGACAGTCATAATGTTTTCAATTTGCGGTCCTATGTAATGACCATGTTTTCGTTGTTGTATCTCCCAAACTTTATAATAAAAACTACCCTCTATTGAACAATATATCCCTCCCCAAAATTTTAATCATTTGGAAGTATAAATATGGAGTGTGATTACGCAAAATTGCTATTGCTATCACTAGATCCATATCTGGCAACAATGTTTGTATGTTTGCTTCCTAGTTTTATGGTTGAAACACGTCGCCATTGGGGTTAAACTGGTTCAACAGTAGAATAACAGCATAGTGTACGGGGTTGGAAAGTGGGTCAGGGGCGTCACCGCATCCGATATACTATTTATTTTTCTGTATGCAGCAGCGGGGGTTCTAAAGGGAGACAGAGGTAAACCGCATTTTTCCGAGGTCTTTCTATTTAAACTTCCCATGCATGAGCTAGGAAAGAAAAAAGTCTTTGAACGTTTTATACCTTTATCACAAAATGTTTTGTCACTCTATGTCGGTTTGTCGCTGTTGGCGTATTTGTCACCGCTTAATTTCAGTAACATTTTCATCAAAAATGATAAAATAATAATAATGTTCAGTTTGATAATTTGAGGCAGGTTTTCGAAACATTTATTCTCACTATCGAATGAATTTTTAAACCAAATTACATCGTGGTAGTCACATAAAAAAATCTCAATTCAAGAATTGTTCTATTCTTGTGAAGATATACTCACGACAAGAATCTTCTAATCTCACTCTAACACTATTTACTTGATAAGGAAATTGTTATTAATTTGAACCAAGAAAAGAATATTTTAGAATTCAATACTAGTCTGCTTTTTAAACGTGAGCTATATTTAAAAAAATTTATTTCAAATGCGTTTTCTTTTTCATTTTAGAACTTTGAATTCAACCTCGCCTTAAGTCTTCCCTTCAACTCATTTCTCTCGCTTTGATGTTCTTTACCGTTGTATCTTCCGGCTCGTACAGGACGGAAAGAACAAATTCCTTTTTGCGACGTACCCTATAAATCGGTGCTTGAAAAACGGGCTTTGTAGTAAAAAAAATTAATGGACTGTAGCTAAATCTGAATTAGAATGAAGCCGGATAATAAGGTGCTTTGAACCCCTCTTTTTGTTCAACCTACCTTTTTACGGGATCCGCTCTTATGCCCTGAGAATTACCTTACAAGAGTCTCTAACAAGCAAAAAAGGAGAATAGCAGATGATGAGCTCTTCCTGAAGCTTCCACTTAAGAACTCACAAAAGAATTTGAATTATTTTGAAATTTCTCGTTTGTTATATTTTCTAGTGGCCGCTGATTAACACAATATACATGGAAAGTACTAGGAAAGTGCACATTTTCGAATCAATAATGAATTTCTATCAGTTCGTTTGTCTGTTGGTGTTTTTATTACCGCGTAACCTTGTTGCCCTTATATGGTCAAACCTAAGATCGTGATGCCTGAGCTTCGATCTATACGTGGTGAGAATACAACCGACTTTATTACAAAAAAAATTAAGTAAAACATGTCGCCTTACTTGAGTTATTTTGAATACAGACATTTCCAAACGTACTTAAAGTTTCCCAAACTCACCTTGATACGTCATTCTAACTTGCATTTTAAAGAGGTAGGAAACATTTCAGGTATGTAAACAGCATGTTCGGAAATAGTCGTATGCTGTAAATACATACTTCGATAAAAGAATGAATGACAGTGATCAAGAGTTTCTAACTCGGAATATACAATATAAAATAGGAGCAGAAATACTAGGATTAACTCAGCACGCAATCTGTATCGATCTACGCTTATTTCAAGGAGAAAATAAATCTTTCCAATTTCATACTGAACTCCAGTTCTCACAGCACTCTTCTGTAAATAGATTAAAAAACTTATATTTATTGCTAGTATATAGCCGAACTGAATGTCTACAACATTTAAAAACCAGCATGGAGCTTAATGCTTTGATAGTTATCATATTTCCACATTATCCAAAAGTATTTGTATATGTATATGTATTTCTACGTCACTATTGCGAGACCTGTGTATTAAGATATTTCCACAGAATAGGAGCTTTGAATGTTGTTATCATTGAGGGATAGCAACATCAATTAAATAGATAACTTTTTCTGTCTTGTATATCTGTAATATGAATCTGTGTTTTGCATTAGTCTGTATGTTGTGGCTAGTGCTTGGTGTACGAATTTTACTGCAGAGTCGTGTCTCGCGGTGTATTCAGTTCAAACTAGAGTTTTGCATGCACTGGTAACATGTTCTATCGTTTCCTTTGCTTGGTGGCGTTTGCTGTAGTTGTCATTTGTTGTGGAGGGTCTGTATTTTAAACGCTATGGATTGAATTATGAATGAGGCTTTTAATCCATATGGCTTTTCCTGCACTTATCGTATTATCACTTTAAATATATATATATATATATATATATATATATATATATATATATATATATATATATATACTCGTATATATGTAAATAAACGACATAATTGTATTGTTCTTAATTAAGCCACAGGGTTCACTTAACATGATTTATATACAATAGTTTCCAAATAAAAAAAAATATATAAAAAACATGATGGTTTTGACAAATTTTGTATAGTGGACATTTTTTAATTGTACGAGTGTCTCTGTTTCATTAGATACAATAAATTGATAACAGGCGTTTATTTTGCGTGATTCATCTCTTAATTGATAAGAATAATAATTATGATTCTCTACCGGATGTTTAGCTGACGGTTGGTCAAACTGAAATGGTAAATAAGTGGGATAGGTTCAAAATGACTAAAGGAATGTCGATCGCCTTTGATTTTGCGCTCACTGTAAATATCGAACCATTTTTATTCCTGCGCTTCTATCACAGAAGTTTCATCAAACTGCGTTTACATATAACTATTTTTTGAGCTCCAAATAATTGTTAATAATTAGTAAAGAGGCTAATTAAAGGTATTTTTCCATCCATTTCTGTTGATGCACTGCTTGGGGAGATTGGAGATGATACAATCCAATCCATGAGGAATTAATTTATAGTATCAATATAGACAGTTCCACGTTCATCGATATGTCAGAGAAGCACAATACTTAAATGTAATAAATATATAATTCCAAAGCAATATACAAAACGGGAGAACAAGACACATATGAATTCAAATATATTGATCAAAGTTTACCTCTTCCTTATCAACTTTCCTTTTCTTCGACCACAACACCATGGTATTGAGCTCGTGAATACTGCCTCGGATCATGGCTGACCAATGGGACAACTCTGGCTTACACGACACCATTGACAGATCCAATATTTTCACCAGTCAAACACACATAACCCGATTGAAACGCTACTTCACACAAACACGATGTTATTCTGACTCGACAGTGATTAAAACATATGTAAACCGAATGGTAGCACTCTACAATCTTTTGTTTATTTTGGTAGATACAACCGTTATCTGCAATTCACTGATTTACAGGATAACAGTGCCTTTTCGAACGTCGCAAGATTAGGATTTATCAGAATTAACTTTTTTGATGGTTGAGCTTAAGGGTATGAACGTATTGATCATTATTTAATAGGCCTATTGTTACATAGATATTTTGCACTCATCAAGTGATTAAAATTTTTATAGCTATTGTAAGTATGAACCCTTTTGAAAATTGTTCTTTGCATATCGCTGACTTTATACATAGATTTCAGGATCGTCGCTATAAATTATTAGTGAAAATAACTTTTTTTAGCTGAAGTATAGAAAATAAACACATTGATTATCATTTTTAAATATACTTTCAAAAGTGTATGGATTTATCTATGTATATATGACTTATAGTGTAACAGCCACATAGCTTCTATTGGATTTTGGAAGTAAGAGTAAGGTAGTATTTCTGATGAGCTTGATAGCTAAGAAAATTTTTATAGATTTAAATGTAACTAAATTATTTCAAATATAAAAAATCTACATTTTGAAAAGTGATGTTTTGTAATAGTTTCAGCGGAAGCTCTACTTCGCTTGCTTCCACGAACTGCAGACCTCTGCTGGTACTACGTATTTGTAAACAATGGACAGGACATTGAATTTATTTAAGTTCCTGGTATCTTGTTAACCTTTGGTTGACCGATCGATGATTTGTATCTCTAGAACAACAGATGCGTTTTAAGACACTTATATGCCTGAATTGATTACTGAAGAATCAACATTGATTCTACGTTTCCGAAACAATTATCATGGACAGTGAGTGGATAGTTCATTCAGTGAGTATTTTATGTTTTCCTGAATATATCTTGTCGAAGTTAAATGTGGTAGCCAAATCTATTGGAATCTCCCATATAAGGCTTCAGCTCCTCAAAAAGGGCATTTTATCATGTTTTTCAGATACATGATCCTGTTTCTACGTTATGACCTTCCAAACCTTGTCATTTTTTGGAGTGTTTAAGAATGATTGAGGTATAATCATAATTTTTTTCCTGAAGACTAGATCTACATGAAATAATAATAAATGTGGCCTCATACAACTCCTTTGACAAGACATAATAAAAATGTAAAAATACTCACCCAATAAACAGTGCACTCGACAATGATTGTTTTACAAATGACTGTGATGGCCTATAATGAACTTCATTGAATATATATTTGTTTTTACTTCTTCAAATCTAAGGAAATCAACCATTCAATTTTTCATATACCCTAGCTTCGAAGAGCATAATGTGGATTTATTACCTATTTTTCGTATTGAATATATCTTTTACCCATCAGTACAGGCAGGTAACTGAAACGTTAAGAATTCGCAATACTGACGAATGCAGAATTCGTTTGTTGTCCCAACAAATCCAATATATCAATATGACGTACCGAATAATACTGTTCGTTTAATCAATGTACTCGTTCATCGGACATTTTCATTATATTTACGCACCTTTTTGTTTGAATGTTTTTGCGGAAAAAACGGAATTGAATAATGGGTTTACAACCCCCGCACACACTACGCGACGCAAGAATGGGAGCTTTTAGTCACTTTGCACATTTTGATTCGTGAGAAACGCATTTCAATGACCAGCTATCTTTGGAGGATCGTATTTATTTTGATATATTTAGACAAGTGCGTCTTTGCGTACGCATCAAGGCAGTGAGACACAGAAATAGACAGCGGCCATACAGCAAATATAGTCACTAGAAGAGTATATATGTAATTGTGACAAACATCCATAATTTCCCATAAATTAATTCCTTTCGATCCATTGTACGCAGTACAGTTAAAACTACAATCGTTTGAAGCAAAAATATTTCTTATGACATGGACCGGAAGGGTTACTGCGATCATGAAAATTTTCGGATTCAATATAGAAAAGAGTTTTATATGTGAAACTGTGTGGTCATTACACAACTTTTTATCTGCATGATGGAAGAGTTTCACCAAGTTAGAACATTTACAACCTACAAGAGTTACATAAACTCAGAGTGATGATGTATTATAATAGAAGAGTTACAACCTTAGCTGGAATAGAGAAAGATATAGACAAAATAGAGTGAGCAACCAATTTAATTCGCAAACTGAGCAAAAGGAGTGTACATGATGCTGTATTTTTGTACATGTGTCTTATGTTATCATATTCTGGAAAAAATTTTTAATTCGAATAACATCGCAGTTTACTGAATTATATTTAAGCTTACAATCCACTCCTAGGTTTAGTACGACTTCCGCACTCTTCAACAGCCTGACTTTATAAATGGTCTACCGCCACCCAGACTATTAGTCTCCTGAGGCACGCTATAGCGCCTCCATTTTACGTACGTTGTAAAACATACTAGAAAGGTTGTTGAACGATCAGCGAATTACACCAGATATGTCAAAATTACACTCGTGGGAAATCGCCCTCAACACCCTGTAATAGGTATACTCGTAAAACAAATTATACACACCATGATCACAGCAAATGAATGGCAATTCTGGATTATGGACGCCTGTACCTTCTGTTATCCCAGTTAATACTCAGGAAACGTAATTGCGTCCATTTAGAGACTAATTCGATAGACCGTCTGAAATGGTTGCCACTAGTTCGCTCCATATGGACAGTGATGCCTTCACTGAATTTGCTCAAAATATCACGTTATTATTACGTGACATGCATTTTATAACAACATTTTCAAAATGTAATCGATTTCTATGCATATTCGAAATTGTATAGCATAAAAATTTCACTATGTTTACTTCGCATGTTAATCTATAGGCGATAGAAGTATTTTGATCGCGAAAACTTCACGATTAATTATTGTTTCGATTAACCTAATACCTTGTACTGGCCGCAAACTGAAACCACATGCAACTGAAGAAATAAGTTTAATAAGACTTCGACGACTGCCTCGGCAACCTTTATCAAAGCATAAAACATATAGTTTAGACTAAAAGACAAACAGATATACAACCACCGATAACCGACAGAGAGACGAACACACAGACCTGCCGACAGAGAGATAGGCAAAACGACAGACAGACAGGGACACGGGCAGACTGACAGATACAGTAACAGACGAGTCTGATTATTTTGGGGTGGCTATTATGCTAATTGTAAGAAGAATTAGAATGGAAATTAAATTAGTTTGGTGCCTCTAAACAGTTCCTATTCCTCCTATGAAACGAAAAGACTAGAAACAGGTGATATACATCTAGGATATCATACAGAGAGGGCTAGGTAAAAGGAACGGTATATCAAACATTAAGAATGTAACATTTCAAATGGGAAACTGCAATCTTATCACTTCCCTATGGGTTAGGCATTAGAAGTAGTGGGTGGTAAGCTGATATTGATTGACTTGCGGTGATCTTATATATATATATATATATATATATATATATATATATATATATATATATATATATATATATATATATATATATATATATATATATATATATATATATATATATATATATATATTTGTACATGTCTCAGGAGATAATCTATATCCTTGGAAGAAACCAACAAAACCCAGGAATGAATATATACCGTAGGCGAGTCCTTTCAGTGGAAAATAATGGAACGACCGCGAGGCGTTCAATCGTATAGGGATTGTTATAAGACTAAGCATTTTCGGAATAACACGAGGCTGTTGAAAAAGGAACGTACTTTAATTAGATGTTGGAGAGATCGTTCGTTATTTTCTACACGTACAATCTTAGAGAATCTGTGTGCTGATATATGACTCCCGTTTGGGGTTAATAGCACTAGCGTCGCTCCGGAGTTTTCTTTTAGAGCAAGTTAAACACTTATCTTCATTGACTACATAAATGTCTTTCGCTTGGAAGCAGTCCAGTTTTGATATTTGAAAGAAGTATTAAGCATCCAAACCCATTAGAGTAGGGGTTACCAACTGGCGGAGTGCTGACCTATTTTTTGAGGGCCTTAAGTAAGCAGTATAATACATGATAGAAACTTAGAATCTCATCTGGTGAAAACATATTATTTCAAGAAACGTAGCAGAAATAAAACTAATTGGTGATTACTGAACACGTTACTGGCCTTTATAGACTTTGGATGGTTTTGGTCAATATATTTCACTAATGCCAACTCAAAAGACTCAAGGATTTTCATTTTTGATATAAAAAAATCCTATGGCTATTTTGTTGTAACCTCCCACATATAACTGAGAAGTAATCAGAGGTAATTTTTCATTTCCAAATAATGCGTTTTTTTGATCATTTAATACGTCAATATCAGAAAACTCGATGATATAACTTCGAAAAGTTTCAGCGGACGCTAGTATAAATTTTCCAGCAATTTTTTTGTAAATGGTATATTGGTAATTTTTTTGTAAATGGTATATTGGTGGATATCAATGACAAAAAAACAGGTTTTCGGGATGTATACAATTTTTGAAAACTAAACTTCATTTTCGTAGATTTATTATGATTGTTTAACGTAGTCAACATTATTTGTAATATTCTCTTATTGCGTATTCTTCATGGGATCTAAAACTTTTGAAAATTCATATATTTATTGTTATTTAAATATGGTGTTATTTTATGGAAATAGTTGAAGTATTTTTGATGAGCTCAGTATCTTTATGTATGAGCACATTGAAAATGGATTTACAGTACGCCTTTCAACCATCAAATCAGACAGTCTTTGGTTGTAGTGAAAATATAACTAGTTTCTGATCTCCTCTATACATAAGACCTGCTATGTTTCGTCTTTAGCCTAGACTCATCTGTATAACCTGCTTTCTAACGGTGAAGAGCAATCGAGTGGTATATACGTAACCCAGTCTAGGGTGTGATAGCATCATCAAAACTCATCTCCAGGCTCCGCGCGCGGTGGCGCTGCTCATTGGTATCTTATGAAGGTCCTAATACTTGAACTCCCTTCAAGCAGTGACAGACACCCCTAAAGACGCTTGAAGATAAGTGATGATATACCTAGTATTTTGTTATTTTTTGTGTCTGTGTATGAGTTCTTATAACTTTATGATATGCTTACTAATCAATTGTTGTTTGGTAATTTGGTGCGATAAAGGCTTAAGGGAGAGGTTTTCTTTGCTCTTGAAGTTTGTATCAATGTCCGATAGAGCGGGAGATTGTTACTGTCCAGGTGTTTAATTCGAACCGCGAACGTAGAGTAGAGACCACAAAACGATCCCAAACGAAACTGCTTGATGACCTTTGCTTCAGAATCGCCATCATTATCAGTTTGGTGAAATAGTCAGTAAGTACAATCATACATACGCGCTTATTTCTAAAAAAATCATGTCAGCACTTACCTCACGAAGCTTAGCCCTTTTGAATCCCTATGTATAAGTATTTGAGACGAGTCTCACTATTCGCGAGTTCAATTTTCGATGACTGATACATTTCTGCCTCATCTCGTTGTATACACTTATCAGTATATGCGATCTGATAGTTATTCGAGATCTAACTTTCTAACCCTCATAATTGTTCTTCGACATATGAGCAATGACAAACTACTGTCATGAAATCAACTGACTGGATAGTGGACAACCACGTTACCAAACTTAATAACAACAAGGAAATAGGATGTATAAATATGCCAACATGTAAACAAACTTATTTGAATTGACGTGTGAGGGTTAGATCTCGATTAGATACAACGAGTTGTATTGGCATATAGTACCTCGGTGATTAGAAGCTGGATATCTCAATCGCATTAAAATCTAACATATCTAGTACATAAGTGTATCTGATACAAGTATTCGAAAAACTACGGCCAACATCTAAGAAACAAAAACAAAGTGCTAAAAATAAACAAAAAAGTGAGCTTAGAGCCACAGGTGCTACGACGAATCTAATCAACTAGATGTCAGGAAACAGATGTTTAGGAAGCATAATGCTAATCTTTAATAAGAGAAGTAACTAATTTCTTTCAAAATAAAAAAACAATTGTGCATTAAATGCATTGCTGTTGATCGATTCTATTTCCAGCATCTCTATCAAAGCATCTACAAAGTAACGACAACGAGGAACTTACTTTGGCTCTAGGTTTATCCAGATAGGCGTACGAATGCTATAACACAAGAAAATATTAGCATATGTTTTGAGGTGTCAGTAAATCTACAAATGGATTAATGATGGTTGCATAATATGAAATTTCCGTAAGTCGGGAAACAGAACAGAATACTGTGTACAATACATACATTGTTCTGTTAGTTAAAAAATAGACATAATCAATAATCAATAAAAATATTCATATGTGCCCATACAGAGGCGAATTTGAACCTACCCCTAGGGAGGCGAAACTAGGAATTTATTGCTTTTATACCACTGAAAGGGGGGGGGGGGTGAGATCGTCTACTATTTTCATATAAAGTAAGTGACAAATTTCCTAGGAAAATAATCGTTCTTTTGCCCTCTCATCTTTATTCATGACTACACCTATAATGAAGTTCAACAAAAATTTGAGTTTTTCCTTGAATGTAGTCCAGATTAAAGTTCGATATCATAAAAACCGTATAGTTAGGGAGATGGCGATAGAAAGAAACATTCCTATAAAGCTACATTTTATTCCAACAAAGCCTGTTCAATATCTTTGATTTCTGATAAAACGTTCGAGACAATTTATTATGGCGTATAGCTTCCAACTTCATAATCACTCGAAAACTTCAGAATTCGCGCATTCACTAGTCCGCTATGTAACTACTACAATACAATTAGGAAGCATATCAAGAAGAAGTGGACACATAATATGTTATCATCAGAAAAAGCAACATCTGATTGAATTCACGCAATCAGAAAACTAACTTTGAATGGAGAATGGTGAGAAGCACGAACGCGATGGTCTAAGGTCTCCACACGCGTGTTTGTGGCCCATCTCGGGCTATCGCGGTGCAAATGCGGAGCGCGCTCAATGTTTAGTTTCAAGTGCAAAATATAATTCATTCTTTTACGATTACCAACTTATACAACCTATAAGTTTTCAGCACTTTCTTACCGTCACTCAACTTCTTGTATACAACAGGTAGTAGAAGTAGTGATAGTAGGAAAAATAGTAACTATTATGAAATATTATTACGGGTTTCAAACCTGCTCAGGTTTCAAGATTTGTTGACGTGGCGAAAGACAAACATGAAAGTTTGGACATTCAGAATCTACATAAATTGAGCAGTTGAAATTTCAAACTTTTGTTATACACTGTTAATATGCTTACTCATTCCATTTACCAAGAACAGCAAAACCACGAGCATATTAAAAATAGTATCCAACAAACTCTATCGCGTTGATTTCTAAATATCGCATAGCATTCTGGCAACCGATTAGTTAATACAAATAACCTGTGCATTGGCAATTCAAGCAATAAAAATGTATGTATATAATCCTAAGTCATATGAATCAGTTTGCGTTGGTCTGAGAATGTAAACAGAAACAAAAACAAGAAATCTTGTAAATTCAAACCGTACTTAGAAAATCAGAAAAAAGCTGGTAGTGGCACTGAAATCTATCAAAGGTTAATGTTTATCGCTGACAGAATTTTCATCAATTCATCAAAACTTTAAAATTTCATTTTCGTCTTTGCGATAATAGCTTTATTTTAACAGTTTTTCCAATTTCAGACATCACCTGAGGCCAATTTCACGATGGAATTTGCAGCTCGATGTTTGATTTTGTCATAATTAATACGGCAACTGATCAGCTTATTATTATTAGATTATGACTTTCGAAAGTAGTAACCGGTCCCGGATGCGCCTCGGCACACATCCGCGCTTGATGATCAACACCCTGCATTGAAACATTAATGCTAAGCGCGATTGCTTCTCAGTGCGTGCTATTCAAAGCCCCACCACAAACTGAAACCTAGCTTTGCCACAAAGTATACCATCATCTGTAATCATGTCAGACGTGAAATGAAATACATACCCGTAATACATATTATATGTGGTATTTTCCAGCTGAAAAAGCTAAACATGGTAGTGCTAGCTGCTCGCGATTTGTACATATATAATGCATTGACTCTCACTGAGTACAGACAATGGGGGGTATAAATAAAACAAAGTACATCGTAAGGGAGACAATTTATCGTATTAACAATTATGTATGATTATGTTTTTTGTGAAAAACTGTCCTAGTACCTCTTATATTCAGTGTGTATCGAGGTCTGTACGTGAATAATCTACCTTAACTAAGTCTGCTGTTTTGCCAGTGTTTGAATAGTAGGCTCACATGGCAAACTTTGTCAAATGCTTTCCGGACAGTCAGTAGCAACATGCCAATATTTATGTTGAGAAATCTTAATTCTTTAAAATCAGGATGTACTGACAAACTCTGCAGGGAAATACTGAGCTCTGTGTGTTGCATTTATTCATATCACCAGATAGGTTAATGCTTTTAGTGGAAGCAGCTTCAGCACCTTATTGTGCTTTGCGCACTTTAATGTGATGCTTCTGTCCAGGAATTTTCTGAAGAAAAATCATCAACAGTAGTGATTCTGCCACTGACTTCATTGGCCCTGAAATATCACCTGACGGATCTTAAGATTTGTTGCTTATTATCGAGATCATCATCCAAATCATAGATTGGAAACAACTGTAGTTCCATGGATTGCTGGTTAAGTAATGGAGTGCGTCTCTAACTTCATGATTTGGTAGATTGCAGATGCTCTTACTTGGTGAAACTCTTCCATCATGAAGATAAAAAAGATTGTATAATTAACAAAAAAATTCACAAATATCAGTCAGATCTGACAGTCAGACGATGATTTAAATATCAATCGAAACGCGTCACTGGAAGAATAAGAGTTTTATTTGTGAAAGTTTGTGTTAATTACACAATCTTTTTATCTGCATCATTAGCAATAATCGTTCGACAGGTGTCCTTAGCATGACGATACCTTTTTACTTCCTTTATTGCAAATCTTTTGGGTCCTAAAAAAGGCAAAGTTGCCAGTCGTAGCGATTTCCGAGTAAACTTCAAATTGCCATACTTTAACTTTCTCTCCTTTCACACACAAATAATAGAGTATTTGATCAGTTTTTCATTGCTGTCTTCAATATTTTCACAAATACAACAAACCATTTCTACGTACGGGGATTTTGTATTACATCTGTCTTTTAGATGGTTTGTCAGACGGATGCATATAGACAAGTTCTTGGGTACCAAGATTGGCTATTCGGATAAACTATCTTTTGATATGATATCTCATTTACTTCAAAACTTTATGAGCGTAATATTTCAGCTGCCAAAAATACGACCGCTAGCGCGTGCCCAAATTACCTGCCCAGCAATTTGAATTATCTGTTTAATGGTTGCACATAATGCTATAAATTGAGCCTTAGTTGAAGTAGTAAACAAGCGTTGCTCTCTCGGAGTATCACCCATCTGCAGTAAATACATGTTAATGCTTACAGCTCTCACTTCCCAGGAAGGGCATCTACTACACCAGAGAAGTAAAAAATTTGATACATTCAGTATTATGTAGTACGTCTTTTGCATACAGGCCAATAAAAGAACATATTTGAATCAAAGATCAGAGACATGAAAAATCTAAAATAGTTATAAATGTTTGATAGTGACTGCTGTAGCATTGATACTTTTTAATGATTTGTTGATACAACAAAATTCAATAACTTCATCATTAGATGCTAGGCACAAACTACCTCTTAATGAATGAAACTTTTTCATATCCATTTTGTGATTTATTTTCAGGCGTTCTAATGATCTAGAATGTGGGTCAGTGGGTTATAAATAATATGCCAGGAAAAATATTGAAGCAGGCCTAATGTATAAAATAGATATATAGATATCTATTATTATTATCATATGATATCCCGCAGTAATATCTATTATAGATAGGAAGATATGCTTCAACATTTGTAATGGTAAACCAAATAAGGTATGTTACAGGATGATTTATGTATAAACTGATACAACAGCTTTTTAAGAGTTACCGCGGTCAATGAAGATATTTGTTGGTCGTTGCAATATGTCACATGGTTTTGTATGATTTTCGTAACAGTTTACAGTTGTAAAAATTGCAATAAACCCGAAAATAGCGACCGTCACAATTGTATTCTTCTATTGTGCACTGAAACAAAATACCATCTAGTTTTTTTAATGGATTATAGTGGAAAAAAGTAAAAACATGAAACATTGTGTCTTTCAGACACTTCTGTAGTATGAATATCAAGAGCATAGCTGATTCTCAAAAATTATAACGGCGTGGTAATGTATCTTAGAATGATATATAAATAAATTTGCTTTAACAGATTGTTTCTCAAAAAATAGTTAAAATGTATGCTAAAATAGCACTTTTTTACGATCCTTATCCAGATAAAATGTTGCAATCTATGTATAGTAGTAGATAAAACAGATGTTGGACAAATAAGTTACATTAATTTATAAAAGAATAGTTGATTACGCTCTAACATGACGTTGGCTTATTGAAAGAAACTTGTTTGAGACATGCGAAATATACAAAGAAAATGATACTATGTAACGTAACGTAAAATTAGCAGACAGACAGAACGACAACAAAAATTGAGATTTCTTAATCGTTAAAGTTCTGGAAATATCTTTTGGATTATAATGTACTAATCTGTAATAAGGGTATTTCGAAAGTTCGAAACACGTTGTATTCATTTAACTGCAACTAAAATAAAGTGCTTATAGGCAAGACCATTTAACAAGATCATTTATTAATTATTATTATTATTAACAAACACATACAATGATTCAAAATTTATCTACTTGTGTATTTTCTTCATTTCTGGAGCTCCGTGCTCACTCCCTCAGCGTTGTCTATCGTCTCCAGTTAGAAAAACTTTTAATAGTTCGTGGGATCGTCGCAATCGGAAGGTTCAATACTGGCAGCCAACTTTAATTACTAAAGTTTTGTCGGTTATCTGTCTCATTAGATGGATGCCACTTCCAATTGGAGTACGCGTCACCAGACAGTACAAGTTGGTATGTTCCCTAGTTAATCAAAGTTCCGATGTCATCAGTCGGTAATCTGGCATATTGAGGGAAAATTGCAGCAGTTTACACGCAGATGGTATTTATCAGTAATGCTATAAGAAATCCAGATATGTGAGGGAGGAATTGACAGGACCGCCTAGAATTCTACAGGGCCGCAATTTATTGAAAGCGGTTTTTGAATAAAACTAAGTTAAGTGGATTAACTCAGTACTTTTCAGGTAATAGTCCAATTGGATTCATAAATACAGGTACATAAAATCGATTATACAACTTTTGACCAACAAAAAATTAACTACTTAAAAATTCCTCAGGATTCAAGGGACAACAGATAATATCAGGTTTAAAAAATTATGTTCCACCAATAGAAGAATTCAAGATAAATATTGTGTGAGGAAGGGTTTTAGAATCAAATTAGGTTAAGTGTATTTATCTACTAAATACTTTTCACATTACAATTCAATTGTATCTATAACTACACATATATTATATAAAATCGATCGTACAACCTTTGAACAAAAAAAATGACTGACCAAAAAGGGGCGACAAAAAATAACAGGTTACAAAGCTGTTTGTTACATTCCAAAATGTTTTAGCACTGAGATTTTTTCCTCAAGATGTTTTCAGCGACATGAAAAGTCTGAGTTGAAAAAATGATCCCCTCCATAAACATTTTTACCCCTGTCCAAAAATGGTCATGTATTTGAAAAACATGTTGAACTCATGATTTCTTTTTGCTAATCACTCGGCTGACAGTGCACAGATATCAAAAAATATAGCAGCATTGCTAAGTATGACTCCACAGCGTATTGTGGGATTATGAAGTAATGAAACGTATAAAAAAAGATTTCTCTGAACCATATCAAAAAGTCATATGCATATTTATAGGACCGTGAAGAGAAAATCCGAATTCAAAGATGCGGAGTACGGGCCCTTCTAAAAGTATGACCTCGATTTTGGTTTTTAATTTTCGAAAGGGTAACAAAAACTCTCTCTCTCTCTGTTTTCGCGACTGAAACAATGTATACCGATTTTTTTTGAAGAGCACGGCCCACAATCTATGATCTATGAGCCTTATTGCACCGCACTTCTTGAACTACCCCCGCTAAGACTTGGTATACTAACTTCCCAAAAACTTTGAAGGTTGCACCATCTATAGAGAAAGCCCACCCACTTTTCTAATGATGAGTATTCCAAAGATAGTTTGATCTAAAGCTTATTGAGTAGTAGTTGATCTGGAGAACATAATTTTCTTCAGTGAAAGAAAATTGTGCTGCTGGCAATGTTTTTTGCTCTTTTTGGGGATACGCTAGACGCTAATGATCTTCCATGTATCTATCATTTATAACTTTTCCAGACTACATACCTAGATATCCTAAATTTCTTTGTCACAGGACAACGCAAATGATCATAAAATATGTATTTTAGACTGTTTGGTCAAACAATAATATCAAATTCATGTAAGACCCGTAGCATACGTGAGAAGAAAAAATTAGAAATACCTAAGTTAAAATTCAATAGCTTTGGAATAACCCAATCAAATATAATCAACAGAAATTGGTCGCCTTAATACGTGCCGATAGTTTTATCAAAATAAAGCGAGTAATTTTTGACATTTTAAAAAAATGTTTGAAAAACAACACCCTGTTATTCTGGTAAGTGTACAAACTTCGCTAAATGTTTAATTTTCTTCATGAAATCATGAAAGAAATAACCCGAGTTAAGCGTAAGTGCTTATTACGAAAAAAACTTCCCTTGAAGTTTGAGTGTCAACCATGTTAATTGCACTGCTATTAGCACCAAACCACTTCATTCATGGCAATACGTCCGCCACTCTGTGTAATAATAGAATGATCTCATCAATCACTGAGCTAAAAGGCTAGACTGAGGATAGGTGGCTCAACCCTTGTTTCATTCACCACTCACTACGCAATCAACACACAAGGAGCCTGTTGAAGGTGTGACCTCGTACTGAAAGACTTTGAAGCTGACGACCGAGAAGCAGCTATAAAGGAGATCTGGGATAAAAACAAGGAGCGCCCGACGAGATGTATACGTGCGCGGTCGTTTGGGGTAATGGCTAGGCGGTTTGCATTCATAGAGGGTTGTTATAAGGTGCACAATGACGGCACGTTTGTCTGAAGGATATGCTACGATTTCCGAGATTAAGTCGGCGTCTGGAAAGCTTATTAGCTGCACCACAGCCGGCTGTACGTATATAAAAATTCCAGTTCGAGGCATTTACGAGATAATACATTTTTCTCATGGTGCAAACATCATGAAAATATTTAAAATGTATGTTATGTAATTCCTAGCCAAAGCCCAACGTTGGCCTTCACATGTAATAGATTAAGAGAAATGTATAACTGTTCTAAACAATTACTTGCGAGCACGGAACAAAATCACATCGTTTTTCGGTAATTATGTCCAAAATTGGAAAATCTGTGTCAAAGTCACAAAACTACTTAGTTTTATTTGTATTTCGCTTTCTCGGAAGAAACTATCCAGGCATTTCTGTGGCGCAATTTTGTCCAGTTTCCTAAAAATAAAGTCTATCTTTGACGGTCAAAACGAGAGCTATTCCGAATTTCCAGTGTAGAGCGGAAAACAATATTTGATGTCCTATCACGTTTCTAGTCGAGGTTCCTGGCGCTCACTGCCATTCCAATTTCATCTCTCTTCGAGATTTGGCTTTGGCTTTGTGCTCACAGCGAATATTTTTACGGTTCGTTCTTCCGGCTCGGATTAACGCTGAATCCGGGAATGTTTTAAATAAATGAGGGAATTTTACATGTACTGCGTCTGCCTGAATGCACATTTCCTGAGGGAGTGCTTAGAATTTGGCAGGGCTGTTGTATTACTACCGGTTACTGCCATAAAGAGGAATTTGATATCAATGCAATATCAGATGACGCAGGAAGAGTCAACTTGAAAATCATATTCAAAGCGGTGAAATTCTCTCCTCTGAGTGAGTTGGCATACGATATAGAAGAGCAAGGTTTATTATAATTCATATTTGCATTCACCTTTCCACTGACTGTAGCATTCTCATATAAACACGTCCATGCTTCCGTGGAGCATTCCTTAATGAAGAGTATCCTTCACCCATTAACACTCCATTACCGTCGTCAAATGTCACAGGTGTGAAGTGTTTCCCTGGCTCGATGATACTACAATAAACGATTTATTTACGTTCGCCAGCCTGTCATGGCAATTTGCTGCCTAATATGCTTTGTTTTCAGCAGGTCATTCGCCAAGCGCTATGAACCTTGCCATTTTGCGGAAAATTGAACGACGTCCAGGATTCTACTTTATTGGAAGCATAATTTTAAGGGGTGCAGCGCATTTTATAGAGTCGCCCTAACTCTCATCTAAAGAATGTTTATAAAGCCCAGGTATAACAGAATAACGGAAAAACTCTTAATAATACAAAATATAAAGAATGCTAGGAAAAATTCCTCGCCTTTGTCATAGTTACATCCTTATTATTCCATGTTAGATCTATTCTACGCCGTTCCCCTGAGATGGTAGTAATGAATTTTGTTACTTTTCATGTCTAGTACTACTAAATTATACAAGCTTATATTGATTATTTGAAAAATTCATATCAATATTACTTTCCTGCATTTATATATTTTGAAATATTTTTTTCGAAATGTTTATAACTTCCAAAAACATTCCTCCTGCTTCGAATGGTCAATAACTAAAACCACATTAGTTGAAATGTGAAAATTTACTATATTTTTCAATCCCATTGTAATCAGTGACAAAATTACCACCTTTTTTGAATCTTGCACTAGGAGCAAGAATTCCGCATTTTTAATATGCAATACAGTAGAGTAGGACTTGAAGATCAAACATCTTCCTGCTATACAACAACGAACTGTAGAATGTAACATCTGATCCAATTCACACCATCGTCGATGACCGAACACATATTCTGCATGGAATCAGGCAAACCACTACCATTCTGAGAGACCTTACTTCGGCGGCATTGACATTGTTGGATTGGGTTCTACTCACGATAACTACCCTGTTAAAAAAATCATCAATGGTGTAAAAACCGTGGAGATCAAGATACGCCTAATACCAGAGTGACCTTCCGTTAAACTTCTGGGGTTAACATAAACAATAACATGTCCTATCACGAACACGATGTCGGCCTCGGTTGGTGGGCATCCCATAAGCTGGGGGCTCTTTTCTCCTCCAGAAAATTGTATTTTTCGAAACAGCTACTACTACTACTACTACTACTACTACTACTACTACTACTACTACTACTACTCTACAATATTTTTAATAACAATTAAATAATTCAACATTTTTGGAATACTGATGCACTCTGAAGACTTTCCTTAAAAAGTAGTACCACTCAACCTATGAGAACATTTAGACAGAGCATTTTTAATCTCACTTCCGACTAAGTCTGCATAAACCATTTCTTTTCAATTGATGTAGTGTAACAACTCTGATATGCAACCATGCTCTTGAAAATCGGAAAAAACTCAATTTCACGCTACCGAACCCAGATAACAAATCCACCGGAGATGAGTTTGGGACAACATGAAATATAAAACAATTTTTCTCTCAACTCCATCATTTCCGTTTTTGTCAAGCTCGAATACTTCTTATTACGATAAGTGGAACGGTTTTAACTTAATTGGAAATTCCTTTTACTTTCCACGCCAACTGTCGGTGAAGTATTATATCCGCGAAAAAAGAAATAATTCGAGATATCGCGTTACATGTTGAATTTATTTGATTAGTCGGAATGGTTTTAATTAGCATTCACTACAAGTACATACGTGATGAACGTGATACGTCGGTTTGGGGCGATGATTCCTGAATTTGTGCATAACAAGGCAAGGAGGTTATGAAACAATTTACAGAAAAACCTTTTATAGTTAATCAACTACATTTCTACCACTGTAAAACATTAAATGTCTACGCCAATAGCCTTGCGTCCGAAACACAGCTGACGTACGAGGGTCACGCTGGAAGTCCTCAGATATTCCTAATCTATAGAAGTAAACAAGTTTGAGCACGTAACTATTTTGTCTAAAGTTGAAAGTGCTTACACGCAAAGGCAGCGTTTGAATCGTTCATTAGTTGGCCGAATTTTAACGTGAAAATGGAACCGTGTAGTCGCGATTTTCATGATTTTATATGACTATAAAAAGGGACTAAAACAAGCGGAATGTCGCGAAACTTAAGTGAGTTGCTTTGGGGACTCTGCCCCTTCTAGGGCTACAGTTTTCAATTCGATTGCTGAGTTTAAAAGCGGCTGGGTCTCATTCGATGATGAACCCCCGCACATGTCGACCGCCCACTGCTGTTACTCCGGAAACCGTAGAAGTTGTGCAAAATATGGTAAAAAAAGATCGACATATAACCTACACCGAGATTGAGGCCTCTCTGGGGAATGGATCGGCAGTGGTCCGAACAATCATTCATGATCACCTTCGCCTAAGGAAGCGGTGTTCCAGATGGGTGCCACATTTGTTGACTAGTGTTTATGCTTGAAAAATTTGATAATTGGCACAGTGAAAACCTTTTTAATATCGTAACGGGAGACGAGACATGCTTATATCATTATAATCCCGAAACTAAACAGTAGTCGTTAGTTTGGTGCTTTGGAAGTGAGCAGCCTTCAACGACAATTCGTCGTTCCAAGAGTTTTGGAAAGAAAATAGTTGCATCTTTTTTTCTCTAAAGGTGGATACATCACAACGGTAGACTTTGGAAAATCAAAGGACAGTTACTTCTGAATGGTATATAACCAAATGTGTTCCTGTAGTCTTCCAAGAACTATGCAAGAGCCGTCCAAAGACTGTTCTGCGGGGTATTCAATGGCACCATGACAACGCACCCGCCCACAGCGCCTCTAGAACACTCGACTTTTTTGCTGAACATTGGTGTCAAACTGCTGCCTCACCCACCTTATTCTCCGGACCGAGCTACGTGCGACTTCTTCTTATTCCCTAAGATCAAAGAAAAGTTACGAGGTCGCCATTTTTCCACTGATGAAGAGGCAACCGCTGCATTGGAGGAGGAAATTAGCAACCTTCCAAAAGAACGTTGGTCACAAGAATTTGACAAGCGGTTTTACCGAATGCGTAAATGTATTGAGGTAGGGGAACAATATGTACAGAATAAAGTTTTTTATAAAAGCTTTGTAGTTTTTCTGTATCTAAACAATTTCAGCAAGACCCTCGTATACATAGTCCCCCTTTGCGTCGCACCGACACAGGCTTACAAACATTTCGTAAACGACACGTGGTGAGACGTCGTTGGTCTATATGCTTATACCTATACAGCTTAAGATATGCCCATGCTACATGACACCTCTGTAGATCTCAATAGCAGCATGTCATCCAACTAGACCAGGAATGACTTACAATTTATGTTCCATGAAAAACAAGAAATCCAATTTATTTGAATTGGTCAGAGCAAAAATATGACCAATAATAAATCCATCTGTATTTACATGAAATGATTCAAACATCCGTATTTATTTATGATTCTGTTAAGGAAAAACATTTATTTTTAACTAGTTAAAATAAATACATTCTGAATAGATACATATCACATATGAGGTATGAGGTAATTAGCAACAACGGAAAATTTTCAAGGCTTATGAGTTGTGTATTTATTGTATGCCAACTGATAGTTTTGTCAATTAGGCAATAGAGAATTGTTAACAAAACTGGTCAAAGTGGTTTTTCAGCCGGAGTATCTTTAACTGATTCTGTATGAATTACATGTTTGATAGAAAGAAAAGTAGATATTCAATACTTGTGCGTATCAAATTAGAGCTGATATGGAAAAACTGATTTTATAGATTGTAGACGCTCTTGCTTGGTGAAACTCTCCCATCATGTAGATAAAAAGTTGTGAAGTCACAAATATTTGTGAAACTGTGTGAAAACTACACAACTTTTTATCTAAAACTGATTTTTATATTTAGATTCAGCGCCTCAATTATAGGGCACCAAGAAAAAAGGAGTCAATACGGTAAATAATTTAATATAAAATAATGTTTCCCTGGATTTTTATTTCAAGAAACTAGACTGCATAGTGACACCTTACGGAAAAACTAGTGGTACTATGGCTTTGATTTAGATGAAACTGAAGCACAATGTGATATTTATCTAATCAACATCGGCTGGTTAAAGATATATCTAGTGCTTATTTTTCGAGCAGTTAAACGAATTATACTGAAAAATGTTCTTTACGAGCAGAAAACTCATCGAACCTCGAATATCGTGGGAAGTACCGAGTAAATATGCTTGACCAAGTTATAAAAAAATGGAAGACCCACGCACATCGACATGGCCGTTACGTGGGAAGTAACCTTCCTTGGTTTAAAAAGCAACCCGAAGGAGGATTTTTAGACTTACTACGATTGGACGCTTCAAACAGACGCTACAACAGATCTAGACGTGAGATGCAGACGGATATATAGACCTAGGATAAAATCCTTACTAAAAACTAATGCAAAGAACGATTCCACAGAAAGGAATCTTAAACGACTTCTCATCTCTGAAGCAACAACCAGCAAATGAAATCCTTTTGTTCAAATTTTAGATGCGATAACACAAACCTACTGTGCCATCATTATTTTTCTAGTTAAAACCCATCTCTAAGCATGAAAACTTGCGTTGGAAAAATAGCCAACCAAGTCAGAAAAAGTTGGGGCTGTAAATCCCGTGCTTTCAAAGTTTTTATTACATCTACAAGAGAATTCTTAAATAGAAGAATTTTTCCGCTGGAGTTTATTTGCATGTAATTTATATTCAGGATTATATACTCTGATTTGCTTAATGAATAGAAAGTATTCAGGATAAGATCGTAAAGGGAAAGAACAATAGTTTGTTAGGAATTCAAGGAATATTATATGCGTAGGTTGCTGACGAGGTAACTGTTTTTGTTTTTGTTTTGAAAGATGAAATTATTAGACATAGAAGGTACATCTCAATGATACATCAGTATTTCACCCAGATAGTCGTCGAGATAGGAAATATTGGCACAAATTGGTATAAACTTTAGAAGCGCACATTGTCTTCGAAACCGCGACGTGGATATTTTGAGGTTGATTAACTCAAGCTCGACCAATGCCGGAATGACGTCAATAGGAGATAATAAAGTATATTTTCTTTCTTCTTTATGTTCCTTTCTATTATCTCTCAATCATATTCATATATGACTTTACGATAACGATGATCACTTCGTCCCATTTTTGTATATAGCGCCAAAGTACGAGACGATTATCCTTGATACATCTTACCGCTATAAAATGAAATCCGCTCGAGGTTGATAAAGCAAATTTAGCATCATCACTCTCTATTTCTCGCTTATGTTGATAACCATAATTTTGTACATACGCTTCGGGACTAGTAAAATGTAATAGTAATTCATGAATATAAAATATAATGGAACGTTTCGCGCAAATGGATCTCATCAAGAAAGCGATGTTCAAATAGTATGTTAATTAATCTTGAATAAATTTTCTATTTGTATAAATTTTAACATCTAATCGACTCATACATTTTTATATACTGGGATATGCGGAATATGACAAATTCAATGAAATATATGTTATTTACATTTGCATACATTTTAGGTCGTATCCAAACTGGTGTGGGACTGAACCTGAATGAACTAGGCACCGCAATACAGTTCTTTTGTTCTCCGGAACAGATGAACATTATTCCCACACACAAAACAAACGAAAGGAAAAACAAAGGAAAAGTCACAAACTAAGTGATCCATAGAGATGACTGATTGACTTGCAGGGCTTCTCTGAAGTGGTAAAAACGCCCACCCAGGCTGACACAAGCAAAAGAGTTATGCAACGAACGCCAATGTTTAGGAGAAACCTACTTATGTATAATTGAAGGGCTGTGAAAGCTATAGTAGCTTTATTAACAGGGCATGGTCAGTTAAACTGACATTTGATGCTCATAAAAGTAGAAGAAGGAACATGCAACGAACACAAAAAATGTTGCTCCTGTCCTCAGTATATCGATCATCAAGATGCATGTGGCAATACAAATTCGTCTCCAACACCAGGCCTTGGCATAAAATATTTCAATCTAGAGCGACCAGGCTCAAACACCAAGTTAAAAGTCTACTCATCCCACGTAACAAATCGTTATTCTCCTTATAGAAATGCAATAAGAGTTTTGAAAAATTCCCGTATACCCAAGCTCAAATGTCTGCGTTTTTCTGTAAACTTTTCTCCGATACTGTCTTTAAGACAAACCGAATCGATATGGAAATAGGAAAGGAATAGTGTTCAGAAAATATGCATAGAGAGGTTTCTGATATACTCTTCTGAGCTACATAGTTCTCCACGATTACCGGTTATAGCGGAAATCAACCTCAACTTGATTATTCAAATTTTTTTCCAATTTTTGACAAATGCGACCTTCCAAAAAACACAGGTTATTAATAAGACCCATACTTGAACACATTACAGAAAAAAATCATACAAAATGCTCAGGAAATAGAACCACAATTAACGAATGTGAAATATTGTTTTCCTAATGATTTATCAAATATATATGACGAAAAAACATATAATTCATTTCCATCGGTCTGTCTGTCTGTCGGAGTTCGTTAAAAATCTAAAATTTCATTTTTAGACGCTTTGGAGGATCATTTTTCAAATTGGGAGGGGGGGGGGATTTCTGATCGAATTGTAGGGTGTTTTATATTAGACAACAGAGTTAAAGTCAATTTTCACTTTTCCACTGCCAAAAGGATGTTGGATAACCGCCAAACAAATTTTCCGAAAACTAGTCTCAGTAGTTTTCCATAAACATATCAGCTAAACTCGACGTGTTGATCTATATTCTATGTGTTGATGAGGTTAAGAGTTTGTTAATGATAAGCCGAGTGATAAGCAGCTGAAAAAATCGCAAGGTGAAGGTAACATGATAATTAACAATCCAAGCAAATACAACTTCTACTCAATTTACTGAAGCAATATTTGGTAGTGCGGGGTTTGAGTAAACATCTTTCTGTGGTAGCAACGTTCATTATAAAGAGATCTGGGTAATAGAACTTTTGCGACTGGAATGTTTCCATTAACTTTAGTAATCATGGCTTTATATTTGAGGAATGAAGGATACTCTTTGTTTCAATTTAAATATATAGATATCATAATGGTTCATACTAAGTTCCAATTTAAAAACAAAGCACTGAGAGACAGTCAAACATATGCCATTATGCCATATTATGTCATTGTCATTCTCAGACTTTATTTTTTATCATTCCATACTTTAAAAAAGATACCAAAGCCTTACCAAAATTATTCAACTTATTCATATGTCATATGTGGATTTAATTGACTAAGAAGTTAAGTGAAAATATGTTTGGCGAAGATTGAAAACAATGTGGAAAGGTTGTTGAAGAATGATATACAAGGTGGCTCTTCAAATTACGATACAGCCCTGTAAAATTTTGTTTAAGATTGATTTGCGTCAGATTGGCAATATAATGACAAATTACACTTCAGAGGGCAAGCATTTTTATATTCTAGTTCCTGAAAAACCACTATCACTTTGTAACATAGGGTTTTCATCACCCTGTATACACAAACATTGGAACATACTGAACACTGGAATAGGGGATATTTGAGTATGCGTAATTGAATGCTAGTGATTAATCTCTGATTCAAGAGGCTCTGATTGTACTTGAACTTTGACCCCAAAAATTAAAAAATAAGTTTACCATGGATAATAAACAATACAACATGCTCACCTCCTGAAATGCATATTATGCATTATTATTATTGTTATTATGACGTATCATTATCTTTCAGACAAAGCAAACACGGTGCAATTCCAGCCACCAATAAAATGTGTACAGGGCTGTACTAGAATTCGGCGAACCACTCTGCTGTATGTAAGGTTCCCGAATCGATGTATGAGGTCAGTGGCAAGAAAAACTGTAAAATTGTCAGTAATAAAATGTTCTATTTGCTTGGGTTGACTTGATATACAAATCACTGCAGCTTACCGTTTTCGCATGCAATTTGGACCTCTTCATGCTGGCTGCGGGTTATTTCACTGGACAATACTGTTTCTACCATTGTTTCAGAGACCACCCTGTTGTTGTAGCTCTGGAACAAGTGTACAATTGGGTTCTTCAAATGATCAACATATGATTATCAAGAAACAGTAGCGAATAATCTCATGGTTGTCCATATTTATATATATATATATATATATATATATATATATAAAATGACAGTGTTAAATTATTTGTCGCCACTTTTTGAGTGAAACGCCCAGTGTGGTACAATGGAGAGAGACAAATTGAATCGACATTGTTCATTATTTCAATGAACTATTGAGCAATTAAAGTCTCATTCAAATCGACGAGCATACAAATCAAACAACAATAAATAGGAGCGTGTTCACACATGATTGATTTTAGTTGAATGATCTTGGTTGTGTGCAATTGAGTTTTTTGTTAGATTGATTGTTGAACGTAAATCGCTCAAGTACAGGAGTTGTCGTTACATTTACGGCATGCAAAGTTGTTGCTTTAGGTCCAACGCTTTATTTTATTATAATATTCAATGAACTCTTAAGACGTGTGTATGTTGTGATTTAAGCTCAACTTAAGCTAGCAGAACAATGGTTTGAAAATAGATTGATAACTATGCAACGGGCCTCAAAGGAAAAATATCCAATATATTATTATAAAATTAATGATGCTCATAAAAAAAGACATTCGCAGCTAGCTTAACATTAATTGTGGTTTGCATTATCGATTTATAATGCGAAGTATCAAAATACTCTAATCTTTGAATGCTAAATGCACTAATTACAAATTTAGTACTGAACATAAAATTATCGTTATTAGCTATCCAGGACTGATTATGCTGATATTTCGTATTTGTTTTGAATTACACTGAATTTAATTGAATACACGTATTAGTAATCATTTTTGAAATTTTCGATTTCAAATTAAACATAAATGATCCTAAATAAATGATGAATAGAAAAAAACTGGGTTTCCTGGGTGGTGTTATCTCGAAACTTCTTTTTCTTCTATTTCCAATCACTTTCGGGAGTAGTCAGAAAATGTGTATGGTCCTAATAATTTCATTATTTTTATGGCGGATGCTCTCCACCATGCATGTGACCTGCTATAGACATGCATGTTTCGTATTTAGAGTTTCACTCTTACCAGTATAGTCTACCGGTCTGACAGAAAGCAAATAGTTTGTCTATAGATACATAATTCAGGTAAGGGTGTGATAGTAACATTTATCTCCACGTGTCGAGTATAACAGGCACTGCTCTTTGGCCTCTTCACGAAGTCAAAGGTATCAACAGCTTGGACTTTATCTAAAAGCGATGAAAGATGCCAGCTACAACATCTATCTGCAAGGGTAAACTGAAATATCCCTTATTCTTATTTTTAAGGGAGTTACGATCTCGGCATCATTTAAGTGAGAAGATGACGACTGTACTGTAATTATTAATGTTTTTGGTTTATCTTGATACCAAGAAGTACTATTAGCGACTACTCACAACACTCGCCTCAGCCCGTTCTTTAATTGAGTCTAATTGAAGTAACGTGGATCTGTTATTGTGCAATATTGATTCATTAACTTAGCATCTCATTTCATTTGTCCTCATGTTGAGTGGAAACTCAGCTATTTAAATTAGGATCTAAATAGTTATAATCAAAATGTATTGAAGAAAAATAACACAGATTATTTGGAGTTGTATATTTTATGAGCTTCAATAAATATTGTTTATATCCGATTACTGAACCATCCAAGCGTTGGAGTTTTATAGCAGCAAATGTAAAACAGGCCAATGAATGATCTAGTTATATAATTTTCGAGCTTGTTCAATTCTCTGTTCAATAATAACCCAACTTATTTTCTTGAAGTCGCGGAAATCGCGCTCCAAACATTATATTTGATTCGAAATTACATGCACTGAGATTTAGGGAAGTTAGGAAATTATAAAAAAGACATATTGTATTGACCTCCTTTATAGTAGGAATGATAGAAAACGAACTACATTACTGTTTAGAGGATAATTGATAACATTTCGAACAGTTTATAAGATAGTGGCTAAGCTGACCATATCTATTCCAATTTTCAAATGTTTTTCTTTGGAAGCAATTTATTATTGAAAAAATAAAATAAACACCAATTAAAAAAATATAACGTCTATACGAGACTTTGCTCCTATATATGAGCGATTAAGCTAATGTCATAACGCATACCTACATTTATATATCAAAAAGAAAATTAACATAATAAGTGATATTTGAGAGAATAATACTATAAACAAATCTTCTTCCAAATTACTAATTAAATATAAATTGGGTTATTTTTGGAAAGACGATCAAAGTGGTTTTAAAATAGTGTGCCCTTGACCCTCTTTCCTATTTAAGATTTTCAGGGTAAAATCTACCATAGAAGTTGACCCACGTAGGTCGCAAATATTGTTTGTAAGTCTCTATGCTTTTTCTTGGATATATGGATGATATATTTTTACCCTGTGAAAAAGTTGCTTGTTGGAGGGGCCCAGGTATTTCTAAGAGCCTGTAATTTTACGAAAACCTGAAATATGCATGGCTTTTGCACTTCTCAACAAAGAGGACATAATATATGTATAAATTTAATGTTCTACACAACGCGCCTATTATAGGGCTACTTGAGCGTGCCTTTCTGACTCTGACTCAATAAGTAATATTACAATAGTGTTTCTGTTTCATTGATGAATGGTGATTAAAAGAATTATTACCAAAGGCAACTTTTTTCCCCTCTAAAAAATCTGCTAGTAGCAATTGCCACCGCCTCCAGAGAAATTTCATCCTGATGCATACTTGGATTTGCAGTATGAGTGTCAATATTTCCATGTATATTAAGATTGCTCATTGGTTTATTGTGGCTAAGGCGATTTCAATATTTTTTTAATCTACTCATCATTTTGGTTTCCATGCCAATAGGCCTGAAAATCTTGATTTAATTGATTCAGTTTTGGAGAAATTTAGGCATAAAAGAAATAATTGAACTTTTTCAGTATTTCCAATTGTTAGCGCCCTACCCTGTTGGCACGCACGCACGCACGCACTGTGCCTGTGTGTACCCGGTATACACCGTCGACATGTCCAAGTAGTGACTCTGATACCGTTGATAAGAGAGTACCTACGTACCTTGTCTAAGTACGGCTGTGTTATTTATATTTAAAATCTAACAGAGTTTATATATATTTCAAATCTAACATCAGAAGTGGCATATTAAAAGGAAAATACCTTTTCGAATCCGTCGCCTTGTCTCGGGCCATCCGAATTGTTTTGTTGATTGTTTTTGTGCGCGCTGGTGTTTTTGTACTGTGGAATGTTATCCTTGATGTGAAATTTTGAATCGAAAAAAAAAACTAACTGTACACGGGGGAGTGAATAAAATGGATGAACAAGGTGGGCAGCCGTTTTCCGTGGAAGCCACATTGACCACCCTGCTACGAGATTTTTTGCACCGCTCAGTGCCCAATGAAGGTCTTCGTCTTCCAAAATTCGTGCCAGGAAGAGATGATCCACAACAATGGGCCAACGAAATATCGGAGACGGCGGCTGAACTTGGATGGAGTGACACCACCAATATGGCTCAGGTTGGAGATTGTTTTGAAGGGGAGGCAGGTGAATGGTATAAGGTTTGGAGTCCTATTGATCGCCGTTCTTGGGCAAATTTAAAAGTAGATCTATGTGAAAGTTTTGCAGGAACACTTGATTTTGGAAAATTAATGTATGACGCAATTTCTTTTTCATCGAATGGGTGTTCAAAGTTTGGTCAGTATGCCCGTTTGAAACTTCAAAAAATTCACTCTTTAAAATTGCCTTTCAGTCAAAATCAAATTGTCAGCATGATTTGCTTTGGTATAAATGATACAAGTCTTCAAGCTCAAATGACACAGGCTGGTCATTCCTCTGTGGCTAATCTTGTTTCTCATTCGTGTCGAATTCAAACTAAGCCAGTCGGTAACAAGATTGGGTCTTCTGTGCCTACACTTTTAAATAATGTATGCAACAAAGGTTATCAGGTTAAAAATATCTCTATAAAATGTTATAATTGACATCCAAAACGTTTATGTCCTCAAAACACTACCCAAGGCCGAGGTATTAAACGTGAAAGAGATGATTCCAAGCCAGGAACTAGTAGTGCCTGTGATTTTTGTCAAAAACCTGGACATACAATTGATAAATGTTTTGTAAGGAAAAGGCAGAAAAGTGACCACTATAAAAGGATAAACCTGTGTCATTCTCCTGAGCCTATTTCATCAAACCTAAATTTGTTTTCACTTAATATTGATAATCATAATTACGACGTTTTGATTGACACAGGTGCTCAAGTGTCTTTGCTACGTCAATCTATTGTTAAAAATATGTCTTCCTCGCCAAGTTACGAAGAAATGGTTATTAAAGGTTTCGGAAATACCACGATTACATCTAAAAGTGTAGTCAATGTTGAAGTTAATTTGGACAAAGATTTCAAATTTCCTCTTAAAATGCATATTGTTTCGGATGGTTACATTCCTTGTGATGCAATAATTGGTTTAGATTTCATAAATACTCCTGGAATATTTTTAAAATTTATTGACAGTACAACTGTTTTGCAGTATTTACCTTCAGATGTTATTGAAATGCAGTTGCAAGAATTACTTTCAGAATTTGAGGATATATCTACATCAGGAAATAAGGTACCTACCCCTATAACAACAGGAGAATTTAAAATTCGTCTAATATCTGATACAGAAATCAAATTCCGCCCTTATCGCTTTTCTATTGCTGTAAAAGAGATTGTACGGAATCTGGTTGACGATTTACTCAAAAATGAAATAATTCAGCCTTCTAATTCTCCTTACGCCAGCCCTGCTTTTCTGGTCAAAAAGAAGAATGGAGATTCTCGCTTAGTTTGCGATTTTCGTGCGCTTAATAGAATCACAATAAAAGATCGATTTCCGCTTCCTCGAATTGATGATCAAATTGACCAGTTAAGTAATAAGAAATATTTTACTACACTCGACATGGCTGCTGGATTTCATCAGATTAAAGTACATCCTGATTCGGTGGAAAAGCTTGCTCTTATCACTCCTGAGGGACAATTTGAATATCTACGAATGCCGTTCGGTTTAGCCAATGCACCATCTATTTTTCAACGAGCAATCAATATTGCTTTACAGGATGAAATTTTGAAAGGCATTGTGTTAGTTTATATGGACGACATCCTTATTCCGACACAAACAAAACAAAAAGGTCTGGAAAATTTACGTTTAGTTTTAACAACATTGAGGTCTCATGGATTTTCCGTTAATATCGACAAATGTAAATTTCTTCGAGAAAAAGTTGAGTATTTGGGTCGCTTAATTGAAAATGGAGAAGTTAAACAAAGTCCATCTAAAACAGAAGCCCTGAAATCGTTGAGACCTCCAAGTAATATCAGAGAGGTTCGTCAGTTTTTGGGTCTAGCTGGTTATCTTAGAAAGTTCATACCACAATTTTCGATTAAAACAAAAATTTTGTCAAATCTTTTAAAGAAAGACTCACCCTGGACTTGGACTAACGAACATACAAAAGTTTTTAATGAGATCATTGGAATACTTTCTGAAGAACCTGTGTTGGCAATTTTTAATCCAGATCTGCCTTTAGAACTGCATACTGATGCTAGTAGTCGTGGTTATGGTGCTATAGTTTTTCAAAATCATGATGGTATAAGAAAGGTAGTATCATATTTCAGCAAAGCAACCACAGATACGGAGTCTCGATATCATCCGTATGAACTCGAAACTTTGGCGGTGGTTAACGCTTTAAAACATTTTCGGCATTATTTTCTGGGTGTACCTTTTAAACTGGTCACTGATTGTAATGCTCTGAAAAATTCACAGTATAAACGTGACCTTGTCCCGAGGATAAGTCGTTGGTGGATTTATCTCCAGGATTTTGACTTCACTATTGTACATAAATCTGGAGACCAGATGGCCTATGTTGATTATTTGAGTCGTAATCCACAAATTTCAAGTCAAGATATTGTTAAAAATGTTTGCATTACCGAAATATCTGAAACACAGCCTGTCGAAGAAATAAACTTGATTAGCCAAAATTTGATGCCGTCTGGGTGGTTATTTGTTCAACAAAGTACAGATAGCGAAACGAGTGAATTAAAGCAAAAACTACAAAATGGTGAAATAGATAAAAATCAATTTTGTCATCTCGAATGGAATATTGAGTGGCATTTCATTACGCCTTATGTACATCAATCTAATGGGCAAGTGGAACGTTATATGCGATTTGTTTCCAACTTGATAAGAGTTCAAGCCGATTGTACAGCCGAGTGGAGTTCAATGGTTTCAAGAATTCAACTTGTAATCAACTCAACAGTTCATAAAACAACTAAAAGAACACCACTTCAAACTCTCTTTGGTTGTGACAACAGATTACCAGAGATAAGCCGGATCATTGAAAGTACATCAGATGATAAATTACCTCTAGCCACATTGGAACGTGAAAAATGGAGACAATTTGTTAATACACGTCTATCAGAAAATGCGATTTCTCAGGAAAATTACGCTAAGAAGAATGCTCCAAGTTCCACAAAATCGTTTAATGTGGGAGATTTTGTTTTGATTTCAGGAGAAGCGTTGAAACCCAAGAAGTTGGAGTCTGGCTGGTTAAGGCCTTATAAAATAACACAAAAACTACCAAATAGTAGATATGAACTTCGAAGAGTTGACGATGTCTCCGAATCCATACGAACGACAGTAGCTGTTCGAAGTCAAATGCGGCTGTGGACCAAGGAATGGTTTCCAGAGGATTGTGCAGAGATTTTGGAAAGTTATTTAGATACGAACGAAAATGTCAAGGTACGTTTAATACTGAGTTAATTGGCTGTGTAAGCAGTAATAATGGAGTATTTTTGTTGACTATTGGTCCTTAAATATCGGGACCTTGATTGTACATTTTGGTTTTCTGGCCGGCAGATGTTGATGCCCAGGGGTGCCTGGACCTTGATGGTACATTTTGGTTTTCTGGCCGGCAGACGTTGATGCCCAGGGGTGCCTAGACCTTTATGGTACATTTTGGTTTTCTGGCCGGCAGACGTTGATGCCCAGGGGTTCATTTCAAAAATGTAATATCTCTAGAAGATAGTTTCATTTGATAAATCATTATATATCTAGTAGCTATACGAAAGCAGACTTAAAATTTAACATGTACCTATAATCGGAAACAGTTAAGAGTGAGAAGTGCACAAGTGATTGAATTAATCGATCGATCGATAAACTTTGATCCATAACCGCAAACTAAGATTTCTATTTGTGATTCATCACTATTCCTGCGACAATGAGATCAATGTATGGAATTTTTCACATTTTACGCATTATTTCATTCATTAGACAAGGATTTAATGCAAATAGTGGAGCAGAAAATGTTATCAATAAAGTTCGATATCCTAACCTCAAAACTTATTTCAACTTTTTCCAGGATGCGCGATGCAAACACCTTGTTCATTATCTTAGGATAAAACGTATATTTTCATACCGACTTCAATACACCAGAAGGAGAACATCTCTTGATTCAGATTTTTGTTATAACTTTTCAAATTAAGAAAACAAAATCATGGATGCCGACCTTTGGTACATGGAAATACATGAGGTAGCTATTTCGAATTCCAGACTTATTCTGGACTTCGAAAATTAACTTACCTATGCATGCGATTAAAATGACAAGATTATAACCGTCTGAAATGACGCATCCACTCGCGACACTCACACGGATCACCTTTCAACGCGAGAAGCGAAAACAAACTGAATGAAAATCAGCATGCAGCATGTCTAGTGTCTAGCGACCGACGAGTGGAGCTAAAGTGCACACGGTGCTACGTTGCCAAACGTAACAGAATATCTTGATAAATACTGCTAAGACTGAAATATCAAAGTCATGGTACAATTCAAAAGTGTTTTTAATTAGAGGTCATTAGAAGTTTAAGAATGATGTACAGGTTTGTCAGCGATGAAATTATTATCTAGCAGCTTTTACTAGAGTCTAGCTACTTATCCAAAAAGCTATCGACTTCAGACAAATGACCCAGTAACTGGAATATTTATTACAATAGATAACCCACATTGTTAATTGCTGTTTGGAGAAGGGCTACTTTCCAAATTTGTGGAAAAAAGCAATTGTAATTCCATTACCTAAAACAAATAAGGCAAACAGTTTCTCCGACCTTAGGCCTATTAGCATCTTGCCTGTTCTCTCTAAAATCCTGGAAAAGGCAGCACAAGCTCAACTTGCAAACTATTTTGATATCAATCAGGTAATACCTCAAAGCAAATCTGGATTCCGTAAACATTTCAGCACAACGACATCTTTGCTGAATCTTACTGACAACATCCTGAGAGCTCTAGACAAAAAAATGGGAGTAGCCTTAGTCTCGCTCGATTTCTCCAAAGCGTTTGACAAGATAAGTCACAAACTGATGATCGCCAAGCTTAGATATTATGGTTTAGATAAAACTGCCCTGTCACTCTTTTCTAGTTACTTGAATGAGCGGTCCCAGTGTGTTTCGGTGGATGGAAACAAATCTAGCTTCCAATCAATTTCCTCCGGTGTGCCTCAGGGATCAGTCTTGGGTCCAATGCTTTTCTTGATATACACTGCAGATTTGCCTTCAGATGTAACTCATTCACAAGTACAGTCTTTTGCTGACGATACTCAGCTTATTCACTATTTCGACACCGATGAGGCTGATCAGGCAAATAATGATTTGAACGAGGATCTGAAGAGGGTATGTGAGTTTTCTATCAATCATAATTTGCCTATAAATGCACAAAAGAGTAATGTTATGCTATTTTGTTCGAACACGAGAAAAATGGACACTGAACGCAAATTTAATATTCAACTTGGCGCTGATACACTACTGTTCTCCCAAAAAATTAAAATTTTGGGGGTTGTATTTGATGATTGTTTGAGATTCACAGATCATGTGAAAGAAAACTTAAAGAAAACGTATATTAGATTACGTACCCTTTATGCTAACAAATCATTAATTAATTTCAAATTAAGAAAAAAGCTTTGCGAGTCTCTTGTTTTGTCTGTGTTTAATTACTGTAACATCATGTATTATCCCTGTCTCCATTCGATATCAAAAAAAGGATGCAAGTCGTTCAAAACAACTGTGTAAGATTCATTTTTGGCTTAAGGCGCTTTGCTCACATATCAGAAGCATATGAAAGACTCAGTTGGCTACGCATATTTCAGGTGGTTAAATACCACTACCTTGTATTTATTCATAAATTGTTGTTAACGTCTAAACCGATATATTTGAGAGAGAAACTGATTTTCAGGAGTGATGTACATAATATTAATATTAGGCATGCATGTACTCTTACTATTCCTCATCATAGCACATCTGTTTTTCAGCATTGTTTCACATATAATGCAGCCATGTTATATAATTCATTGAGTCCATCTTACAAAAATATGAACCTTAATAACTTTAGGAAGCATGTAAAACGTTTGTGTCGTTGCTTTAATTATAATTAGTCATAAGTTGTGCCCATCTGTACATTAATATTTTTTCATCTTGTGTATTTGCTCAGTTAAAATCTTTTGTTTTATTTACGAATCGGTTCCAACGTCTGTAACACCTTTATAACTGTAATATTTGTGGTTTAGTGTAAGAGTAGCTGATAGCTAAACTTCGCCACAGATGTCCACACTATATAATATGTACATGTTGTGCATTGTTAATAAAGGCGAGTTTATTATTTATTTATTATTTATTATTATTATTATAATATATAATAACGTAGTAGTACAACACATTTCCAAGATATTACAAAAGCTAACCGATATACCTATTTGTAAATAGTTGTTTGCAATATACAGACAATGTAGAACGTCAAGACGAGTTTAAATAGCACATCAATCGAAACGTTGTGAAGCGCAAACATTCTCAAGATGATGAAAGTTCGAGAAGTGTTATCTGTATATTGAACAAAACATTTAAGGAATTCTATTTGTTCGACATCAATCTATCAAAAAGGTTAATTAAATGGGGAATTACAATTTGAACATCGACGAGGGGATCACGTAGAATTCTGATTTTACCTGGGAATGTATTATCTGCATTTGGTAATTTCGAAATCAAGATCTGGCAATGCTGTGGTGCAGGATCTCCATGCGATTGTTGCTTTATGCTACGTTGCCAGTTTGGTAGGTAATTTCTGTGATCATTTCCATCCCAGAGAAATGGTAAACTATATGAGTTTCTGCATTTTTGCTAAATTGATATACCTTAGTTTAGAATTCGGCATAGCGGCGGCAATACCGGCCAATATAACCTACCTCACTTTTGGGGCTCCTTCAGCTAATATTTATCTATGAAAAAATCAGAAAAAGCTTCTGAATGGCTGATCTGCTGATCAGAATATTTAAATTATATAATCTTTCTTCAATCAAACGTTGTGCTACAGTGGCGACAGTGAAAACTACTCAAAATCAGCAAAAAATAGTGTGTTCAACTACCATGTTTCACACAGTGAGTTTTTTGAAGAAAAATGCTTCAGAGCGGTTCATCAACTACCTTTTTTGTAAAAATCAGAAGGTTCTGCTCATCAGTTACTCCCAATACTCAAATTGTCATTTTTGTCATAATGTCACAATGTCGATAGATACTATGAAAAATATTCAAAATCAGCAACTATGTATATTTTCAGCTACGATGTTTTGCATGGTCAGTTTTCTGGAAGACTCAAAAAAATGTGTGCGCGCGCACCTGGCCGCGTGTCCTAACTGAGCGAGCTCGATATTTCTCCATAGTCCCATTTTCGTTGGTCGCTGCTCTCGGTCGTCGTCTCGGTATGTCGCTGTTTTGGTGAAACGTTTTCGAAGAAACAAGATAAATAAAATAGTAGGAAGGGTATTTCAGTAATTTTCTTTGTATTTAAAAAAAACCGACCTTGCTAATCACCGTAATTGACAATATGATTCGTTGCTGATTTTGGGCGCACGTAGGTAGTTGTCCGTAGATTGAATAGAAATGGCAATAGATAGAATAAGCAACGACGAGCTATGGGTAACAATATATGGTGTAACTGAACACTAGAGCAAGTTGATAGTTCGGTCGAAATCTGTTTTATCGACATACTGCTTGGAAAAAAGGAAAATATGTAGCGTAGAGGTAAAGGAAATGCTGTATATTTACAGTTTTTTTAATATTCATAGTTTTCAAAATATTTTTGTAAACATGTATACAGTTATTATAATGTATACTAGATTGGGGTTGTCAACAGTGCTTGATTTTCACCGTTGTCGCATCACTATCATTCACCGACTATCATTCACTAGTTATTGCAAGGCATCAGAGGTTAGCACAATATCAACATGATAAAAGGCTGTCGTTTACGCTTGAAATGCCCCCCTGCAGGGGACAAGCAAATTTTAATCGATTTGTCCATACCGTTACGATTTGAAAGACGCGTGAGTTTCGACACCATTCGGTTCAGTAGTTCTACCGCGATGTTTAGCGGCGCACGTTCTCGATACTTCTGTAATTAAATCTTCAAGCTTGCTACCAACTGCAGCTCCATTCATTATGTTTTAGATGTTATGGGAAATGTTAACAAGAATGGTGTCTACAACAGGTAATTCATATTTGTATATTTTTTGTTTAAAAAAATATAAGTTTACTGTAGGGATTCGAGCAGCTGTTCAGCAAGCAGTGTTGCCAGTGCGACCTGCCTGAAAGTTTTACTGTTATTTTCAAACGTGAATGGGCAATGGGCAACATTTGTTCTGGTCTGTGTTTGTGACTAACACAAAATGAAGGACTAGCCAATCCGAAGAGACCTTCATTTTAGGCTGATGGGAGGCATGGTGCCCATATATCAAAATCTATGGGAGTCAGAGTACAGACTTTGACAATGATTTGAAAGGCATTTTGTACTTGCGGTTAATTGGAGGACCAAAATGCTTCGTAATTCAGTAATTCTGCCGATGCGTCCGAACTCGCCAGTTCGCGACCCTTTGTTCAGGTAGGATCGCAATATCGCATCGTTGTCAAAAGAATGGTGTTGGGGGGTGCGTATATCTAAGTTCTACATACACATCCAATAGGTTCGTAGTAGCAGTTTACATAATAAATTGTCACTATAACGCTGTTTGCAAATTATCCCTAAATGTACAGAAATTATCACACGTCTGGCTAATGTTAACTTTCCAAATCATCCAGTTTAATGTACGTGGCACCATCTAGTGCTCAAATGTTGAAACACTTCCATTGTAAGAGAGGCTCACTGTGGTGTCGTATCAGCCCGAGCAGAGTTGCCAAATAAGATTGATTTTTCTACATTATGCTGGATTTCTGTCCAAAGCTTCACTGATGCAGAGATAGTATGGAATGCTTGATAATATTGATAGTTGAATAGGATATAGTATCTGTTTGTTTATTCGGCAAATCACAAGTCGATTGTTATAGCATGAACGCCCATATAGCAAAACCCAAGACGTAGGTTGATGGCCCAGGAACAGATCATGAAGAGAATTATCCGAGGACGGGATTTGAGGGGCTGTAGTAAGATGAGAAGGACGAGGAAGGGAAAGGGAAGGGAGAGGAAATTTTTTAGACCTTGCTTTAAAATCAGAAGAAGTCAAATTAGGTTCACAATTTAAAATTTCACAAGTTACGGAGTAAAATAATGAATAATTATGATGTAAACGACGTTTTACACAGGGAGAAACTGTAACCCAGAGAACGGATCAAGGAATTCAGAATTCAGATATGTTCTTACGCAAAAACGGGTACTTTTCAAGTGTGTTACTCATTCGACCAGCGGGGCATGTGCACCCCTTGCACCCCACTCTACGGCCGCCCTTGATGCCTAGGCAAAGTATACAGAAAATTTATTATTCAAAATTCGGTGTTGGCGTTTTAGTGTTTGGTTTGGCATGGAGCTTTATTCATTTTGAATGTGTAAGATAACACAAGATAGTCTAAACAATACCAACGCAGACGCTGATCGCTGCCCCTTTTGTTTTACTTTTGTGTACCGCGCAAATAAAATTGCGAAGTAGACTCTTTTTCCTAGCTTTCGTGTGCATGTGCATTGATCTTCAAGGTTAAAAAATATATTGATATCTAGTAACAGAAACATGGGATAGCAAAAATTTTTACATACAGTAAATAGTTGAGTTCGTTGCCTGATGATCAAAGAGATTGTGGTCATGAGTAATATAGTTCAATTGAGTAATAAAATTTTATCAATTATGTGCTTCATTTTGGTTGGTTAACATATATATTTAATATATATATATATATATATATATATATACTGTTTATAGTACCTTTTGCGTACTATGTGTCAGTATTATTTCTCGAGTAGATCGAGGTGACTTACCCCATTAATCAATGCTCACACAAAAAAATTGTAATATATTTCTATTTCATACATACAGATATGCAGCATAGTCAACAACTGATCTACTTGCTGCTAATTGATGTGGGATTCTACGTCATGCGAAATTTTACGTCATTTGGGCAACCAATTGAAACAAGCATAGGAAAATATGCAAATAGACTATTTATCAATGTATCGTTATCAAGAATTCAGATAGAATTATCATAAATGTTTATTTTGCTATTGGTAATATTTCACACAAAAATTTAATGAATATCCAAATTACCTCATTGCAGTTATCAAGATGGCTGGAGTGAAAACGTCCAAAGCTAGCCTGAGAAATAAAATGAAGAAAATTATCAACGAAATTTCCATTCCACAAAGAAAAAAGCAATCCATAAATGTTGTGGAGAAGGTAAGATCTACAATTAAAATAATGATCAATCTGAGAAGATTTGTTGTTTGTGGTTCTTCAATCAAACTTTTTTATCGCAAAATGATTGATTGATGTCATGATTAGATATAACATTCATATGTAACTACAAGCATGTCGAGGTAACACATGTAAGCTTTGTTATGGTCCAAGCAGAGGTTTGTCAGTAGCCGTAGATCTTTACCTTAAGATACGAATGACGTACGCAGATTGGAATTGGGAAAAAAGTGGTTTTCAGGGGAGTGTAGGTACGAGGGTCACGTTGAAAGTCTTTTCACTTTTTAGCTCTTCAGCCTAAATCAGTACCGAAACGCAAAGACTGTCTCAGTATTCCTGAGTTTGCATACCGAAATTGATACAGAACCTATCGTGAGGAGGATATTTGAAGATGGCAAACAGTGTTTTGTGCCTAGGTAAGAAACTAGTACATGTAACGAAAATTGTTTGTTTTATCTCCTACGTAAATGGGCTGAGGAAGTATTATTATAAGCATACGAAATTTCGTATTTGAGGAATTCATATAAACAAGCCCTATGAACAGTAAAAGTAAAACAAAGAGGAAAGGATGTACAACAATCGCTAATGTTAGTAAATCTCTAAAACTTAATATATTTTCGAAACAATTTTTAGTGCACTATAATTCAGGTTGTGTATCTGTATTTTTCAAATTTAGTAATATGAATGAATAGGAAGTATTAAGGTACCTTGATTTTTTTATACGTTATATCAGCTAGTGAATAATTCCAATCTTAAAAGACGGGCTATGTCGAATTTGCAGGCGTGAGATGATGACTTGATCTCTTCGGTTGTTTGGGAGGGTCAGTAGAGTCTTCAGATCGGGTTTAATTTGGTATAGTTTGCTACTGGTATTTTGGTCCCACTTATTACGCCTCTCGCGTTTACCTTTGTTGCATTCGAACTACTGCTAGCTCTGACAGGTATCTAGTTGAAGGTACTGCGATGCCTCTCTGGTCTCTGAGTCGACCACTGCAGTGTTGTCGGATTCACAGAAGATACGGAAAGTTTTGAGAAGTTTTTATTATAAAACACAATTTAAACTATCAACATCACTAAAATCACAAACTGATACTATTGCGTTGGAAGCACGTCTATTCCTTTGATGCAGTGTTGCCATTTTGTGTGTGATTCGAGTGCCTTATGTGTTATTTGTGAACACTTACAAAAAGCGTGTGGTTTTTGATGTCATCTTAGGATGATTGTTCCATGATAGTGGATTCAATCACCGCGTGTGCTGCTGCCCTTCCTGCGTGTTCATCTTCGACGTGGGAGCGTACCCATTAGTATTTCACAGCTTTTTTGTACGTGAAAGTTCCTCAGGTTTTGCTTTATATACCTGACGATCAGGTGAATCTCTGATGATCAGTATTACTTCTAATAATCTTACAATATCCAGAGCCTCATTGATGGCCAGTAGTTCGCAGGTATAGATGCTATTCAACGAAGGGAGTTTTGTCAGCTTA
Organism: Bruchidius siliquastri; assembly: GCA_949316355.1. Taxonomy (NCBI): domain Eukaryota; kingdom Metazoa; phylum Arthropoda; class Insecta; order Coleoptera; family Chrysomelidae; genus Bruchidius; species Bruchidius siliquastri. The sequence continues at coordinate 31,408,557 of OX438535.1, read as the reverse complement.
TCTGTGGTTCCTGTAATCGCTGCATATCACATCATCATCAGACTTCGATCCGTCGGTCTATGTGTTCGGGGTATAATGATATTTCCTCTGCAAACTTGTTACGTATAAATGCCCTGTTTGTTTCAGCTTTGGGAAAATTCTTTAGGTTTTATCAATGCTTGGAATTGGTGTTAACAATGGGGGTGAGTGAAGGGTGAAAGGTGACCTTTACTCAAACATTTTTGTATCATAGCCAGTTCGTCAAATCCTCTCTGAAATAGGGAGAAATTTGCTATTCTGCAGTGTTTGCTGGAAATTTTTAGTGAAAAAAGTATAAGCTGGATTGTCTGCGAGTGTTTATATTTTTGTAGCATAGTAGAGTGATAACAAATGCCTTCTTAAGTTTAGTGGAGGCTCGTCGACAAGAATTTTTATTTAACACCCCAGTTGCTATCCTTATGGCTTCATTTTGTGGTACCTGAAGGTTGTTTAGTAGGTTTTATTCACTGAGTTTTAGCTAACACAGCCGTAGTCTATTTTACTCCTCATAGTGGCATAGTATGGTCTCATTAGGCACATAATTTCCTCATATTTTGTGGGATAATACCAAATTTAGTCTTTTTTGACAAGCGAATTAATCACTATTAGTAGTCACCTTGGGCTAAAAATAAGCAATACGTCAAAAATACATACCTATAGGTTTGACAAATTTTGCAAAATGTTTGCTTATATTGGATTAGGAGCTTCTCATTTTATGTGATCTGGTTCACGCCGACGGATAATTGCCATTCCTACTTTATCTCCCAGGGCATGGGAATTCCGTTTTCAAGAGTTTAATGTCCAGTTGTATTATTTTTGAAGCATCGCATGTTTTCTTCTGCTAATATAGCAAATAGGCGTATCGTCATATTCCATTTATATATATTTTTTTGTCCTTTTTTAAGATACAACAGGCATGTAATGGAAATGGTTGAGTTACATTCAATGGCAGATTGGGCTAACTTACCAGTCACCAAGTGGAACATCAAACAGCCGTCATTTGAAGAGCACAGGAGAAATGCTATGGACACTGGTATTTACTTATTACATTTTAGTCATTTACTGGAACGATAACGTAACTATTTGCCAATTAAATTTGATATCTATCTAGGTAATATATAATTGTATGCTCGAATCTAAAAAGAGGGAAAAATTTAAATGATTTTCACTCAAATATTCAAGAATGACTCATAAGCATGGCCAATCAAATTGCAGAGGCATACGCCCGTGAGCTGATCTTTGGTAGTAGATACATTATACCCATGGACCTTAGTGTTGAAGAATGCATCATATCAAAGAAAACCAACCGACAGATCTTAATTCAATGTCAATATTGTTTATGTAGCCAATCGTATCAGCTGACTAGCAATAAATTTTAAAATTACAATAAGGCTGAGTATATGAATATGCCTAAATGTAACGTTATGGCAATTCTATCCAACTATTGTTTCTATGAAGAGTTCAAAATTACATTTATTAAAAGTAAACATTTGAGGTTAAGATTCTATCTAAATAGAAATTTGGCTCTTGCAAAACTCTGGAAATCGATTGATCGACTTTAATCACGATATATTCACATATTGTTCACTATTTTATGTTCTAGAATTATTCAGAAACATGGAAAAATGAAGTTATTGAGCTTCTATAAATTGCAATTAATTCAGATCTTACTCTGTATGCAACCAAGATCATGAGTAATAAATAATATACTCGTATTGAATCAGTAACTTTGATGCATGATATAAACGGTTTGGCTGCTTTTGGGTAACATTGGCGATACAATGATATACCAGTTATCACCTACTTTTAATTCAAAGCAGTGAACGAGTGTTCCAGTTAAAAACTATTGAACAAGAATTGGTATTAGAAGGATATATTGATTGATGAGTGTTCCCTGCAAATTACTGATTACATGAAAAATGCTGTCAGAGCAGTTGCAACTATAGAATAGAGTATAAGGTTATTTTAATGGGGTCATCATATTTGGTATATACAGGATATCATTCTGAAAACTCTATCAAAATGGAATCAAACTGATAGTCATATGTCATAAGTGATGTTGTATTGTGTGCGTGTAACTATACAATATTCGTGCCTTTATAATATCGAACAATAGATAATTACCTAGATAAAGTTACTGTAGGGCATTATTATCTTCAGTAATAAATACCTGTTTATATTATTTATTTTCATTTTTAGGGTTGGATCTGATAATAGTTCCTGGCGTTGCCTTCACAAAATCAGGAGAGCGCCTTGGGCATGGAGGCGGGTACTACGACATGTATCTCAGCACCATTATCAAAAAACAAGTAAAATCACCAGCGATGGTTGGAGTTGCTTTCAAAGAACAGATCCTCACTGAAATACCGTGCGAGGAGACAGACGTGCAGATTGACTTAGTTCTATACGATGACAAATAGTGGATAATATACACTTATGTAGTTGCTTAGTTGCTTTTCATTTCAATCCCGTATATGCACAAATACTGGCAGGGCAAAAGTTTTAGATTTGCTGTTCCCGTTATTCACACAGACTCAATATCCCCTGGATTGGAGGATATCTTATTTATACAGCAGAAGTGTCATGAATAATAATGCAGCTCATTGCGCCCCTGTTTCCTGAACTCGCGTTTTGCTGATTATCCTAAGCAATACAGCACCCTTCAACTCACAAGAGAGGTAGCAGGATCTCTGCAGCTTTTCGGCATGCTTTTCAGCACTGATAGGGTATTTCTATATCCACAATCCTTGGTAGGGTATACAAATAGGCTAAAAACTCCGCTTCAGGATGAGAATGTTACGTGTTTTGGCAATTCTAGCTGTTTGTAAAATACTGTGCCTGCTTTGTTCCAGAAACATCATTAAAAAACTCCTCTAAACATGCAATACATGATATAAGCTATAAAGAGACTCATCATGAGTATCTCCTTTACGTGGTCACTGAGAAAGTGAAATTTAGAGATGTGACCTAAGAAGCTCTTGGTTTATTTTAATAGCTACGTATGAAAAATGAATTAAGTTTGGAAACTTATCAGAATAACGGGTTTTTTATTTAGCAAATTATTAAACACGATTTTCCAAGAAAACATAGATGCATGCGGGTTCATAGATTATATTTACTCTATTCATTATCTAAATATATATCAGTACATGGAAATATTCATACAGTTAAGATCATATAAACATTCCTAGTGATAATGATAATTGGTTAAAAAGTCTTGGAGATATCTGCAATCCCGCGTTGTTCTTGCCCCAAACATTTTGGAACCTCACTTGTTGCCGTATTCTAAATAATATTTTTCAATCCCTTCCTCTTCCTGCTCTCAGAGAAATGGGTACTTATGGCGGTTATTAGAGCAGAGCGTCAGGACACTAGGCCTCACACTGGAACGGCTTCATAGTAATCTGCACAGTAGTGGTAGGAGTAAAACTCTCAAGGGGGCGCTCAGTATTGTATTGAAAGATGTCTAGAATATAGAATAAAAATTTAACATGTCTTGCCGATTGCAACAGCTGTGGGGAGAAACCCAGGGCATGTATTTTGAGCAAGATGGAACTTCTCACTCAGAGCTGTGATAATTCATTTTGAAAAGGGCTCACACCAAAAAGGTATGGAAATATCATTTTGTTGCCTTGGGATCACACTGCTATATGGTTCGTTTTATGGCATAAGACTGGCAACTTTCTGGTTATAGTCTTTCATGATACTTTATATTATGGTTTGAAATCAAAATTGTTATCTTGACAGTGAAAAAATAATTTCAAAGCTGAATTTTTGCTGCCGCGGCAGCCAACGCTTTAGAACAGCTATTCGGTCAATGTTTGTGATAGCAATCTGTAGAAATAGTAGACTGTAGATGCTCTTACTTGGTGGAACTTTTCTATCATTCAGAAAAATTTGTCTAATTCGAACACATGGTTCCGCAAAAAAAATTTTTGTGTGACGTGTTTAGATTTAATATTTAAATTATCGACGGACTGTCAGAAGAACAAACAAAGAAGGATATAAATGAAGGATATTTATTATTCAAAAAAATGACACCAAGATTCATTACTATAACAAACACTAAAAGGGCCCAACCGATAACTCCTCACCAGGTACCCAGACAGGAAAATGACATGCTGGTTTGCCAGCTGTAGAGATATAGGGAAACCCAATCCTAGAGTTATCTGCCATGTTGATTAACATCAACAATAACATTTCATGTTCAAAAAAATATTGTATCCAACGGAATATCTAAAATATATATCATAAATACACATCAATACACAATAGAAGAGTCTAACGGGCACATCATCACCAGGTCTAATTTCATACACCTCGAAAGAGCTTCTTCCAAAAGGCATTCTTTTTGCGGTCCTCAGCAGTGCAGATTGGGCTGCCAGGAAGTGCGTTACCGGATTTATCTTTACGCGAGGCTATCTATAAATCAATAAATCATTTTAGCAAAGCAATTAAAATCCTCCTCAAATGATTTCGGTCCTCCAAAAAGATACATAAAAAGGGCTTAAAAAATCAGAGGTAATTTTTTACAAAACGGTTTGCGCTGGCCTTGAATACTGCTCTTATGTCTGGGGATCTGCTGCTACAACCATCCTGCCCATACTTGATTTAGTTTACCATTTATTCTATCTAGCGATTTTTCTATTAAATTATTTTTCCTTTTCACTTTCTTAGGGAAAATATTTTTTTGGCGACTCCATTTGGCCTAGTCTTGAAAAACCCCTTAACCATCGTCGTCAAAGAGCATCTTATAATCTACATTATTCATCCTAAGAGCAATTAAAGCTTGAATTCAGTGCTTGATACAATGATATAAATATCTCAGCTTCCGTATTTCTGTACTGCATTACGTAACTACAAGTTGACAAATATTATACCAGCCTCTTCTCACGGAAAAATGAAGCGAAAGATATAGCTATGTAAGAATTAATGCAGTGGATATTTAATTTTATTAAATAACTTCTTTATTATGATACCCCACGCAGGTAGCTTTAATTGAAAACGCTCTCCGACCGTATTCAATCAGTATGTCAATTAGGATTGCCTGTTTAAGAATAGGTTGTATAAATGAGATTTTAATTAGAATACCTTTAGTACATTGATTTAATTATCTTACCTAAATCTGGTCACAATGAAATTATTAATATATGTGGATTCGTCATACTCACCATTAAAAGTTACGTGAAGTAGATCATACCTCAACTCCCCACTACGTATTGGTATGGTTTTCGGTTTAAGAATATGATTTTCCGATTTAATGGTGGAAAACTCAACCCCCGACACAGTCCTGTCGCCATGTCACGTGAATGAAATTCCTTTCAATGTTTTTTTTACATCCAATTAATTGATTGAGAAGATCAAAACTCAAAATCCAACTCAAACCATTATTTACACTGATACCATTGCATCTACATTGTAGATTCTACATACATGACGCCCGTTGTTTCAATATGGTATTGATTGTATGTATACTAGTCGTCTAATGAAAGTTTGGGCCATGGGTAAACATTTTTTTATCTCCATCGTACGAGTTGGATAACCTTACCTGTGCACATTACGCCAATGACTAACAGTTATATTTGATGGTTCATATAAAAACAAAACATATCTATTGCGATATTGTAAGAAGCTAACCAGTTGTTTATTGATGGTATATTCTTTTGATCAGCGAGTCCCAAACCATAAAAAACCGCTTGTTTCCGGATAATGCAACGGTACACAATATACTTATGTATCTATTGATTGAGCAATTATTTAACCGAACATAACATTCAATAATATTTTGGGTATTTATAAGCGTCATATGAAAAAAATGTTTTTAATAATTGTTTCATAATGCTGAACCTGCCACATCGGCCTGTGATTCATACAATAAAATACCCTTCTTAACAAAAATCGCCAAAAAATGCCTCCTTAAAAATGAAAAAACTATTTTAAATTTAAATCGAAATGTGTCACTGAAAGAAAAAGAGTATTCTTCGTGAAACTGTGTGTTAATTACAGAATTAACTACTGTCAAATTAATTTAATACTGTAATAGAAGACGTACGTAGATAACAATTCATAGGTACTCAGTTACAGTAACAAGAACGCGTAGCTAACAACAACCACTTGTTACCCTGGCACATTGTGGATGGAAACTATCTTGATTAAAGTCGTAAGAATAGTACTGAAAAAAATACCACGAAAACAATTCTTGAAGAAAGTGGCTCCGGTGAAATTAGCACTGCAATGTTTTATGTTTTGTCAGGAGAAAGTGTATAGTGTTTTACCGTTTCAAAATCCTGATAAGCAAGTTTTTCATGTGATTTGTGGAGTCTGCGCAGTACATGGTTTTTCAACAATGACCCTCAAATTTCACTGATTGAATTTCTATTTTATGAAAAGCTTGGAAAATGCATTAATTATATGAGCTGTTGATTCATTTAAAAAATATTCGTTGAATACATTCGATGCCGTTATTAATGTTGAGTAAAACATGGTGAAAATTACAAATTTGTAAAACGGAACGCAAAAAATTGCGATTTACTCGAAAACCGTAAGACTTTTACTGAACAGAATTGCCGTTATACTGATAAAATACACTCCATTCAACCCATAAATTCATTTTTCTCGCTTTTGTATCACTAATTAACTACCGACCATTGCAAAATCCTCATAGCGAATATCATTTCCCCATTTTTATCAGTGTGTCCGACGCGGGGTCTAGATGATCTATGAAACAAATTTCCTGTTAGAAATGATAGTATCTGAGTAATAAATAATACACTTTGAAGTGAACGTCCCAGAAGTGCAGCATCAGTCACTTAAAGAACGATTTAGTTGACGATGGCCGAAGGCGTGGTCGAAGTACCTTTCCAGGGAAGGGAATAAATATAATTTATTTATAATATAACTGGTATGAGCTGCATATACGTAGAGTTGCCGTATTCAAAAAGGGACTGGAGAGTAATTGTTTGTAAACATTTGGTAAATGAATTCCGCGACAGCCCATTCCACAACGCTGGAGTTCTCCATGAGAATCTGAGGCTCGTTCGAAGTGTAGATAGTTCGACCTGGTGAAGATGCCCTCATTGGGCTTCTCTAGTTCTTGTGGTACTAATAATTCTTGGTGTTATTATGCTCTACAGCAGTTGAACATTTGCTATGCTAGAATATATAGAATAGGGGAAAATCGACCACCCTTTTTCCATTATTCTAGACTGTACAGTTCCTTTGAAAGCTCAGATGCGTCCAATAGACGTATTTCTCTTATTGAGTCCAAGGAGTGTTCCGAAAAGTACCTTCGTATATGGAAGCAGTATTCAAGAAGCATTAAAGTGTAGGTGAAGGTGACCTAAGTCTTAGGCCTCCCTCGCCACGGCCGGTGCACCAGCGTATAACTTTTTGACAGGCTAGTTGTCTAAGTCTTTTGTGCGTCCAACTGAACTCCATTTTTATATCCCAATTCGACAATTTTTTTGATGTTGTCCTGCCGATATAAGAGCTCTCGCGGTGGAGGTGGTTTCCTTGTTGTATACAAGATATAATAGTCATCTGCGAAGTAGTTTATTGCATCAGATGTTATTTTGTACTCATGTACAGAAAAAGAGCTTTGGAGAAAAAACAAAAGTTATGGCGATTGCCGACATTGATGTAAAATATATCGAAAGCCTATTCATCCCACCCCAAATGAAGGTAGGTCCATGAAAAAACTATTCAACCACAGGCATAGACCTGGTAGCAGGAAATAGTTAGCAGGAATAAAACTGATAAAGCTGTGACGCGGACTCCAGTGTACGGAATATCAAATTAACTACAATGGCTACCTTGATGACAATAATATATAGTAAAACTTTTGATGACATTATTATGGCATTATTATGATATCAAATTAGACTCAATACTTTTTTCGCTTATGCGCAAGAAGTAAAATAAAAAATACATTTTCTAAGCTCATTACTTTTACTTCCATGCACGAGACCTGGCATCACTGTCAAGTATTTAACAAGCTGATTCTGGCGGCACCCATGTGGTGTAAAGTATGTGGAATTATGTAGTTGATGGGCAGTTTTTTAAAATGATGTGTCAATTTTTTTAAGCATTCGGAAGGCATTTTAAAATTACTAAGTTCATCAATTGTATCTATAGTGATATCCCAAAGTTATTTCAAATAAATCTATGACTTACATACGGATTATTAGCAGCGTTAAAAGGTAATAGATGACAGTACGTATTTTACCAATGTCAACAAAATAATTTAGATTCTCCCCCTTAATTTTGACCTCTTCAAAATTTTTATAAGATGATCATGCACCTCAGACACGTCCAATAACGAAGACTGTCACTGCACCGATTTCCCAAATAGTACAACGCTTTTCGTCCCTTGGTACTCTTAGTAATAATCAAGTTTCAAAATGTCATCAAAATCCACCGCCGTTATTAGACAGACAGACAGACAGACAAAGAAAAAAATTGACAGACAGTCAGATGGAAATAAGTGGCTGTTTTCCTGTTTTCTTGGGAAATAAAAGCCACACTATCTCTGATGAAAATCTTTCGGCGCCACTGGCTCCCGTCTCGTCCAAAATCTAAACATTCTTCTCGCCCTTTCCCCGCTAGCTACGGACCATCGCGAATATGCACTGTATATAAATATTTGTGCGACTGAAAAATGGATCAGTGGTATCAAAAACACCATCGAAACTATTCCAGTTACCTAGTGCGGTTATTACAGGTGAGATAGTGCATCTGTTCTTCCGTATTATACATTTTGTGGTTAATCCGCGGCTTCTTTTCATTTCAGGCACCATGTCCAAGCTTTTCGTTTTTGTAGTTGCTACTGCGCGTAAGTATACTTTTGTTTCGATCAGTTTACGTAGTTATTCCTTAAGGAAGCAGGTAGATTTTTGCGATTTTAAGGCTTCTTTTATAACATTGCATAGTTCCTTAAATTTTGAGGCATGTTTACTTCATTATATACCGAGATGAATACTAATCTTGATTATTATATGCATAAAAACATGTGTCAATATTAAATTTTGATACCGGACTTTTTGAAATTTGATTCTTCTAGGATCGATGATTAAAGTCGGTATTTTTCAATTTATTATGTTGCTATTTGTTAATATTGAACGTTTGTAGCTGCTACAGCAACTAAACATGAACAAAGATACACTAGGTCACTAATAATACAATTTTTTATGACATTTTATGCCAAATTTTTATATTGGTATTAATCAATAGGATATTTACAAATGGGGGTAATAGAAAAACCTGATATTTCATTAGCCTGGTGCAGTTAACAGCATTCAGATAAATTTACTCCCATGAATCCTAATCTAAAATTGATGCTATATGTTTAGATTTATCTCGTTAATCAGGTAGCGTGTTATTTTTGAGCTGGCAATGCATCATTTCCCTTGTTTTGGATTTATCGACAATGAGGGTGCACCATCTGTGTTCTGACTATTCATACTAGTTCATACTAAGAGTCTTGTTTTAATTTATTATTAAAATTTAAAAATAAAAATTAACATGTTAGTAAAGCTATTTAGTTAGTCGTATGTGGTTTCGATTGGCGGTTAGTAAAAAAAATTGATTAACGAGACACATCAACAGGCTCAGAAGTTTATCAAATTAAATGTACAAAATGCAGAATAATCAAATAAAAAGGTAATTTCGTTTTACAACTTTTCGAGGGATTATTCTTGTGGAACTCCCTAAATACAAAGGGGGATCAAAAAGAAACACTATAAAAAATCGCTATTGAAAATGTATTCCATCGACGGCGGTAATTAAAATGATTCTGAAGAATATATATCTAATAGTTATGATAATTGCAGTATAAATGGTATCTAAAAACTTCACCAGAAATTTAGGTAAATGGTTCCGAGAGATGAGCACACACTAATTGGAAAACCATATGTATGTGAGCTCAGTAGCTGCGGAAAGTGACGTAAATATATCAAAAATAATTGCACAACGTTCTTTCACTCTGATAGTTATTCACTGGGGTTGAACGAGTATGCTAATCCCTTCTGAAATAAAATAATCTCTTGGAATTGAAAAAGTTTTGTACAATAATTATCTACAGGAAATGTTTCCCAACAAAAATTTATAACATCTCTAATTGGTGTCTATATAGATTTATTAGAATGAAACTCAAAATACTTGTTTGTGAGCGCAGTAGCTGTTTTGGAAAAAAATAAATAGTAATCAGACCTGACACATTCTGGCAGAAAATTCTAATAACTGTCATAGCATCTGTCAAATTAGCATTATATGTTACAAAATAATATGTGCTAATAGTTTTTCGATCCAATGAGGACGACAAAACACATTACATACTCATGCTTATCCTTATTCCTCTGTAAACCATCATCAGGTTTTAAATAGATCCTAAAATATTACAGTTCAATGAATAAAATAAAACAATACAGTAATATAATTACATAAATAGACCTCATTTCTGAAGTTTTGGATTTTAGTTGTTTTTTATATGTATTCTTTCTGTAATTTATCTTTTTTTATAGTTATTCTCTTCAGATTATCTTTGTATGAAAGAAGTTAGGAAAAAAATCAGTTTCCTTTGCACGGTTTGCAAGAGTCTTTTTATTCCTATCGAAATTTTATATTTAACTTGTTTTTTGACTACTATATAGTTATCCTGTATAGAGAGGGAATCGCATTCTTAGGATTTTGGGTTTCTGAGAGATATAATTACATTCTCTAGACTATGTGTAATCACTGAATTCACAGAACTGTAAAATCTGACCTTTGAACAAAAGCTATAGAGCAAACCGTGTCTATGCGAAATCTACAAATAGCCAAATCATTTTCTAGATATCTAGAAGAGAACACCATACGTATAGTTAACCATCGCTTAATCTTATATGGTATTCGAAATTTTATCGAATTCACCAGCTTTAATAGGAATATAGTCTTTGTGTTGAGTGTATTTGCACTAGGGTGGATGAAAAGCTCAACTGAGATTCGTGGAGACATGCGTTGTTATTCTACCGAAGCATGATAATAATATTATATCGCTTTCCTAGAACCATAACGTTATCTGTCTGATGAATGTTATTCTAAGAAGCCTGAAAAGTCCGGGTATTAGGGGTAAAGTTTAAGGAGGGTAATTCTGAAGATAGAACGTGGGAAGCGTAACAAAAAAAGAAAGGCAAATTAGGCGGGTAGAGAGGTTTTTTGATCTTCAGATTATTTGGAGGACGTGAATGTCCGAAAGATTGGGAAATGCTTCCCGTCGACAGATTTGCTCAATCAGTTCTTCGGAAGGGGCAGATTATGTCTAGATGGGGGCGAAAATCACTGAACTTGCACTGGGTGCCAGCGTCAAATAAGGTTGAAAACTTATAGTCTAAACGCTAAACGTATAGGACTGAGTAAGACAGCAAGAAGGATATAAAGAGAAAGGGAGCTTATTGTTAATGTTCCCTACGGTGTTGGCTAGCATAAAAAATAATGACGGCTTACTAACGTTCCTAGTGGAGGAACTACCTTAAACAAAAGGATGCTGGTGTGCTTATCCATGAAGTAAGATACAAAGGAGCAGACCATTTAGTCAAATCATGCCATATCGTGAAACAACAATAATTGTGCCCATTTGGACCAGTGCTTATCCTGTGAATTATAATTTCAGTGGCCGTCTGCTCAGCAGGCACCTCTCACCATTCCGATTCGGCGCAGCAGCAAGACAACGTAGTGCTGGACGTGGATTCAGAGCCTGCAGCCGGGAGTCACAGTTACCTGTACGCGTCATCTGCGGCCTCAGCAGCTGCATCTGGTGGCTACGATGATCAAAGTCACCTCGGTGGCGGCCTTGCTGTTGGATCTGGAAGCAGCAGCGGCGCGGAGCTGTCCAGTCTGGCTCACACCAGTGCGGTGCAGGCCAATAATGCTGTTCTCAATCAGCACACTCAAGGCAGTCAGGCTGCTTATGGGATCAAGAGCACCTTAGCTTCAGCTGCACATGGAGTGAGTTAAGGTTCCTCTAAAGGAATAGGTTAGCTTAGATGAAAGAAGGCCATTTAATGTTTTCAAAACTTATATATCTATGGTTCCAGCCTTATCAGTATATGCCTTAAACATTCACAAGAAGTGGAGTTAGGGGGGGTTATAGGGTCTTACCCAAATAGATACTGCGTTTCCAAACATCATTGTCTACGGTATCTTACTGGACAAAATTTAGGTCTTGTAACCTACCTTCACTGTAGTATATGTAGGATTACTACAGATGTGAATTAGTGATCAAATCAGGATTTAGTTAGCCAGTTAGTGTCATAGATTAGCTGAAAGGAACAATAATAATGACAAACAAATGCTAATATACAAATTTTGAAACTGCATGTTGTAGATGTTAGAGCTGCTTCAATGTACATCAATCTATTTTTTAAAAAAAAACGGTGGTGAACATTTTTGACTAGTGAGATGATATATATAGTAGAAAGTCTGTAGTTAGAGAGTTCTGAAAAATTGTAGAGCTTTGTTAAGCTGGTGATAGATAGAGATCTATCGCTCCCTCTTGTAAATAGGTTAGTAGATAACCTTCTCACATTTTGACGCATTATTGATTTATTGTTATGATAATAAAACCTATATGTGTTTAGGCTGCTCAAGCTGCCCAAGCAGCTTTGGTGGGCAAGCAAGCCCTGGTAAACAACCTGAAGCACCAACTGAACGAAGCCCAGCAGCAGCTCAACATAGAAATTGCCCACTATCAGCAGAGCAACGCGGCCGCACGAGCTGCAAAGGAAGCTGCCCATCACGCGCAAGCGCAGCTGAACACATTGTCTGCTGCGTTGGCTTCTGCCCAAGCCGGTGCTCAGCATTCGCAGCAGGCTGCGGCCGAAGCTGCCAATGCGGCAGCTGCGCAGCACTCGATGGTTGTCGAGGCTAAGAACAGAGTGAGTATTACATAGAAAATATACATATGGTCCGACTAATTTAGTATGAACCATTATAAAAGAATTGGAAGATGATGCAATTGTATTGTTAATCTTCTCATATAGGATCAATGGATAAATCACCAGCAAACCTAAAAAAATATGGAATATCTGTAGGTTTTGAGTCACACACACTGAGAATTGGGGAAGAGAAGTATGATTCAACTTTATGAAGGCAGATTCTTTTACCTTTCTTGACAGATCAACGAACGTGGGTGACATAATAATGAATGTCATAATTTCCGATAATGTGACACAATTATTCTGTTGGATAACTATTAATAGTTTCTTATGGGCTTGAAAATTACTTTTCATTTATTATGCTATGCTAAATCATAGAAAAATTGAATGCAATGTAAGATACTTCAAATTCCCGACAAAAAAACTAGCAGAAATTTATTAGGCAAACAGTTGAATATACTTAGACAGTTACAAATTAACAAAAACGTCATTTGGCGGCCTCGAGAGATTTTTTCAACATACAAAATTTGTTATGTTCCATTAAATTTGCCTACTTGTATTTTCATAATCGCATGCATGTACCATCTCATTTGAATGCCTGGGTTGTGCATCTAAACCTCTTTCTGCAGTGTATCATTGATTTTAGATATGAGCGATAAAAGCGCTCTTTTTACCATGTTCAGTAATACAACATATGGGTCGACAGGTTAACGCCATCATAGCCCAGTTGCAGTCGTCTGTAGCCGATCTTCACGATACCGAGACCTCCGCCAGAAAGGCAGCTGCAGCTGCCCACATAGCCCAAAATAACGCAGCAGCAGCTGGGGCGGCCATTGTTGCGCATGCAGCAGCTGCTAAAGAAGTAGCTGTCAGCCATAACAGTCTCAATGGATATCACTATTAGGTTAAGTCCATAGTTTAAATAAGTTCATTCATCATTCATCTTTCACTAAAATAAAATACTTGAGAGTGATTTTTGTTTCTGTTTGGTGTTTTATTTCTTCATAGTTAATTGTAGAAAATATAACAACGTTTTATCGAGATAGCAACATATTCCAGCGTGCAGATGGCAACGCCGTAGTTTCTTTCTTGAGTCGATAGATATTGCAATTATTCAGAAAAACTATCATAATTTTTTGAATTATGCAAGATTCTTAGGACAATTTACAAAAGATATCTCTTTTTAAACACATGATACGAGAAGTGCATAAAAAACTTGAAACGATAAAATGTACTTTTTCCTCAATAACACAATATCTACTTGTATGAAAATTACACTATAACCATTGTTGATTGAAGATCTTCAATCTCAATGAGATCCAGTGAAAATATCGGATTTAGTTCTTATACAATAATTGAAATTGGACGTGTTAACAAAACACTCTAAAGGTTCGTCTATCCTTACAGCCTTTGACAGTACAACATTTCTTCCTATTGTGCAATATCAAGAAATGGCCGAAACATAGAGAATGTGCATTCGTTTAACAAATGTGGTTTTAATAATTCGCAAGCTAGGGCGAAATGAAGCTAAAATAGCACGGAATTGAGCACAACTCAACTAATCAATTTTGAATAAATAGTAAGCTCAATAATACTCAAATAAAACATCTGTACCATAGACTTTTATTCAGGATATTTCGATTGTACATTCACAGATTGCATATATAAATTTAATACGAAAATTTCGTCAGCTATCAATATATCATTCTGTTTACTAAAGCTGATACAAAATGTGTGTATATTACTATGTACAAAATATTTTTTTTTACCCCCCAAAATGGATCAGAAAAATAAAATAACCAAAAAAGCTTGTATTCGATATTAGTTCAAATAGTTAAAATGATTTGTCTGAATTGAGATAGTTCATTACGTACAATCGAAGAGAAGTGCGTTGTTCATAAACATTTATCGAATAGAATTTTCACCAATCTTGTAAAAATTACTCAACAGCTCAAACATTTATAATTGTAATACAAGAGGTACTTATCGTTTGGAAAAAAATTACATCGATTTTTTTCTGTACAACAGGTCTGTTTCTCATTAGATGTAGGTGTAAGTGATTTTCGTAACTGTTAACTTATTCTAGTTGGTCACCTGTCGCGGCTTTGGCCGCGATGCCTTTATGACAGAAAGTATCATAATACCTAGATATAGTAATCATATAACTTGCAAAGATGTATTTAAGTGACTTATAGCCTATTTTAAACAAAAAAATCTAATGATATTCTTGAAAAGACGCATTATTAATATTATATTCGCAATAAATATAACAGCAGGTACTTTATCACGAATTACTCCAAGAGCTGAACACAAATTAAGAATTTAAGAGCGATTTACATGGCAATCGAAGGTTCATTATAAAATTAATTCAGATGGCATTCTTACATTGGATGCGATACATACGATTATGTAAGTATACATGCAGGAAATTTGAAAGAACAGAAATTATTTATGTTTCCATTTCATACAGTTCCTAGATGATCTTATTTATTTGAAGGGAATATGTCAAATGCACTTGATTTTTCTGATTATATGTGCGTCCTTACACGATGTCCCTGTTTGCCTCTTTGAAATACCTTTACATACACCACCAGACTGGGGGTAAATTGAAACATTGAATTTTATTTTTGTGTATGCTGATGTTTAAAATACTTGAACCTCCAATATCACATACATATTTCGGTATCGCTGTGGAAATTTTACCATCACAGCTTATCCCCTATAAATCATTAGTTTTGTTTGAGTTTCTGTCCCCCACAGATCTTTTTTAAAATAAACTTGATTGTTTTATACAAAACAATGATAATCAAGCCTACAATAGTCGATAAAAATAATATAACATCTATGAGTAAATATTCGAACCAGGATACGTCAGCAGTGGGGCTTCTCAAATGCCTTGTTCCCTTGTGGCGAATGACGTATTCTATCCACCATATGGTTCTGTTGAGGGATGGTAATGGATGGTCCACCCATATTTCACCTATTCTCTTTACGTTTTGTTTGTATCTGGAATGGAAATATGTGTAAGTATGGTATTCACGAGTATTAATGACAATTTGTATCAAAAGAAAAAACGTATCTCATATTCTGATTGAATATTGAAAGGTTCAAAATTGCTTTTCCGCTACAAATCTGATGCTATGGAAGTCAAACGGATAATTTTCATTACAAGAAGTATGTAACTAATACCATGAATTTGGACACATATACTGTTATGAACAGTGTTTAGTGTTCAACTCACTTTGGATTGTTGATAACCTCTAAAATAGCATTCTTAAATTCCTCTTTTGTTAATGTCGTATGTTCAAGTCCGATAGCAGCTCCTTCTTCGCTTAATCGTCTAATGTTTCTGGTTTGATCTGCTATGAAAGGCAATCCCACCATTGGAACACCTCTTGATACTGCCTCTTCTATGGACTGCAATCCACATTGTGTGACAAACACCTTCACATTGGGATGGGCTTAAAAAACATAAGAGCCATTATATGATTCATGCAAAAACGAATATACATCAGAATGAAAATAATGAAGAAAACACGGCTGAACTGGGAGTTGAACTGGGAGTTTATTGCGTTAAGGTTAAGGTCTATCTGAATCATTTTATACTATCACATGGCTTCTGGAGCTCGATATGCGAGAACTCATTTGTAGAAAAAATCAAATCAAATTGATATGTAAACAGTTCTATTGACCAGGGGCGGATTTAGGAGCAGGGGTAAAAATACATCACGGCTTGGGGGGAAGTTAGACATATGCAGGGGGCCATAAAAATTTAGGAGCGACAGACAGACAGTTGAGCTTATTTTAATACAAATGAAATGATCTGAAAAAATTGTATTGTAATTGAATTGTGATGAAGGTAATTGAAAAGCTTTATGCAATAATTTACCTAGTACGTCCTGTTGTGGTATCCACTTCCCGATTAATACATTTTCGGGTTTTCCTGGTAAATCGTCAGCTTCGAATTTCCATAATACTTTGTATGGTAATTCGGCGAATGCTTCTATCAACACTTTCCTTAATTTTTCCGGAATATTTATACTTTTTACGTTGGAACCCAGGCTGAAGTAGACTACACCTGTAACAGAAATTATTTTAATTTTCTATATAGATGTTGGATGTCATAGGGTGGATCCAGTTGACTTCGTGAAGACGCTAAGAACCAGCGCCAGCAGATCACATGCATGGTGCTTGCAACTTGTCACTCTGAGATTCTTGAAATCTCTGTACTATTTCTATGAAACAAATTGACAATTGCCTTTCTTGGGTACGCTATTGTTCCAACCGCGGAATAATGCAGTACACATCTGTCTTATGACATGGTGCCTCGTTTACTGCTAGCGCCATTAGGGAGAGCAACCAAGTAAGGAAATCATAAGTTTTCAGCTTATAGTTTACTTCTACCTTCTTTTGCATTGTCTAGGAACTGCTTCAAATCTTTTGGTAAGGGCTTCACTGGTTTTATGTGCATCTGTTCCATACTAATGACTGTTGGGACTGTTGGCCTTGGTTCATACAAGATAGGATTCGTTGTTAGAAGCAACAAACTCATGTTCCTTTCTATATCTCCGATGTAAGGTATATCGTTGCCTAGGTATTTCCTCGCTATTTGGTCACATTTTGGCAGTGCAACAAAGTTTAGGTAGTATCTGGAAATAAAAATCATATATTACCTTCGTTTTTACGACGAAACGTGGATAAATGTGCTGAAAAGATTTAACACGTAAGTGTACTCTAGTGAAACCTTTCCTTTTTTATAAGATACCTTTAGATAAAATTTAATTCAGTTAATTTCCACTGAAAAAGCATCAGAAAATCGAAATACGGGTATGTATTAAATTTCAAGTTTGACATGATTACAGATAATAGTATACTTTGTGGCGAAACTAGGCTTCAGTTTGTGGTGGTGCTTTGAATAGCACGCACTGAGAAGCAATCGCGCTTAGCATTAATGTTCAAGTTTAAATTATTGTTCTAGATGCCTCAAGAAATTTAGGTTTATGATATAGATGCGTGCTTTTGATTTAGTAAAAATCCATGTATCGGTTACTGTGGTTAGGCGATGACAAAACCAGCGCTGCTGGTAGAGTATTTGGAAGAAATTTTGACAAATGATAGATAGACCAACAGACAGACACACCGACCGATGCCAGTGACATGTATTTTTATGATTTAGATATAAGAGATTCATTATACGTATTACCTCGGTTAATTCTGAGGAATAAAATCGGACGAAATATATTTTCAGCAGATTTCACGGGAAAAGGAATATCTAGATGATGTGCTCTTCAATTTTTATTATGCTGTTATTAAGACGACAATATTTCGGATGGCAACACTTCATTTTTACAAGGAGAAAGAACTGCTCCACCCACTAAGTCATTTTCAGCAGTCCATAAATATCATACCTACTCCAAAGATAGTATAAGGTGCTCCTAAAACGCTCAGAGAAGGTCATTCTGCCATGGTAAGGCAAAAACATTTCTGAATACAAGCTGGGAGGATTAGGGTTCCCCATAGCATAATGGCTTCCCATCCAACCCCCCATTGAAGCCACGCCAATGAACGGAGATTGCAGCTTTGCGGCTACCGCGTAGAGAATAGGAGACACGTAAGTCTGAGTTATTACCAAATCGAAGTTGAAGTCACTGTTATTATACAATTTTATGAATTTTTTGTCACTCAAAACTGCATTCGCGAGCTCGAAGTTTAGCTCAAATATCTTCTGTATCTTCAAGTGGACAGGCTGTTCTTTAGCCATGAAGAACTGGAATCCATGCTTTTGCATTATCTGGTAGTTGGCTTCGCTGACGTCTATCTCCGTTAGGTTTACTAGAGAAGGATCTCTCAAAGGGTTTGAAGTGATAACGGTTACTTGGTGACCCAACAAGGAGAGCTCTTTCCATATTGGTTGGAACACGCACTGGTGGCTAAACGAAGGCATTTGGAAAACGCCCAGAATTTGCGCACTTTTCACAAAAGCCCATAGTGCTGGAAATATGAGAAAACCTTTCATATTGTCACACAACACACAGTTTCACTGCAATCTTGTTATTATTGTTAGTCATCCCGTCTAACTAAAATAGAATTAATGTTATAATTATCTGAGATACATCTGGTGTTGTTTGTTAACAAACTGATAATTTTATTTTTTGAGATTCCTTGAATCTTTCATTATATAAAAATTATTTAACTGCAGCGTGATAACATGAAATAGCAAACAGTACAGTGAAGATCTTCATTCATTCAGCATTTTCATTGGGCAACTGGAACACAACGTGTCATTATTAACAAATAGAGCCAAGTAGGTTGACGCTGTGCCTCCCACGCAATGTAATGAGTCCAGAAACGAATGTGCTGATAGTTAAGATATAATTCAAACGTTAATGAAAATTTTAAGTTATTTAATTCTTCTTTATGGATTCGAAATGAATTGAATATTATACTCAGTCGGGCGTATTGAACAATTTTTAAAGTCGATAGCTATTGAATAAAATGTACCTGTTTCTGGGTATGAAGAGTCTAGCAATTAAGGAGGATTACCGGAATCAAAAATTCATAGATTATAAAACAGTTCCTAAAGAAATACGTTTGAAAGGTGATAATACGAATGACCATTCTGCTTAATTCACTTTTATTAGAATGAACTGTATCCATAGTGACAGAATCTTCCAAATCCGAGTCCCAATAAATGGAGAGAATACCCTTCAGACCCGTTGATTAAGGTTCATTGAAGAAGAAGTCTTATTCCAGCAGCCACGTGCGGCTTCAAATATCAACGTACAAGGATAAATTCATCAATGAACAAATGATAGTTTAAATAAGTAAAATGAAAACACGCTTTTTTAGTTAATGGAACTAAGTAAAAAATAATTCTTAGTATAAGAATGGAATGATTAACAAGAAAATTAATGTAATTTATTCGTGTACGAAATGTAACGAAACTTGATTCCTATTTTTTTGCTATTACAATAATTCTTTGCCCATTGGCATGGAAAGTAAAATCTCTAATCGTGTTTGTAACTATATAAACATAATTTAACATAGTAAAACACATCTCAAGACTTAGCCCCCCCCCCATACGTGAAACCTCTGAACCAGTTACATTAATTAAATGTCAAAGATACTAGGAAGTGAGCAGCCATCACAAATAGTGACATTGTATTTTAGGTTCTTTACGAGGTCTCTAATCGAGACCTCATGGGCTATAAATATCTCCAAAGAGTCATACTACGAAATATTAAAACCCTACCGCACAAAACTATACATTATAAACATATTTCTCAGCAGTTGCTTCAGGAAATCAATAATATGAGCGGATGTCGTTAAAGTCTATGAAATTTTATTATATGGATATATTTTAGCCAGTATATTACCACATATTACTGTATCGGCATTTATTCTAAAGAAAGATGAATGTGTAGGGAATAATAAGATGATCATAAGATTCTTTCAAAGTAACGACTATATAGGAGGTGTGATGAAAAATATGGTCAATTTCTATTTTGTCCCCTTCAAAGTAACCCCCCTCGGATATAATGCACTTGTGCCAACGCTTTTTCCAAACCTCAGAGCATTTTAGAAAATTATTTTTTTAAATCTTGTTCAGCTCCTCCTTCGACGGTATCTTTATCTCCTCAATCGTGGTTCAGTTTCCGGAACAAGAAGAAGTCACAGGGGGTCAGGTCTTGGGAATACGGTGCTTGTCGTATGCCACTTTCAACATTTCAAGTATTTTGGAGCACTTGTTTTTGTCTTTGATTCATGTTTTTCGACAGCAGAAAATCGTGGAGCACGCCAAACACTTCTAACCTTTATGCCTCTTACAAATAAACCTAACATGCTACATAGCTGAAATTTGGAACATATGTTCAAGACGAGTGTACCAACATAACCAAGAATCGAAGATCGAACAGATGTAGCCCGCTTCATTTGAAAATACACCTTATTTTTCGATCACACCTCGTATATACAATACGAATTGCAATGGTAATGTAAACCTACTTATATTATGACAATTATTATGCTAATGCTTAGTCTCGCTCATAGAATAAAGACACTTAATTATTCTCTTACTTGTTGTTACTCTTCCATCATGCAGATGAAAAGATTGTGAAACTATGTGTTAAACCGCACTCATTATTTTGAAATATTTTGGAATCAGGATGCCAGACATCAGTCAAGGTAAGTATTTTTTTCAAAATGTGGAAAATATGTTTATATATGCAAGAATTCGATAATGTAAAAGTGATACGGGTATCTCTGAAATGAACCATAAGCTACAGTACCTTGTCCAAGCATAATATAAAGTACTCCTTAGCCTCTCAGAAAATGACATTCGTTGATGAAAAGTAGACCACGTTTCTGAATACACACTGGGTGGATGTGGATTTCCTATCGCATAATTCAATCCTATCCAAGGCCCAAGTGAATAAACGCCTATTAGAGGTACATTGAATTTCGCTGCAACTCCGTAGAAAATAGGCGATACTGTACTCTCTGCAAGCATTACATCAAAACTTGTATCGGAGGCATTATAAACGTCGATGAATCTTTTTTCACTGAACACTGCTTCCGCCAGTTTGTAGTATCCTTCAAACAGATTTCGTATTTTTGAAATGAGAGACGCTTCCTTAGACATGATGGATGGTATACTGAAATCGCTCAGTGCTTTTGATACTGTTTCACTCACATCTATTTCTGTTAGGTTGGTTAGTGATCGGTCTTCCAAAGGGTGTGTAGTTACAACCGTAACCTGGTGGCCTCTCAAGGAAAGCTCTTTCCATATTGGTTGGTAAACAATTTGGTGACTGTAATATGGGATTTGGAAGATGCCTAAAATTCGAGCACAACTCACAGATAAACATAACGCAGGCAATAAGTGAATTATCTTTTTCATTACATGCAACTATACTTTGAAAGAGAACTGACTGTTCATGTAACTTTTATGGCTCCCTTTCAATATAATTGGCTAAAAATTCTTATCGTAACGCATGAATGTTTATGTGTGTGGTATATACGCTATCGGATACCAGTCTAATGGGTCGATAAGTTACTCGTCCTGTTAGTAAGTAGACTTTAACAGTAATTGGATTCAGATAAAGACAATAGTAATTTCATTTCAACAAAATAGTAGCAACACTCATACAAATACACACAAATTACTCTACACTGAAAGTTAGTGTTTTTTATAGAAGTTAGGATAGGTTAATATAATAACTAGTTGTTATCAAACTAATTGTTTAGTATTAGATCCCTCGGTACAAGGACTGAAATTGTATCTCTTCCTTGATGAAACCTGGCCCTACCTCAAATTTATTCAGACAACGTATGGAACTGAACAGAAAGAAGAAATTGTATAAATTCGTGGATAATTTTTTCTACCTTTTGTGAAATTTATAAGTTTGTTTGTTGCACCATAAACTAGCATCACCTAATTTGTTCCGACAACAAGACCCACCAAAAATTTTGACAAAATCATGTCGTGTATTAAATACACAAATTGTAGTGTGATAACAACTTTTTCTTTGGGGTGGACAAAAATCTTGTTTCCAGAATTGCGTTAACATGGCAAAGGAGGACTAAAGCCACAAGTTGCTTTAAGAAAAATAATTAAGATACATTTTATTCGTGCAGACGGGTCTCGAACCTTTGTTCTCAACCCCGTCCAAATATAAGTTTGTCGCTGTATAACAAGAAGAGCATATGAGAATGAACCCATCTCGATCAGAAGTAGCTGTATACAGTGGGCAGGGGTGGCCCAAGCCAATTCAGAGACCGGTTTATAATTGGAAAAAATACCAATTACTTACTCTCAGTTGTTATGGTTACATGCCGTGATGCATAATAAGTCTTTTAAGGCTAACTCAAAAGCTCTGCAAAACCTTACACAATTAATAATTTTATTTAAAACATAAATGTCACTCTAATATATGGTAATCAAACTGAAAGAAATATTTATCCCGAAACATAAAATTCGCTCAAATCAACACTTCACTTACAACCAAACAATCATACTGACACATCCGTCGAGAACATGCTTTTGTTAGGAGGTATGATTGAGAAGAACGCCTACTGAATGTTTCTTGTGTTAAAAGCAAGCTAGAGTGTTTCAACCAACTGAGCGCTGATCCCATTTTCCTTCTAAGGCTCTGCTAAGACATGGATGAAATATTAAAAAAACACTTGAAAGAGCATGGCTTTTCTAAGCAGTTTATCTTATCTTTCCTAAGGTCTGGTGGGTTGAAGTCAGAGACTGAGTACTTCCTAATGGCTTGCCAGGATAGTGTCTAAACACCTTAGTGTATCATGGCCAGCCTCGCAGGCTTTGGACAGATTATAGGGTGGAGTGAGGGATGCGCTGTAAATCCATATTCACGTGCTGCCTATCGGTTTGGAGAACACTGATCAGATCTTTCCTTGAAGAGCATACTTAACGAAATTGGGTCACAGTCTACTGCGGAACCAGACATAAAATCATCATTCAACATAATAAAGGCAGTTATATCACTCTTCAAATAGTTATCTTCTTTATATACCATGGAAACTCGCTCTACGCTCCACTCTCATATTTTCTCACTGAGTGCTAGTTATGACGTTTCCCCTTTAGTTATATAAATTTAGTGTTGTTTGAGTTAGTGAGAGTTTCTTTACCATTCAGTATTTTGTGTGCTACTAGCATATATATGCAAATTGGGATCGACATATTCCATTGACGATTGTAATATTACATACCTGATCAAAATGTATTGCAAAGTGTTCTCCAACTTCTCAGCAAACGTCAGACTACGACCGTAAGGAAAATAAAAGTCCGAATAGATGCCTAATGGGATAGGATTTCCCATAGCATGGTGACTACTTATCCAGACTCCCATGGAAGAAACTCCCACGAGTGGAGTTTCTAGTTTTGCAGCAATTGGATACAGACCAGGGGAAAAAAATGATTGCACTAGCACTAGGTCGAACTTTGATGCCGTGTTATTGTATATATCGATAAATCTTTTATCACTGAATATTACTTCTGATAGTTTGAAGGACAATTCAAAAGTTTTCCTTAATTTGACGTTAATCTGTTGATCTTTATCCATATGGCGTATGAATGCCATTTCGTTGAATATCCTGTCGGCATTTTCGCTGATATCTATTTCAGTCAAGTTGACTAGTGTTGGATCTTTCAACGGGACCGATGTCACAACTACCACTTGATGTCTCCGCGAAAGCTCTCTGTATATTGACTGAAAAACTGTATGGTGGCTGTATGACGGCACTTGGAAAATACCCAGGATACGAGCACTGTCTACAATGATACACAAATAAATAATTATAAGTAGCACCTTCATCTTTCATAACAATCCCTAAAATGTAAATTACCTTTCAGGTGGTTGCGATGTAGTTAATTCTCCTTAATTTACTGATACGATGACGTAAAATACAGATACCAATAGTGTCAGTGGCGTCGGGTGCGAATTATCGTTTTTTCTAAAGCATTTTCAGTAGGTATTAAAAATACATTTAATTACTAGTATGATAAATAGTTGTACTGAATGAATATGAGTCAGTGGCAGAATAACATAGCTCCGTTTCAATGGGCACACCCTTTATTTTCCTCCATCCTATCCTTTGAACTTCCTTGTGTGTGTGGGAACAGTTGAGATGTTGTTTGGAGTAAATTTAATGTCAAGAATTATTTCCTTGTTGCTTGCTGCTTTATAGATGTTATTATTCATTTTTTAGATGAGATCGTCAGTCTCGTGGAAGAGTAGTCGCATTCTGCGTAAACAATAACTTAAGGTTTACACTCTTACATAAATATAGGACTAGGTCAATGTCATAATTATGAAAATGTTTGTATAAGTCACAATTAATAGTTGAGGCTTGCCATTGGTGAACAAAGTAGCTACCACAATGATGCTTGCTGTTCCACTCTTATGATACATTTTAGGTGCGATTGACTGGACTGTGGACGAGCTCCGACAACTCGAGACTAAGACACGAAAAAAGAACATGGTACTGAGACACAGTCTGAGTCTTTTTCCAAGATAATGATCACAAAAAACGGTTCAATAAATGGACAACAAAGTAACTCTATGGAAAACATAGATACAGCATCACGAACACATAAAAAAATATGAAATAATGAAGTTGAAAAGCTATGTCATTAATTTCCGCCGATCTGCCTGTTTTTTTGTCACTACGTAATCTTAGTAACCACTACACCAATTTGATGAAATTTAAGGTGGTGAATGATATCGATAGGTAGCAGGTAATGTGTTTCCTTTTCCGAAAACAAGAAACAAAAAAATTATCCAAACTTGTACAGACCTAATTCAATATGTTTATCGATTTTTCTTGAATTTTTTAGAGTCAAAAGTCTTCAAATAGTGTTCGAACCTCGCTCTTTCTATAAAAGTTAATTAAAATTATCACAAGTTATCGAAATATATTTGAGGCCTAATACAGACATTTTTTATGCACTTATGATTCTTGAGTCAACTCCTTTGTGGGGCAAATAATTACATTTTGAGGGGTTTGAGTCGGTTGCACATACATCAAACTGAATTCAAACATAAATATGTGCAATCTTCGATTACGTTTACGTGAAACATCCATAATCAACATAACAAAGGTTAACCGACGCCTGTGATGTTAGTAAATACTATCTACCAAATTAAGGAAATTTGTCGACAATAGACTGGAAAAAAAGTTTGAACACCTAGGTTCAGTTTAAAGGTATACGAGGAAAGATATTTGATTATATCTAGGAATGTAGTTTCCAGGAGATTTACAGCGTGTACTGAGGGAACCATCTTGACTCTGTTTTTGGCTTGTCGCTAGGATATGCTTTCAAATTAAAGTCAAACTGATGATTGGATTATTACGTACCTGCTCCAAATGTAATATAATGTGTTTGTCAACTTTTCAGAGAAATCCATTCGGCGACCGTAATGGAAAAAACATTCAGAGAATATGCTCAACGGATTGGGATTTCCCATAGCGTAATGACTATCTATCCAGGTTCCCATTGAAGAGATACCTATGAGTGGAACTCTCAGCTTTGCAGCAACTGCATACAGACCGGGCGAAAAAAATGTTTGCACTATCACTAGATCGAACTTTGATGCAGTGTTATTGTAAACATCGGTTACTTTTTTATTACTAAGTATTACTTCTAATAATTCGCAGGAAAACTGGAAAGCTCTTATTAATTTTACGTAAATCGGCATCTCTTTTTCTTTTACAAAATCAAGCCCGTGGAATATCTTGTTGGTAGATTCACTGATATCTATTTCAGTCAAGTTAACCAGTGTTGGATCTTTCAAAGGGAAACCTGTTACGATAGTCACCTGGTGACTATGCGAAAGCTCTTTATATATAGGTTGAAATACTTCATTGTGACTAAATGAAGGTACTTGGAAGATACCTAAGATATGGGCACTGTCTACAGTGATCCAGAAATGAATAAATATTGGTAGCACTTTCATTTTTGACTGCAAACTACTAGTAGGTGAGTTACATTTCTGACAGGCGGAACGTTAGTAATGTACTGTGAGTGAAAGCACAGGAATGAAGTATGTTTATTTTTCGTTTTACTTATTATGATAACATGGTTTACTTTCTTTAATTGGTGTGTTATCATTGTTGAAGACTTTGAACGCAAATAGTTCCATTATAGCATTTTATTTGCTAAAATAAATTGAATTATTATTTTATATATAGCTCAGTCGGGCAAGGACGTGACAAAGCAATAACCAAAATATATAGCATTATGGCAGCACGTTACTACAGTTTTTGCTGTTATCATCATGATTAGTTCAATTTGTATAGTTTTCATCGTCTTTAACTATCCATTTATACATAGGTATACCTTTTTCAATTAAAAAAATAACAAAATATTGACGTTTATAAATATACTTAACTCATTATATCCAAAAAATGCTTCAACGAGATTAACAGTCCTAAAATCCAACCAAACTGTTGAAAAAACCCAGTCAATCGACATAACTCCATATTTTAAAAGGCTAAAATGTAATTTAATTAGAATCTATGATGCTTATCAACATTCTGAACAAGTGAAACAAATTACCACTAAGCTAACATCTGCCGATACATCAGAAGCAACTCCACGAACACAGCTGTAAAAGACAGACGGTGGCTATTCTGTATAGTGCGCCTTAGATGTCAAACCTGACGAGGCAACGATAATGCGCGTTGTGGCGGAGTGATCTGCGTTTATTATTTTTTATTTGTAATAAAAAGTATGAGCATTCAACACTGTACAAATTGAATGGACTAATTCTTGGAAGACATTTGAAATTCACCGATTATGTATGTACTACGTTCGACCGTCAAATGTATGGTGAAATTCCACAGACATTTAGAACTCATTTTTGAAAGCATACTATCAATTATGTATAATAACAAATGATAATTACTGGAGTCTACTGTTTGTAAATGAACGTGTTATCATGGAAACTTTATTGTAAAAAGAGTTAAAAATACGAGTTTCTTAGAATACATATATGTGCAAACTCTAGAATTCATATAGAACACAAAAAATGATATGTTTTTTTAACTATATAGTATTTTAAAAGTATTAGTGTTACTAAACATTTGGCTAACCTATATCAACAGAGACAAATTAAATTGAAGCATTTTTTTTTGGATCCTACGAGACAGAGACACAAAAATTACATTTCCAATGAAATTGACCCTTCAGCAAAAAAGCATTCTCATTCAAAAGATATTTACTTGGGCCAATAAAACAGTGTAGTGTAGAAGTGTAGAAGTATCCTATCACTATCACGTTGTAGATTGCCATACAGTCTGTGATTCTCTTCATTTCATACAAAGGTTTCTAGTAAATAATAGTAAATAGATTCTTAACATACCTGGTCCAAATGTAATAAATTGTGTTCCTGAACCTTTCTCGAAATGTTCCTCTATGTTTTGGAAAAAAATATTCGGAATACAAACTTGGAATCACAGGGTTTCCCACAGCATGATGTCCTCCTATCCAAGATCCAAGAGAAGCAACACCTACAAGTGGAGCTTTCAACTTTGCAGCAACGGCATACAAAGTAGGCAAAAAGAAGGTTTGCGCTAGCACTACATCAAATTTTGCGTCATTATCATTGTATACTTTAACGAACTCCTCATTGCTCAACAGCTTCTCTGCTAGCATGTGATTCATTTTGAACATATTATTTATTTTTGTGTAGAAAGGCTGTCCATCGGACATAAAGGTTGTGAAATCGTAAGCCTTTAATACATCGGAAGCGGCTTGGCTGACATCTATCTCAGTTAGATTGACCAAGTTGGGATCCTTCAACGGGTTTGGAGTGACAACGATAACCTGATGACCTCGCAAGGAAAGTTCTTTCCATATTGGTTGAAAAACTATCTGGTGACTATAGGAGGGAACATGAAATACACCTAGAATACGAGCACAGTTTACTAAACCCCACAGTGTTGGAAATAGCAGCACACATTCTTTCATTTTGTATTCACAGAGCAATAACTATATAACCAATATGCATCACTATCGTACACTGTTTATACTCTGAAGTCGTCGATATAACTGTCTTCAGAAGTAAGCTATTATTCTTAATGAGTTGATATATGATAGCATGGCGATAAGTTAACGGATTTAGTGGCATACGGTACTTAACGGTGTTAACATGTTGGATTACATGAAAGACGATTCAGGAGTAGTTTGGGCAGTTTTCTGGGACTGTAGGATGGATGAGATAAACATATATGAATAATGGATAAAATGCAAAAATGCCCTTGTCATGTTATGATGTGAACAAAATATTTTTTTATATACTTAAGCAGCCACCAAGACTAAGCTTATTTGTCATCGCATTATTGTAAGTGATGGGATGTTAGAAAGAGTTCTATGCTGATGAATGCTCACAGGGTCTAAAAAAGCATCTGGTTTTTTATTACGATTATTCTATTGCGTTGGTTGAAAAAAATAAAAGTTTTTACAGTAGTTCTGCGTTGATAACAACCAGTCGCCATGAGATAAGAAAAAAGCAAGACAATCACTTATGATTAATCATGTAGGTTGTAGATGCTCTCACTTTCTTAAAGTCTTCCGTCATGCAGATGAAAAGATTGTGTAATCAACACACCGTTTCACAAATAAAACTCTTCTTCTTCCACTAATTACTTTTTAATTTTTTATGTTTACAAATCGCGACTGAAATTATGACACATTTATATATAATCCAAACAATAATCAGGCATATTAGAATAGTAATTCCAATAACATCTAATAAGAAATATTCCCACCAAGGTGTGTACAGTGTAGGAGGCCTGAGATGCAGTGCTCCATTGTGTCTGATAACGTACTCGGTCCAGAATATAGCTTTCTCCATATTGCTCATAGGTTGGTCTTGCAAAAAATTTTTCCATTCCTTTATTTTCTGCCTGTACCTGAAAATGGACTCCTATCATCAAAATTATTTTAGAATAAATAGTGCAAGTAATCTTCACGGAGCTATACAAAATTTACGCATAATAAGACCTATATTGAATTGTTCATGTAAAAGCAGGATGTTAATAGATCGTTAGGAAAGTGAATACAAGTCTGGGTTATAAAATATATCAGACTTTTTGACGTTGTCGGAGAGAGACCAAGATGGAAACATAAATATAAGATTTTTATATAAAATATGGAAATATACAGAGTCTGAACGACTAACAACGTAGTACGTGTAAAAAACATCACCAAACGTCAAAGACATTCTGATGAACCTCAAAAACCTTCCATACAATTACCAAATTTTTTTTTGTATATTCGGTACCAAACAGGCGGTTTATAAATTTATGATATCATCATCTGCTATTGGCGAGAAATGTATCATTATTAATCTTGAACTGGCCGTT
This sequence comes from Bruchidius siliquastri, assembly GCA_949316355.1. Lineage (NCBI taxonomy): Eukaryota > Metazoa > Arthropoda > Insecta > Coleoptera > Chrysomelidae > Bruchidius > Bruchidius siliquastri. The sequence goes on along the minus strand of OX438535.1, from coordinate 31,378,738 downwards.
GACTGCGATCACATCAGATTGGGAGCCTAAAGCTAAGTAGAGTTGTTCCTTAGATCACACGTGTTTTCAATTAGTGGCTATTTCAAGTATAGGATAAATTTGACAAATTTAAACATCGGTAACTCTATATTATTTTGTTGTTTATATTTTTTCAAAACTTGATAAATCGGTAACTAAGAGTTGCAAAAAATACAGAATCCTATTCTGAAAACAATTCAGAATGAATCAAGAATAATGGCGTCCGTGAAATTTTCCAGAAACTTTGAGAACATGCAATAAACTAGGTAAGGAGGTATTCTGACAGTTTGTTTTGCTAAATAATACACCGATTTTAAGAATTTGAGTAGCATTACCTACCCTTACTACATATCCATGTCATATCCTTCCCCTAACATAATCAGGATCGCAGAACTTTTTGACTAAACCTTTTTCAAACGAAAAGCTATGAAAGTTGTCAACAGATTGAATGCTTTTCATTTGTCTTCATAACGGGATACCCCGAATATATATTTGTAAGTAATGTAGTAGGTTCAACTCAAAGGGCTGATGAACATATTCTATGAGCAACGACTTCATAATTCAGTTATTTCGAAACAAATCTATGAACTTATTCAAGCTATACTCACAAGTTATTTTTGATGACCTCAAATATAGAGTTCTTAAAAGACGTCGCCGTGATTTTGCTTGGATCTTCCTCGACGCCAATCCCTAATGCTACCACCCTTCTGACGTTCATAGCCTGGTCACCGATGAATGGCATACCTACCATGGGTACTTCAGACAAGATTGCTTCTTCGATGGATTGGAGACCTCCTTGCGTAATGAATAGCTTAACGTTTTGATGGGCTAGAAAATAATAAAACTGCTGTAGGAGCTAGTCGCTGGGTAGCGGCAAAAACAGCTCAGTGTACTCTTGGAACTCTATAAATTCTAGCTTTCGGAAAACTATGCTTCCTTCTTCAGGGCTACAATATTTTAAAAATACAAAATTGAGCAGAAGGAGCGAATTTAACAAGATAAAAAAAATTAATTTGAACATGAGGATGTTGAAAGGTGTTATAACCAGGATAGCAAATCGACAGGCAAATAAAATCGACCACAGTCACATTGATGAACACATTTTTGTTGAATAGTTATATTAAAATAATAATTGAGAGTTAAAACTATAAATTATGAAACTTTCTGCTAGCACCTTCGATATCCATCCTGCAAGACTCTCTTCTTTTGGCAGTTTTGATTCATCGTTCAGAATCTTCACTGAGTTATAATCATTGGTATGATTGGTTTCACGAACCTGTGTAACCAGATCACATATTTCAGGGTGTAACCTGGCGTCACTGTTATGCAAAATTAACCTTCATTTTGATGATCCTATACGTATCTTGATACAATCGCTACATGGAATACTATCGTTGAACTATGCATTGGAACTTTGTTATTAGGTTTCCTAAAATTATTATTAATTGTTTAAGTAGATTTTGAAGCAATATTACAGTTAAACCTATTACTAGTTGTAGCAATTTGCTTCTAATTTGTTCCACTTTAAATGGTGAAATAACTTACAGGCGTTGTTTTTCGATGGAGAGTTCGAAACACATAGTTTATAACGATGTCCGCAAATCGTCTATAAATCCCTACACGTACCTAATACTTCTCTTTGAGGAAACCATTTTCTATAAATGATATTCTCCGTTGTTTGTGGTATGTCGTCATCTTCCCACTTCCAGAAAATCGTGTATGGTATTTGAGACAACACCTCAGCTATAGTTTTTCGAATATGTGGAGGCAAGTGTGCACTTTTGACATTACTACCCAAACTAAAGTACACAGCGCCAGTTTTGGCATCGTCCAATAAGCATTGAAGATCCTAGAAGAGAAGAGTACTTGGTGTTTCGTTTTAATTTGTTATATTTATACATAATGTGATAGAGGCTTACAAAATAATCGCCATATAAGAATTATTTATATTTGCTAATGTAGTAGCAATATCGCGTGGCATTGCAGTTGCGCCTTTGGCTGGTGATTTCTCTCTCACCCTCTCTCTCTCACTGAGTTGCTACAGCGGTATATATTTAAAAGTCAAACGATACAGAGATCTGTTGTTACCCAGGCATAAAAGCGCTCAAGTACATTTGGTGAGCATTTGTCACATCATACACATTCAATGAGACGAGAAATGGGGATCATTCGATTTGCATCATCTGATTATCGATATGAATATGGATATTGATGCCGAGTTACTGTTACACTGACAAGAAAAGTTGAAGATATCAGGTTCGATTTCTACTTGTACGAAACATTTTTTCTAGGTTTTACTCAGTTTAGATTCTGCCATTATCCTAGATTTTTGTCGGTTGATTTACTGTCCTAATATCAAGTATTTGAAATCTATTTATTAATTTATTTACATAGTATGGGTGGATTTGGTAATTGTATCTGTAAGAAACGTACTTTTCTGATAGTTTTATGTAAGTCAGGACCATGAAATAAAATTCTTAATTTTGGCCAAAACATTACATTTCGTCAATAATATAGAAATTCAGAGCATTAGAAAAATGTGGTTCCTACTGTTTCCACATCTAAAACAATTAATTTTATTTCATAAACACAAACTTGTATTTTTAGAATTATCTTATATTGTTTTCAAAAATACACATCAATGACTGTATCATAAACATTGTATTGGTTGAATCTTACAGATTAAAAAGTCTGTATCTCGGAAGAGTGACGCAGCTTTGTCGACAAATTTAGTTAAATATTCCGTTGAATTTTGTACAACAAAGGCAAGATGCTTAACACAAACGCCATTATAGTTTGTCTAATCAAACTATGCAGTTTTAATACTACCTAATAGTTCAATGGCAATTTTTTAAGAATTGTGTATAATAATATATTATTTTCTACAATTTGACCTAATCCTCATAGAAGACATTGATCAAGGTCTCAAAACTTCAATAAAAGTGGTTTGGAATTCCATTCGTTTGAGAATTTATGCATCTCAAAATGTTTTGATTGATGTGGGGCAAAATGTTGTGAAACGCAAAAATATTCAGTGGATGTTCAAAGCAGTGTTATGGAAACATCTACAAATTCCCAACAACAGGTCAAAATTGTTTGCGAAGAAAATGACATCACCCATATGCTTATACTTATCATGTCATATTCATTACAAAATTCACCCAATAATCGGAATGAATAAAATGTTGTTATTGCATAATAATATACCTGTATTATTTTGTTCAATTTGACCCAATCCTAATAATACACATTGAATGAGTCCAACGTTGTTTGAGAATATATAGATATTACCAATATGTTTATACATACCTTTGGTAGCGATTTTAAAGGTTCTATATGCATAAAACCTAATGGAACCACTGTGGGAACATGTGGTCGTGGACCATAAATAGCCATGTTTGTATTGATAAGCAATAAACTAACATTTCTTCCTATGTCTCCGAGATAGGGTAATCCATCCCCTAGATACTTCTTAGAGATCAGGTCTGCTCTTGGTATCACTTCAAAATTATAGTAATAAAGTAACCACAATGTAAAGTAAGTACTATACAGTTTTTCTTTCAAGTTAAGTCGACCAACGTATGGGAGGTTCATATCAGCATACAAAACTGGATGGATCATGTTTCCTACTGATTCGTGTGATGCGGTTACTACACCTAAGCTCGACATCCCTGAAATTGATATCAAATACAACACAAGTAGTCATTATAATTGGCTTTTCATATTTTAGTGGATATGATCAAAGCATATATTGTTGTCACACATTTCTTTATATTCAATAGTGACATCACATTGACACAATTTGGTTTCATGGCTACAAACCCCTGTAATCTTTATGAAACACGATGTTTTCTTGGAGAAATCACCACTTCACTTCGGGAAAGTACTAATTATATGATAGCTGAAGCTAATAATGATTGACCTACCTATTACTGGGACATTGAATCTTCCAGCAAGGCTATACATCCCAGGATGTAGCGCTTCTGAAATCAGTAAATCAAATTTTGCATGCGGATCTGTATACAACTTTTGGAATGCCTCATTTTGAAGGATGGCCTCTTGGATCTTCTCGGAGAGCTCGTAGAAGGCAACCATAATTTGGCTGGTGTGCATATCCTTGGACATCGTGAATTCAATGGCATCGGAAGATGGTAGAATATCAACGATAGAACTGACGTCGATTTCTGTGAGGTTTACCAAGGACTTGTCTCGAAGTGGATTTGGTGTAACTATAGTCACTTGATGACCCCTTTTGGTGATACGGAGAAGTTAGTATCCAGAAGCATGTAATTGTGTTTGGGATATGGAGATTAAGTATTTGATGTGTCAACTCCAAGCCTCAACTGCTTATTGGACTTGTTAAATATATTACCTTATAGAAAGTTCTCTACACAATGCTCGATATACAACTTGATGACTTAAGGATGGAAACTGGAAAACCCCTAATATTCTGGCACTATCAACAGCTATTAGAATGAAAGACAGATACACTACACTTTGAAGAAACATTTTGGAAACTTGGGTCAGGCAGGTTAAAAAATAACGTTAAACGGATATACAGAGAAAAAATCTACTAAGGATTAATCCGATGCTATTGTAGCAATGAATTTCATTGACTAAACAGTAGACTTAACGTAATCCCAAAATAGTTACATGTTATGAGTTGTTTTGGCTGGTATTTTCAATGTAAAATTATTGCAAAATAGGTACTAAAACCATAAATATTCGAAAACGAATAATCACTGTATTCAGAAAATATTACAATACTTCCTTTGTAAACAATCCAAATATTTATCAAGCGAATTAACTGACCGAGTCCGGTAAATGAGTCAAGGATTGATAAGACTGATAAAATAATGATATGAACAAAATGCATCTTTTTTGCAATTATGATCATCCGGTTGAACTCGAGCATCTTCTCTAGTGGTAAGAGTAGACGTCCTGCATTATAACGAGCGTGATTTTCTTATTCAAGGTATTTGTGACTTGATGCAATTGAGCGACGGCGACGCTTGAATTATTGTTTTAAAATAATTATATGGGAACATACTTTTTGATTGAAAAGTTTATTAATCTCAGGTTCTAAAGCAACACACTGTTCAAGTTATGGTAACATTGTTATCTCGTACAGAGAGACAGACATACTACAGTGGTGTAAGTTCTCAAACGTATCCTAGTTTCTCTTCTGGGTCATCTAAAATTTGCTATGACTTCTAATTGAATATCCATGCCATTGATACCATAACTTCACTAACGATATTACAAATCCAATTATTATTTGCACTTTGAGAAAGGCTGCTAAGACGGCCGATATGTTGGTAAGGTTATTTTGTTAATTGCGTGTGGTCTTAATTAACGGTCAGTACATGTATAAGTATTTTGTTTTACTATATTCTTCCCATTCTCTGCCGTATGTTATTACTATCATGAGCAGGAATTCGAGAGAGAGTTCCTGCACTATAAAATACAACTATTTTCAAAATACTGACATTCAGATTCTTAATATAAAGTAATAAAACTAGAATTATAAAGCCTTTTATGTTCCTTTAGCTTTACCATATCAAGATCCATAAAAAAATAACATGCCTCAATGTACAAGTAAAAAATATGAACCACCTTAGAGAAAGCTCCTTGCATAGTTTCCGATAGACAATTTGATGACTCCGAGATGGGAACTGGAAAACTCCTAAAATTCTTGCACCTTGAATCGCTAGTGCTACGAATGACAGAAGCACTGCACTTATAAAATACATTTTGGACCACTCATATAAGTCAGATAAATAATGTTAAACACACAGCGATAACCTATTTTAGTATATCTATATTGTAAACAAGACTGCCAGTTATTAAGAGTTAATGGAATAGATACAGATACATAACAATCTTCTTTTGGGTGATAATAATGATACTTATATAGTATATCATGACACGGAGACTGAATCTTGGATAATTTTTGTTAAGCACAGAGAATAACAGATGAGTATTCCAAGTAGTATTATTATGATTTCTCATTTCAAGATGATTATTACTACTTAGTGATTCTGGACTTGGAGATCGACTAGCATTGATAACAGAAATGTCACTTAGACGTGCCCTGTTTGATCTTAATATAATAGTTATGCTTGCTCTGCATGTATACGAGGAGTCCTCATTAATAATTATACTACTAAACTAACCGAAAGAATATATTGACCTGGTAGTTTCCTGCAAAACACAGGTCGAACTTTGAAACCAATAATAAAATAATGAAATTATAATCAAAAATACTAAACTAGTATTATATACGAATTATATGATAAGAAAAAAAAAAATAGTCCTGTAGATTGACTCTGTGAGGGTTAGGATTTTGTCTTAGAAAATATTCCTTGGTATAATGAAATTCCTTTACAATTTAAAGTATAGAAACATACTGTATTTCTTGAAGCTTATGTGGGATGCTATTATCGAGCGACATACGTGTAAACACTATACAGGATGTTGATTCAAGCAATTTTTAACTGACATATTGGATGACACATGTAGATTGTAGGTGTAGAACTTGATGAAACTCTTCCATCATTCAGATAAGAAATTGTGTTTAGTCCAAGATTATCACAAATCCAGTGACGCGTTTCGATCAATATTTAAATCATTGCTAATGAATCAAAAAGTTTTATTTGCGAAACAATCTTTTTATCTGCATAATGCAAGAGATTCATCTAGTAAGAGCATCTACAATCTACATTGATTAACCATGTTTTCAACTTTGGATCGTGAGAATTGAAACAAATAGTGAATGATCATTTTACACCATTTCATATCCATTGATCGCCCCAAATCACTTATTATTTATTATAAGCTCTACTTAATTCAAAATCAAAATGTCATAGTTATCCAGAGGGATACCAATTTAGGATGTTGCAAGACGTAATATAAAATACCTATTGCAGTATACTACCGGCTTGTTATATACGCCCATGTACCGGTTTAATCACCATGCTCGAAGATCAAAGACACACAAGATGTTGTAACAAGTTCGCGGAAAACGCGAAGTGGACTATGAAAGTCATACTAGCTACAGATGACCATTTAATAATAACACAGTCAAGATAGGAACCACATACAAGAAGAGATGTCTTAGATTTCTTGGCTAAGAGGTACTTAACAGTTTTATCCCTTCAAGGAATAAAGGCTTGGAGGTAGAATACAAATACTGGAGTACCAGGATTGCTATGAACATGTTGAAAATATCTTATTGGTATTAGTTTTGAATTAATTAGCTTTCACATAATAGAGAAAAACGTCTCATGAATATCATTATTTTCAAGTTGGGTTGTGCATGTTAACTAATGTTTCAATACATAATTCGCATTTAGAAATCCGAAAAAGAAGACCCAGTGCGGGATTCGAACCACGCTTCTTCCGATTGCCGATCGGACGCTCTAACCAACTGAACCAACTGGGTAGCTGGTCAGTCCCTAAAGCCATTCTTCCGAATTTCAAACTGCGCGCGCTGTTCGTATCTCGAGGTGCAGCAGCGCCAGTGTTTGGGTTGGTAAACATCTCCTACCGCGATTACTGACAGCAGACTATTATACATTTTATTTTCTTTCATTACGCGTTTTGATTTATATTTAAATCATTGTCGGACTGTCAGATTTGACTACCAACAAGGCTACCCCCAGATTGCTGATATTTTTTGATAAACTTGTTCAGCATAATATGTGTAAATATTACCGTTTTCTTTCTTATTTTATGGTTGCAAAATATTTTTTTCGTACAAAAATTGGGTAAACTTCACCTCCGTGAATATTTATACAACGACTGGATAATAAAACAGAAAACCTTTCAAGTACAGAGCAGTGTTAGTCAGCTATTAATGGTTCGCTATTATAATTGAGAGATTGATGCAATGATTGGTACTCCGCTCTGCTCTGGTCAAATGGAAGTAATTTTCTTGTGATATCCAAGAAGGTAATTATTATTTATTGAGAAGCAATTTTGCACAATTTTTATAAAATAAATATGCCTTACTGAGCGCTGTTTAATAGCAGTTCACAATTCAATAGCATTATCGAGCAATTTTATTAGGTGATGCGGTCAAATATACTCACCAACTCAAAAGATTTAAAATATTGAAAATAAAGGTGGGAAAAGACAAGGTATTTATTGGTGATTAAAGAAATATTATCATAAATTGGTTGTGGTGTTCTTTTATCCTCACTTCTTCAATGTACAACAGAGATAAAGCGTTTTGAATTCTGATGTTATTACGATTCAATTCCTGGTCCCAATAGTAGAAGAATTTTTTATTGAGTAGTAACTTTTTGGGCTATTTCAAGAAAGGTCGGTTTTTTGGTAAATCAAAATTTTTACTGTTCTTTCATCTTCTGAATAATCTTTACAATTTTATCACATTTTTTCTGCAGAGCATTGAAAATCTCATACAAGGCGTGTTTCTTAGTGGAAGGAATATTGCTTACATCAATATATAGATGTAATATATCATCAATTATCGAAAACACGGTTTCTACAAGTATACCCGGAGGCAAAGACAGTCAAAAGTCAAAAAGACCAACAGAGTTTCATGGAGTGCCGAGTTGTATGCATTTGATATATCGGCAGCTTTCGATTGGGTGTGGCATGAGGGGACTTCTGATCAAGCTTGGTGTTTATGAGATGCCTCCGTGGCTAATAACGATTGGAAAGTTTTCAGGAACGGCATAGCGGCATTAATGGTGATGTATTCACCATTAATGCCGCTATTTTCAGAGATATGTCCCCTTATTCGAACTATTTGGAATAACATCTAATCCAGTCAACAGATTTGCAGCAGAGAAGCATTCTATATCCTGCATGGAACCAGGCTAACGATCTCAATCATGTCTCTACATTGCGGCAGCACAATGCCATGCAGGTCAGCGAAGATATCTGAATACCATTCTAGTGGGATCAACAAATCAAGATTAGTTAATTGCATGCAAGACCAGATTGCAGGTATGTGAGAGGTGTAACAGCTTTCAATACTTGTGTCACTCTCATTATGCTTCTGGAGCATAACCCATGTTAAAACACACCTCCTGGTACGGCCATGTTGATGAAATTGATAGGTGGATGTCCCAGAAGTTGGTCGTTCTCTTCCGCTTAGAATAAACCATTTTTGTAATTTTGCTGCATGTGTGAGGATGCACTTAGAAGCATCACAAAGGATCTCCGAAATTTGAACCGTTCAAGATCTGCCACTACTCTACAACGAATACTAGGGTCCAATGGGCTTATACTGACCAAGTTGAATTTCTCTCATGAGGTTTTTTCTAAGTCAACTTTCTGGAGAACTTCGGGGTTCTGGAATGAGCTGCTAAGGACTTTATTTCTGGACTGTTATAGTTTACAGCATTTATGAGAAATGGAAATAGACCATCTTGCTCAGTGTTTTTGTCTGCCTTAGTGAGGAGTTATATATGAGAAAGATACCTTATGTGTTCGTCGACAATATTTATTCAATTCGGAGGTATGCTATCTGAATCCGACATTGTATTTTTGACATCATAAATCACTTTTTTGGCATTATGAAAGTTTGTACAGTTTGAATTATTCCATTTAAGTCATCCTCTTTTGAGATTTGTATATTATGGATGACACAGTTAGAATAATGTGCAACCAAAGTTACATAATACAATTGCATCGCAAGTGAGACGAGTATTGATTAATAAAGTATCAACATATAATTAAGACAATATAATTATGATCCAAGTCGTGTCATTCTCATTTCTACAATGATAACGTTACATTCATTGTTACGACAATTTGATTCAATCTACTTATAAGCCCCTTCTCCTCTTAGTTTTGGGACGAAATAGGTGTATATAATTCCATTCAGACATAAGTCTTCTCTATTTAGAAATATATGCAACTACAGTGATATCACTATTGAAATGCAGAAATTTTTGTTCCTGCTAAGTTACTTGGGTAAGCAATCTTCAATCTATCTATACAACGGTGCTTTACCTTACATTTGGAATTCAGAACAAAACCACATATACCACAAAGGAGATAAGATTTTCAAAAGGAAAGTCCAATATTCTGAATTAATATTTCTTTTCTGATTAACTACTCATTAAATTGTGACACAGCCTCGGTAAGGGAGAAACCTCAAATTCTCTCCAGGTTTCATTATATTCTGCTCTTGGAGTCCATATGATGTTGGCTTCGCGACATTAATGAAATTAGAATGTTTTATTTTGCAAATTCCTTACTCCCGTGTTTTTGTGGTAATTTTAGATTTATCGGAAATGCGAATGAGTGTACCTTAACATGTCATTCATACTAATCTGTGATATGCAGGTTTTTCAAATTTGTGCATTTGATAAAGGTCGCCGTGGGAGCAAAAACCTTAGCGAAGATCGTTCAGTTTTTGAATATTGTCTGTTCGTAACACCAATCATACAGATTAACACACAGGACAACACCAAAAAATATGGTTACAGTATGTAGTACATCTCGTAGGAAGACTTACTCCTATAGTGTACATAATGAAAATGCATAGTTAAGATTAAGATTGAAGTGAAAACCAATAGACTCTTTATAAAGGATTTAATGATTCATGAATTCACTCGCAACAATTTTTGTCTTCCTATCATGACTTTGATGATTAAGTTCTAGTACGTTAAATGTATGTACAAATAAGTGATTAAGATTGACGATTGATTATTGACTGTAGTACCGATTATTATTATAGTGAACTCGACCAACTTTATTGAAACACACGAACAACGAGAGTTGCATAACATATACTTATTTATGGACGCTCATTTGAGTACGTCTTGATTGAGAATTGATTGCAATAATTCATAGGCGGAGATAAATTTCATCATTGCAACAAAGTTACCCAGCATACTGAAAAGAACTTAACGCTTGTCTAATACTTAATTACTCTATCCAAGCTGTGGGCACTTTCGCCGAAGACCTATTGGTAGCTGATGATCAAGAGAAAGAAGGCAGCGCTTTTCCTTACCCCGCACACGCATACCCAAAGCTATTTTCCTTCGAATATGACGGTACAGATATTGATAGTCCGCTTACCAAGTCGGAAGCCAGTGGTGCAAGCTTTGCGGAATACGGAGTGAAGAGAAACTATGCTGTTGTGGCTGCACAGGTATGTTGGATTTTTGTTGTTCATTGGAACATTTAATGATACTATAATACTTGAAAGTCTATGGCATGATCCATCTTGAAGGGCAAATAGATAGTTCATGGTAACAGCGTGAGAAGTATCTATAAATTTACATGATCCCATTTTTCTATTTTCAGAATGCCAAGACGGCAAAAGTCGCCCTATCTTCCAAACTGTCTATCGTCTCATCATTGAAATACCAACTGGCATCAGCACAACGCCGGCTCCACGACGAAACTGATCAGTACCGCCAATCAGAAGCAGCTGCTCAATGGGCTCAACAAGCTTCTGCCAAAGCGCACGCGCAAGTCCACGAACTGACTCATGCATTGGCAAGTGCGCAGGCTAATGCGCAGAAAGCCGACTTGGCTGCATCCGAAGCAGGAAGGGTCGCAGCTGGGCAAAAGGACATGGTCTTCCAGGCGAAGCAGTTGGTTGGGAATTTGGTCGCAGAGCTGAAGCTTGCGCTTGCGCAACTGTTGGAGACGGGAGCCTCTGCGAAAAAGGCTCAGGCTGCAGCTGAGGAAAGTTATGCTTTCGCTAAACATGTGTATTAATTGTCAATACAAATTTTATTACAGTTAAGATCGTGTCTTTCTCATTCTCAATTAGATGGTCATCACACAGAATGCGAAGTTGCTGTCAAAATAGCATTTAAAGTGATTACTTTTTGAGAAGATCACAAAGAATATTTCTGAGCCTGTAAATATCCATTGTAATCAGTATTATGTCAGTCATGTCCATGACATGTAAGGTTATTTTCTGGATTGATTTGAGGAGCGTTTAATCTGGGCCTTGTAGAGTAGTAGTAGCTGCAACCATGGACAATTTTTTGCAATGAAATTATCAGTAGCGGTAACATGGTTATGCTAGGACATATTATTGTTGATATTGAGCCCCCGAAATTTGATAAAAGATGACTCCATCTTCACGGTTGGAAGACTAATGATGGTTTTCCTTTTCCATAGATTCGTTGATCTGTTATTTAATGTTATTTTCACCAGTTACAACAGTTAATAAATATTGGTACCTATCCACCATAGCGGCATAGACCCAGTGGCAAGCTTGAATACAGAATAGTTCGTTATTAATTTATAGCGTATGACTGAGCTGTTATAAGAAGCAGTAGTCTGCCTAGTCCGTATAGTAAGCTCGGATAGTTCCGGAATCATAGGTAAGAGCTCTCTATGACAGTCCTCCTCCTTCTGGATCCGTCCCTGTTGCGGCAATTCGTTTATAGCCTGTACGGGTACATTTTGTTTATGGTGATTCATAATGATGAATTGCATTCAAAACTAGAATCGCCTAGTCAAGAAACAATAAAGCCATTAATTTAGATAATTTTGCCCATCCCCCATTATTATAAACGTATATATGTACCATTTTGTTCGACCTCCCTCGTGCAATAGAAATCATAGCTGTAATCTATCGTTCTGTATTAAATCTGCATGAACACCGAACCAGTTACTCAACAATACTTTCGTTCTCATTATGGTTGGTAGAAAATGGTTAATCTAACAAAAAAGTGTACGTTTGAGAGCAGGAAAGAGGTCGTAAGTCTAAGACTGTAAAGGAATCTGATCGAAACGACGACCGCTTTACTTATTTGTAGTACCCCTTCGAGGCGTGTATGCGGTCAATAAGGATCTATGAACATTTTTTTCACCTGCAGTGATAGGAAGTGTTGGTCGAACGTACGCGTTTAATGCGTTTTACGATCTTGCATTAATAATTGAAGTACTAGTTTCACGCTAATCAGTACAGTCCAACCATTTTGTTGCGTTAGAGCTCTAAATGTATGTCCGATAAAAATGGAGTCAAGTCGGTTGATATACTTTCACGCAATGGAATTAGTATGGAAATAAATCAAAATTTGAAACTGTGGATCGTTATTGAACATAAAAAAATCAAAATCCCTGATACTTTGTTATTTTCCAAATATTGTACCTTCCAAAAATAATCATGTATACGAATATTGCCAAAACTTACTTCAAAGGGAATAATACCCTTGAAATCCGTTCGAAATACAATTGTTGGATACTCACTGCACGAGGAATACATAACTGCCTCATCAATCCACACTAAACTATTAATTCTTAAAAATAAATGACGATAACTCCGTACTAACTGCACAGATTTTATAAAACTATATTGTCGTTCTTGCCATGTTACTTTAAAATTTATAGAGGAGTCAAGAATCACAGGACAAATGACGTTGGAAATGAGTTACATGATTTTTTGTAAAGTCCAAAAAAAGAATGTCTCATTACACACTTTCGCGAGTTAAATTTTTCCTCTGGTCATCGTACGTTCTGGTCATCACAGCGCATGTCATTCGCAATCAAATACATCCAAAATTCGTGAACCTGGGCCGGTCAGTTTTCGCCTAGCGCAAGGCCAGATACGTCATCGTGCTATAACATATTATTGTGGATGCCTTCGTAATTTAGTTTGATAATATACACACACTGACCAACATACAGACAAACCGACTGAAGAGAATATTTATTTTCGTGAAGTATACCGTGAACTGTCACAAAAAAGTATTATCTTGATTTCTCAACTACCTGTCGCATTGGAAGTTTTAAGAGAAGTATCACTTGCACTTTCCACACATACGTTAACGATAATTTCCTATACCCATATACGTAGTGAACGTGAATGCAAATGTGATATAATCACGAAAAGAACGGAAGTCCTATGAATAGATATCTCATGAAAATAGTTATTACTTGTTTAATTTTGTGTAGTGAAGGTTTGCCTTTTGTGACACTGTATTATCTCGATTTTGAGTGAACTTTTGGAGGGATATTTATGTAGATGATGATAAACAATCAACTAGCCAATAATTGGAGTTATTTGTGATCACACAAAGCTGCACTGGCATATCGACTACTTTCGCAGACTTATTTAAAGTACATATTATTTATAATTATTGAGCTATGATTTTGAATAGACAACTAAGACGGTAATATTATGTCTTGTTTGAAATTGTGACCTCGCCACGATTAGCATTAGGGAATGTTTGAGTGTACAGCAATGCATTTGTATTGTCGATTAACCCAAAATGGGAGTAACTGCAAATCTTGGATCCAGAAATACCACGTTGACTGTATTAGCAGGATATTAACCTCCTCGACATCAATATGACATATTTTGTATCCGAAAAGAAGTGACTAATCAACCTCAAAATAAACTTGATTAAACGATTAATCTGTAGTATTCTGTAGGTTTAGAGAGTGCTGATTATATTCTTTGCTGTATCATTTTCAACCAGACTGGGTTATAGTCTACTCAGGAGTTTATGATCCTTGAGTTTGAGAATCAATTGGCGCTATGAAAATATTACAAACAGTATCCAGGATAACTGTTTGTTTTCACACCGAATCCACGCTTCTGTTCATTATGGTGTTTTTTATATACAGCTGTGATGAATTTTTGCTGTTGATACATCCGAAATAAAAGAAATAATGTTTCGCCAGCTCAAAATTCCAATGCTGCCTCTTCTATGAGAGAATAGTTCAACATACAATAGTTCTATTTCAAGAACACGACTTAATAACATTTGAGATCAACTAAACAAGAATAAGGAAGCAAGGAGCAAAACCTTATGGTGCATCTGTAGGTTTGGTAAACATTGATGGGATCGTCATAGACATTCGTAGGAACTTTTTTTTAACCATGGCCAATCAGACTGGGTTACAGTTTTCTGAGGAAGACAATCATAACTTCACTTTATATGGGCAGATTCTTCGATCCTTTCGTTCTCGTATTTTGGTACCTATTCCCATGTTACCCTGTGATCCGTTTTCAAAGCATTTTCACTGAGTTGGTTGGAACAATAAGGAACCTACGACATCCGAATAATGGTATGTTATATTCGTGTAATTAGCTTCGACTTGTAATATCGTAATCTGTAATTGTTGTTTATCAATCGGAATCACTCTCTTCCCTGCTGCCTTTGCAGCATCTGTTTGCTTCTCCCAACGGCACGTTGAATACCCTCCACATTAAAACATAGAGGTGAAATTCCAATTTTCGCATTTATTGGTCATTTAATAAAACAGGAAGTCAAATTATCACATTTATTCATAAAAAATATATTACAAATTTTTTCCTATACACGCGAGCCACTTAGTGATGGCCATGACCATGACCATGCTGGTAGTAATCACCTCCAGCAGCTTCCGCATGTGCTGCTCCTTTTGCGCCAGCTGCAGCTACTGCAAGACCAGCAGCAGCCGCGTTGGATTGCGCTATTTGAGCTGCCTCAGCTGCTTTGTAAGCCGATCCTTCCGTTTCTTGCAAATCAGCAAGAGCTGACTGCAGTTGACCGATGATTCCTGCTACCTGCAAACATGGAATGTTTACATTTAGCTGTGATATATTCAAATTCAATGTTCAAGCTATAATCATACATCAATTTACCTTTTATATATATCTCCATGTGATTATGTTCAATGTTTTATTAAGCTACATAAATATGAATGCAAAATTTAGCATGTCTATCTGGATGGAGTTCTCATACCAACTTCTATTGTACTGTTATATATAAATTGTCACACATATAAATCACAGCAATAAATAGAACTCAGTGAAATGAAATCCAATTTTTCGTTTGGCAAACAATCAATTATTAGTAACTTTTTTTTATATTTTAAGCACTAGCAAGCTCATTTTACCAGAATATGGACTGTTATCCAATAACTACTATAATTTTGGTTCAATTAATCACCCCTAAAAAACGCAACAATTCGTAGTAAATATAACTTTGTAAGGTGGAGTTTCATGTAGATAAAACATCTTAATAGTATTCTGCTACCGCGATAGGTAAATAAAATAAAGTTTAAAGGTACTAAATTGAGAAATTGCGCTAAATTCAATGTCTGAGTAAAGAAGCTGAGATAAGAGACCTTCTACCAGACAGTTCGTTGCAGCAGGATTCATTATTGGTATTTTAAATTTCAATTAATTTGGTTAATTAGAGAGGTGGCCCTGCTAAGTCAAACTAAAATATTTGGGGACAAATACCTAGTATAGTATAACTCTTGAATTCTAAAATCTCTTTAGTCCAAAAGTTGTTAGTAAACATGTGTTAGCTATGTACGGATTCCGGATCCTGATCATTCAACAAATAATGACACATTTGGACTAAGCTCAAACTGAATACCTTCTGTTTGGCTTCGTTGACCATTTCATGCTGAGAAGCGGCTGCATTCGCAGTTTCAGCTGCGGCATGTTCCGCCTTCTGGGCACCACCTTGAGCATTGGCTAGAGCCGCTGAGAGAGAACCGAGCAATCCTTGAGTTTGCTGAGCTGCTTCATGAGCTGCAAGCGCAGCAGCTTCCATCTGGTGATATTGGGAGATCTCTCCCTGGAGGCGGCTCTGGGCTTCGATTGCTTGGCGTTTTAGGTTCTGGACGATCGCTTGTTTGCCTACCAGAGCAGCTTGAGCAGTCTGGGCAGCCTGAAATTACGACAGATTTAAATCACTGTGAGTCAAACAGTCATTACAAGTGAAGAACATTTGGACACCTAAAAATTCCTGCGTTTCATCAAACACAGCATTATCTATTCCAGTTTTTGTGGATACTGTCTGTGATCTAACATAAATAAATCATCACCCACCCCTAAAGCTGCGCTGGCCAAACTACTCTTGATACCGTAGGCAGCCTGACTACCCTGCGTATGTTGATTCTGTACAGCGTTCTTCGCCTGAAGAGCACTGCTGTGTGCCAAGCTGGTCAACTCTGCCCCATTAGAAGAACTCTTCCCGTCATCATAAGCCACAGCTCCATGATGATCGTAGCCACCAGCAGATTCGTAGCTTCCATGGTCTGCTATTACAATGTGATGATGTGAGGCTTGAACTTGCTGCTGAGGAACTACGTGAGAGACTGTGCGTTTGCCTGCTGATACGCATGACACTGGAATCAGGAAAAAAAGTTATATGTAGGATAGTGACCAAGAAAAACCTTGATTGAGGCAGGTGGTGAACACAATAACGGCTGCTAAAATTGAGTAGATGACTCAGAGAAATTTATTTTTCCGATAAAGTATTGACGTATTTTTTCTTTTTGTCAAATTCCAGAGGTGTTACATATTTTATAAACTGTGACGTCAAAAAGTAGAAAAGGATCGTGTCATTAGTTCCTGCAATATTTTCACAATCTGACGATAGGAAACCTATTAGGGTAAATCGGAAGATTTGGCGCTCCAATGTCTATGAAGCTGTGAAGCCAGATTGTATATTTGCGTACACATATTAATGAACTCAAAACCATGTTAAGGGTAGTTGAACTGGAAAGTAGTAGACTCGCATTTTCGTTTTTATAGAGATTTAAATGACACGGCGAAGGGACGATCTCAAACATTATTTTTATTCCTCTTTTACCCTTTTTTCACTTGATAACTGACTAAGGATACATACCAAACATAATATATCATTATTGTATAGATAATCAGTCAGCAGCCTCATTGTAAGGGAAATAATATCATAGCTGAATGTTTGCTATGTGAACACAGAATATCAGGTATTCCTAAATTGGATAACGCGTGCGGCTCTGTATCTCTTAATCAGTTTGAGCGGTAAGTTTAGAGCCCTAAAACTGCAATAATACAATCCAAGAGTTTGTGCACGCATTTTATTAGTAAGACGAAAGTGCCATGAAAATCTATTGGATTCCATTTTTATTATAAGGAAAGATTCGTTTAGTCTAGGTAATTGTTTTAAGACTTTGTACCGACTATTATGAAATTTATCAATAGAAACTTTTTATTTTCGATGCCATGCATTATTTTATCTTCATAAGTTAATGATAACCTACGTAAATGAATTCTGGCGCCCAGCTGAACTTGTCTGAGTCTATTATATTATAACTGTTGCTTTATTTTCCTCGTTATCAAATATCTCTCTACAGTGCCAATATCTATATCTTATTTTTTATTATTATTATTATCACTACTAGGATCACTACTACATTAGATCGTAAGTGTTATAAAGATTTATCATACTACTCACCAACATATAAACTCAACACGAAAATCCTGAGCATCGTAATAGCTGAAAATGAATAATAAAATCATTTAGCAAATGTGTTTTAGATAGGGATTTTTACGAATCACTATAGTTTTTGGTTGGGTATACAAATTGGAATATCATATTTCATGATATTATTGTTATATACAGTTAGTTCTTATTTATAGCGTAGCTGGGATAATACAATTATTGTTGTTGAGGAGTTGATTATTTTATTGTAGAGTAGGTTTTCATAAAGATATTGGTTAGATATTAATTGCTCAAAATTCGATAAACTTGATATGTTTCGTAGCAGTAACTAATTCTGATATTATCATCAAATAAAATAACTAAAAGTAGTATTTTACGATCATTTGACGGGTTATACATCCTATTTAGTTTTTGTGAATAAAATAGTAAGTAATTTCTTGTTATAAGTCAAAAGGTGATTTCAGTATTAAATATAAATTTATATTTCAGATTTATTCTTGACTCAATGTAATGACGACTTCATCAAAATTTGAGAAAACTTAACTCATCTTTATATTTTGAATTTATGGCTTTCATGATATCACTTTTCTTTAAAAACTCAGCTATATACAAAAATAACTCGAAAGAAAACTGTATTGTTGATTTTTTAATGATCACATCAAATTTAAAGAAAATCGGCTTCCAAAGATTCTCACCATAAGAAGCGTCGCGTTACTGCTATTAAATATATCAACTATAATCGGTAGGACTTCTGAGTGATTAATAAAAAAGCATTTTTCATTAAAACTTCGACCTGTTTTTTGCAGCAAGTTGCGATATATGTTTGTATAAACTTAAACACTCAATTTTAAGTCATCACTTATAATATACCCCATATATCTTTAACAATACAAATCTTAGTTTTAATCCCTACTGAAGACCTTGTTAATTTTGAGATAGAGATGCTTCAATTTACTTTCACAGCGGTATCAACAATTGTTGCACTGTGAAACACAATATTTTTCAAAAGATTGCAAAAATAACCTCCAACTACGAATGGAACACCCTGACTGCCTAAACGCTGAGACTCACTTTCACGCGCAGCCACGATGTACATGCAAGAAACTGTGGTAAAAGATGGTAGGACACCACTAAATATTTTTTGTCCATCTGAATGGTTATATAGACGTTCTCCAGCGGGGTGGGGCCCTCCCCACACGCATTCTGTTCTAATTCTTATGGACAAAAAACGGCCGTAAAGGCATGATTTGCAGCCTTCGCAAAATTCGCTAAATTGGATGCTACTGACCGTAACGTGGACGTAGGGAATCGAGCGAGATTTTCTTAATAACGATGTAGAACAGACATACTCTAATTAGTTGATCTGCCGAGTCATTCTCCATAAATGTGGAAGTTGGACTAAATAGATCGTAAATGCCTTTACTCTATAGTGATTTTTTGCTGTTTCTGGAAATGTTGAAGTTGAGTTTCTGCAACAGTTTAACTACTGAACCTTATCTTATGGTTGTACATTTTCATTTGAACTGATCATTAATGAAAACCACATATGATCAATGAAAGCACATTATCCACGTTTTGGCTGACTCAGTAGCCTTTTTTTTGAAATTACGATGATGATTCACATTGATCGATCGACCTTCAGCAGGATGATAGTTTTGTTTTCAAATTAGAACTTCTGAATTACTTTGGGATGTTCTTATGCAGACTGGTAGATTTGTACTGTTGATGAGTCCAAAATGGGGTAAACGATGCATAGTTACATAAAAAATGAGATATAGCGGAAAATACAACAGTTTTTATTCCCAGGGTAACGAAAAACATTTCCCCTCATTTCGGATACAGGAAGTAATGAGAAGAAAGCATAGTGACAGAAGCTTCGTTCGGTTGGCAAAATTAAATTGAATTTTTTCTTGGAGCATACACAAGGTTGGGCCCCATAATAAAATCTGATCAAGTTTCTATACTACACAGCGAGGATAACAATTTCAAGAGTATGGTCAGAGAGTTGTTTGAAACTTGTAGACAACGTGGATTTATCAAAAGTTTGATTTCGGACTTCCATTGTCTATAAGATTCTCAGATTCTCTAGGAATGCCACCCTCAGAAGTATCCTAGCAAAAACTAAACAGGAATGAATCTCAAGAGACAAAGCACTGCATCTCCCAGATACCATGTCAATGTGGTAAAATCTATGTTGGAGAAACAAAAAGGCCACTGGAAGTAAGAATCAAAGAACATCGTCTCAACATCCAGCGTGCAGAGACAGGAAAATCTGGAATAGCTGACCACGCATGGACGGAGCAGCATAAAATAGCTTGGGACGACGCTAAGGTTATTGCCAAGGAACCGCATTGGTATCAAAGGAAATTCAAGGAGGCGGCATTCATCACCAACAACAGCAAAGTGTACAGCAAACCCAGCGTAGACATTAAACCAATCTGGCAACCACTCATAAAGAAGATCAACAGACTACGACTGAACCAGACAACAAACAATGACCGACAAACAGCCACGACAGCAGACCGGAATACCGCGCATCGGGAACCAATCAGAACAGACCGCGCACAACGACACGTCACCGGACGGGGTATAAATAGGCGTGAAAGGAACGTGTTCGCCAGTTCACCTGAAGACGATTGAGGATAGCATATCAATCGAAACGTCGTGATACTCAAAATTTTATAGACAATGGAAGTCCGAAATCAAACTTTTGATATGGTCAGAGAATCTGCCTGCATAAAATTGAATCATGATCTTCTTCCAAATTCTTCAGTGATTATGCCATAATTTCTAATAGTACATTGCCTTGGCTCAATTATGATTTACCTATATCAAGGTATAATATCTATAACATATAAGGAAACAATACAAAAGCACATAAGAGCCAACAAGCATTTGTGGCCCCGGTCAGGAGACCACGTGTTTACAGGGAACCTACCATCGACACGGAGACCAGCTGTGGCTACGTAATGCGGTACTTCATGCTCACAAGGAAACTACAAAACAGTGGTATAGAATTGGGTTTCTAACAGGATCTGGTTTGCTAAAACGTTATATGAAATTTCAGTATATAGCGGAATTAGTCATGCCACTGTGAAATACTTACTAGATTGACATTTAAGATCCAGTGTCAATTGGGATCTAATACTACTATCTACTGAATCACTTGTATCGAAATAGAATAAACCTTTCGCGTCAGTTTTTCAGTGTAATCTTACCCCATTTGTCTCGCTGAGGGTAGCTGAAGTAAACAACACAGGACCGTACTTTAAAGTTGATATTAAATATAGCATCATTCCTTTGTATTAAAATACACAAGATTCATTCATTTATTCGACAGCTTTTGAATTGCAACCCATTTTGGATAATTGATAGTTTTTACTTTGCATAATAGCAGTAATAATAATAATAATTGAAAAAATTAAACGACTCTGGAAACCTGAAATTATCATTATCATTTCCCTCATTATATCAGTCTCGGGCCTCAGACCAACCACAGCGACTGGGGCTGGACGAAAAGTTACACAAAACGTCCCAAAAGTCTGTGTTCCTCAAGACCTCTAGTATCGTACGAAACTTCCTCAACGCAGAGCAATAGCTCGGGTACTGACTTGGTACAGCCCGTCAGTACCTGATTACACCACAATCTTGCGAGAAGACTGAAGATAATAATAATAGTAAAGATAATAATAAAAATAATAATGTAGGCTTTGGCTAGACCATACTGTATGTCTGTAAGTTATGGTCATTGGATCCTTAGGTGAGATGAGAAATACGTTGCTATCTGCACTAAGATCTATACCGGCAGGTCGTGCATCGGCACACATCTTGGCCAGAAGGATGCAAAAATCAGTCGTCCTTAGGTAGGACGATTTCGGACCCAGTGATTGCTTACCTCATGGTGTGGGGAGCAGTTGCTGGGAAATGGAACAGCAGCCCGGACTGCACTTCTTGACAATGGCTACTTAACTCTATTATTATTAATATTAACTCTACTTAACTGGTTAAACTGCTTACCTTAAAACTTCCGTATAATATGATGAATTGAAGAAAATGACATGACATCCTATACTTTGAACATGAGAACTCATGACTCTCAACTCTGTCGTGACTGTTGGAGAAAGAGGAGGTATTCCTTGAATCAAATTGAAAACGCTTACGACTTGAAATGTTTTCTTTTTCATATCACTGCTCAAAACATTGAACTGCTTCGGTCCTTGGTATGTAAAGCATGGCTTTACGATTTTTTGGAACCATTAAAGCTCTCTATCACTTACAGTCCTAGTATAAACGTTCAACCTAAACAACAACTTGCTGCTCAAATATGGTGGTGAAGACGTGTTAAGAATTTTCACTAGGAAGTTTAGGAAATAGTAGGCAGAGGAATATTCAACTTTCAGCCATTCCAACCTATCAATCAATAGAGTAATGTATTCATTCTTGCCTTGCCCTGTTATTAACATGCAACATGAATTTTGTATTTTTTGAAGTCAATAATATTCGACAACTGCTTAATTCGAAGAATTCTTATTAGAGGGGATGTCTAGCGGTTATAAAAAATATATTTTCTAGTCAATAGATAGATAGAATTAAAAGAGTGAATATGGTAAATCCTCAGTTGTCTTTTGCAGATATTGTTCTTCAAGCAAATTGCTCTGACTGGCTACTAATCCTATTTCAATAAGCAGACTTGACCATTTCCCTGAGACGAACCCTAACAAGATACATTGTCCTATAATAGGAATAGCATTACATAATTCGATAATGAAAGGTATACCATGGCGCTTGCATTCGAGACCTATCAACTCCTCCGACAGGTAAAAATATAGTAAGGATACAGTGTAACAAAGCGCATAAATGACGACTAACATCGAACCTCGATATTGTCGGTATATGCACTTCGGATTTTTAAATGTCGAAAGTACTGCGCGTTCGTTTAAATATTATTACATAACGCAGTGGTGCAGAAGTATATCATTTCTTTTATAGAGAATTGCACTTAGATCGAACAGATAGCGCAATAATGATATATAAGGAGTCAAACTACCAGGTCTTAGTGGTTCAAATTGAGGTAAACCAAGTGAGCTAACCTTTAAGATAGAAAGTACAACGCCCAATACATTTTTTTATATTGAATGGTACGTGTTAATATTTGAAATTGCTGAATCTGTTGCGGTAGTTGAAACCACCGTAAGCTTGCCCTTTTCATATACGCTTATCTCATTGTAAAATCGATACATATGGAACAAACAAGTAAAAACAGTGTAGTTTCTGGTTTATTGCATTTTTTGTGATTCATCTCGCTTTCACTGGGCAATTTACCATACAATTTGGTACATTAAAAGGCATGTATTGCACATGCTGAATAAGTTAACAATCTAGACCCAAATCAACAAATACATTTCAAATAACCGAAGATGAAACATTGATGTCTGCAACTAATGGATATGGTTCGATATGTGGGAAAGGTACAAGTTTTATATAACATGAAAAGCCATAAAAAGATCGGAGTTTATCTAAGTTAACGTAACATCGTCTTCAAAATTTTCTTTCTTTCTTTCAGAGGACTAATGTTTTCATACTTTCAGTTTGACAAAAGCCAGATGGTTGTTCCAGTATTCTAGGATATTCAAAATCAAACTGACTAATGGTAGAGTAAAGCGAAATAAAGTATGAAGTCAAGTAGTATGACTTACGCTGTGTAGGGATACCGTCTTTCGTTCCAACAAAAATCTTGTCCGGTATAACAAAGTTGATGAGAAATATATTGCATGTCATAAAACCGAGTAAATTTATCCACATAAAGCAACAGAAACGTTTTCATTTCTTTAAGCTGTTGTGCGGTGGTGTTTTAGGAAACCATAGATATACAGCAACTAGTAAACTATAGACTAATGTAATTTTTATCTAAGATATTCCATGAAACATGTTTTGGATAAACGAATTAAATTGAATCTCATTACACTATATATTTGGAGCGCATTATATGAACCAACAATTTTCGGGTGACAAATTTTAACAAGGAGCATAAAACTAATTCAGTTAACCAGTTGTGCGTGTGATATGTACCAGTGAAAAAATGACTTTCACGTGTTCATTGCCCTCGGAATTACAAGAAATTGGTAACGATGGAGAAATAGTGGCGAGAACTAGACAATCTCATGGAGGAAAGAAAGCAGTACTTTGGATACTGTCTACGAGGTATCATGTAGGAACAACTGAAAATACTTTTTGGTAGCGTTACCGATCGTTTTGTTTTGAGTTTCAGCATAGTAAATAAATAATATATTATATTATAAGTCTACTTGTTCAAAACAGCATTGTTCTTCTGATTTATGATAATAGGATTACATCACTGAAAATATTTGTTGTGGATGGAATGTACAAATTCTATGAATGGTGATTGTGAAGATTGACTCATTTGGTAATATCCTAGTTTTTCGAGAATTATGGCACTGTGTTTATTAGCGAAGCTAATGAGTACATTTAGCATCAGTTACTTTTTCAATTAGTCACTTTCAAGAAACACTAGTAGAAATCAGTTGTCACTTGGGATTTTAACAAATTGACGTCTTGCAGATAAAATGATATGGTTTTCAAGCAGCGGCATTTTCAAGCTGAAACCCGTATTATTACAGCGCAAAAAGTACCGAGTCAAGTTATATTACATTACTGGAAAGATGAACGTGCTCTTTAATAGTAAGTTGAACTTAATAACAGAACATAAGAAATTTGCATGTATTTGTAAACGTTTTTATACTATAGGACAGCCATATTTTCCAGGAAAGTCTCCAATAGTTCAATATGATACACGTGGTACTCAAGCAACGAATTCTTAAATCTTTCAAACAGATCTGGATTGAACTGCCATTATTTAGGAAGTACCGAATACAATTATTAAGGTGCTAACGTAGTAGAAGTAACAAAAGGAAACTTCAGTCGTATAGTAAAACATCCATCATTTACACGATTTTTGAAACTTATCCTGTGATTGTATCTCTGCACATCTTACATTTTCTGCTGGCCACATGTAAATATCATTGACAAAATAGCTTTTCTACCATTTCGGTTGGCTCGGCCGCCTTTGTCAAAGTACAAAATATGGAGATTATAATGATATTGAGATGTTTGAGCGCTTCCAGGAAAATACTTTTGAAGCCATTTATTAATTCATATGTGGTTTTAATTAATAACAGGACATGGTGTGTGCCCATAACCTCCATAAATGGGGAAAACGACCCAGCCCAGGCTGCGACTGCGGCGACCCAAACCAATTAATTGGCCATATAGTGACAGAGTGTGAACTGAGGGCTTATTAAGGGGATTTGAGGGACTTCTTCCACACCACACAATCAAGCCTTGAATGGATATAACAATTTTATATCTACTGATATGCCTTTTTGTAACACGTGCATTGTAATGTCTTATTCACTTATCAATTTTTACATATTTCATAAATTTACCATGTATTGTACCATACGCTAAGTAAATAAACTAATACCTGACAGAAAATATACGATAACTATCCATAAATACTACTTTTCAAACGCCATCCAAATAGCAATCAATTGGAGTGTGTTTGTTATATTGTTTGACATCCATGACATTTTTCGTTAACTCCATAAACGTAATTTTACCTTGCGCTTTCATTATAAAATTTTATAATTTCACATCATTATATCATTAAGGTAACAAATTGGACACAAATCCAGCACAACAATTCATCCAATTAAATTGATATCGAATAAAGTTTTCCGAAATACATACAGTCAAATTAAGATCAGATGATATTGCAGCATGTCAAAATAGTACCTCATATCGAAAAAGCCTCGACTGAATGCCTTGCCAGGAGTATCAGACAGATATTTATTATTGTAGTATTCAGCAATATGAAAAATCTGTCGCTTGTTTCGCAATTTATTGTTACAAAATCGTGGCAAGTAGGCGTGGATATACCTAAAGTTTTATAAAAATATATATGTTGGTTTTTCGCAACAGTTCCAATAACAGAGAGAAACGTATTAATACGTTGCTCGACAATCAACAAGATTGTAAATAAATGTTGTCTATCAATAGTTTTCATTTGGTTTTACAATTTCACTAGGACATGAAATGAGCTACACTGATCTTGGTCTTTATCATGCTTGCATTAAATTTATTTCAAAAGTACGCACGATACAAATTATGAAAATCTCACTTTTTTATTATGTTTAGATGTGGATAGAAGAAACAAAAAAAAGTTCTCTGCGGAGAAGTGAATCACATTACTGAGGGTCTTGAAAATTTTCAATTAATGAGCTATGGCTTTTACAGACAAGGAGGAGAATAAAATAAGAAAACTTCTACATACTCTTCAGATCAACGAAGACATTGGAAGAGTTGCTGTATGGAGATTTAGAAATTGATTTCTATACCCGAGGCATCTTCCATCAAGCTTCTGGCTAGCATCAGTAACATAACGTGGCATGACCATATAGCTGGTATTGTCAGGAGGTGTCGCAGGAGCCTAGGGTTCCATTCCTCTGCAGAAAATGTTGTCCATTGGAAAGACTATTACTACTCCAAAAGGCTCGGATCAGACTATGATTGAAATACTACTGGCACGTGTCGTGAGCTGTGTGCAAACTACTTCCAGAAGCTTGTGCACTTAATCCAGAAAGGAGCAATATGACTAGGTGCCAAGCCAAATAAATCACTCTGTATAAGAACATTTCATAATAGTTCGTACTAAGCTCTTATTTGAAAACAACACTCTTTTCCTGAATATAGTTAATCAATGTCGAAGTAATTAAAATTAAATTAAAATTATTATATATTTCATTGTTTGTGATATTAAATAGGTTGCCGAAACTTTAGTAAAGTTACTTCGCTAGTCTCATATGGTTTTTCACAGCAACCAGTACATGTGAGAGCTATAGTAGTAGGGAATATATTCGATAATCTAGAGGTCCAACTGAGTATGCCTAGTTTTTCAAGTGTGGAAATCTGGATGGACATCGCTATCGAACTTCTTTGTCTGTTCACTGCTCCAAACTCAGACCAAGACTAAGACTTGAAGATGTATCAGAAGGTCCTTCTATAAACTGAACCTTAAGAAGTTGTCGGACAGTTATTCATCCATGGCAATTTTTAATTACGATGATCGTGCACCGTATCGGATGAATAATATCTGACCAAGTGACGGGCGTTTGATGCGAATTCCTACCTTTTCAGTTCCTGCACAGTGCCAATTAAGCGATAATTCACTTACCGTCTGTAATGGACGCATTCAAAGAATACTTTCGTAAAACATAAAGTTACAGGTGGGCTTGTTTTACACGTTCGGTCATGCTCTTTGAGTTAAGTATTTAAATTTAAAATTAAGACTATGATAAAATTGAAATGTATAGTTAAGTTAATTACTTGTGTTCTGTCGGAGATACTATCTGGTTACATAATTGCATCTCGCTCTTTTGCCTAATTGGGATCATCGCTTTTGCAGCAGAATTTTTTGTTTTTACATCATAGAGGAAATGGCGCGATATCTGAATTTCTTTTACATGTACATACCTGCAACAACTGTAACATATGCTCTTTCTCAATATGATGCATTTGAAGCAGTTTGATTTTATGGCTGTTGTCTGATTCCGCGACGGAGGAGGAAGATTATACATATGTAGAGATTCACCTTGTTATCTACCTTCGTCTTATTTGAATAGAACTTTTCACATCATAGCCTTACAATGTAGTGAATAAATGGTCTAACAAAACCAAAAGAAAGAGTTTGAGTGCTTCATTGAATACTGTGTTAATGACAAATGATCATTTAGTTATAACACCAACATGATTATTTAAAACGTTTTTCCGTATTACCCTTGATAATCGTTCAATATAGCTTGGATGAATGCAGCTATATGTTTGATGAAACAAACCGAAACGTTGGCGAATACAACATCCGATTAATAACAGACCACAGCGACATTTACAGACAATTATGTAAATATGTCAATCCTTAACCCTCTGCCAATGAATGCCTCGCCCAATTGACCACAAGCTAGCCCATCGGTCAGTGGTTCGGTAGTAATGCATCATCGGAACGGCCGAGTGTATCTGGAGCACCGTTCACCGTCGGAGTTGGTCGACGAGACTGCAGGTATAATCCAGGTCTGTTAGGAATTTTCTGCGGAGAAAATTATACCTGGGTTGGAAATAAGTCGTTCTAATAATTCGAGCTGAATTTTCCAAATTAGAATTTCCAATGATGATCAAGTTATAACTATTTTTCTCCATTCATGTAGGTAGGTATATAAATACTGACCGTCAAATGGTTTCTCATTTTTACAGGCATAAAACAATAGAAATACGAAGTTTTAACATATTTGGACATAGTGAATGACAACCTTTCACGATCTGTCAATGAAATCGGCAACCCGTCATGCACTTAATAGGTCACAGTCTAAAATCTAAAGCAATCTGTCAATACAGCTTCCAGGGCCGATGAATGTCGAATTTGGTTATCAGTCAGTTGAGTATTTACTTAAGTTAGTTTTATCCTTGAGGAAATTACTTTTTCAAATGGTATGCGTATTCCAGGCATCATAAAATGACAATAAATCTAATATCCTGTTTATATTGTCTAATAGGCTTGGACTAACAGAGCTAGCACAAAAACGACCTAGAATTCAGCGTTGCTATACATCCTACTCTTTGAAGATGGAAAGTACTACATCATCCGCGCTATGCAACCATCGCTAGTTTCTTCAATACACGTAATAATTAACTTCCGTATACAAAAATAGGTTTGATCCAGCTTTTCTCCTATCATCGTACAAGCAGCAGGAGCTCATTGTTTGATATTCAATAAATTACGGAAATTCATCTTACCGTAACGAAATGGCGGAAAAAGCAAGCAATTGAATCATTTCATTGTATTGGAGAACAGGCATTAGAGAAAAAGGTCCATGGATTTATTATTTATTATAACCCTACCTACACAAAGCTTTTTAGTGATTGACATATCAGTAATCTACTGTCAAAAATACATCAAAATCCGAAGTGTCCTTTCCGAGTTATGGAGAGGCCATATGGATGCCAGAGTACAGACAGACAAATAGTGCTACGGAAATGGGGGACATGGTTTTTCGTGATGTATAACATCAAGTAAACATATCTCGATTTGATTTTTTTGCCTATTGCAATACTTTCCCGCTTATTGGTGCAAGAAGTAAAGGATGATAACTATACTCAAAAATGTCGTATATCTTGTAAAACAATTAGGGTTATATTTTTGTCAAACAGAAATTATGGAAAATATGAACATGAAAATTAACTTATGTGAATCTCTAGCGATATCACTGCTATCTCATTCTAACTACTGCGACTTTACAATATAACGCCTGATTAACTCAAATGTATGCTAGAAAAATTCAGATGGTTCAAAACAGCTGCTGTAGGTTAATATTTGTCATTAGAAAATATAATCCTATTTCATATAGAAGTAATGAGTGTGGCTGGGTGAATATGGGAAGTAGAAGACTATTTCACTTGAACAATATCAGGCACTTAAATGCCTCAGAGTCCTCAGATCCCCCATCGATAGTGCAATCGAATTTTTTTTACTTGATATACGAAGTACTATAGGAATACCATATTAAGATACAATTTCACTATACCCCAGCACAGCATAGCAATATTTCAAAGATTCATCCATAATCCAATAGGATTATACAAGTTACTTCCCAAAAATAATAAAAAAAAACGAAAAAAAAACTTAGGTATATATCTAGGCAAGTAATAATTGTAATTGTCTGACGAGGCGTTAAAAACTGCGATACATTCCAAGATTCTATTGGTCAGAACTGAGACGTGATTTGCGTGTTCCTATTGGTTGTATGTAAAGCGCGGGAGATTTAAAGTGAGCTTTTGTGTATAAGAGTGCTTATCTTCAATAGTTAAACAAACAGTACTTTGTTTTAAAAACTTCTATACAATATCATTTCAAATAAATGCAATACCCTGACTGTCTGGGAATACATAGGTACTTACCTTCTATAGTTTGAAAATATTTTTCTTCCTGTTCAATTTTTAATGAATGTTCATTTTGTAAGTGATCAACAAGATCATTACCATTTCTAAATGAACTATTACAGTCCAAACACAAAAAGTCGAATTTATTTCCAGCATATGAATAAGTTTGTTTCCTAATGTTGTGTTGGACAAGACAATGCTTGTTTAAATTAAATTGGGTACTAAAGACTTTTTTGCAAAGAAAGCAACAAACCGGCATTTTTATAATAAATATATGTGTTTATGAATAATTACGATTATCCCTTTAAATAATAATATTTAGATAAACAAAATACACAACACAGACCACAGACCTAACCTAAAATCCTGTTAGCGCTCGGGCGCTCGCGCTCTAATCACGTGACCTAACCGGGCCAAACAAAATATAGTTCATCACGTGACATTTTCAGCCAACAGAATCTTGGAATACGTTGGGTTTGGTCACGGTTTTTAACGCCTCGTATTGTCTGTACTCAGATTTTCTATCGACTATCTAGATATGCAACCAGACATCTCAAGGCGTGGTACGCGGGTTGCCATAGCTAGCTTGCTAAGATTGATACACTATTTTATATTGTGGCGGCATATATTAATTATAATTCAATAGCAATACCCTGCTGCCTCCACCGTCTTGATCAAGACATAAAAATAAATATCAATATCAATACTGAAGTCATGAGCACCTGTTATGAAGAAAAGATTCTATGTGCTTTTTAATGAACTCGCTATTCAAAACACTGTAGTTTAAGATACTGTGCCTTGCTGAATTATATTAATTTTTACTTCACCTACTTATCTTCTTAGAGACACATTGTTTGATTTTCGAGAAAGATGATATGATAATCCTACGATGATGCAAATATAAATCGAAACGTGTCACTGAAAGAAAAAGAGTTTTATTTGTGGAACTGTGTGTTAAGTACCTACATGATATTTTCATCTCCATGATGGAAGAGTTTCATCAAGTAAGAGCGTCTACAATATACATGATATACCTTATTAGCCTTTTTTGATTTCTTTATAAATAACCTGTAGTGAAGTCGGAAAGCCTATTGACTGATGTACGCTTTTCGGTGAAAAGTTTCAGGCCGATTGTTGGTATTTGGTCTGGACCACTAGAGTTCAATTTTTATCCCTTATCATGTGAGAATTTTCGACGCAAGGCATCTGACAGGCTACTGACTATGATAACAGCGTTTCATATTCATTAAAAGTGTGTGCACATGAAAAGCGAACATACCTATTTTTATACATAACTGAAATGGTATGTTTTTAAACTGACAATTGTGTGCAGGCATTGATTGATTATAAACATCAATTCTTTCCCTCATGCAGATAAAAAGATTGTGTAATTAATACACAGTTTCACAAATAAATAACTATTTTTCTTTCAGTGACGCGTTTCAATTTATATTCAAATCATCGTCGGACGATTGTTGTGTTATTGATACCATCAATTTTCCTTTGAATTTTTCAATTGAATGCTTGTCGCATCCATAGAATGTATACCAGACTACAGATCCATACTCTAACTTAGATCTGACATATGCATAATATAAAGTGAACAGCTAGTAAAATGCTCACAGCTGTAAACTATAACTTCACTTCATATCAAAATTTTGCAGTCCTTCATATTTTATATATGCCATACAAAGAGTATTGGTAGATGTTATCGAGTGATAAATGTTATATTAGTGAGTCTTCTAGACCTATCAGTGTCTTATAAAGAATAAAAAAATATATAACTAACTTTTTTTATGATGTGTTATTCACACCTGGCTTTAATTGACGTGGCAAGAATAAGATGAATTAAACAATTATTATTAATGTTGCTTGTAAGACATGGTCCCAACAACTGCCCACCTTTTTGTACGTCTATGCGGCCACCTGTTATCAGCATTGTCACCTGACTTTGAGACTTGATTAACATTTGCCTTGTACCATTAACGCCATTCCACAAGAAATATATAAATATGAAATCTAAGCCATATTAGCATTGCATATATATGTAGAAATTGTAGCTGGAAGGCTGCGTAGAATGAAATTTTAAATTCAATATCAAATATCAGTATTTTTATTACCATAATATATACAGACATATTTTTTTCTAGAAAGCAGGTGAGTGAGATCCTCTGCTTCATGACTGACCTATATGACGAATTTTTGAGGAACATGACATTCTAGGAATTTTCAGATTTAGATGCTGCTCAAGCTATAATGTATCTAAAAAAAAATTGGAAATGCCTAAAAATCTATTGAAATATTTTAGAACCTTAATTATAGCTACATTAAAACAACAAGGCCAAAAAGGACATATGAGACACTTCAATTTATTTTATCATTTATGAAGAAAATTATACCCCTCCCTACTCACGTTCTTTGAAGATATAAAATCAAAGCATAGCAAGGTTCCAACCAAATTCCTTCCTCTTTCCTACTAATAATTGCAACTACTGGATGAATCAGTTGTATAGTACTTTTTTATGTTACAGACTACCATTATTTATTGAAGTAGTAATGGCTGCAAAATCAACTACACATGTTTCCAGATATCATTGGAATATTTAGAAGCTTCAAAAACATATATTATGTAAAAGTTATAAATGCATATATCAAAGAATTATTGCGTTTCATACCTCCCTCCCATCCCACCCTCACAAAATATTTTTTTAATAGGCAATGTCTCTTTCACCAGATCGGCTAACGTAGTTTTCTTTCAACTAGGCATAGATAGACAAAATGGTATAGGAATTGTAGTTTCAGTCGTCTAATTGCCTTAAAGATATTCCTTAAAGGTTCTATGCGAAGTGGGAAGGATAACATCAGTACCATCGATATTTTTTAGAAATCTATAGAATGAGATTAAATTGTTCACTATTTCACAAGATTTAAGAAATGAAAGTCGTAGATTACAAATAGAGTTCAGCTCGACGCAAAAATACAAAAAACAAACACTCTGATAAGGAAATCAAAGACGGTTTTTCAGCTGTCCAATACTCGCATAATCTACCACCAGGATTCTGGGGGTAGATTATTGCGTTGACATCTACATCTTGGTAGGTCGGCGTTCTAGAAGCTGGGAGTTCTCTTCTACCCCAGAAAATTGTATTCACTTTTTGTGCTAGGAGGACATATAGGTATCAGGAAAAATAATGTTCAACATAAAATTGCAAATTTATTATGGAAATATATTATAATACACGAAATTTTGTTGCATACTTCTTTGCGCAATCATTTTTATTTTTTCAGACTTACAAAAATACTTTAAACACGTTATGGTTCAGGAAGCTTTTGGGCTATTTTAGTCTTCACAAGAGATGCCATAAAAGAATGGAGGAAATCAGTTCCCAAAAGAAACAGTAGAAGAGGGTTGCAGTCCGTCAATACAACAATTTTAAAGCTACGTTTCTTATATCAAAGGTTCAGGTGCCACCGGTTCAGTTAAAGCTATTGTATCTCTTGTACCAAATATACGATGTAGTAAAGGGCGTGGCCGGATCTGGACCGCCGAACTATTTTGTGCAGACCATAAGTAAACAATACAATATATAAACTGAATCTTTTTATATTGATATAATAATATTCTTGTCTCTCTCCGTTTAATTACATCATTTATATTCATTATCTTATATTTACATATTTACTAAGATATACAGTAAAATATGAAAGTGTGGGGAGGGGTAGCACCTCATTTTTTGTATAAAAGGACAGCGAAAGTAATGTTATTTTGAGATACGGACCACAAATGCAACTAGTTTGTTGTACTCTATTGAATCTATCAGCTGATTGAATCGAGCATATATAAATGAATTAGGGGACTATCTAATGAAATCAAAAAAATATCACTCTTAATTCAATACTATCTATAAGGGGTCATAGTAGAGATGTTGCTTTAATATTATACTGTTTTCCATTCTAATTGTCTCATATGCTATTGATGCTTTTTCCATCTTGGTTACATCAAGGCGACATACTTTGTGAATTGTGTAAAATAACCCAAAGGCATATTAAACGGCCTATGACAAAGACAAAACGGCATGTTCCTATGCCAAAATTGTAAAAATAGTAATTATACTACAGATAAATTATATATAAATAAAATTTAAAAATAAGAGAATCACAACGCTACAGTCTCATGATAAATTATCATGATTACTTATATTTACACTAATCCGTATGATGAGCAAATGACGAAATTTATACACGAACATATAATATTTTGGTAATTATAAGCTTTCCAATTTATTGCAATGTGACATAACGAAGAAATTTTTTATTTATGTTTTACTTGCCATTTTCGTTATATAAATAGAATATTCGAAGTCGATTTGAGCAATGATGAGAAAAATTACTGCATAAAACCCTAAATTATAACAAATTGATGCTCAGGAGAGCAATAGACAAATATTGTTGCGTTACATGACGTTCACGAACTGGATTTTCCAAAACTATGGAACAGTTCTAATGCAACGAATTCCAATCACTTTGGAATAAATCAACCAACTATAAATATGCGCGTGAACAAGATAGTTTTTCATGAGACTGTAATATAACTAAAGCTAAAATGACACACTATATCGATATTCGTTTATCACAACTAACAAGGTTCTCCCAAAAGAACCAATCGTGCAAGTTCGGATGAGCATTTAGCACCATTTGCATACATCACAAAATCATTTCATTCGAATAATAAATATTTACAATGTTCAACAGCAAGGTATATTCATAAAAAAGTAGCCATACAGTCGTGCTAACTCACAGGTACCAACAGGGTCAAGAACTACTCTTTAAAGCAAGTTTTTGTATACGTTTTCGCCAATCAGCCAACTTCAATGGATTGATTGTGGCAAGCATCTTCGGATTCGAGATAATAATACCTTCTACGGACGCTTTGTGATGTCTATACCTCCAAAATTTCTTTCGCCCATTTCCATCTGTCTTTTGATCTATGTGAGGTTTGAACTGCGTAATCTGAAGCTGCATCGGTTTTGATACAAGTGGAGAGATTATACGTTACGGGCTCATAATGAACAATGCTACAATTTTGCGATATTGCTAGATAAAAGATTAGTCAAATACGCTATTAGGGGGATACTTTCGTTCCAGCTACGCCATCATGGTCAATACTGCAACTTTGAATTTTTGGAAGCTTTTTTTTAATTATTTCCTCCAATTTTGTAGGAAACTCCATATATCATGTTGCACAATAATAAAATTTGAACATGAATGGAAAAATGATTGAATATTGAGATAACATTGTAAAATTAATGTACGTGGATAAAACATTCTCACCAAATAAGTGCAGCAACAATCTACATCAAAATATAATAATTAGCACTCAAGTATTTAAAGAATGTATGACATGTATCTATGTGATAAATGAAAACATCAAATCTTCTGATGGTCTTTGTATTTTCGCTAATCTGTGACCGGTTTTAGTGGATTTTTTTGAGTGCCTATTCTGATATATGAAACTTCCTATGATTTTAAATGTTATGAAAAATTCCTGTAGATTGTAGATGTTCTTACTTGGTGAAACTCTTCCATCATGTAGATGAAAAGTTGTGTAATTATCACACAGTTTCACAAATAAAACTCTTTCTCTTAGTGACGCGTTTCGAATTTTATTTATCTATATCTGAAGTTATCCAGACTATTCGTTTTGCCATGAGTGTCAACAGTACAACAGCAAATAGCAAATTTTATTTCCATAACAAGTTGTTTATATATTTTTATGGTTCTAGTTTAGGGTAAAATCTGAATTCAGAGTGAAGCTAAGTGTACACTCTATAATTATGTGGGTATTTAGCATATTAATAAATTTTGAGAGGAGAGAAATTTTAACTGATATCGATTTAGAACCGGGTAAAAATGTCGATCTATGTGTTTATCCGGATTGTTATCACTTCAATGTATATTCCATATTTATATACGAGTTCTGTAATGAAAACTGACAATCAATTTGCAAACAGAAGTATTATTAAGATGCTTTCAGTATCGGAATTGTATAGATGCAATAAGAGAACAAATAATTGCAGATCCGAAGTTGTCAGTCCTTTGACGATATGTTCATAAATTTGTAGTCAATACGAATACAAGCTTCAAGATCGAATTATGTTTGAATAGTATGGCATAATCCAATGAAAATGAGTCTGGTTTCCAGGTATGGTTTTCAAGCGTATCAGAAAATTGCCAGTGTAAAGTAGGTTACAACCATTTTTGCCTTAGGTGGCTATCCGCAGGATGTAGAACAAGAAAGGCTTGAAGTTTTCAAAATACAGGTGGAAGAAACGAATTTGTAGTGTTATTGTATTCCATCCAATCTATAATGAATCATATAATTATGACCCATTCAGGATAGAAAGTGTCATAATTTTTGTCAAACTAGTCATTCATTTTTCTTTGACATTGCTTTCCGGAAATTGAGAGCCACATATTGACATGTAAGGCTTTTCTATATTATCTATTAATTATAGTAATAAAACTGCCACGTCATATCTATAATTAAAATATTTAGGACAATAGTGTTCGAAGTAGTACTCATCTTATATTTTAGAGTGTAACATTGGCAGCGATGGTACCGATATCAGACAAAGATAGTTGCAACATCGAAATTCAATACTGCTTTGATTTGCATATTTTTGTATAGCTTGTCGATAAATCTCAATTTTTATGCTGTCACAAATACTGGCAGAGTTTCTTCACCGTTTGAATCTGATTGCGTTCGAGACCTTCTGTATCTAGCGATGCATACTGATTTCATAGATGATAGCTATGATTTCATAACATATGTTGTACGTCAGTCATAAATAATATATTAATGGAATTTCTGAAACATATTCTGAGAGTTTCTCCATTATTAATTCAGGGACGGATCCTTATTTGTGGCGGTGGATGGACATTTTTTAATGTATTTACCATTGATGTCGCCTTCCTTTGGGATCTGATCTCTCTTCAAAACTCTTTTAGAAATGACATATTCTTCTTATTTGTGTTCTTATTAATAAAAATAATTT
Source organism: Bruchidius siliquastri (assembly GCA_949316355.1). Taxonomy (NCBI): domain Eukaryota; kingdom Metazoa; phylum Arthropoda; class Insecta; order Coleoptera; family Chrysomelidae; genus Bruchidius; species Bruchidius siliquastri. Next base: position 31,341,498 of record OX438535.1, on the reverse strand, counting down.
TCAGGAAAATATCGGGTAAGAATAATGCATTAATCCTCCTTGTAGGATAATAAGGAATAGGAAAGGAAAAGATTAGTCTTTCAAATCAATACATTGTTTTGCATTGTTCAGCTTCACTTAATACAGTAATAAATATGCATGAGATTTTTATTGATTCGATCCCACAGTTTGTTACTCAACGAATGTTACCTTTCTTCCGTGTTAACTATTAAACAAAGTTATATACTTCTCGTGCCATTGAAAGATGTTAAAAATATCTGTGAAAGCCGTTTTTTGCACTATTGTATAACGTGAAAATGGGAATAGCTAAAAGTAACGGAGTAAGCAAAGGTTGATCAAATAATATGGCAGTCTATATGGTAATGGATCTGACAATTTAAAGATAGATAGAAGTTTGATGCTAGTAACTGGATACACAGATATCTGAGCAGATATATGAATAACTGTCAAATAATCTCACTGTTTTTATGTACTCTTCAAAAAATTGACCAAAAGCACTTGTTCGTGTCTGTGCAGTTTTGAAACTATTTTGAGCATTTGAATTTTGCAAACAATGGTCAACATACGGATAGACCCACAGACATGTTTTATTAATGTGTATACAAAAAGCGTCAAAAAAAGCTACACGATTTCAAAAATGTTCGCGCTCATAGTCTATGGGGTGAGAAGATTCTTCAATGCACTTCCAGAAAAAAGTTTAAACGAAGGACTTACAAAAATAGTCTTATACAAAGAATCCTGTAATTTTGGCACTCTGAGGTATAATATCGTTACTACTAGCCTGATATATTTTTTCATAGATACTTAGTTACTATTCGAACGCTCGTAGTACAAGACGATCAAATAATGCAAAGTTATTTAACATGAAAGAAAAGTCTAGTATGGGTGAGATTCGCAGCTAGAATACCGTTAATCAGTACTAGCAAGTTTGATAGTTACGCCACGCCATTGAGCACGAAACTGTTGTGTTATAGAGTGAAGGATGTATAAATCCCACCATTTCCTCCTCCGCATATCCAAAATGAGACCACTCGAGTATCACTTTTGTCTTTTGTTAATGTTCGGTGCGAAAATCTAGCTATGACGACTAGTTGCAGTTAATGCGATAATGGGATTCTTTTCAAGCAAACCAGTGTTTGGAAAACTAAATTCTATTCGAACACGGATGATGATGGCGACATTTAATCCCGAGTTTTTTAACCTGTAAATAAATTTCATCGTTCGAGCGTTTTCCATTCGAGATCGTGCTAGAATTTTCATATAATCTTCAACATGCCATGGTACACTAGTTTACTTGAAAAAGGCATTACATGCAGTCCTACTGCGGCCGGAGATCTAAATTCGTTGTCGCTAGAAGTTGGAGTGTTTACAGTTAGGTAATGGGGAGGAGGAAACCGTAACAATTTTATACTGAAAGCTGTTGCGGATTATGGATTATTTCTTTTGTACAGTAGTATATTTTGTGATGTCAAATGGTGTCAAATTGCATTCGAATTCCTCCTCATTCTGAGGTCAACGTAAAAGTGGAAGACCCAACATTTGCTCCCTGCTCGCGATATCAACGATTTCCCATAACCACCACCTAGTGTTCAGCCGTGTCGCCAAGATTAGAGCAAGAACAAGGAATGTACCTCATTTCTTTCAGCTTATGGTTAACATTCATACCAGTTTTTGTGAAAATGATCCGAATCATTTTTGCTTATGACATATATTTCATTTGGTTCACTACTAGCAACTTTTGGAAAAGCAATAAAAAAAATCGATCTAATTGATGGTACACTATCCCAAATCTAACAACAAATGAAAAATGTGTTTGTGAAATTTTATGCATTTGTTTTGGAACACTCTATTTGATACTGAACTGCTGAAAAGATCAATGAATTTAGTTGGTACGTTCCCGTCTTGCTCTCGGCGCGATTGTGGCTAAGGCTACACCATAGATCCGAACATCCGCTTGCCTCGGGTGAGCATCAGACTGACAGCCATGACGCTGAGTAGAAAGAAGACGACGCCCAAGAAAGAGGTGAGCAGTCGACATCGGCAGCGCCATTGCTTGTCCTTCTTCATCCGCTTCATCAGGTGTTCCGACCTCGGCATATCCAGGGTGAAGTCGGCTTCGGGACGACCGCCAGGCTGTGGAAACAGAAAAACTTGAGTTAAAGCAATGTGTTTTTAAGGTCGCGAATTCAGAATTGAGATTTACATTCAAGGGTTTGTTTAGATGTGCAACGATATCTTATGTCCTCAATTGTTAGTGCTTTCCCATGAAGTTCCATTCCATTTGCTTCCATATCATCATTACCATCTTTCCTTATACTTCCTACCAAGCAATACATAACTTTACTAATTATTATGATATGATCACTATACGTCTACCACGGCAGCTAAAGTAAAGTTATCAATTAAATCACTTGTGGCTTCATTAGCGTTTAGTACAAGTATCTGTCACACAATGCAGTTTCAACATTTCATGTTGTGTTTTGTCGCCATGTATAATATGTCAACCAGAAACTCATGGAACATTCTTGTCAAATCAAATAGTTCATTAATTTATTGCTTGCATTCGATTATTAATTGGCCATCACGGAGAAAATTACATAATAAATTGGGTAACATGGAAATTGACTCAGTTCCTTAGAGGTAATGACAACGGGATTAAATAATATCGCCAGGTATGTGTTGCTTAACAGATACAGAATGTTTATATTACAACTATTATTTATAACTCATGAAGCCAATGCCAATTGATTCTATCCAACCAAGCGTATAACCTTATTCCACAGCGGAACCTACACGACTTAGTTTTATTGCTGTCCAATACTCAATAGAATTTTTGTTTAACAGGGTTATTGCTTATGTGTTTGTCCACACGTTCCGTGTAACTCAGTTATTGTTATTGCGATTGTTATACGATCTTTTTAAATCAATACAGTCATGCCGTTCTTGTCGCGTAGCACATTTATATTGACAGATAATACATAGATGTATGAACCGCATGCAGCTGTGAAAGCAATTACTTTAAGGTACTTCAAGTTGCCTCTATCCATTTACTCATTAAATGTTACCACATTATTACATTTTGTCAGTTACATGTCTTGCCGGAAAATGGATTCTCTCATGTCTAAACGTTTATTGATCAATGCTTTGTATAATTACTTGTCAGGTGGGAGAAGTCCTGTAATCGCAAAGATGTTCCAAATCCAAATATGGCATACTTTATGATTTTATATGAGACGAAAACTACATGAGTCTGTCGCGAGTCAATCAGCTAGGGAGGGAGGGGAGGTAATATAAACAAACTATTTTAACAAGCTTCTAAGTACGCTAAAAAGGATAAAATAATATTTTCATGTATAACTTTTACTATCAACGTATAACGTCATAACACAATTTATATGATATAAAAGCTTTTCGCGAGATATAAGTACTCGTATTTACTTAGTTTGAATTTTGATAAATTAGAATCACTCAGATCAAGTTATTTGATTTACTTGTTTATCTAAAAAGGTAAATTTCGTAACCAGCTTCCATTTCATATAAACTTTGTAAATTGATAGTAAAGGTTTTGAAAAAAAGTTTTTTTTAATTCTTCTTAGCGCATTTAAATAAAAGCTTATTTTTAAAAAATTTTGCTCAGATACAATTTATTTTCCACTTTTTAAATATCGCTAGACAGGTGTGCAAAAACCCCAGTACACCAAAATTTCAGACGGATTGTAGCAACGGAGTTTATGATCACCATCTTTTTTTACTCTCATTCGTATTCTCAGCAAGCCCTTTTCATTTGATATCCATATTGTAGGAGTGCATTACAAATAACTAGTCCGCCATCTTGGGTATTCCGCCATGTTGGATTTAGAATGACGTCACACGGCTAACCATGCATGGTCATCCAAACTAAACGTGTATTCAAAATTTCAGCTCAATCAGTTGAAGATATTTGCTTCAAAATTGAGTTGCAAGATTCCACCGAACAGACATAGTTACGTACATACATACATTGCACGTTAAATGAAAGCTTGTAAAAAAGAATTACCGCATAATCAATGAAATTTTACTGACACATGCAATATTCAGATTCGTCGTTGAATCAGTTTCCTATGGAATTTTTTTAGATCTTTTTATATTGCTTCCGGAGCTTATATTGCAACTGCAGCATCGATTATTTTGATCGGTGACTCTAACTTTGAAAAAGATTGGTTAACCCTTAAAATAAAACATGCTACTTCCAAGCACACGTTTCTAGATTACAAACTTATTAGACAGGAAAAAAGAGGTAAGGACGATACTATGAATGAATTCCCATTCTTCATTTGTAGAATTTCACCAATAATTAATTGAAAGATATTTTTAGCAGAGGCGTAATAAATGAATTAACGGTCGATTTCATCAAATAACCAGTCGTTATATTGAGCCAATGGGATGAGATCTTATCGAGCTCTACCAATAGGCTTTCAGAGGCTTTCCTTGTAACTTAGATATCCAATGGTGTTTGACTATATAAAACAAAATGTTCAAACTTCTGAGATGACAGATTGGCATTGTAATGTCAGTTGCTTATGGAATATTCCTAAATTTACAGAAATTTGAATCAAAATGGTGAACAATTTGTTGTTCTCAGATAAAATCAATTATTTTCCATTGTAGTGAACGTTTCTACAATTTTATTTTTGAAATACATAGTTAATTTCTATATAACTATTTGTGGAGGAGTTCCAATTGAGTCACTATTTACATATAGGTAGGTACCTACCTTATATAAATACATAAACAGTAAACAGTAGAGAAATCCGATCATTTTCATTCTCCTAGTTGGACACAGCATTCATTGATTTAATAGGGTTATACAAAATACCTGGTACGGATTGTATCAAGGACAAACTAACATCATAAACTGTTTACAGAAGATGCATAAGCTTTTGAATTGGAACATAATACTTTTCTGCTGCTATACGTTGAGAAAATAGTAAATTGCAATACTTGTTATGCGCCACAGATGATCAGTTGTTTATCAGTTATGCGCTTATATCTGTCATTTCAAACCACAAAATAGTCGAGTCGCTGTTTCGTAAGCTGTGAATTCATAGTGATGGGCTCAGTAAGTGGATATATAAATGCATATAGAGGTCCAACTTTAGAAAGCGTGGCCACACCCAACATGTGTTCATATATACTCTTCGTTAGACAACAGTATGCATAGTGACTTTAGAACTAAAATCATTGCACAAGTACCTACAAGAATCATTAGAAAATACCGCACCGTGCCGACCGCAGACAGCGATGTTTTGAACAAACCTCCGCTAACGGTGTTGCCAAATAACAAGGAATGCTTGGGTTCTCGAATTTATCATTTTGAAATACATATGCTTACCCGTTTCCTTTTGTGGTGATCAAATTCGCATTTAAGCAATTGCTTAGATGGCAACACTGTATTTTATGTCTGCGAATCATGAAAAAGAGCTAAAGTTTGATCCAGACAACAAAAGTACCCGCCTGCTGTCCGCTCCGGCGCCATATTTCGCTTGTTTTTTAATATAATATAATATATATATGATATATATGGATATTTATGGATAATACATAAATTTACTCACTTACAAAACCAGCAACTTCGAACTGGAATGGAGATTCAAAATGCCCATCACTAGACCTGCATACGAATCGTGACTTCGTGACGTACAGATTACGTAATCAGCTCTCAGCTGTTTTTGTTTATGGTGGTGAAAAGCAGGGCTAAGCTTATAAATATATCCAAATTGTAGCTCAACTTTTTTTATTATTTTTTTTCCAGTGTGTGTTTGTGCTATATATTTTGAATGCCGTGCAACCTTATTTCGTTATACCTTCAACCATGAGGATTTTTGTAATACTGGATACCTGTGCTGGACACCAAGCAGGCTTTGGATGGCATTTATTTTTGTAGAATATGAATGAACCTAATAAGTAATAGAAATAATAAGGAAATTTGTGAAATGCCTCCTATATATCCTTTTTTTACTGAATTATCAGGTATTTATGTTATTACAGTATTATGTAGCTTTATAAAAATCATTGCAATATTCTCCATTAGATTTTTATGAATTTGTTACATCCGAAAACCGATGTCCTAGTGCGTCACATTACTCGAATCCTATTGGTGGAGAATAGTGCTCCGTTATAGCTTGTGAAATGAGGGAAATAGTAATTTTCACTTATATATGGTGGATTGCCAGGCACAGAAACTAGCTGTGAGGTTCAGAAAGTGCCTTTTTTCATTAATCAAATCTTTCCTCACCATTTTGTGTTGAAATTCAAAGGAAATCGATGATTTTCAGAGACTTTTGACAGTACAATATTTAGAAAGGTCTTATGTGATTGGTCAATCGGTTCGTTATATCTCTGATGTTGATGAAATCGGCCCTAACTGTATCAGCTGCACATAGATCTCTTGAGAAAATTTATTGACGGTGCTTGGAGTAAGCATAGACCTTTCCGAATATTCTAAGTCAGCAGAATTGAAGCCTTGTTGTAGTACAATGAATTCAGTAATATAATTAGCAGTAGCCAATATCCGAACGAATTCCACTTGAGATTGTTCATACCTATAACCTGATCCTGTTACCTATTCCTACTGCACTAGAAAAAATAACTCCTACAATTTTATTATAGGCTAGAGCGACTTTTTGGCACTATTACAGAGGTATTACACACCTCATAGCTTCAAAAAGCAGGAAACAGATTCATGTGGACTACTTTATCTCAATCGAAAGCATTGATAAGAATACTATTTTTTTTACTGTAGCTATAAATTATAGCTAGTAGTACACTAGTTATCTCCACGCACACGGCTGCTATTGCCTGTGGGTTGTATTATTCATTAACCCAATACTTTACTATATTTATTTTACCAGATAAATTATCATTATCTACTGTAGTAGGCTTCCTCATGGTTAAGTAGGTCTAGCCAACCCCACCCCAACAAATAGTTGTGACTGGTTTCGATTTAACATCAAATTGCATTTTAGTTTTTTTATATATGCTTGTATTTGTTGTGTTGGTGATCACAAGCTTGCCTTCCATTAAATTTGATGTTAACCTTCACATGTCATCATCACATCTATTAATCTACATAATTCTGATTAATAAAAAGTGAAAGCTCTAGTAGTGCATGAAAGAAGCAAGTCAAGTGGTATTAAGAATCAAAATCTTACTTTGAACAAATGCAGCTATGTTACCGTCATTTCCTATATTAGATTTGCATGAACCAACACAGATGTGTCTCCCGTACACCCATCGCAGTTGCATACCTTGAGAATGTCAAATTATCGCACGCCAGCTACCGACTTTGGCTGATTATGAGCAAAAATTGCTTCCCATTAGTATGCGCGCTGCGATTTCAGGAATGTTCTCTCCCCTTTGTCTACAATGCCTCGGAAAGGACATGAAAGAGTACCGCCGGAATACCTACGTACATAAAGATTGACAAGACGGGTCCATTCACGGATGCAATGAGTGATATTTAGGAGACATCGATTGCAGCGGACAACGTTGCCAGCTGTAGCTGAGACCTACCTCCTACTTTTAATAGAGTATTGAGTATTCGTGCAGTAATAGCTTACACATGAAACGTGTGGAAGCAAAATTATAATAATATAATATAATATAAAAAAGTAAGAGCAGCGGTGTCACGGGTTGCCTACTTACTGTGACATAATTCAAACTTTGTCAATCAGTTGTTCCTGTGTCTTCCGTGTTAAGAAATTGCACAGAAACTTAATTTTGAAAGCGAATTTTATCCTGTAATACAATCTCTTGTGTTACCAGAAGTAGAAAAAGGCAGAATAATTCAAATGAATTGAAATAAAAATATGTCCATTCTTGCATGTTTTTGAGTTTATGTTATTTTGTTAGTGTAGTGAAAAATTCCTTTTTAGAAAGTCAAATACAATTAAAATTATGAAGTTTTCTTTTTGTACAATTCAAACATTTTCTATCCCTATAGAGACGTCTTGTAACTCTCTTGTACTTTTTGCTACAATCGATGGATGATTTATTATTGTAATTTCTTAAATTTATGGTGTGGTGATCTGATTAATCTCATACGAGTACAATCAATTTCATATTTGTAATGTTTATGCAATTTGATAAAGGCTGCCGAAACAGCCAAAACGTTAGAAAATACATCAATCATATGAGCCAGTACAAGTATAATATTAATATTGATTTATGTTTCTACAGTCTGGTCACATAATAAATATTTTGCTGAGACACAGCTTTGGTGTGAAATTCTATTTTGCAGTTTTGAAGTTAAATTCAACCTATTCCTATAACTGAAAATGCATAATGTCTCAGATGCAGAACATCAATGTTTTGCCAAAATAGTGCATGGCATTTCTCAATCTGTAGTCAAGTAAATACGGCATCGCTGCTAAAATATAATGCTTGAATGCGGATGCTTGTATCTTTATTTACCAGGAATGTCGATAACAATAATTATGTGTATGTTTTGGAACAGAAGGTTGACATCATTATTTCAGGTTGCTGTTTTCAAGAAAAATCTTGTCGTTCACAACGAACCGAAACGTGTTTAATATAAAAAATCTGGTGAATTATAATCGATTCAAACTTGACAAATGTCAGCCGTTCCACCATTGTTTGTAGGATCTTTTTATTACCAATTGTTTCCACTGATCTCATTCATTCAACATACATTATACGTAACTTCATCGCAACCTCAAGTTTTCATTATAATTTTGCTTGAATAAATTGCTTCCCCATCAATCAAAAGCACAAATAATTAATAAACGAGCAGTCAAATCATATTGTAGCAAATGATCTAGATAGAGATTCAAATATACAAAGCAGCCATGATGGTATGATGTAGGCCTATCTCTTCACTCTGGATAGGATTTAGAAAAACATAAATCGATAAATTGTCTCCAAATAAAACTTATAATGCATAATAATAAACTTATATAATCTCACATATGGTTTCAATTAACGGTCACTACTCATTAACAGTTGAATTGTCTAACGAAAACGAAACAAATGCAAAGTGATGCTCCGATTTAATTTCCGAAAGTATTTCCAAGATTTCTTTGCAATGTTTAATGCGAGTAAGAACCAACAAAAATTATGTCTCCATTCGATATTTAAATGGAACACTCACTAGCTGGCCTAGGTTACGTATATTTGGTTTTGTTTATTTTTCGGAACACAAATATCAGACATGTATGCATAGTCAAGTATGCTAATTAACAAGCATTATGAAAATGTGTCACTGTCATGAAACGCTCTGAATGTTAAATAAATGATTTGCTTAACCTTTAATGGCGATTTATTCAGTGGCTAGAATAATTCGCTGAGAAATCATGAATAATCATCTATAATACAAAATAATCAAGTCTTACTTGAGTCACATAATTTGATTCTTGTCAGTTCAATGAATTCGGGTTTCAAGAGTTCTATAATAATTAGAGAGAAATATCTAAAAATCTTATATTGAATCAAGTGATGAGGAAAAAAAATCTGGGTTCGAAGCTGTTACACATTAAGTCCGTGGAACGTACAAATGGAGTGCAAGTACACAATAAGCTAGAGATTTATAATCGCGGTTTGGTATTATATTGAAATTACGAACTACCTTCAATATGATAAAATTGGGAAATTCATGCACGATAAATCAGAAAAACAATTCCATCCTCATCAGTGCTGTTAGGTAGCCGTAAATAATCAATCTGACTAATAGGAAGAGTGGAGAGACAAAATCTGAAATTTACCGAGCATTTTAGAGTTTATTTCTAAGCCAGGGTTAAGAATCAAAATTGCAGCAATAGTTACTCGTTTTTCCTTTGTACAGCTTTAAAATTTATAACCATGTTTCGTATCGTAATCATTTTTTAAATCGCTGTAACTCCTTAATGCATCACATAAGTCCGTCTACGTTCTCCTTAGTTAGATTTTAGTTCGATACATAGAAGTTTTCTATTTCAAATATATGATTCATCAACTAGCTGCACACAGTGTTGTACTTATTTTTGTTATTGATGACGGTAGTTTCAGATTAATACTTACAGTAGTTACCATGAAGCAGCTCGGCGCAATTAATCAATTAGTAACTAGTGTCGTTTGTAAATTTTTCGTAAGCAATTTTCACGAGAGTATGAGCAGGAAAAAAATCTCCTGCTCTAGGTTCATAAATCACAATATAGACGAAGTCATATAAAGGTCGCAATATTTCGAACAACAGACGTAATCTTGACTTGTAATATAATTACAAATGACGTGAAGATTCCTATTTGTCTCCAAGCATATCATGATTGATATTTCTTGCCACATATCCTTTAATTGTTGAGATTATACTAATAGATGTGAGACTTTAAATTGCGCTGTCTCTGCGGCATTTTGTTATCTTCAGATTCTGAAACGTTTGCTTGCTATGAATCATAGTTTGAATGTACGATAGAAAGTTCTTGTAATTTTGATATACGGGCTGCAATACATCAGGCAAAGGATAAAATACATGACAAATTTAGGGTTTACTGAGGTGGAAGGTTTATTGTTTTCAATTTTTAAGACACGTTTATATATATCTCGAATTATAGATCAATAGTCAATTATTTTGGCTGGTACTTAAATAATGGACATTAGTAATGTCTACAATAACGCAAGCTTAATAGATGAATCTTCAAAGATATCTGTATGCGTACATTGAGTACGACTGTGTAACTATGATCACTGTAATTACAATATCTGACAAACTAAGTTCTGATTTAATTAAGCAGCACACGTTCGAGATGGTATATAACCTAAAATTTATCTCAATTCAAATCTCAATCTTAGGACAAGAACTTGTTTTTATATTCACTTATTATCCGATATTACGGACAACATAATATAGTATAATAATTTATCTAGATGTATTGTATTCCATATAATACCTACAACAAACGTAAAAACAATTACAGTTTTTTTACTGTTATACCAAATCCTGGTTCTAAAGATTGGATTTATACCAGACATTTTAGGAAGTAGGTACAGCAGTGAGAAGATCCGAGAAACCTAATTGTATAAAATGTTATCTGTAAACTTTTCCTATGTGCGTGTTATTGAGTGGGATTAAATCTCAATATTCAAAATATTATCAATAAACTATAAGATTCCATTCCATTTTTAAAAATAAATTTTCATTTGAGAAGCTGTGATATTTGAAGGAGTGTAACAAGGATATCAGGCAATTTTTATACAGATCACTCAGTTCATGTAGTTATTTTATTGGAATGCTTTAATTATTAAGTACGTTTACTGATTACTGAGAATGGCTATCAAACAGTTCGTGGAATATCTAACCGGATATCATTATATTAAGATGAAATTATTATATGGCTGAGTAAAGAACGATGGAAGAATAATATAAGCATGCAAAACCGCAGATTTGTTAATTCATCGCTTAGTCTTTAAATTCTTTTCAGATCACATAAATCGGAAACAATCCTGCCAGTGTCATCCCACGTGTTACATATATTACATACATACATACATATATACATATACATATATTCTCATCACGGATCGATATGAAAGGATATTTATGAGATCACCTTCACCACGTGCATTACTTAAATCCTATTATTTTTACATTAAGCTTATTATAGATCAGTAAGGATGGAACGAATCTATGCAGAGTGTCCATTTCAGCCTAAATAGATGCGTGTCTTGAGAAATTTCATTATTACTGCGGAATGAAGCACTTTCAATTTAATTATTTTGATCAAGAACGGTGAACTTAAGAAAAATGCAAGAGATGACTTCTACGTCGAAGTGACCAGGCTATCCAAAAAATATCAAAAATATCAAATCTCAAAATATCTACATGAGAAAATTTGAGTAGCATAACATTTTTTTTTCAAAAATGTGAAACGCAAATCTCGTTCGAAAGCTTCTTGCAGGAGTTTAAGAAAATGTTATTTTGTGTATGGAAGACGCATGACAACTTTCATAAGCATATCTAAAATCGTGTACCATGTTTGATACCTTTTTGGTTCTCTTATTCAAGATTAAGGAACCAACAGTAGCTTTGATAACAGCCCATCAAAATTACCGAATGCTTTTACTAATAATAAATTATATAATGAAGTTGAAATATTTGCACCAAAATTATGTCAACAGAATAGTATTCTTATAGGTATGATTTTATCTATTCTATGCCAAGATTACGATATGCCCAATTCGAGATTTTGGTATTCTCACTTCCAAGACTTTCCCAGGTTTAAATCGAAAATAATTACTTAAATTAACTCTATATGATCAAAAACACAGTATTCTTACTTTGAGATTATTAGAGCTTTGCGCATATAGGAAGATATGGTATACTTGGTATATTTTTTGTCTGAGAATGTATGTTTCTGTGTGTATTTCGGCAATACCGCAACAATATTAGCAATAATTATTCAGCAACAACAACAACAACTGGAAAATACGTTTCTATAGGTTATCTCTTGTAAGCATGTTCAACAGCATCTGTAAATCTTGTGATGGCTAAGCATGGCGGGCAAGTAACCATGGGGATGGCATCAGTACCATGATGATGGCATCCTATTTTCTAGAATGAAGTCATCATAATGAAGTGACCAGCCACCTTGAGATTATCCGCTGTTCTAGAACAACAGCTAATAAATGGCAGAACGATTAATTAGATATAGCAAAACGAAAACGGATTGTCGAGATTGCACACATGAGGCGGCAAAACTGACACGATTTTATCCACTCATAAGCGCAATACATCTTCCGAAGTTATTGAGGAAGTTCCGCGATTATCGCTCGAAGCGTGTTGAAATTCGCGCTAGATTATTTTATTAAGATCCTTTCACTGCTCTTGGAACGGCCTGTGTCGGTGCGTTGTTTATCTGGTGCAATCCATTTTTGCAATGCAGGACGACGATGAATTTGCCAATGCAGTAGCTGTTACTTATTATATGAATTAACGGCTAGTCTGATGGAAACTTTATGTTTCACTTGGTGAGGTCAGACAGTGTCCTGTTTGAGATATAAAAAGTACAGTAAATCTGAGTGATGTCATAACTGCCTAACATTAATATGATGCAATTATGATATAGGTATATCAGAGATGGAGTATCAAAAATTTTACACAAATGAAATGGAATGGATGTAGAAATATCGCGTACTAGATTGGGGAAGTTGAGACATACAAAATGTGAGATTACTGATTATTCAACCGAACCCTAGTCGCAAACGCAGTAGAATCAGGCAAACTACGAACATATCGGGACATATTGTATCACCGGCAAGAGCATACGATCCAGATAAACAAGAACATCAAAACAATTTTTAGATTGGGATCCGTCATCTTCTGGGGGTTAATGTCAACAATAACATGTTGCAGACCTTGCTAGGTCAGTGATTCAGAAGGTGCGAGTTTTTTTCTGTAGATAAATTACATTAGAGATTCAAAAATATTTGCGAAACCCTGACTTCATTGTAGTAAATGATCAGACTGATCTTTTAAACTCAATTTTTATCGTTACACTATTTTAAGTTTCCATCTATTTTTATTCTAGGTTAACTTACTCCTGAAATATATTAAGTTATAGAATGTATTCAGAAGAATGAAATAGCTTAAGGAATAAAATATCTTAAAACGTGAAGTATATTAAGAAATAAAACAATTCACATGAAATATCTTAAGGACATTTTGACGGCGATGGTTAAGGTTTTGTAGGGGTTTCCCTCAATACTAGTGTAAATGCAATCGGCAAAAAAATTCCCTAACAGACACAAGGGAAGAAAAAATAATTTACCTAATAGGAAAATAGCTAGACAGGATAGATGGTATGCTAGATTTGAGAGCTCTAGTTTTGTATCCATGCTACGACTAGTTAGTGGGTAGTCTTATTAGCAGTCAAATCTGACATTGCGCCTTCTATTCTAAATTCTACAATAACTCGAAGCATGAGCGTCAATCTTCAGGTTAAAGTAGAAGGACAGCATTAAACGGTTAGGTATGGTTACCAGATATCCAAGTATGAAGATAAATAAGATTATGAACAATTTGTGTAATCTATTTTTACGATAAATGTTAATTAAACCGATTTACTAGAATTTTCAACGGTATTCTAGTTTGAATCGAAGTCTTTCAGAAATAGCGTAAAATAAAAAAGGAGTATAGGGGTGACCAGCATTTGGTTTTACATCCATATTATCACTATTACGTAATAAATATTTCAGCTATTAACCTATCAACTTAAAAAATGCTAAACGATGATCCTGAGGCTATCGGTCACGCATTGAACAATGTTAAATAAATGTTACATGGCAGATTTGCGATATATGGTGAAAGCGCAACGCACGATAACGAGAGTAACCTCCTACAAGTCAAACAAATCATTACTGAATATAATCGCTTAATAACCACTCGTACGTTTGACAATATTGACATGTCGGTGCTATAAGAGCTGAATGTTACGACACATTACATGTGTAAAATGTGTGTTGTACATCTTAGTTAACAAGTTAACAATTAATACAGGACGGCACATAGTAACTTTTGTCTTCTTCTTCGTCATTTTCCCATTCCGAGTTCGCCGTTTTTGCCCTCCATAAGTTCCTGACTTCCCAGTCACCTACCCTGAGGTCTTTATCTACCATAGCATGTCCAATATATGTTTTCCATTTTAGAGCAGGTCTTCCCCTACGTCTTCTTCCTGGGGGTTCCCACTCTAATATTCTTTTTAGCCATCTTGCAGTGCTCTGTTTTCCAATTTTTTAGCATTCTACTCCCATTCGATGCCATATTTCCTCAGTTCTTATTTTGTCTTTTCTAGTGAATTGTAAACATCTTCTCATAAAGTCTAAAATGACTTTTTTGCGAATAATATTCTTCAATACATGTAAACTAAGCAGAAAGAATGACGAGTGTTGCCAATTTTTTGCAACTCTTAGGTTGAGTCAGTCACTTCAGATCAGTTCAGGAGGTTAAAGTACGATTTAACTTCCCACATTAGTAAACACAAAATTATTTCAAATGCAAAAGTTCGCATATTAACACATAGGTTTTCTTGGGAGTTTTATGATCTGTAAAATACAATATTGGATGCCATTCTTTTAGACTGCCTATCTGTCCAGTTATCCTTTGCAGCTCTATACAACTCTGGAAGTCTTACTTTGACAGAAAAAAGTTAAGCTTCTTGATATGGGTTTTGAACTGATTGATGTTTACAGAATCTGTAAAGCCATCTCTTGATACATTGTACCAAATTACAGTTGCCTAGGAACATATAACATTTCACCAGATCTCTATATACAGATTATGATCAAGTTAGATATGCAAGCAGAAGTTTGACGTTTAGCATAATGGAGCAGAACTCAGTAGGTCACATTCACTTGGTATATTGGCAGAAAAATGTCAGATCGCCGACCGCTGGTTGTGGTCAAGTAGTACAATATATTGATGATCTTTGATCTGCGTCAAAGTCCAATGGACAGTGTAGTCTGGACATGAGCTTACCAGATATAAAAGCAGTATTCCAGGCGAGGTTCTATTTGGGCTTGGACGAAGACGCTGATGTATTCTACCATCTGTAGCTACAAGAATTGTACGAATACACCTGACGATCAGTGATTAAAAAAGAGAGAGAAGAGGCAACGCTTGTGGTTTATTATACAACACACTGGTTGTAGATACACACTACATGGAACAACTACTCTTGTCGCTGTTAGCTTTCGCTGTCTATGCATATATCCTTCCTGCTTTACTACACATATATGTATACTAGTATTCCTCTTTTCCACTCTCAAGTACAGCTTGCGTAATTTAGTTTTGTAATAACGGCATTCTCTGTTCAAATTTTTGTACTGGTCAGTAGCTCGACTGAGCTTAATCTTTTATAAATAATGTGAGGGAAGTATTGAACAAGGGATAGAAGATGCTTTGGAATTGATAAGCGGCTCATTTTCATTGAACATAGATGAGCTTATATGATAAATATGTACCTAGCACAGACACCTCTTGATACAGTAAAGATGTCATTTGCTGATTCTCTCAAACCTGTATCGAGGGAGAGGGTGTTTAAACCACCACCGGAACCAAAAAAAAAGTTGATCATATTTTTATGTTAAGTATACCACAGCACAGCTACATTTGAGTATTTAAATCTAGGAAGCTTCAATTTCAGAAACAAAATAATTTATTTTTAGGAATTAGCATCCTAAGATCTTACACTCAAATAAAATATTACTTTCAGATTAAATAGATGTCACTGAAGCTCTTTGAGAATTGACAAAGATAATAGGTGAATAATATTATCGCGTTTTCGCTGCAGTACATATAAAAATTGTGCTTTAAGCATTCTCAAACTTTAATCTATTCATAACTATTTGATCCTTCCACATTTCGGATAGATCATCTCTTCTTTGTTGTTATCTGTAGGAATTGATCAAATGATCACAGGGAGTATCATTCAATCCATTCAGGCAATTTGGAAGCAATTTGAGCAGATGCAACGTCTCATGACTAATTGCAATATCATGAATGGTGCGAAACAATGTCAAGCAATGTCAACTGGAATTCCGAACAGTAAGTCTTGTTACGTGAATCGCACTAAAAGTAATTATAGTAATTACATAATAAATATGTTTTATTACTCTCCCATTGATGATGTAAGCCGCATTAAGTATTGTTTAATGTATGCACAAATAAGAAAATTTCGAATTTATAGTAAGCACGAGCGTTTGTTTCCAGAAAGAAGTTATGTATGAATATTGCAATATATTGGAATATTTAATACCTATATCGAAAACAGGTGATGATTTGTATCTCAGAAGTGTACAAGAAATCATATTTCACCTCCGCCACGAGGTGGCGCCTTGCTTAGTATTATTTGTTATTCTACACAGCAAGGTTGTGTTAAGTGGAAAGTATACGTATTTTTATCTAATTTATCTGGCTTATACCGTATGCTTCGCTTACCAAACAAGGACAGATCGTCCATTGGATCCACAATGTTGACATTGACCTACACCTATCGAGAGATTTTCTCGAGGGGGCGTAATGTCTTCGATTTGACCAGATGTCTTTTATTAAAGCGGTATATGGACGCAATGTAGTAAAACGGTGATTTCTTTGAAGGCTAATATCGTTATTTTTATTAAATCGACAACCAATGAGACTAATAGAAAAAGGTCATTAGGTCGTTTTCTTTCGAAACGCAACTATTGCTCAGGTTTAAATAGTGCTTTTTTTCAGAAGGGGATAACAAGATGTTTTTTTACTAAGAGTGTGTTATTTATTTGTATAATATATATCATTATATTCATGGTAAAGGGAACATATCATACGAGTAGTTGCAACTGACCTACAAAAATATTCAAATATATGTCAGATAAAGCTGCTGCTCCACCTCTGAGATAGCAATCTTCTCCATAGTTCTTAAACCGACTAAATGTCTACTGGTGATTGAGTAATTTATATGCTAATTGAAAATTCTGACCTATAGTATGTTCCATGAACATATAATCTTAAAATGTTTTCATGGGCCATTAAATATGTTTAATATCATTAAGTAGGCTCTGACCTATAAATAAGATAGAAATGCGTATGTTGATAAATTTATATAATGTTCACACTGGTAGTGGACATGAATTTTCTAATGCACAACCTAATTTATATATCAATCATTCATTACTATCGTTTTGGACAAGTTTATTATGCAGAAATAGACAACATATCAGGTCTGTGTATGTGTTTCTGGAATGACCAATCACGTAATCTCTGCCTGAAATTTTAAAGGTTTAATAAATATTGAAATTAATGCGGGTGAGGGTCTATGAACGTAGTTATCTTAAAAAATAGTAGGCATGACGATCCATAAAATATGTGAAAAACTCAATAGACGGACTTGTTTTTGGACGTTAGAGTTGGTAACCTTTAACAGGGTACTTTATTTTACATTTATGTGGTAATGTAACTAAATCAACGAATATCACGACTTACGATACCACTGATCTGCATGAAATTTACTAAATGTATATAGATTAAAACAACAAAAATAAATATTTAATGCCACACCCTTCAATGTTTACGTAGCAGACATTTTCCGGAGAAACCACAGCAGAAGACATAAATAATGTGATAAATAGACACATGAAATTCAAATTAGCAGGATATCTTGCGAAAAAAGTCCTAGCTCAACGTGCCTTATCGTTTGTTATTGTACAAATGTGGATTGAAAGTAGATCCTGTAACGCGACAAATAACAATGCGAGACTTAAAGTCAAGGATGCTGTGGGCACTGCTACTATTTCATTGACACTTTGTTTTTATATGACTGGTGTAGAGTATATACGGTGAACAAATGAATAGCAATTCAGATGAAAAGTTGTGAGTTTCACAAATAAACTATCTTTCTTCCAGTGACGCGTTTCGATTTATATTTAAATCATCATCGGACTGAATAGCAACTTAAATATGTTCATTTCTATTTCAAATCTATATATCAGCGATCCAGTTGATGAAATTGTTACTGACTGCGCGAATCGAAACTTTTATTCATTCAATGTAGCCAGTGTCAAATGCTTTTGTTAAGTAAACTAAACTACCAATAAACGGTAATTTTTTATTAATGTATCTTGAGTATGTCCATGGAAAATGGTTCACAAGTTGACGAATTGACTGGTTCCATAAGGTCGAATCAGCTGTGTACAGTTACTGCACTCAAGATCGGTGCAATTTGATGAAAGACTTGGACAAAAGTAGTGAAGCAAAGTTACATTTTCACCACTGGAAAACCCAGGCTAGAATTGATGTATAATAATAAACAAGAGCAAAGCTCAATATTGCTTTAGATATTGTTGTGAGCTTAGGTTTTGGTAAAATGAATTTAAGTCTGAAATACTAACTACATACTACATACAAGGAGATGCTAGTAATATTGTAGTTGGAGATACGTGATCTTTCGCATGGTATTAAAACTTTGACAATTGTTCTCACCTTGACACGTGGTGTAAAATTATAGGTGTGGATATCCACGATATCGATCTATAATTTACATATATTTTTCTGCAGTTGCAAGCAATAAAAAAATGCAAGAGGTAGCGAGTCCGGAAATTAAATAGTTTTTTCTATATATTACCATTAATGTGTGTGATTTATAGTATATACTCGTATATATCCAGAAAATAAATACCGCATGTTTATCCTATATTTTTTTATGAGCACAAGAAACTATTTGATCACTTAGTGGATTTATTTTTTTTCCTATCGCTATTAACTCATCTATTGAAATTTAGAAACCGCACTGTGCTAATTTCTCTAGCAGTACTGAGACATCCACTGCCCGAATTACTAGTATTGCATGTGGTTCTAATAAAGTGAAAAATACCAGTACATCAAAGCAGTGGACAATAAATGTTTGAGTATAACGCCAACATTGAAACCGACACACAATATCATACGGACTGTGAATTAAAATGAAAACTAGAACGAAACTGTAACAGATGATATATATTAATTAATTCTTTCTACGAAATAATGTAATACTAATTTTAGTATGTGTTATCTTGAAATACAAATTATTTTCTCATAAAAATTTCACTTTTTGTCTGTAAAAGAAAAGAAATTGATGAACATCATCGAAATAAATAGTATACATCATTAGTGAACTATTATCTATTAGACAAATACTTTATAGTATCCATGTTCAGCAAAGTACCCAGATAAATCAATACAGATTTATTATCCATACCATCTGAAAGCAGGAAATAGACTTCCATAAAGCACGCAGCGGACGATAAAATCTCTCAGATGTGCATCGATAAAAACTACTATTCTTGCAACAACATAACCTCAATTGAACTGAACTGACACAGCGACAATAAAAAAATGACATTTCTTGAGATTCATTCAAGCTAGTTGACAATGACTCGTTTATTGCTATCTTGATGAAAATCTAAGCGCTCGCGACTGACAACGAGAGGTTACATGCTGCTCGACTGCTGGATCATGATTATGATACTTTCCTTTCTAGAGACGATAGATGCTTGGAAAATTAGTAGCGAAAATAGTATTAACCTTTAGTGGTAACCTAATATGCACATGAATAATTATTATATCACCAATGTGAAAGAAACCACATGTTCTACAAGCTTTGGCTTCAGCTGCTAAGAAATCTTCAATCAGATGTCAATCGATGTCAGACAATCATATACTGGTATGCATTCATCTAAGACTATATTGGAAATAAAAACTCTGTGAAACTATTGAAAGAATATAAAACATCTTAAAATATACTCTGACTAAGGCGAAAAGTTATTCACAAAGAAAAAAAAACACAATTTTGCGAAAAAAACTCATTATGCTTTGTATCGATCGGGTAATAAAAAGTAATTTTTCAAAGGCGCCGTTAAACACAAGGAAGTTAATAAAGAATCTAAAAAATATTATCATTAGAATGGAACTTAGACTGATGTTGGCATATCGATCATATTTTATTTTATGACTCCAGGTAAGGTCTACCGGTTTCAAGAATAAGGAAATGTTAATTAGCAATAACGTACAGAACCATGATTTAGTTCATACTTAATGATTCACTGCAAATTTTTTTCAGAGATAAAAAAAACCCGTGCAAAATCACAAAGATTGAAACACTATGACGCATGTATGCATTCTAAAGAAAGAATTACCGCATTCTTCAAGGGTGCTGTAGTACATTGCATCTTCTTTATCAAGGATCTCTGGCCATGAATATAAATCTGCTATTAACTGAAGTTCGATTTGTATGTTTATCTAGCATAATATTCCGTGATTGGAGCTCAACGTCAATCGTAAAATTTTTCTTAATACACTCATGAGCAATTCTAGACTTCAGCACAACATAGTCCCCCACATTCAGTATACTGGTAGATGGCGTCTGAACGAAGCTAAGTTTCTAAATACAGCGCGAGCTTATACACACTTGATCGATAGCTGCCGAACAAGTACAGTCCCTAGTGTATCAAAATCATTCGTATACAACTGCAAGTGCCAACACGCCTACAAACTACATATTAAGTATTCAAATAATACTCTTTAAAAATATCGATAATAATTGTGTTGTTTTAAGGCATGTGCGTATTACAACCCAGATAGATGTGGAAAAATATTCAAACTTTGGCATGTTGGCATTCCATAAGCAGCACACCTCGTCTACAGATTGTCAAAGATATTCAAGTGAACCTGAAATATTGCCTTTGAATGGGTTTCCAATATTCAATGCAACGATTTTTTTTGCACATGAGAGAAAGATTGAAGAAATTATGCGCCGTTTACTGTAGAATTTGTTAGTTTTCTAACTTGCAATAACCGTCAGTATCAAGACTAGAAGATACACGTGTCCAACAGGCCATATTGTAGAAAAGGGTATAGTTTACAAGAAATACGATGTCGTGTATGCTCAAAAATATTGACAAGCATGCGGTTTCACCTCTCAAATTCGTTGTTATTCCATTCAAGATAAGCCTTTTATTATGAATAGAGCGGTTATACCATTTTTATCTATTCATTCAACTGAAATTGCAATATCGCAGACTCACCACTACGGAGGTCGTTTCTTATGCAAATATTCCATTTGTCTGCAGTTGTACGGTGACAACTGACAGCGCGGGAGATATCATTGTTGTTCAATTAAGATGGCAGATAACGACGTCGTGAGAACCGATAAAAATATGGCTTGACTAGCACTGAATGGGGACAAGGCTGCGAGAAATAGGCGAATGTTATCATGGATTTATAGTTTACCGGAGTAATTATGTTATCCGAACAAACAACCTGCTGTAATCATTTATCACCGGGATTCTACAATGCTTCTATTTGCATATGGTCATAATAGGTGACCTTATTTGATCCGTTTTTTTGTGAAAAAGTGCTGCGTTTCTACAGTTAAATGAAAGCTACAGAGAAGTTGATGAGATTTCAAAAAAAATGTACAAACCAGCAATCTACATTTTTTCATGTAGATTGTAAATGCTTTCCAACATCTTTCTATCCACCATCATTTCAACTTCCGTCTAGCTCTTCGCTTAAGAATAATATAAATATTATATTCGCAAAACAGTTTTAGTTTTTTGAATATGTTCCTTTCATTTCAAACAGTACAATCCATGCTAAGACATCTTTTACATAATCCAATGCTGCTCAATTCAGTATATATACAAATCTAAAAAATTCAAGATCAAGTAAATATACAAAATGACACACAGTTGATCTATTTATAAGAAAAAAAATTGCACTGGTCCAGTGGATATTTAAAATAAGCACAATCGACTGACAAGTTACGTGTAAAACCTTAAAACAAACTCATCAAGATAATGTATGCTGCAATCCATACTGCAATTATGATGCTGTGACTATATGAGCAACTAGCTATTCAAGTTTTGCTGCTTTTTCCATGTTTCACGTTTTCAATTTTAATTTGCATACATGATAACCAATTGTAATTAATTTTTAAACGATCTCTCGTAAAATTCAGTTGCTTGCTCAAAACACGCTTCGTAAATACCGACCATAATTTTTATGCTCGATTAAGAAGTCATTTAAAAGCTCAAAAACTTGAAACCGAAGTTCACTCAGATGGTGCTTGAGGTTACATATTCATGAAATTTATTGAATTATACTGTTGTGGAGATTGAACAAGAAATTTATTAAAAGTTGCACAGGCGCTTTTCAAATACATTTTTAGAACTTCCATTATTCTGTTTTTCAACACATTCTCCCACTACCTCAATACATTTACGCATTCGGTCAAACCACTTGTCAAATTCTTGTGACCAACATTCTTTTGAAAGGTTGCTAATTTCTTCCTCAAATGCAGCAATTGCCTCTTCATCGGTGAAAAAATGGTGACCTCGTAATTTTTCTTTGATCTTAGGGTATAAGAAAAAGTCGCACGGAGCTAGGTCCGGAGAATAAGGTGGGTGAGGCAACAGTTTGACACCCTGTTCAGCAAAAAAATCTAGTGTTCTAGTGACGCTGTGGGCGGGTGCGTTGTCATGGTGCCATTGAATACCCCGCAGGCCAGTCTTTGGACGACAGGAACACATTTGGTTATATACCATTCAGAAGTAACTGTCCTTTGATTTCCCAAGGCTACCGTTGTGATGTATCCACTTTTAGAAATAATAGATGTGACCATTTTGTTACCGACACTGTTGGAACGACGAATTTTCGTTGGAGGCTGCTCACTTTCAAAGCACCAAACTAATGACTGCTGTTTAGATTCGGGATCATAATGATATAACCATGTTTCGTCTCCGGTTACGATGTTAAAACATTGAATATATACATGTAATTCATGTGCAAAACTCCAATTACTGGTAGGTACTTATATCTATATTAATTTTTCAGCATGGGCTTCATATTAATCAAAGACGAAAAGATTAATTTCTTTCCTCATCCTGAGATTTTTGTACAGCACACACACCTTCCTCAACATGGATTAGCAGCTGTCGCTATCTATCCATTTGCTTGAATAACTGATATTCAGAAAAAATTGAGTTAGTATTTTGCTTATAATACTTATTCTCAATCTGTATTTAGTTCACAGCACACTCTCCGCAAAAACAAATACCGTAGTGGTTTTGTACTTTTTTCTTGAGCCTTGAAACAAAAATGTCTACATAAAAGCTAATCATATATAACGGAGAAAAGCATGACTTGGCATGAAGATATCAATGCCATGTTGTGTGGTATAAAGGTGCACATACCTATAAAGTTGAATATGAATTTTAATGACTCAGGATAATTTTACAAAGGTATTTATGGAATTTTTTGTGTGTGACTCCGATATAATTTCATGCATTTATCTTCAAATAACAGGTGTTTTCCTCATAAATTCCCAGTTAAGTTACACAATATAGCAAATTATATCTTAGATAGAAGTAATGTTCACAAATAATCAAATCAATAATTTCGGCGATAAACTTCAGAGAATAATGTTGTGGACAACTGATTATAAGTTTTTAAGAATTTCAAGGGTAGCAATTTTTGTCTGCCAGATCAGGTTCATCAGTATTTCAGTTCTTGCAACGCTCTTGTTCCAGCTCAACATTTTCCTTTACATGATATAAAATAATACGTAGTCATGCAAATTTTGGGATGAAAAAATACAACTTTTTTAATGGTGAACCATTTAAAATCTTTATTTATTTTCACGTGCAACATCGGTACAGGAATTAGGTCGGTATATCATGAAAGAAACTGTATCTTTTTCAATATGGATTCAGTACTTTGGAGCTGTTGAATTTGTAGATATACCAGCAATACTCAAAATTTCATTCAATTTGCTTATTGTGAATTACATTGAGTCAGTGGTATTAAATTTGTTGAATATATTCTTGTAGAAGGATTTACAGCGTTGCGTCAGGGTCCTTTGAGTTTACTTTTTACTCTGTTATCTCTGAACTGGCTATTTTGTGTTACATATTTTATTAGTACTTCAATCATCGCCAATGTATGTGTAAGAGGTTTCTCATGACAATGCGATACCTCAGGTTTTCTCACATCACATGAATTATAATAATGTAACACATTTCTATTGTTAAAAATGGTCATTTAAAACAATAGGCTGAACTCTACCTATCTTATCATAAGGCCCACAGTAATGTTGAGTCCGATTCAGCGGAATAAATGAATGGAATCAAGTAACCTGTTACCAAAGCAATGGCATTTGGTGCGGGTATCACGCGGACTGCAAAAATTTCACTTTGGGCCATACTTGGAAGGAGACTTGAAAAAAAAATTAATTGAGGCGATCGGCTCGGAACATGAGTTGACTTCGTTCCCGTATATCTTTTTTCTAAACATATTGCGTAAGGTAGTTGGTTATGTGATGCATCTGCATCAACTGCAGCCGAACACAATTGAAAGTGTCGAAAATAATCCAGCTAATTATAATCACAAATGACTACTGAAAGTACTTTACTGAAGTTTTGGCACTTCAGCAGCACTTAAGCATCGACAAATACTAATTTATTTTGCCTACATGGCTTTCTATGTTCTTTGATTATAAGATTACATTTGCATGATTTTGATGGCTACTAATGGCATTGATGTGTGACAAGTAGTTTCAATAAACATTGTGTTAAGGATAACAAATGTTATCCTATCCCAATCAACATTAATTGCCTTAAATAGAATTATTTCTCCCAAAGAAGCTCCACGATCTTAAAATATTTTTATTTTATGTTCAAAACTAGATTCATATAAAAGTGTGACAGATGTAGCAGTAAACTTTTTTAATGTAATTTATAAAACATATCCTGTAGCTGTCTCTCTAGTCATAGCTATGAAATCCTAGCTTCAGCAAAGGCATTCACTGTAAAACGGATTCTACCTAAAAGCGAATTTTGAATGTTACCATTCCGGATATTTGCACCGCCTGGTGATTTTGGTTTTCAGGTGTATGTGGTATGTGGGCTTGCCCAATGAGGACCTGCTGGTTTTTGGCACCACTTTCACCGAAAGCAACACAACTGCATCATGGGTATCGCCGCTGACGCTGTTGTGGGCGACCTTGAGGTACATCTCAGTTGGCGTTGCACATTTGCGGCAGTGCCAGATCTACAGGTTATTCGCGATGCTAGATAAATTACAGCCTTTCGCCGTAGAAACTAGTGAGTTTGCCGATATTATTTTGTTATACAAATAAAAGAGCATAGGTGGAATGACACATAAGAACAATAATATGATTATTTTGCATCAGTAAAAACAAGATTTATGGTTATTAGACAAATTCAACTGTAAAGAAATCCATTTTTTTCATCACGTCTATATTTTTGCTGTAATATATGTATGATATGCAAAGCGACAGGTTGAAAAATAATGACTTTTCTAAGGGGCACCTCTTTTTACAGGAACTTGTGAAAATTATGTTATGCAACTAAAAGTCAAGTTTGCGAGTTACGAAAAAAAAAATTGAGCAAGGTAGAGAATACTATCATAAAATTAATAGCTATATCAGAGTAGTATAATATGTTGTTACGAATTATTTCGGAACAAACAATTTTGGAATGAACAGAAATCTCCCAAATCTAATCATGTACCTACGATATTCTGGGTTCCATTTCTGCAATTGTTTAAATTGTTTAAATTTTTCAATACCATCTCCCTCTTACGGATGAGAATATATTAAATTGATTGGTCAAATATAATGAGCTTTAAATACTGTCTTAAAAACGGAATTTTGCAGGTTTAAGAATATAATTGAGGGACATTTTTTTCAACAAAGCATTTTATGAAGTGAGGACCTCCTGTAAACCCACGAAACTATCATAATTACAGATAAATCTAGTTTTGCAACTGATTCGAATACTTTTTAGCTGAAACAAAAATCCAACTGAAACTTTTGGACCTAAATTGGCCAAACTGGAAGCTGAAACCAAACCTTCGGTTAGACAACATAAAATAATCGGGATTAGACGTTTGCGGAATGTACGATGAGGAAGTTTCACTAGCTAAAAGCATGTACAATACTGCCTCAATAATAATACTGATCATCTTAACAATTTTCTTCAGACGGTTATCTGGCAACCGATCTTGCAAAGTTGCAATTGACGCGCCGCGTCGATCTTTCTTATGCGTGCCACAGACCGTGGCTGACTAAATATTGCGTAACTATCTCGCTGGCAGGTTGCATTTTATTGCCCAGCTCTCGCCTGCATGTGCGTGTGTACGAATTTATAAATGTCGCTATCGCCCTAAATAGTTTTATTTCGTTACACTATCGAATACCACAAATTTGATCATTGCTCTCATTACTGAGATTCTCTGCTTAAGATATGCTTGGGGTGGCTAGATTGGATGCTTTTCCTTGCATATGCTCAGGAACCAACGAGTGGGGGATAATAAGATAATATCGATAGAAATTAGATAGATCAGCCACCCTTCCTCGATGGTTTAGACTGTGAAGGACCTTTGTAATGTCAGGCGCATTTACAAAACGTATGTATTGCCCGTTTCTGGATTGTGCACCAGAACACCTGGACATGGACTCACTGAGACAACATTTCATCATGAATTTTCATTATGTTTAGATTTTGGTTTAAAGGTGGAGGTTTAATAACCAGGGATACTTTACGCCCTGTTTTGGCTCCGGCTGAAAATCTCCGGTAATATACTAGCTCATACATATACCTTTATTTCTGGGGTAAGTATATCAATTCCATTGTTCATAACAAACATGGTTTATGTGGATTGTAGATGCTCTTACTTGGTGAAACTCTTCCATCATGTAGATAAAAAGTTGATTAAGGTTTTGTAGGGGTTTTCCTTAACACTAGTGTAAATGCAGTCGCCAAAAATATATGTCGCCTAGAAAGCCACGACAAATGAAAACATAATTTTATAGAAAAATAACTAGACAGGATAGATAGTATGTAGTAGTACTTTTACAAAATATTCTGTACCCAACTCCCCAATAAATGTTAATTTTTGTGACATATTCTAGCGAGGTACAGACATTCGGAGATCATAAATGTTAAATGATTTCCGAGTGTTCTAATAATTTAGGAGCATTTATCCAACAGTGGCAAAACCCATGACCAACGCCTGTGTACCTAGACGGCCTAGTGAGGTCGTTTGTTGACATCAACAAAGGTATGTAACAATGTGGTAACCAGGAGACCTTGGTAAATATTAACTGGTTTTTTTTCTTGGACAGAAGTAACGCCACTACACGATCGACTGTAAATTGGTTGCCAATTATAGAAGACTAAAACGGCATCCTTCTTGGTCGTTATACCTGGTTATTTACATTATCAGGAATGTGGTATGTTTCGAAATGTACAGCGGCAAGACGCCTAACAACCTTATCGACCTACTGTCATATGGGTAACGAGAAAATAATTAAAAAATATAAACCCATCATCATACAATAAAAAAGATTACAGAAACAAGAATCACAAAACAATTTGTTTGTAACTTAGTTGACTTGGCAACAAGAAAGTTTTAGTCAAATTAAATTAACTTGTGTGTATGCTTAATTTTAAAGACCTAAACGTGACCTCAATGGCTCTGTATCTTACGATCTCTCATTACGTTAAGTTGGATTTATTTGGTCGTTGAATCAATACTACCAAAATCCAAGCAGTACAAGAGTTATTCACAATTTGAATGTATGGAAGGTAAGCAATAAAATGAAAGAATGTAAGAGAATTTCTGGTGTAATCTTAGGCAACAGAATCTTCGATAATGAAGTAAGCGATCCTCCGCCATCGACATTGACTCAAGCCGACCTCCATTCAATCATTTTTTCTCAGTCCATTATCTGGACGATATTACGTAAAGGAAAGTTCGCCGAAAATCATCCCAGACAATACATTATTCAAATAAGTTTGTCATCATAATTAAATGGATATGTATGTACTTTCTCCAATCTCTGAACGTAACATTACGTCATATTTTGTGCAGATTTCATATCATTCTTGTACAGGATGTTGCTTGGTAATTCGTTGCTTCGATGTAGACATATTTTTTATTCTGTTTTTCAAGTAGCAGTGTATAAATAATGTTTTAAATGCATATTTTGTATGTTAGCATAAATATTTTCATATAATGAATACAAAAAAGGTGAACTAGTAGAAGTGCTGTGAAGACAAAATTAAAAAAAAAGTTAGATGAACTAGTAGCACAAAAAAATTAGATGCCCTATGGAGAATTCAAATTCTGCCTTATTCAAAACATTATATGCTGGTAACTTAATGAAAACTAAGTAGCATAGAAAAAATAATTTGTTAATGAATGGCTAAATTGATTGCAACAATTAACGTTTACTAACGCCAAATTTGAATGAAAGGTTAATCAAGGATTTATTATATTTTTTGTTTGACACGCCCAAAATTAGCAAACAATGACCGGGTTCTGGCCCCCCAAAGCGCATCAAATATTGGAAGTAGGGGTGGTACAAAGTTGCCTATATTTTATAAAATTATACAGATGGCACTGGTCTTCCACTCTGTATACATACGAGTATATGTTGGGCGGTTCCCAAAGTGCCCAATCAACATTGCGAACACTTTTTGTACACCGTTTTACAAACTTTATGTAGAAAGTTTTGGGCGTATTTGTATAGGCATCAGAAACACGTACGTACACATCATCTGTAGTTTTGCAATGTGTGTAAAGCGGGAAAATACGCTTGTACGTGATGTGAGAACCAGTTATTTTACGGCCATTATCTCCACCTTCGTGAGTAATAGGTGAAAAAGTATGACGTTATCGGTAATCGTACATTATTTCTAAGATCCACCATGATCACTGATTGCTGAAAGCAAGAAGTCTCGGAAGACAATAGTAAATGGTTCAAGTGTGCAGCTTAGTGATGAAGCATTTACTTTTCTTGTCATTAAAAAATTATCCCAAAGCTTTCCGACAGAAAGAAGATTCTATCAAAGAGAAAACGTTATAAATAGTATTTATAAATGCAATACAAATGAAAAGACTTATTATAAATTGTTTAACCTAATTGATTGAATGTGAATGTGTACCACTCCGGGATATAAAAATAAATCAGTAAATATTTGAAAAGTTTCACCTTTGTTAAGGCTGAGTCAAATGTGGGTTTTCTGAATAATGGAACTCAACATTACCAGGAATGCTGAAAGTCAATTAAAAAAACAATACAATACTGCTTCTCAAAAAATGAACAAATTTTGTCAATTGGTAATGTTTACCTTGAAAATTCACAGATTTGCACTCGTAAGGAAAAAATTAAGAAGTGAACATATTTGATGATACTATCATGTTATCAATAACATCCTTAAAATAGGTTGGAAGAAACTAAAAAAATTACATTAACTGTACTCAACTACCTAAGGACAACACAATTATAGTTAAATACACACCAGACAGAAAATAAATATCAGCTTATCAAACTGGGACATACATAATGTAAGAGCTGGAGGTTATATTGCAGTAAGTTTTGTGGTCATTATACCTTCGCTATGATTTGGTTTTACCTTGGTAGACTACTTCTAATTAGAACAAAAACTCGAAATGATTAAAGTCATATTTAGATATGAAAGGAAAAATGTATTTCGAAAGATTCACTTTGTACATCTCGGGCATAAAAGTGATACAATTATATACATTCAAATAAGTACACTAAAATATTATTGTTAGCCCAAGCATACAAAATTGTAATAATAAAATATACATTGGAACAATGCCCTAAGATAAAACTTAATATTTTTGACACAGCACGCTATAATGATTGGTTACGCTGACACTTCATATTTTCAGCCTCAAAATCCTTTTTAGTAACGTCCGAGATGATAATAAAATCATAGTGATGTGGAAGTCTTGTCATCAAGAACATCTATAACGAAAAAACCCTACCGCTCACCAGAAGCGCAGTGAGAGGGTAAAATTAGAAAGTGAACACATCCACATTAACTCCTTATCATCCTATTGTACAATTATGAGGTTCTGCATTTTTCAAGAGACTTGTTCGTAGAGTTGGAAGTTCGACCTGAAGAGGTCGTTGAGCTTTCCTAGTATTCTGATGGCTTTCATGGTTACAGCTCAGTTAACAATAACAGTTATTTTTCTTTGACGTTCCAGACTATGTGAGCGATCTGTGACGTTTTTATGGATAACCTCAGCATAATAAAGTCTAACCAGCCACTCCTGGACTATGGATACGTCAAGTTAAGTAGCTACAATTTTTTATTCGTTTGTTTATTTACCATATTTATGTGGAGCAGGTCAGAGCGGCGGCTATTTAATAATTCGCTAGGCAGCTAGCTCTTTACGCAATCTAGCGCTGCTTGGACTCTGTTATTGAAACAAGTGAAAGGATACGAAGGTTCTGCTCCTGAGAAGACCAAAATAAACAAAACACTGGCGACATTATTCGGTCGAAAAGTTTCCCCACTTCCTGCTTTGGGCCATATCGAACTCTGGGGTGTTTAAGATCTATCAGCATTCCTCGCTCGAACGTTGTGATTCTCCATTAACGCTTCTTTGAGGTGCTTGTAGTTCGTTTTGCAGAGAATGAGAAAGATTTGTAAAGATCCTCCATCAATCATTTTGTCGATATCTTCAGAACCTTTCCATCGACCGTTGTGTCATACAGAACTCCTTGTAGTACAAACGAACCTTTTCTATGGACTGGATTGACTATGGTAAGACATTTGACAAAACGTCTAATGAACTCATTATGCGTGTGCTGCAATGTCTTGGAGTAGATGATCAAACTTGGTTTGACATCACGTCAGGTAGATCCCGTATTCAGACAGAGCTGGTATCTTTTCATGAAGATTTATGAGGTCCAGATCTCTTCTGCCGTTGTCCATAACGCTTTGAGATATGAGAGGATTCTACTATGGCGAAGAATGAGAGATGCCGGATTGACTGGAAATATTCGTTCCCCACGTTCAAGCTTGCGTAATCTAATGAGCATGGTATAGTCCTCCTCAACCGCCAACAAAAGATGTTTGTCATTGAATTTTTGGATCCTACCGAGATGGCCATCGTCTGGAAGAAGGAGGAGAATATGCCCTCCATACAGTACCAGGAGCATCTCAGGCTTTGTCCAGACCACACTGTTAGTCCACTAGTTGTGATTACTGGATCCTTAAGTGGGAAGGTAGGATGAGGAATCTGCTGGTTTCTCCTGTAAAATATATACCGGTATGTTGTCTTTATTTTAAGCAAAGTGTAACTAAGGCTATTCTGCCACTTATATCCTTTAGTAAAGAAATTAGTTGGTCCTAGTTGACCCAACCATAGGAGAAATATATACATCAGAATTAAATTCCAAAAAAAGCTCTAGAAATTATACTTGAGACCTAAAAATATATTCGAGTAATCCATTATGATCTGTTTCTACCTATAATGTGTTTAGGCAACAGCAGTAATATACAGACAATAAAAAATGACAGTATACATTTCAAAAACTAAAATAATCATCAATCATAAATCACTACCAACGTGCAAAAAGTCTAATTACCCAAATAACCGTAAAACAATATAACAATAAAGTAAAGCTCTACACATTACAGGCAAGTTATATAATAAAAACCAGCACGCCCTGTTATTCCAATAGTTATCCTGAATTGATTTGCAGTTCAAATAATGAAAACAATAATTAGCCGTGTAAGAACCGGGCAAATTGTCAATTTGTCGCAGTTCTTGGCGCCATCAGGCTTCCGGCTTCGTAGTTTTCACACTGAATGCCTAATTCCGGTCCCAATGAATAAAAGAATCTGGAAAACGTAAATAACCAAAAAATCGTCTAGCGGTTAAATGATGTAATACATTTTTGAAGGCCTGTTGCTGCGATTAAATCTAGCAACAATCGAACGATTTGCGGCGGCAATCTGTGGATGCGCCGCGGGGAAAATTCCAGCTGAGTGAGATCAGGCGATCCAGTTGGCTTGTCATTATGATTCCGCTAATTTGTCATCAACAACGATACTTTCAGTGATATATCACACTAGCAGGGCATTTCAACCGTGTCATTTTAAATTTTGTATTTTAGTGGACGATTTTTTAGTCAGTTTCTTCCTATCCTCCATATACTTTGCTTTTTGATTCACCAATGCATTGTTTTCACAATTTTGCATTCACCACCAATGTAGATATGTCATGTATTCTAGCCTTAGGTAGGCGATACTATTTATTCCTTAAAAAAACTGATGTACTGGACTTGGCTAGGCAAGGTATTAGGGCAGCGTTTCTTAATCTGAGGTCGGAAAAAAGGGACAACGTTGGACGACTTGTCAGTCTTCTCCTACCAACTACTACTAATATTACTACTACTTGATAAAAGCTGCTGATGTAGCCGGAACGTTAGCAACGTCATTCAAGTAGTTAAATTTTTCGACTAGAGATCACTATAAGTATTTCGTCTCAATACAGATGATGACTATTATTATTGTTATTATTATTATAATTATATGGTGATGTTTTAAAAACCAACCATCAGTCGAGTAAAGATAGTATAGATCGCGGTGTAAACAAATTATGATCATATATTGATGATGACAGTGATAACACTTATATTCTGTAAACAAGCAACAAATAGAGAGATACTTGTCAAAATTGGATGGCATGATATTTGACAGAATTTGCTTGCATCCCTGTAACCACTTTGAAATGAAAAAAATTTCTGGGTGTGGTGGTGTCTGCAACAAATAACGCAACATCAAAATACAAGGCACAAATTGAGGAAAGTAGAATAAAAAATAGTAATTAATAGGCTATAAAGTGGTGAATTTATGATTTTGCTTAATAGGACAAACAACTTTGATGGCAAATATTGTTGAGCCATTTTTTGTTACTTTTCACGTTGATAGTTCTTCTGTACATAATAACTTGATGGGACATACTTTGTCCCATGAAAAACATATTTTTAAGTCGTGTTAATATCCACTTCTCAACTGTTATGTAATTTGAGTAAACAACTAATTTTAATTAAAACGTGCAATACTGATAACAGCATGTGTCAAGACACCAGTCTTTGTATCAATGTCCGTGAATCTGTTGCCAAAAGAAGTTTTTTGGTTTAAGCCTCTTCTTGAGGGCTGATCATCCTCCAGCAAGTTTCGGCACTCTCACCTTCAACGTGAGCAATGCAGGTATGTGTTGCTTTTAACGACGATAGCGTTTTCACTTTCATTGATTGCGTGGCCTACTACCCTACATTCCGAATCGAAACAAAACACATTCGAAAGTGGTCCAAGCACGTTGAGCGATTTGTTTTTAAAGGGGTAAACTGCTGCCGCCTTGTCGCCAGCCAGGAGATTAATATTCAGCTAATCTGTGGTAATAATGCATTAAGTTCATTAACGTAAACTTGGCATGAAAATGTATCATTTAGAGATTTTATTGTGGGCTAATCACGCACTATGTCAAGGTTATTCGATTTTATTCATTTCGGTTGCACCAATTATTCTAAATGTTGTTTTGATGAAGTCACCTAGAACACTGTCATTTTTATCAAACCTCCAAGTATTTCAATTTTTAACCAATCATGGAAGTACGAATATGGCGAATTCGCATAGCGCGTTTTGTACTATCACGTTTGTTTCACACTGAAGTTCAATCTCTCAAACGTACCTAAATGTACAGATAATGCATACTAAAGAAACTTATGATTAGACATAATGCACACACATAAAACTTATTCTTTGTCCGACATAGTAAAGTCAGCTCAGTAATGTTGCCAGAAAGTGTAGTGAAACAGCAGAGATTCACACTGTGAACAAAACTAGATGGCGAATTTAGAACCATATTTCCAACATTACAAGATAAAACATCAATCAAAACAAAATTATTAGAATCGCATCAACAATGTCCAGCCACCTGCCTCCTGTCCAAAAATATCCCTATATCCTTTATGTTCTGCTTCTATCTTCCTTTTCAGTTCCAAGATATTCCCTAGACGGTTGTGGGTTGCCAGATCTGACAGATTTTTGAATGAATAGTATTACTCAAAAGCTATGGTCTTCTGGACCACTCTGATAGCCAACGGCTTGATGTTTAACTGTTTAGTTTCCGTACACTGTCAACTTTTCAGAAGAATTTAATGATTAGTTTATTTCTGGAATCTTTTGCTTTTCTGTTATATGACTATTCATAGTAAAAGAATCGGTTGACGAAACGTTCTAAGTTCATATATTGACATTCCCTTTCTAAAATGGCGCTGCTCATTGGGGTCTTGGCGAAGTCAAATGGTCCTATGAAACTCTCTTCTCAACGAATATGCTTACTTTAAAAGTAGATGAAGAATACACGATTAGCGCATACTAAATTTTGTTGTAATATGGTCTTAAATACAGAAATTCGACCTATTACAACTGTTGCAAGTTTGTAACTGTTTAATTCATCACGTCCATTGGCCAACGATATTATTAATTTTTATAACGTACTGCTGCTTAGGTTGCTTATTAGCTGTTGTTAGAGATGACATTTATGCAATTTCTACGTGTCTAGCATTTTAATGAGCAGATATGTTTTATTATCGATAACCTCTCTCAAAAGCAGAAAGCCTATGGAGTTCCAGAAGCGGTGTGAGGGGATAAAAATGATGGTGTTCTTTGTTCAAACACTGGAAGGAGGTCTTAAAAATGTTCCAAGGGGTGGTGTCAGATCTGCAGCGCCGGCCAAACGGTTGAGGTCTTTGTAGAGCTCAGGCTTTTAAACATACGCTTTACGTTACGTGTTGGAATCTAACCTCTGGCATTTTAAAGCTTACGTTAATAGAGTACATTATTGAAATTTCGTCGTAAAACTTTTTCTTTGGGGTTGGAGGCGGTGAATTCATCATCTCCCGTCACTGGTCACTGGAGGTGTGAATGAATAATAAAAGTTATAGACGCTGATTCTACACCACTGAGGTTATCTAAAGAAATTACTTTAGAAGAGGCTTATTCGATATGTTGGAAGTTTTATCTAGTAAGTATGAATCCGATGGGTTTTTCTAGTGTTTATTATTCTTTGCAGGTACCTCAAAGCTGCACATTAGTGACAATCTCCGTAACGTTGGACATAACCACAAAATAATTACCGGTATACAGATCAATAACATATTGGTGATTTCCTTTTTTTTCCGGATAGGCCTGGAAAGGAACATCCAGTAGCAAAAAAATACGCTTGCTGGGACGAGATTTAAAAATATTGCAAAGGATTGGTGTACGCTCTGTGGTGCAACGTTTGAGGACTTGGTCTGGCTTTTATGTTGACTGATACCGTCACGATAGATATTTGACCACCATGCTGCTTGGCCACCACGTTTGATGATGGTTTGGACGTACTGCTGATCGTGCTTGTCAGAGATAATCAATTGGAGATTGACCATACTCTGATGGAGTATAGATCAGATAATGTCATGATGTCTCGTATAAATAAAGAGAGGTATTTAGCTATTGAATTTTATTATCTAACCTTAATACTACACTCGTTACGCATAAGGGAAACTATGAACAAACTTTTAGCAAAAAATAGTACAAAAGGCGAGTAGGACAGGGCTTGGCTTATACTCTCCTATTTGGCTTACCATTATCAGAGTCATTTGGATTGGCCAATAGAGTGACAGTATCCCCATTGTCCGTAACCCGTAACATACATAGCTTATATAATTTGAATACGTCTGCATATTATGCTCCAAAAGACAAAAGTTTACTTTAAACGCCCGCTTGCGAACATTAGATTTGTTCCACATGCCTGAAACAAATGACTGTGGTTCGCGTCATGCTCGGACGAGTTTTCTGGTGCGTTTCCTACACAATTTATGGAATACACCGTATACACACCACCATTTTCAACTGTTATGTCATATTTAAATATTATGAAATTATTTATTTACGGCACAAGGTGGTCTTGCCAATTGTGAATTATATAAAACTGGACCACTGTTGCAAAATGCGTAGATGTGAATATTCAAAACTAATACTATGAGCGTGCGAAACTCATAACATATTCATAGCACTCGACGACGTAGATTACTTAAAAAAATTGTTGGATGGCTTCACGTCTTTAGGTAATTTTTATAACCTAAACCTTCAGTTTGACGGGCAGAAGACCCAGAAAACAACAATTACAAATGAATCGCATGGTGTTATAGCAGCCGTGGAGATGGAGAGAAATTCAACACCTTAACCACCTTTTATCAAATTTCTGAGAATTAACATCAACAATATCATGCCATGGTATGATCATATTGCCGGCCTTGCTATTTCTGAATCCCAGAAGCTGGGGATTCTTTTCCTCTCCAGGAAGTTGTATTCTCCAGAACAGCTTCTGCTACTCTACAAAGCCTAGATCAGACCATAGCTGGAGTACTGCTTCTACTGATGCTCACCAGATCTAGCTTCAAATGAGCATCTTCTTTTGGAGCATCAGGGTTGTGCGATGAATTACAATCTACAGCATTTTGAGGTCAATGTGAATAGACCTTACGAAGCGCGGTAGGCTTTCTGCTTTTGCGTTATGCTATCTATAAAAAAAGGTAAATGATGACAATTTCGTTACAATCGTAAGAGGGTTTACAAAAGACCAGGTGTTTTCTTGTTGATAGACGCAAGGTCCACTACTGTTGACAATGCAAGGTGTTATGTCCATTGACTTCGTAAAACATTGAAGACTAGTACCAATTGTCGTGACCCTTGGAGTTATCAAACTCAAAACTATTCCGATAAGTTCAGAAAATAGAGGAATCATATGTATTTACAGCACACATAGCGCAAAGTATACAGTCAAAATGCTGGTTTTATCTGTTGAATTGATTTTTGGCTTATTTATCTAGAGTTGTATATATTCTTCTAAAGTGGAAACACATTTCAAGTCCTCCATATTTTTGCATGAAAAACGCATGCAAAAAATGATCAGTACTCATCTCCACATAACCACTATTATTGTATACAAATCAATGCCTCCTATACCTTTCATGATATGAGACTGGACGCCAATGGAGTGCCGATTATGTAAAATTGGACCAATTTTTCAAAATCCTAGCACACAAATCTAATATGCTTGGTTTTTTTCCAACTTTATCTCATTGTCCTATTTCTACTGCTACACCGCTGTGTCGTGAGCGAGTGTTGTGGATTTTTTCCAATTTATTTATCTTTGTGGTTTGGCTGCGGTACCGGTCTGTAGTATTCGATGGGGATTGACGTAGAATACGTTGTATAACATACAATTTATAGATATAGATATGGAATACGTAGTGATTTCGGATTAGGTAATCTGGATTTGCAGGGAAATGCACTGTCTCTTGATGATATTATGGAATTGCTCGGTCAGATAGTGCATGACATTTTTTTGCAACTCCATTAATTTGTTAGGTATTTTCTCAATCATCCAGTAGGCTTTACCTGCGCAACAATTGAAAAACACCTATACGAAGGACGGGTGGATGGAAATAGTAGAGATGACAGGTATATAGCGATATAGTTTTTAACATCGGAGTTCGTATCGAAGGTGGGTATGGTGAGCAGTTCCTGCCCATCTTACACCTTCTGGCCCCAGATGGCTAGAATGCAGTATGGTCTGTTTATGGTAACCTAGGGGATTACATCGAGATACATTCGATTCCTCTCCGCTGCGTCACCATATACCACCTTATTACGTGCAGGTGGCGACTAAAGCTGTTGTGGCCCAACACAGGTACGACCAATAATATAAGATGGTTCATATGGAGGGCAGAATTGTCCCTTAGGAGCCCTTGGTGCTGCAATGAGAAAATTAGTTTCCTTCATACATGTGGTTCTAACAGTCAAATTTGATAAAATGTTTTGTCTTGATAGCCTACCTAATCAGAGTGAACAAGTTTGAGGATGTTGATTTGCGTCGTGTCTCAAAACTAATATGCGTTGATCTGTAAGTATTGATTAGATTTTGTATGATTGTGGGAAGATAAAAACGTTTATATGGATGCATTCATTATCATACTTTGAATAGTGCTTCATAGCCGAGATAGCCCAAATGTCTTTCAATTTCCTTTAAAGAGCATATCACTGGGCAATTGCTATGATTTTAAACGGGACATCGATGGTTTGTCCAGTTACCTTTGCCGCATTTTAGAGTGTTTCGTGTAAAGGCAGATCAGCTGTTTTCTACTTTTTCAAACTATGTCATGAAGAATTGCTTCATTCCATTCTTCGCACTATTCTTATAATGACAATGCATCGACTTTTTCCATGCGGTTTCAGGATTTTTGTATGTATAAAGATATAAATAACCATAGGATTTGCAGTACAGTTCGAAAGTAGTCCCTGGGTGTGTAGCATTTGTTGGCGATTCTAGAGTCATTTAAGTTCATATTTATGTATTTCATTTTAATGTTTATTCACTCAATAGACATTGTTTTTTGTCGTAGTCTGTACGCTAGTTTTCAATACCGTTTAATGAATCACCCTGTACCAACTAATACTCTGTAATTTACGCATTATGATACGTAACGTGCTTTTGTGGCTGTGCAGTGTTCAGTCCTCAATACATAGTAATAAAATACACATCTTTGTGTGAATTACATCCTATGTATGCTACTTATCTTTGAAGGAAATGTTACGCATACTTTCTATTTTCTAGAAGATGGTTAGCTTTGTTGATAAACAGTATTATGTCATTCCATTCAATATTATTTTCTATGTCGCTGTAGTAGAACCATGTTAGTATGAGCATTCCTAGTAATATTACAATGCCAATGTCATTATAATATAATTTTTTTTCCATTTTCTGTACTTTAATAATGGCTTCTGAGGGAATAAAAATGTTAGTAAAAAAATGTCTTCAATTCCATGTGGTTTCGATTGGCGGTTAGTGCAGGTATAAGATTAGTCAGAGGTTAGACAATGGATGACGACTGACTTGATTTTGAGAATCACAAAAAATGCATCTAGTAAGGTACGTTCCAGTGTCTTTCTGATTTTCATTTGATCCAAGTTGTGCATGACACAACAGTCGAGAATATTAATTTCATCATATTTCCAAAGTTTAACAACAACGAAGTTGCTTACTGGTTAGAATCTTAAATGATCCCTGCGTACCATATATTTCCTTTCATTACATGGCAGAACATGTTGAAAGTGTGTGTGAAGATTTTTTTTTCTCGTGAGGATTTTGTATAGTTTCTTCCCAGTGTTTTAAAATTCAATATACCTCTGTGTTTGAATTTTTTGAGGCTACTCAATCCTTGCAATAATTTTCATGCAAAAATGAGTGACATTGTAAAGCTACAAGAAACTTATTACCAAAATTTCTAATTCAGCTATCAATTTATGGGTTTATGGGCTAATGGGTTGGAAGTAAAAACAACGAAAAATCATCAAAATTGGACAACATAAACATAGTTTGTGAGTTTCATGAGAATGCCACACATTATTCATAATAGAGCTTGACGACAATGGTTGAACGTGAGGGCTCTTTGATGAGAAGCAATAGATTGATGTCTACTATCTAGGTACAAAAATATTTGTTTCGTACTAGTCCTGGTCTGAAAATGCAGATACGTTTAGATGTCAAGATTAGGAAACTTTCCATTTCTTGCACTAATTTATGAAGATTCAACAAGGAAATCATGTATTTGAGAAATCAAGGCTGCAAAAAATATTCATTTATCATATTTCAATTTCCATAATTAGCAATTAACGTACATATTTATGCACAATAATTTAATAAGAATTATTATCTGTAATTCACTTTATGTGCTACGTCATCAGGATATACATTTTGGCAATTTTTTTATATAATGTGTAGGTATTGTTAAAGATAAAAAAAATGTGCGAATCGAATGCTGAATCATTCTGGCAATGAACAAAATCTAAAGGTGTATATAATTTTTTTAATTAGCCTTTCAGCCAATCTAGACACTATTGTTAGACGACTGAGCTGAATACCTTTATTGAATAGGGTTCGAATGTAAAATATCTAAAGAATAAGGGAACACAGACAGACGGTTTTAACTGTGGTGTTATGCAATGTAAATCAGAACGGTATACGAGCACATCGTATAAAAAACGTTCAAGGAAGTTGAAGAACCGCTTTTATAGGATAGGTACCATTGGAAAATTTATATAACATATATGCATAAGATTCACAAAGAAAAATTAATATTATATTATAGCAAAAAACAATGCAGGCTCTTATAAGGACTATAATCAAATTGAATGATAACTATCAATTCTTTTCTCTCTACCTATTTCGTGAATGCCCTATTGTACACCATGTTTTACAATTAAGCATCATATTTAAGTGTTAGCGATTTTATTTCAAATCCACCAGAATTTTTTGTGTATTTTCGTTCATGTCCCTAATTTGTATTTGAGAAGCCTAATCATTTATTTTTTACAACAAATGGCCTACGCTTTCAAGCCCAAATGTTATACTTTATTAAAAACACCACAATGATATAAATTCATTATCACAGACTAGAGCAAATTAATATGACAAATACATAATTATAGTTACAAAATTTTTGATTGAATTTCTGGGTAATACCTCAAAAATTAATTAATTACAAAAAAATTCACTGAATTATTGAAAATTTATTTTCCAATTTTTTGAATAAATTTGGATTCAATTCGCTTTTGTACCCTGAGCCATGATTCGCATTGTTGATTTTAGTTTTCATTTTAGGTAATCCACGCATGTCAAGAAAATCAATACAGATATTATGAATATGGTTGTGAGAATAGTATAGTAACCGTAACCATAACTTGTTCAAAGTTTTTCATAACATTTCAGAATTCTAGGATTCATGTATGACTTACGTTTTGATGTATGTATGAACATATGTGCGCCCTTTAAACGCAAGCCAACCCTTAGGCCCAAACCCGAGAGAAATGCCCTCTTTCTCATTCGATCTGATAGCGAAGGTATTTATTTTTCTATACTTGCCATAAGCAAGAGAACACCCATACAATTATATCCTTGAAGCTGACGGAAATTCAAATAATACAGAGGCACATATTTGTACAGACGTAATTCTTAGGCGGTAGCACCCAAAAAAACTTTACTGTTCAACGTTTAGTTTATTATCTCTATGCATACTTCCTGCACAAGAGTATATTGTAAAGCCAGATAAATAATCTTTTAATAGCCATACCATCTAAGGTCGTTGTACCGGATCTCTAGACAGACCTAGACTGCATGCAGTTTATTAATATTTCATGCCATTGTTAACCGAAAATCGTTAATTTATTCTAATTTATTTAGTATATTCACGTTATACAGAATTTTTTCTCTGAAATGTGACTCACCTTGCCGACGCCATTTGTTAAATGTGACACTCCTAAGGAATGTGATAAGAATTTAAAGCAATTCGATGACCCCTATATTTAAAAGTATTTATTTTCATTTTAGCTTCGTCTAACAGTAAAAAGCTACATTGACAAGCATAAGTTTGAAACACAGAAAATGGCATCATTGAATCGGTTTGTTACTTTCCAAATCATTTAATAAATTTATTTTATTGTTCACGATTTATTCCAGTTTATATCTAATACGAAACAGATATTTTAAATTAGCGATTAGGTATCACAGAATTGAAAACTAAATATACAGGGTGTACGACTTTGTAAGGAAAATTTTATATTTGGATACAAGTCGTAAAACGTGGAACAAGGTTTTGAAAATCAGATTTTAAGGAATCTCTCCAAATATCTAAGAAAATATTATGTAAAGTATATTGATGAAACTAAGCCTAAATCGTTGGAATTTATATGTGAGTTGACTTATGTTGACTAGAAGTTGATCCTTTGCTGCCCAACAGCAATGCATTTTTATTTCAGGTCAGGTTCAAGGATTCGGATAAACATGAATTTTCATATCTCCGATATCAGAGGCGTTTCACTTTCGTTCAGAATAATCATTCATTTCCATTAATATGGAAATGTCGCTTTATATTATATATTAGAAAATATACTTCCAACTCAAAACATGATCAAGGTCATGAGAGATTCCCACTAATGTTTAGTTTCTTCTATAACGTTCGACTTGGCTGAAACGGCACCTGCTTCATCTTCGAGAACAGTGACAAAATACATGTCTAGATACCAGCATACAACCAGCTTTCTCTTATATCTGTTATTTGCTAATAGGTCTCCGACATTTAAATGTTTAAAATCGAATATACCGTGACTTAACTACTCAGGATTACAATAGTGTTATGGTAGTGGGGCGTACATTCAACAGACATAGACAGAATCAAGTTAGTATAAACGTTTAAACTAAGATAAAAATCCTAAGTGATGTTAAATTGTTTCTATATGGATTTGAGTCAAATAGATATGACAGCACCCTTATATCCTTCATGAAACTAGGAAAATAATTTTTATCCTGGGAGATCTCAAATTGGCAACAGCAACATGTTATCTAGCTCAATGAGTACATAAAAACGTTGTTTGAATCGGGTTTCATAAATAGACTGTAATTCAACGTTCCGAAGATTCAGACAGCTGCCCTTCACAGGAACTCACATTTTGGTCTTTCAGCGATGGAGATGGAAAGACACCCTATACCCGACACATCTTCCATGAGGGTTAACATAATAACTTCAAGAGTGGCTAGTACAGCAAATACTAGAGGAACGGATCAACCCCTCGACCAAGCCTGTTCTAAAAGTCGTTCTTTTGGTGAACCTCGGCGTTGTGGAATGAGCTACCGGGACTTTGTTCCCCGATGGTTACAATCTACAGCGTCTTAAGGTCAATGTGAATAGATATTCACGCTCGCGCTGTGCTTATGAAGCGCGATAGGCTATCTGCATTCACGTGAGGTTATTTATGAAGAAGAATAACTTGTCCTGGTATGACTATGTTGAATAAGTCCCTTGAGTTTCTAGACTCAATCCAAAAAAGTGCAATATGTCTAGTGAAAATGCCTGACATTAAAAAGGACTTCCACAGTCTGGATCATCTATGAAAAGTTGCTGAACTATTCCATAGATTTCTAACCATGGTAAATGTTTGATCAAGCTTTCTCACATATGAATAGGAAAATGTATCCAACAGAGTTGACACTAGAAGAATCCAACTGGCTCATCCTATCCAGGTCGAGCTTCCAACACCTCAAGCAGGGAGTTTCTAAAAGACTAAAGAGGCAATAGGAAAACCTATAGTGCTATCAAAGTGAAAAGTACTTACTGACCAGTGTATTGATTTCATGAATCAAAAACTATAACGATCTCCTTGAAGATAGTTTTGTATGTTTTTAAAGATAAAGATAATTTTGGTACCTCACAGAGAACCTTCTTGGAGGCTTCAGAAATTTCAAAAGTTCCCAAAATTATCTTATACATATTTCTCAATTTTCTCAACCATTCTAGTGCATAGCAGAAAAAATTAGAACCGGTCGCCAGCTAAAAAGGCGTATGAATATCAAATAATCTATTACTTCTTCTGAAATATTCTGTGATTGTACAGTTCATTCATCAATTGAAATTACGTAATTATGATGAACAAAAGAACCTCATTACGTGACAGTCCGACAATCGCCAAATGATTAAAGCGAAACACATCGACGTTTAGCTCTGAAACCTTGTTTGTAAATCATACAATTTTATCATAATGTTGAAAGAGTTTTACGAATTGAGAGCATCTACTATCTATATAATCAATTTTTCATATTCTGTACTACGAGAAAGGTTTCTTGGCCGGTCGAAACGTTAGTCTAGTTTTTTTTATCACTTTATATTTAAATTAGAGGTCAGTGTAAGTGAGAATTGAGTGGAACGCTTATAAAATATCTATCAGCAGATCATTAGTACCTACATATTGGAACGGCCCATAAAGCGTTAAAAGTTGAGATAACTTACTTCTGACAAAGAACGTCTACTCTAGCATTCTTTTATTTCTTAGTACAGAAAATAATACAAAAGATCTATAACGATTCCATTTGCATTTTAAATGAGAATTTCTTGGTGATTCATGAATTCTGATATAATACCGCGAAATTAATATTCACGCTGATTGTTGAGTTTGTTAACTTATTGTGTGGCTAATTTCGTAACCCGAGAAAACTATATCGAATAAGTCTTTCCTATGAGACCGAAATCAGGGATATTCACTTATTGCAAGAAAACAAAAAATGCAAATTTCGTTTGCTCTGTATATATTTCATGAATAATATTGAGAAATCCAGATATATATGTTGCTAGAATTTATTTGTTCGGAAGAAACAAAGTACTACT
Organism: Bruchidius siliquastri; assembly: GCA_949316355.1. Taxonomy (NCBI): domain Eukaryota; kingdom Metazoa; phylum Arthropoda; class Insecta; order Coleoptera; family Chrysomelidae; genus Bruchidius; species Bruchidius siliquastri. The sequence continues at coordinate 31,296,841 of OX438535.1, read as the reverse complement.
GTTCAGGATACATGCCATTCATAGAGAAAATTAAGATAACGTCATATAGATAAAAAGTTGTGTAGTTATCACACAGTTTCACAAATCAAACTTTCTTTAATTAATATCAATATCACTACAAAATTATAAATTTGATTCTTTCATCTTTTGTGTTTTGGAAAAGGTTGTCGAGGCAACCGAAACGTTTGATTTAAGTTTCTATATATATATATATATATATATATATATATATATATATATATATATATTTAATTTGTTCACCTTTATTTTATTTATTTATTTATCATGTGCTTGCCTTTTTTTATTCATCTTACTTATCGCTTATTTAAAACCTATATATATATATATATATATATATATATATATATATATATATATATATATATATATATATATATATATATATATATATATATATATATATATAGTAAGATGAATCAAAAAGTGAAACAAATCAACAGAAGTTACTTGACGATTTCGATTACATTTCATACGCATTCTACACGATATAATTCAGGATTCAGCAAGAATTTGTAGACTTATTGAATAAACATTATAGTTAAACGAACTAATTCTAACTTTTTCTGAGATATCTTTTCATATTCGTTAGATGAGAGAGGCACAATTTCAGGAACATGTTTATCGTATTCAAAATTTAACTAAGGAAAAAGATGGGGTGAAATAACGGAAACAATTTTACCTCATTAATTCAAGATTCAATAAAAAATTTCGTTGTATCCCAAAGAAGTGGTCCTAAAGTGAAAATACATCAATGTGGCCTTCTATAAGAATTAATTGTATTCCAATGTTTACCTATCATCATAATGCAAAAAAGTTACGATCAAATATCTTGTACTTGTAAATATAATAAGCTTACGTTATACATACTTCATGTAAACAAGATCCTATAAAAAATTAATTTGAATGTATGAGAGCATCTCAGTAATAGTGTATCGTTAATTAATAAATTATAAATAACCATTACGGTAATACTTGTATATACACCAATCACTAAAAGTATTTGATTAGCTTTTCTTTTGTCCTGAATTCAAATTGAAGTACAGCCCAATTTTGCCAAGACTGTCGCTCACATTAACAGTTCATTCAATTTCAAACAGGTTTGAAATATATTAGTCAGATTTTCACATGTTACTTGCGCAGTTTTGAGGTTATACTTACACGATGAGATAATATGTTGGGAGAAAGATAGCAATATTGTGATACCTTAAGATGGATTGAATACTGATCCGATCAACTGTATTTATTGATCGACACTCCCATACCTTAACTACGTCTCGTATCAACTTTATAGTTCACGTGATAGCGTAATTGTATCCAATTGGTTGATCTTTCAGCACTAAGGGACAGTATGAGATGGAAAATTTTTCGCACACTTACCGAAAGGTGAAACGAAATACTGTTGTAAAAACGAATAATCTGGAATGCTGTCATTAAAATCGCAATACAAAACAAACTAAACAATTTTATAAGGTTTGAGTATCCTGAGGGCGGTGTAGGAATGTATCTGCCTATCACAAAAGCTGTGCATGTTCCTCTTGGTTGTACCTGGCTGATGTCTGGTTCATTGGTTTCCATGTGCGAGTAGCAATAGAGTCTTTGTTTAACAAATAGCTCTTCAATAAATATTAAGGTGAATTCCAAAATTACATGACAATTTAAAAATGTTACAGCATAATTACCACTTTTGGATGATAGTATGCATGGCATGTATGTACAGCAAAACACGGAAGACCAAAATGGGTAAGATATACGGTTCCATTAGGATGTTTGATGTGTAAATACACGTAAAAAAATATAAATAGGTATGTTGATAGTAATCACTCACGAGTTAGATCACATTAACGCTGAAACATGTAATTAGGCGGAAACCCCTTTTAGATTCAAGTCCGTATTTGTTCGGGTATAATACGTTTTACGTGGGTAGATGCTATATATGTTTATTATTTATCCTGATATTCTACAAGTGTATCCAGGGAAACTCGAGCCTCTTCTCCAGTGGTAAGGGTGGATGTCCTGTACTATAACGCGTGTATACATAATTTCAGCTCAATTGGTTGAAGACATCTGCTTCAAAATTGAGTTGCAAGATTACATAGTTACATACATACATTGTAAGTTAAATTAAAGTTTGTAAAAATACAACCCTTCTCAGTTATTCAAGGCTTAGAACCTATAAGATTTCGTCAACTGATGACGAGTAATCAAACAGTATCTACTATTAGTCTTACTCATGGGTTTGCCAAACCGCTGCTGATCAAATGATTCATTTTCCAACTAGGCTAATAAGGACGTTCATCATCCTTACTTTCTACCAAAACTGCTTATACTCATACGATTATAAGCATTAACGAAGAAGCTAAACTTCTCTTATTCTAAAACACCAAATGCCTAATTAAAAGAATGTTTAATAGTTCATTAACTGTTGAGAACAATGAGAATGCGTGTTGAAACTTTGTTTATGTCATATTTTTTCAATTGCACAGCCATTTTTGCCTAATTAACAAATCTTACTTGAAATTTATTCGTTATTCCTTCTCTAGTTTCTGTTATTCAGTAACCGGAGATAATTGCTAAATTGTACTCAAAATAATTATGGCAAAAAGAAATAGGTTTATTACAATATGAAGATATTTTTTCATATACAATTTCGATAGTGGATAGGTATTCCAAAATAATTTTGCCATCAGTCAACCAAAAGCAGTTCTTTATTATTACAATATGCCTCCCACATTACGATGTTATAGCAAAATGTTGATCTTGTTGCGAACAATATGACTTCTGACAATCTGGATCAATAAGAGCAAAACAGTTTTTAAACAATCTACAATTTCATAATTCCATTCAAAACCAACTGTAAGCAGAGACAGTTTTATCTGATTCAAACCGATTGCTATGATAAAACTTTTGGATTAACAAATGGAGTCACGTAATAATCAATAAATAATGATTGAGAAGATACTGCACATACGAAAAGTCTTGTATTTATTTATGTATTCGCATCAGGAATTCGCATTTGTTATCAGGGTAAATAGTTCAATGTTATTCTAAGTACTCAACAGTGATTTCTCTAACAATTGCACAGGATAGTTTAACCCTTCCAGATGTCGAGTTTATTGAATTGGAAACATGAATGCTTTGATATTAAAATGGTCAATTCCTGAGCTATGCATGTCGATAAATTTTATTACTTGATCACAAAACGTTGAAGAAAGCTTTGTGCTCTACAGTTATGTGAAACAAGACCCGAGCAGGCCTAAAAGGATCTATTCTCGTATATTTGGATATAGGGCTATGTTATGGAATTTAAATAGCCGGAAAGGTATTAATTTAGTACAGTATCCAGAGTCATTCCAGTAAAAATATTTAATACGCTGACGTCTACCTTGGATGAGTTTCCGAGTTAATGCAACTGGTGTATATTTTCAAACTCCTAGATGAATGAATAATGTGTGTACTTACGAATAGCGGCACATCAGTGGGCTTAGCAGGACCACCATTCCTGATAGAATGGCCTCCCGCGGCCGTGGCTCGTACCCCATAATACTGCTCCCATACGCTGGGTTTTCCGTCGTCCACCGCACGCAGCAAGCTCTTCTTGGGCGCTTGCTGGGCAGCTGTCGCCCCGGCGGCGCCCATCAGGGCGTTCCTTGCACCCTGCGACATGGCACCTGCAGACAGCTCGTCGTGCATGAACACTGCTTGCTGCATCCCGTTGGGTTCCTTGGCACTCTCGCTGAAGCCGCTACTTGACGACCCTGATGGCACCTGGAACAAATGTCGGAACAAGGTAAATAACCAAGTCAAGTCATATAGTAAATAACCTCGTCAGTAGTACTGGTTCTCTGATCCACGACCTGTAGTAAATAGGTCGGCGATTTGGCTGATTTAAACTACCACTATATGTTTCTTTAATGCAAAAAATTCTTATTGAAGTCTGTGAGTACTTCCGAGTGGCGTCAGGACATAAATCTAGAGATTTAGTTAGATCTTCAATAGTACGTATGCTCCTTAGGTAGATTTAGTTTAACAGTGACTCTTAGTATTATGAGCCTTACTGGTTGAATTTCCAATCATTGATTCACAGTGCATGTTTAGGAGACTGTTAATAATGAAATTCGAAGAATATGCAAATTAACGAACAGGACATGACACGCAGATAGAAAGATTTCGAACTTAACACATAGTTTTAAGAATAAAACTCTTTATCTTTCAGTGACGCGTTTCGATTTATATTCAAATCATCGTCGAACTGTCAGATTTAACTGTTAACAAAGCTACCCAGATTACTTGCCAACTAGCTAAATAGATCCTAACATACATACGCAACTAGAGCTCTCAAATCTAGCATACTATTTACCCTGCCTAGCTGTTTTTACAATAAATTATTTTTTCTTTATTTTGGCTGCCTCAGGGAAAATATATTTTTTTATTCTAAGAAGAATGACATAGCTTAAAGAATAATATATCCTGAAACGTGAAATATCTCAAGAAATAAAACAGTTTATTATCTATAGGACATTTTGACGGCGATGATTCAGGTTTTGTATGGGTTTTCCTTAACACTAGTGTGAATGCAGTTGTCAAAAAATATTTCCCCTAAGACAGACAAAAGAATTAAAAAGTAATTTAATAGAAAAATCGCTAGACAGGATAAATAGTTAGCTTTGAGAGCCCTAGTTTTGTGTTCATGATAGGATCTAGTTAGATAGTTGGCAAGTAATCTGGGTAACCTTTGTTAGCAGTCAAATCTGACAGTCCGATGATGATTTAAATATAAACTGAAACGCGTCATTGAAAAATGAAGAGTTTTATTTATGAAACTGTGTGCTAAGAACACAATCCTTCTATAGGCATGATTGAAGAGTTTTACCAAGTAAGAGCATCTACAATCTACAGGATATAACATATTATCTCAATAGTATAAGTCATCATCAGATGACTGATCCAGCGAGACACAGGACTGCTTGACGAGAGCGCCGTCTAGACCAACCGTAAAGAGCTGAATTCGGACGCCAATCGGCTAAGGAGCACACAAATATGCACGTAAAAGCATGTCGAATACTAACGAAATTCAGAAAAGCAGCATGAGCTGAATGGGTTAGTGTAGAGGATAAATTTGTCACAAGCGTTAACTATTTTTTTAATATATAAAAATGTCTGCAATAACATAGAAAATATTTTATCATCCCCATGCAACAACGTTCTGTGAGCACCTTATAGGGAAGAAAATATGTCTCAGTCCGTCAATATTTTATCACAAATAGCACAAAATTAAGTGTATCTACTATTTAAAACATCATTAATAATAATCTTAGGACTTTATACGTGCTATTTGAAAACAGTTTATTAACGTTTCGGCTCCCTTTCAGCCTTTACAAGAGTTATAAATACAAAAATAGTGAATTTGATTGATAAATACATATTATGCTCTAAATTATCTAGATACCGAATTATTGATCGACCCTTAACTATCCATTTTGAACCCTCTCTTCCAGGCTATAATCAACGGAACTATACCGTCACCACCCTGCACGTAAACAAACTTATCGATTCTTTACTCCATTTCTTTTAAGTCCGCTATTTTTGTAGCTATGGAAATCACAAATGAAAGGTCACGTTCCGCAAAAGTTGACATATTCATAAAAGATTGGACAGGCAATGGATGACCTAACATCAAAATTGAATAACTGTGATACCTGTGATTGCATTCAGAAAGGATTTGCTGCAGTTGTGACCGAAGAGACTGGTTCTGTATCCGGAGAGAGCAGCAGTGAACTTGAAAGAAATCGATGCCTGTGTAATGAGGAAGTGAATGAGGAGGAATACTTGAACGATAGCTTTGAGGACGATGATTTATCCGATTTGGAAGCAACGCCATCGGAAATACAAAGGTATATTTTTTGAGGTTACATTTATACGTATCTACTGATTTGAACATTATATAGCCACCTTTGACAAGTTGTACTCAGATTTGAAATTCCAATTAGGTGTTTGTTAACTTCCATAATTTATTAAAGTTCACACAGAGAGAAGCATCTTAATTGCATAAGTTTCCAATGTTTTGCCACAAGCATACAAAAAATAGTGTTTGATGGAAGAACGGGGATAAGGAGTTTATTTTATACTAACGTAGAACTATAAAATATTTCAATTTTTTACTTTCAAATAAACCACAAAATAAATCAAAACCGGTGTCTTGACTGTTGACGATAAAACAAATGCCACTAACACAAACGTCAATGGTCGCGCGGTGTTGTCGGATTTACGGTTTCCTACAAATTCCTCAGATTTGCTAAGCTCTCGGTGCTGGATTTGTACAACTCATTGCACTACCTTATGTTCATAGAATGATAAAAAAAATTAATAAATTATTAAATTATTATTATTATTTACGTAAAGCATAAAACATATTATGGTAATATCTCAATCTGGTTCCGTTTTTAAGGGACATATGTCTGATTTTCCATATGTCACAGATTTCTGAAATATTTAAAACTATCGCATTTTTCTGGTTTTACTAAAATTACACAGGATATTCCCATTGTTTCTCGAGGAAAATCGCCCAAAATCTCTCAAAATACAGACGAAGCAGAATTTTATACTATCTCAAATTATGAATTTACCTCAAATTGATGACTTTTTGAACCTCGACTGCAAAAAAAGCGTTTCCTAGCAAGATCCTTTGGATTTTACTTGAGAACCGTCAAAGTCTACCAATTTCGACAACTTTTTTTCAAATTTTACTGACCGCGCTAAGTTACATAGTTACCACCTTTCTTTCAAGAGCCGTAGGCGACTTATCTAGAATAAGAATACTTTTTTATATCCTGTTTCCAACATAAATGACCTACTAGGTTTTTGTCACGAAAATATATCATGGTCATTTCTATTAGGTAGTTTGTCTGTCGCGTCTTTGAAATCCGTCGTGGAATTGTGAGCCGTCGTCAAAAACTTTCAGATAATGTTTAGAATATTTATGTGAGCGTGACTTTTGGATGAATCTATATGATTCCTTGAGGAGTATCGAAATCAATCTCTTGACTGCCTGTTTTCTGGTAATGATCAAATATGAGCGAAGCATGAAGCTATTGTAGTGAGTTCAATTCCTACACTGCAATACTGCTCCTTGTATGTTTTTTATTTGACGACGAAGTCAGGTACCATTTCTGAGATTTACTTGTACCAAAAGCTATATTTGCATTTATAAACATTTTTCTAGCCTAAAATGCAACGTTTCTAAGAAACCCTTGTTCACTTTTCAACAAAGAGTGCCGAAAAATAATACATTTATCTAGTGTGGAAACTAGGATTTAAACAAAATGACAAAAACTATAATAACTGTAGAAATGGGTGGAATCGGATTATGCTCCCTCTATATTTCTCTTATCAAATATATCAATATTCATAGCGTTACAAATCCCACTTTTTGTGTCATTAACGTAATGCTTTTTCCAAAGAGCTGGGCATAGCTGTACTGATATCAAGTACATACCAAATAAGACGTTCTCGTCAGGTGCGCTATGGGAGATCGAAAGAAACAATAAAATTTTGATGCAGAAGATTGTATCCAACACCAAAAGGAAGAACCAATACATCATCGCTCCAAAATGTGCTCCGGTCAATAAAGTTAGCAGCGCTGCAATCAATAGAAAAAAGTACAACGAAAAAATAGCACGTGACAATCAGATCCTCCTAAGGAAAATTCAAAATGCCAAACCGTGTTTGAGTCACAAGTAGTATTTGTTTACACTTTTATACTGTAAGTTTTTTGTAATATATTGTTTTATTCTTATTGCTATTATTGTATTATTGATTTATCTAACCCCGATGTTTACGTATCACTTCAGTTATGATTTTTGGATGTATCAGATAGAAAGTCGACAGATTTGAGCATGTTAAAATATATATATCGCTGCTTTCTGAGGCTTAGCGTCATAAAAAGTCAAGCCATATAGGTATTCAGAATTGTGTGCCATCCCTGAAATAATTGAAGTAACTAGATCAGGAGATTATATAAGACTTTGCATAAATAGAAATAGAAGGCTATTCACTACTAATAACTTCCAGGTGATCCAGGTGATCATATTCAAGCAAAGCAATTCTCACCTGGTAGATATCTTCTGTCTCTGACGACGAAGTTCTAACTCTTCCACTCCAATCTGTGCTTTTACTTGAGTTCCCACTCGACGAAGAGTTACTCAGTGCTCTCAGCACCGAGTTCTTCTTCGTGCAGTTACTCAAGTTCACACATAACCTCTTCATTTCTTCGTCTGTCGAGACTTTTATCATCTGTAACAAGACAAATTATAAGTCTGATTATTTACATTTGCATGGGTGCTATAAATTAATTGTGTAATTCGTTAATTTGTTGTATTAACTAACTATCCTGGAGTTTCAGGGTGTCGAAGAACTATACTATATACTATACATTTAGTATCCATTTGACTGCTTTGACTATTTTTAAGACCCCCTAAGTGATACTTCAACGTCTCTACGAAGTCCACGATGTACTTTTAACGATTTCATTCACGTCATCCCCCATTTTGCGAGTTTAAACGTTTGACACCAAATGACGAGCGGCACTAAAAATGGTTTGCAGATAGATTACCGAATACTTAAGCTTACTAATATATATGTAAATTCTTTACCTCTAGCTTGCCCCTTACTTTATCGTTGATAATCTTGAGCATATCTTCAGGAGGTGTATCATTCTTCCCCTCCAATGTTTCATTGATACCATGTAACAGCTCCAAGAGCAAATCTTTCACAGACATGTCGATGTAGGTCTCCAATGACTTGATCTTCTCAGGAGTGTAGCTCATGCTGGTGTAGAGCAACAAGGCGTCGTCCACCAACGAATCATAATTGCCCATCAAGATCCTCTTGTCGCGCATTGGCCAGATTGGTTTGGGTATTGGCGAGTCCACTTTCCCTTCAGGGATGGTGGTCAGGGTACCGCCTCCCGAGGAACTGGACTGCGATGGCACTGGTTTGTTTGGTTTCGTCCCGTTGCACGTAGCAACTCTGAAACAATGAAACTGATGTATTCGTTGCGGAAAAATGAAGTTGCCGTTTTGCACATTTCCATTACTTTGGATACGAACTTTACTTTTTCGAAATGTGTACATAAATTGCTTCCCTCTATTGACAAAATCCCGTACATCCACTACTTACTTAATTGACTTGACGAATGCAGCATTTTGTTCGAGGAGTGCCCCGGCGACGTCTTCCATCAACTTGAGATGGTCCTGGTGATGATAGATCAAGTCCAAAGGACCATCTCCGCTCCCCCCATAGCCAGAACTACTTCCCGACTTCTCCCTCGGCTGAGGAGAATTCGATGGGGGCGTCCTTTGGCGACTCTTCGGGGAGGGGGACGATGACTGGTTAGTGGGAGCATCCAAAAACAAGGGGTTCACTCTGAAACAAGGATAACCTCTTTTGAAAAATTTGCTGTAGTTTGGAAGTTTATGATAGGTATTAATTGTCTTATTCCGTTAGATTTCACTGTTGTAATAGAAACTAATTTGATGATTTAGGTATTGATTTGTAAATACAATTTTGGAAGCTAACAAAAAGATGAAGTCAAGTATAATGTCTCAGTAACATGAACCCTTCTCACAAATTAATCTAAATAAAGGTAAAGATAATTTGTTTTTATTCAGTTTTGTTCCTGCAACGAACTGATGAAAATCCAATTTACAGCTCAGCAGATGACAGGCACTTATATCTTGTATCGAACCACACAAACTACTAATGTTTCGTATATCGAACATCGGCAGCCGCAACATCCTCAATAAAGACATCCAAGAAATTGTTGAATCGAGATCTACAATTGGAAATTGATTGAAAGCTCAAAAGACTTTTGCCTGTCGTGGTGATGAGGGGATGTCCAATACTCATTTTGAATAACCTCAGAATAGTAGAATAAGCTGATTAGGAGTTTAAAGTCAATGTCTGGTTATCTGCGAGAAGAAACATATATGTGAAAAAGAAATAGGGAATAGTAGATATACTTTTAGTTCACGTATTTTCCAACAGAAATATTGAACAAAGCATTCTGACGGTGTTATGATTCAGGGTTTTATTGTATAGAAAGAAAAATTTTGGATCTGAATAACCCATGACGTAAAAAATCGCGAAAATATGTGAAGTGAATATATTTTGCTTCCAACTTTTATTTGTTGTTATGTATGCTATATATTTAGTTGGAGTAGTTATTGAGATTATGCGGTGACAGAAACGCCAAGAGATCAACATTAGACGGACAGATGGATAGACGTAAGTGACAGAGATTTTCCTGATCGAGATCCAAAAGTCGTATCTTGGTTCGAAAAATGTTGTGATCACAATACATCTCTAGCTCATGTGTTGGAATGTAAAAGTAACCTTTTTTAACACACAAAGACTGCTGGCAAGTCTTTGGATATATAGAGAGCATATAGATACATTGTTGAATGATATGATACAGGTGAACCGCACAATAGAGAACTTGCTGCTAAACTGTACAGGTCCTTTTACGCTTTTTTTTAAGTCTTGTTGATGAGAAACTAGATAAAGTCTCTTTATCTGTATGTACATATTGTACATATATATAATATACAATGTGATTGAGTAGGTGGGAAGTACCGTGTGTTACAGAACCATGGAAACATAATTGCTAGAGATCCATTCAATTCTATATACTCGTAACAACTCTTCTGTATATCTCTACCAGTAGCAAAAACTTGTTTCTATACGAGTATATCCTATACATCATAATCATTTCCAATCTACAGAAGTAGTATTCCTTATCAATTTTTTAGTAAGCAGAAAAAGGACCTCATTTACTTATTATATATTATATGTTCTAAACAGAATTCACAACTTTAGTGAATTGATGAAATTTTTAAAAGAGTGGCTTCTGCTCTTTCTATTATTTTACCTCCTCAATTACAAATTCCTTAAATTAGTAACATCTACAATTAATAATGACTCCCTGATAGCATAATATGCTACGATGCATAAATAATAATTTTTCATCATTATGAAATTTCTTCCGTAATCCATTTTACTCTTTCTAATATATTGTTATTGGAACTTTCACTACTATATAGCGTACGCATCTCGCTTGATCCATGTGATCATACCAGTTCAATGCACATTGTTGTTTGGTGTTCACCACATGAAAAAAGACATTAAACTAATATCTACACTCTGACAACTCTGATAAGCTTTTGACTGTTTTATTTTCCAGATATATGCAAAAATCCACCTTCCTCATTTCCTTTGATATGTCGGTCTGTCAATCTGACGGTTTGTCGGTCTGCCGGTCTGTCAGCATATTTGTCTTCTATCTGTTTTTGTATGTCGTCCCTTTTGTACCCAGTCTGGGTAAGCTGTCTAAAGATTTTGATGAAATTTAAGAAGACGTGTGATGTGGGGACGCTGTAGATTCTGCTGCTTCTTGCTGAAGTCGGTGCATTGGAGTAAAATGTAAGAAACAAAACAGGAAACGTCAGTATAGCCTGTCGGTTCACTGTAGGCAACAGTTTTGTAGTATATACTTATAGACGGAACACGCATGTCTATATCCGGTCATATATGAATCAGTTCACCCTTGCTGACACATTTGATGGGGGGCGTCTTGCACTGCCTCTGCTACTAGTCCAAGTTGCTAGGACATTTTTTAATATCTTATTCAAACTTGTGATATAAATTATGGCTTGCTGCGACCAAGCAATTTAAAATTTTCCCTAATACTCGACAACATCAAACATGCAACTTTTGAAGATGTTTAAACCGAATTCTTCTTCATTACTTGCACATAATGTTCCCTTGAAATTAACTGAAACTATTTTACGGTGGATAGTCCTGAGACAAAGAATGACATACACTATTACAAAACGGCAATTTCTTTGATTAACTGTTACTGTGCCCGTATACATATTTCATTAAGGTTTCTTTATATTATATCTTTTTTCGTGACCGTGACGCAGAAATTCACAATGTAATGCTATATTGCGCTTTGGTGCACTAGTATTCAAACCTCGGAGCGAGCATTTTAAAATACCCCTACTGACATTTGGAGATACGGATCAGGCACTGAAAGCATTGTAATTACTTATATTTGTTGCTAAACGTATGCTGTTAATCCTTTGGCTATAGCCAGTGGCGTTTTGAAAATTCTATAAACAAGCTATTGAGCACAATCTCATACATATTATAAGCAACCAAATAAAGACTTACGATATGACACAAGCTAAGGTATTGTATGGAGCTACTTAAACACTTTAGACTTCTTGAGTTCTGTGGCGTTTCGATACAAGTTATATTATCTAAAGCTGTATTCAGGATTTTCGTTTATTAAATCGCTTCTCAAAACACAATTGACCGAGATCGCAAGCAAGCAAGCCACTTTTTTGATGTTCACTTCAAGATGTCCTTCTGTTATTATAAAATATACTTTATCGATGACCTTTTGTATTTATAATAACCTTTTTGGATTTACTTATGTCAAGTCCTCCATCATCAGCGAGTACGGTTTTGTCAATGGCTTTTGTATCAACATGCCGTGAACGAGAATTTTCCACTGCACATGTTAATAACGGGCGGAGTGAATAATGTCCATGACATGCATACTTAAGCAGTGTAAAATCCGCATACAGTCCGAAGAACCCATTGTGAACATTTGTAACAAATGCGATGAAGAACTATAGGATCTCAAATATACTGAAATATTTACGGCAACTTCAAATGCCATTAAAGTTATCTTCCTTCTGAGCAAAGGTCTTGAGAGAAGATTTTCATTGAGACTTTTAATGCCCGTTTGTGTTTCAGCTAAAATGTGACACAGAATTTACGTTGTTTTAAATTCCCAAAATACCTAATTTTCGATATCCAAAAATGGATGGATGGAAATGGATTGAAAAATTAGAATTTTTAAATCGTGGTTTGAAATGCACCAATGAATAAGCCTCAGCTTATCGGTATTTTATATCAATCTTTTCATAGTGAAAACCATATTCTTCATGAAAATTAATCTTAGAAATATATATAAGCCACCCTAATTTTCAAAAAAAAGCTTAGATGTCTATTAAAGGTTCATAATTTTTTAGAAATGGTCCTTCAGCAAACCACAAAAATATATCATACTACACCAGGTAGGGCAGGCACCCTGCATTCATATAACACAGATTATACGCATATACTTATGAACAAAATCGGAGAATAAGTTATGCAAACATTAATAGGTCTACGCCAATGACTCTATAATTCCGGAATTTTGCAACGATAGATCTACAAACGCGCTATATTGTTTCGACTAATGTTAAAAGTTAGAGGTATACAGCGGTCTTGTATGCGATAGACCACATGAAACTGTTTCGATTGCGACAGTGGAACGGTAGACCTTCAGATGTCTTTCGGTTTGCAGTTTTTGTTCTTTTAAAAGAATCGCGTTACCTAGTCTTTTGATAGTTGATATACTAACTGAACAACAATAAGAAAGAGAACGGCAAAGGCAGTTGGTGCATACGGCCCTGGATTAACATAAGAGGATCTTTTAGTCTATTCAAAACGGATGAAATTGCCTAGTTTTCAGCCAGCCAACGGTTTACAGCGAAATTTAACTCCAGAAAACACAGAAAACATTGTTCCCGAACGTTTAACCGCTGAATTTACGTAATTCCTTTACAATTATTTCAAGATTTCATACCAGCGAGTCGTGTTTCTTACAGGATGGAAGATCGTTCGCAACTAATTCTTAAAAAACGACAAAAAAGCATGCCCAACAACTCCAGTCTTGTAGCTACTCACTGCGTTATGTATAAAACCTGCGAAACCATCAACAGTATACGCTTTTTGAAGTACTTAGATGAAATAACAACCACTGCCACCTGGTTAACTCGTATTGGAGGAACGGTAATCTGTCATGTTCACAGCACTTCCCATTGGGCCTCTTGGACGTCGTCCACAGAAGATGCTCAAAGCAACCAGACCTTTGTTGCATGCGTGGAGATGCATTTTGAAGCACTCTTTGCATGATGAACACTATTATGAAATGTTTGAACACAGAGCAACTGTTTGCATTATTGACAAATTCAAAATAAGGTATGTATTCTATCGATAATGTAAAACTGTGATTTATACTTTACTTGAGTAGAGTTTTATCTTAGTGGTGGAAGAGTTTCACATAGGAAAAGCATAAAAAACCGTGTAATCCCAAGGCATCGACATAAAACCCCCTTTTATTTGAGATCTAAAAATAAAAGATAAGAAAACGTGGATAAAAACATATTGACCAATTATACCAATTTTGTATGTATGCAGTTATTGTTTGATCATCAGCTATCAACGTGGAAAGATGCAATGCATCTTGTGAACGTATCACAAAGGACCTGCATAGTCCTTCATAGTCTAGTTCATCGACGAAAGGTGTCTTGTTTTTCCCTGAACTGTAGATTCCACTATGCTAAGTATTCCATGGAGCATTCTAGAATAATAACTCCAATAGACATTTGTCTAAGAAACTATAAATGCCCAATGTGCTGATTATCATAACGTTTAACACCTTGAACGAGAGCTTCATAAAAGTCATTCTTTTGTAGAACCTCAGCGTTGTGAATGAATTGTAGCGGATATTATTCTTGGATAGTGACAGTTCACAGTATTTCAAAGTCAATGCTGATTATCCTCTCAAAGCAGTTCTAGATGTTACCTGAAGCCACATAAGACTATTGTAAGAATGTCATCATTTGCCTTCCTCGGCAGTTTTTTCAAGCTACAAAATGTCCAATAAATCCATATTTACGATAACGTTGGATCGTTGGTATACTCTGATTATTGATGTCATCATTGCCTTGTCTCATCTTTGCACATTAACACATCCATACCCATCCCATATATTTTATCAAAACTGTGTGAATTTTTGTTTCAATTACCTCATCGACAATGTAACAGTTTTAAAAGATATTACAGCATCATCTTCTTCACGCTTACTACACACGTAAATGATATACACGGAATATTCAAATGTTTGGTTCCCACGCATTGTGATGACAAGCTCTTCCAAATTACTGTATACTAGGATTTTTAGAGCCACCTGAAATTAGCAGTGTTAGGTACTGTATTTAATAAATATGTGGCAGCGTCTCCGTTACATGTAAGTTACAAGTCGATGTTCACTGTAACTGATCCTATGTAAAATATTATCTACGTATGCCTCATATCACAATATACATTCATCTGACAGGAGTTCCGTCTTATGGAGGTAATATAATAAAAACTGGAACCTTTGGAAAAAGAAATTTGAACTGCATCTCATAGCAACCGGGGAAAGTTTAAAGAATGATAATATTCAAATCGTTCTGCTTTTATATGTATTAGGCGATTGAGGTTTGTAAATATTTAATACTCAATAATATAAAAAACAAATTCACTACTAGAAAAGTTCAGTAAAACGGGGAGTTTGGTTAGTTGGTACTTCACAGGCATTAATGTAGAGACACGAATCCAGTACTCAATACATATAGAGTTTGTCGAACTTTAACTTTCTGTTATTTTATACTGCTATGGTACTGAACAAAAATCAACGATAATTTTGGTGGATCCAATCATACCTCCTTCCAAATTTTATCAAAATCAAAGCTGGGGTTACTGAGGTTACGTGGTTGAACGGTAACAGACAGACACCCTGTTGCTGTGGGAAGTAATATAAGGGTCAAAACATTTCAAAATACTTGGGTTTCTGAAATTCTGTTTAATTATGCATAATCAGTAACTTAAGAAATATACGAACATGATTCCCCCCAAAAATGTTTTCAAGCTCCCTAAAATTAACAAAAAATGAATAACATCCAAAAATACAGTTAGAAGCCTCCCCGAAATGTTTATTTCTTCAAAAATAATTGGAATACGTTGAAATACCATCTAATCTTATCAGGACATAAAAAAGGAAGAGCTATTTTCAGTACCCTACGGCCAAAGCAATAAGTTCAAAAAATAATGAAGCAGATGGAGATCCACATCTTGAAGCAGCACTCCCCAAATTTTATAAAAGTAACTACGGCTGTTACTGAGCTGACGCGACTAAAACGTCTGAAGATCGACAAATAGACTGACTAGTATGAATACTGATGGAACTTAGTTATATGGATCCACGTGGTGTATATATACAACACTCCAAAAAACGCATCATCTCAAATTTGAATATTTTTCTATACACAGGCATCCCAGGTCGAACTTCCAACACCTCGAACGAGTCTCTTCCGAAAGTCGTTCTTTGGAAGAACCACGGCGTTGTGGAATGAGCTGTCGCGACGTTTGTTCCCCGATAGTTACAATGTCAATATGAATAGACATTTATCCCCTCGCAGAGCTACTGATATGGCATTATGAGAGGTTATCTATAAAAAAGCATTACAACACTGCGTTTTCTGTGCTGTAGCGCTCGTTAACATATTGGTCAAGTTGTCCCACATTGCAAAACCAAAACACCTTGCTGGTTTGTATCGTAATACAAAAGAAGCCTCAATTAATAAGCGTAACAACAATGAACGTACGGATTGTTGGTGTTACGTTTAATATCATAATTTAAAATGCCGCGTCACGACTGGTGCACTGCCTTGTTTAACACAGAGACTGCACATTTTAGGAAGTCCGTAGAAGTCACGTATGAACTGAAAGAACTGTCAGCGTAACTTACGTGAGCCACCGTCAAACTCTCGAAGTTGATCATGAATATTCAAATTTAAGGGAGTGTAATTTTTGCGCCGGGTGCTTGTGGACTAGATACGAGGATTATGTCCAGATATTACATCCCTTAAGGTATTTCATGAGTACAAGAGTACTAAGTTCGAAGTACGAAATGTTGAGCATCACTACAGGTGTTTTGATGCATTTGGACATTCGGATGTCTTGTATATGGAGAGGAATTCTTGAACAGTTCAGCTGAAGACGATTGAAGATAGCACATCAATCGAAACGTCGTGATACTCAAAATTTTATAGACAATGGAAGTCCGAAATCAAACTTTTGATAAATCCACCTTGTCTGCAAGTTTCAAACAACAGTCTATCCAATAATTTATTAGTCACCGTGATATCAAGCGCTGAGCCAATTCCATGAAACTTAGGGAGCAGTGTGCTGGGGAGTTGCTAGCAATAGACAAAGATTATTTTTAAGGTTTATACTTTCGGAGTTGGCTATCATATTAAGGGGCAGTCAATCCAACTTAATCGAGTGTTCATATATGTCAACTTAAAGAAGAATGATTTTCACTCTACTTTAACTGTTTAACATTAATAAAATAAACTAATTTACATCAGTACAAGGATTTCCATGATTTTTGCACTCTATGTGACTCCTCTTGAATATCATACAACCTGAATAAAACACGGAGTAATGACACGATAACGTGTAAAATTATTTTATTTATTATCTCAGTAAAAAATACCTACGCCAATTAAAAGTATACTACTTGTAAATCGAAGTGTCTGTACTCTAACATTGGTTGGACCTCATTTACCAGGGAATCATATTTTCTAGCTTATCCTGTTGTTAGCTCTGTCATTCATCTTATACTTGTACTATCCGAACTACATGAGTCTGAGAGAACCGCTTCGGTTGAAGTGTGGTTGAGGTTATTTCTTTAACCAAACTTCTGATTTTTTCAATTTCTTCAAACACGTGTGGTTCAATTAACAAGATTGTACTGTGAAGTACCCAAAAGTATCTTTACTAACAGTGAATAGAAAAATACAAATCGACTGAGACCAGAACAGCCGATTTATGCCATCTTATGGATCATAAATTAGCTGCATATAACTCGATAATATGAAATATACAAATAGCAATGTCATTACATTTCCAAAATCATTTTTTTTAATTCTCATCTCCAACTGTCGCCCTCTATCCCTTGTTCTTCGTAAACGCTATCTACGATGTACCGTTATCTCGACTAATTCACATACGAAGCTGACAACTGATATAAAATCTATGCTCTCCAATATGCGTATTAGACCTCCTTGTTGACAGATGTCGTGAGGGACATCTGTTGCCGCCTCAAGGCAGTCCAGGTGTCAGGACCTTTGACTTCGTAAGTTGCCAATGGGCGAGATGAGTTGATGTTGCTATCACACCCTTGACTGTGTTACGTATATACCACTCGATTGCTCTCTACAGTTAGACCTCTAGGCTAAAGACGAAACATGCGTGGTGATGGTGCCGAATACGAGTTAGGTTCCATGTAACCAGGGAGATATCTATAACCAGTGTAAGGCTACATTCTCTACTACTTTGGGGTGGCTGAATATCCAGTTTTGAGAAACTCATGGGTACGTGCAAAGGGCCCTATTTCTTTTCAACTCACTGGAAATCTTTGTTTCATGTTGCAGTTGATACTCGAAGAAGATAATCCTCAAGTCCTGCTCTGGCATCAAAGTATTATTTAATTGTTGAGCAATTTCATTTGCTGGCAACTGTTATTATGCGTGTTTCGTGTTACAACGTTTTGGCGGTAAATAGTGTGTACAAACACTTAACGGGATTGCACGCAATCTAACTAACACGCTCAGAAAAAATCAAATAGAAATTACCTATGCATATAAATGGATGAATAATCAGTTTTTATTTCTTCTGTTAAATCAAACCTATGCATAATTTCAATCGATTTGAGATTAACTCATCGCGTGGTGGGCATTTTTGTAAATCAAATATACTTTTTCATGACCTTGTGATCTGCCGAAATTTCTGAGTATAGACAAAAAGCTTCTTGTGGTGTTAACAATTTTGATATATTAGTAAGTAAATGAGTTCATATAAATGCTTAAAAAATACGGAATCAATCTACTTGTACGGCTAGTTAGACAGGCATCAATCTTTGCTATCGCGTTTTACTGCAAACAAACCAAAAAAGGTGAGAGGCGGTTTCATGAAGTGAATAAATTCTACTATTGTCCTTATGTGTTGAGTCATGTTCCACCATAGCTGAATGAGATACAAATCTTCGTGTTTTGGGTACAGCTGGTAGACGTTTGTTTAAATATGCTACTTGAAATTTAGAAAATTCACCGGAATGATAACGTATGTTGCCCCAAGTTCACGCACAATAGTCAAAAAAATAACACTTTTCTGTGATGTACAATGGAAAAGAGTAGAGGCCACTAAAGCTGAGCTCGCCTTGGAAGGTGTAGATAGAT
Organism: Bruchidius siliquastri; assembly: GCA_949316355.1. Classification (NCBI taxonomy): domain Eukaryota; kingdom Metazoa; phylum Arthropoda; class Insecta; order Coleoptera; family Chrysomelidae; genus Bruchidius; species Bruchidius siliquastri. The sequence goes on along the minus strand of OX438535.1, from coordinate 31,277,642 downwards.
AATGTTCAATATTGACTTCAGATGTTACAAATTGATCTAGTTTTAGATAGCAGCTATGACACGACGATTTGCAATATATGAGGAGAAATAAAATATCTGATTAGATCAAATGTTCAGACGACTTATTCCTGTGACCTTTTTAGTGATTTAGTTAAGTCGTAAAAATGAGGCTGGGTCACCACTTCTACTTTTTTGCGGAACTAGGAAGAGTGATATTTGGTATGATTGTTATCTGTCTAGTAAAGCTACTAGGTGGGTGAGGTCGGTATGCATTCCTTCTATGGTTTTTGTTGAGTCATTCTTCCACGTCTGGGCTTTTGATGAATATTAAACAAATATATATTGTGCATATGTTCAGGAAGGTATTTCAGGGAACGGTTTCCAATAATAGATGATCTAGATAATGTTATGGTCATTCTATCATCCTAATTAAATTCTTTAATGCTATTTTGTACTTTGACAATGGATGCTGGGACAATCGAAACTTCAGTAAAGAAATTCGTATGCCATTCCAATTCACGGCCATCGTTGAATATAAATCAGAGAGACGACCATAGAATACGTTTCAAAAATTACATTAACCAGAAAATGTTCCACTACTCTATTATACACAACTACAGATATAATGTCTGATAAGATAGAATTCATAAGGTTAAAGTGTATATTAAACCTCTAATGATCAATATATGGAATACCTATATTGAATATATTTCAATGAGAAAAGGAATTAATCGCATTGACCTGCTGAAAACGCCTCAATGTTGCCTCCAGATACAACAATTACTCAAGAACATATCCTGATGCTGAACATTGTATCTAGTGTATGAGGAAGACCGTAAATTCTACAGCCACAGCAATTACAGTATCGGATTATCATAAAACGTTTTAATTGTTCCAGTTGTTGAGAAAACGTTAAGAATGTCAATTCAATAAATTTTTCACGATTGCGTTTGAACTGACGTATGAATTACACAGTTCTCAACAGATCCGACAACAGGCGACCATTAGCATGGGCGATGCAGATGGATCAGTTAGACAGAATCAGCTTTCTTTCCCAACTCAATTCAGACGAAGGGTTATAATTTTTTTAATTACTACACTGACGCAACAAAACGACAGAAATCGGTAGCAAATCTAGGAAGAAACAAAATAAATTTATTCTTTTGTCACAAAAGGTTTCAAGCTCAAAATATTGTGAAAAGGAATACTGAAATGATACTGATTTTCTTGATGTAGATCTGGAACAACAAGAACAACAATAATGTGTATATCTCAAACTCGAAAACTTTGGGGAATGAAATACTTTGCTTGCCTATGACGTGCGATGTTAAACGAGTTGGAAAAGTGATTGTCGAATATTAAGTTAACTACTACATATCCTTCATCAAAATTGATTCATATTTTGCTGAGATCAAAAAGCTCATGTGGTATGACAGAGTGACTGGAAAGATTCTACAATATACAATACTTTGTAAGTGAAACTTACATTGTCTTGTGCTTGTACTGGTTTGTAATTAAAATCACGTGATTGCCTTGGTTGAAACATTAATAAAATTCATTATATTCTTTACTGCCTCCTAATCAAAGACCATATATAATTGACTGAAATATTCTCAACGTTTCATCTTTATAGTAATAACAGTAGCGAACATGAACAATTAAATCATGAAATAATAATGAAATTGACAAATTTGACGGTTTCCATAATTGTCTTCAAACAGAAAGATTATGAAGGGCTAGAATACAGATGAGTTGTAAAAATTATTTTGTTCCTTTTGATGGTGCTTAGAATCTACATAATAATTATTAACTGCAACAATTTTAACTACCACTTTACTTCACAGATCTCCTGTACTAATTATATATCGGATAACAGCCACTATTCACGTAAGGCAATACTTTATGTGGAGTTCCTATTTGTTAGACGGATTTATTGCCATAAATAAAAATTGTAACGAGACTAACATTATACACATTGACGTCATTGGTATACGGATATTAGTATTATTTTTTTGCTCTTATCTCTAAGTCCTACTAAATAACTAATACTGTGTCAACTACACAGCTATATAATTACGGCTTCTGCATTTTGCAATAACTGTTCTATTTCGCACGCCAGAAGTGAATTTGATTTTGATCAAGAATAGTTTCGAATGTGATAGAATAGGTTCTTCTATACACTGACGTGTCACTAAAAGCAAGAGTTTTATTTGTGAAACTGTGTGATAACTACACAACTTTTTATCTACATGATGGAAGAGTGTCACCAAGTAAGAGCATCTACAATCTACATGATAACAACATACGCATCTCAATTTACATACCTACTAATTTGCAGCAAAATGATAATATCTCAGACTAGCTATGAATTAGGTATGAAAAAAAAATGATCAAGACGATGTTAAATATCATATCGCAGATTTCTGTTATTATGCGGAAGTGTTATATTGAACAATTTACATAAATTTGTTACCGAATGATACTCGTAATCGGAAATGATCTTGTTAATGAAAGAAAGTTGCGCTATAAATTGTCGACCTGTGCGACATATCACACCAAAGCGGAATCATTTCGTCTCGTTTCGATTTTAATATCATTAAATAACCAAGAAATGGCAATAATTATGTTTAAGAAAGAACCAGCGCTGACGTCTTTCATATACAGGTAAATATATGTTTCGTTTGAAGTACCTCTGTATGTAGAGTAATTTACCATTTAACACTATAGTTTAAGCGCCTGATAAAATGTTTTCACACCCATCTGTGTGTCAATGTACAGGTTAGGCTTAAGATATCCAGGCCTAAGCTATCATCCATACAATAGTGAGTCTTATCCCTGAAAACATCTGCCAACAGATTTGGTATATATTTAACTAAATTTATTCAATTGATGATTAAACTGAAAAGCTTGTAAATCCAGCATGTGTAGCACGGGTCAACAGTAATTTTTTGTATCTGCTCTTTCGTCTAATTTATTGGTGTCCTCTATTGAGAAGCAGTATTGTAAAATATAATTGTTAAATGAATAAATACAGTTTTAACTACCTACTAAAATTTATCCTATGGTTGTCTCTTAGATTCGTTATATTTTACGCTGGTCGTTAATTGAAACCACATGCCTATGAATGAATCTTCATGTCGACGTTTCGGCTGCCTCGGCAAGCTTTATCAAAGTACATAACATAATGAAAGAAAATTACTTTGGTGATATAATGACAATAATATTTATGATTTTTTCCAAGGCAACAGTTTTGATTTCAAACAAGGCCTTAGTAGGAACTATCATTAAAGGCATTGTTGCTAAGTCTACACAAGAAACACAAAGCTACAGGTTCTATTAGATAAAACCAAACACAGAGCAGTGCAATTCCAAGGCACACACGTAATAGCCCCCTAGAAAAAACATAAGGAAAGCCGGAGGACAAACTATGGTCCATAGTTTGACAGAAAGTTGCTTTCATCTTATATACTACATAAAGGGGATCACAATTTCTAAAGGAAGGTTCAAGAATCTGCCTTTATGAAGTTGAACAATGATTCCAATAGGAGGTGACCCAGTTTGGTTCAGTATAATTCGTCGACAGATGTAGTCAATGTTTTCGAAGTTTTTCTCCAGATTTCCTTATCGAGGAATATTTTGTTTCTGCTTTGGAATGGGATTACTGTATGTTTCGTTTTATCTCATATGACAGGCAGTTTTGTGCTTCTTGTGTAGCGGTGCATTTTGTCCCTTGGTTTGGATCCATCAAAATTGCAAATACATCATCTCTATTCTCACCTTTCGTAATGGCTCATACTGAAGTCTTGTTTGAAAACAAAACTGTTACCCGGGAAACAGCCATACTTATTAATGTCATATTTTCAAAATCAAAATTTTCAATTTGGTTTTCTATTTTGGTAAAGGCTGCCGAGGTAGCGTCAGTAAAGATTCATTCATACGCATGTGGCTTCAATTAGCGGCCAGCGGGAAACATTGAAAATATTGTTCAGAAAATCAATTTATTAATTTGGTTGTTAGTACTGGTGCACTCACCGTGCACTGTCCTTTTCCCTAAGCTCCACCCTGGGCAACCAGACTGACCTGCTAACGGAGTAGATGCGATGGTGGGGGCCGATGGCAGCCAATGGGTCATCGGTGACAGAGGTCTCCGTCCCTTGCGCGGCCGTTGCCATGGCGCCACCCCCGTCGGGCGGCTCTGATTTGCGTAAGAACCGCAACATCACCTGAAAGGGGCGGAGCACTGAAGAATCTGGGTGTAGCTGTAGCTCAAGGTTAATGACGTCTGCGAGCAAAGCATCACGCCCAGCAGGGGCGAAGGCGAGCGGAGCACGATAGGATGGGTTGTCTGGAAGAAACGAGATAATATTTGATATTTACATAACACTGTCCCTAAACGTAGATTACAAGCTCATTGTGCTACGAAGAGGTTATGGAAGAAATATATCCGTCTTACGATTACACCGACCACCAAATTTCAACCATCGCTAAATCTACATTTATACAAGTTTTACTTGCTAATAATATCTTATTTTCAAATTGGTGTATTGATGGAGGAAGAATAAGCAAAAATCACAAACAGATACCTAAACATCGCTTTCTTCCGTATTTATGTCTATTGAGTCCTTGGTCATCTTAGGAGTTTATGAATATTGTTTTTTAGTGTCTCAGAGCTTCAAGAAATGCGAAGCATCATTTTGGTGAATTTTTCAAGTTATGTTTATTACTTAGGGCACTGTAAAGCGATTTTTTAGGGTGATCTAAACTGACAACCTATACCTAATGTGATTGCTAAACTTTTTTAAGTGATCGACCATGATAAGACATATTTTTTTAATAAATTTTTCACATGGCCTGCACCGAATAAATATATGACCAGTTTTTTTCTAATTCCATCAGGAAATGCTTTATGTTAAAAGTCTATCAATATTTTGCACTATATGCTCCAGACCTCTTAAATATTCATATTCGCGAACTGCTGGTAAATAAAATTCTTAACATGGCAGATCATTGAAACGGCAATATGTGTTAGCAGTTATTACTGAATAGTACAAGTTTTGGTAATTGTATTCGATACCAGTACTTCTGTCAGTTGGTGGCTAAAATGCTCAATATGGAACACTATGGCAGAGGCACATTGCGCGATTTGAAGTTAATGTAAATATGCATATCACTATATCAAAAGTTATAGTTTGACAGACTGTCATAGCTGTCAATTTTGCCTACCTTAGTTGCCTTGCTAATTTTAACTGTAGATTATTTTAAGTAGTTCTCTAAAATCTAAACAGATCTAATGTTTAGTCCCCTGTTTATGACATACAGAATGTAGTGCTTTACAAAAAATCATTTTACAACTCATGTCATTTTTTATAGTTAACGCAAAACTAGTAGCAATAAGAAGTCGCACTTTTCAAATAGTTATGCAATATCACATTGAGCAGTTTGATCTAATGACGGTTTATTTGTCTGGTCAAAGTATAATTTGGCTTATTTTTAAACCGGGTATTCTCCCTATGTTTTGAGAATAACCTTAGCAGTGAAATACCATTCAAGCCCAAAATCTCTATGAAAGTACTACCCAAATGCCATCAGCATTGGCTGATTTCGTGATGTACGTACATTAAACTTTACAACATCCGGAAATGTATAAATATTGAGTAAATGCGACTAGAAAAAACAAAGATATTTAATTACCAGCACGAAAGCGTGTTATTAAGAAATTTGAAACGGCTTTTAAGAAAACTGGTCAGTGGAAGGACGCTAGCTCAGCATTATGGGCTCGGTCCGGATAATTCTTCGTGCTGATTGTGGTCCGGGTTTGAACCTGCTCCTTTTTTTTATGAAGCTGTTGATGCTCGTCTGCGAAGATACCTACTGATTAACCTTGATATAAGTGGTTTTCTTTTTATTGTCTGACGGGTGCTTTGTGTATATGTGAGCTCGGACAAAGGGATCCGGGATGAGAGGACTTGAATTGATTATACAGGGTGGTCGATACATAATATAGCAATTGAATAAATTTTGTCAAAAGAAGAGGTATTAGATTGACTTCTACTGGGATGATATGGTCATATTATCAGCGCTGTTTTTTAGGGAGCCTAATGTTTGAAGGGGAAAAATAGGTAGTTGTGCACTGTCTTCTACATATTCTGGAGTCAGACATATCCAATGGATGAATTTATTAATTTACACGTTAACAAAAGACGAGATATTTGTGAGGTGGCATGTACACGATTTGAAGCTCAGGTTTTCATTGAATGTGCATTTTTGTTGTTCAGAATGGCCAAATCCCAAATTACGGGGCTGCGAATTGCCTAGAAACGGCACTGCCACTAGATTGTATTTGCCCTCCTCTGTCGGCCGCCGAGCTATAAAGGCGAGCTTAGGCAATTGATAAAACATCTGCAGTCTGCATGTATAGTGGAAAATATAGATTTTTTTTGATGCATTTTTGAGGGTCAGTATTTGTTTTTCTCGTAACAACCTCGAAATTTATTAGGTAATGAATTTTTATTCTGTATTTTTTAGTAGTAAGTATAGATATATATTTAAACCTACCCATTCAATTTTATATATTTTTAATGACGTTTCTATATTTGCCATACACAGACAAAACTATAGTGTGAGTGAGAAACTTATATCAGCAATGCCACTATTTAATTTTAATTTAGCAGCAATCAATTTCTAAATCATTTTCCGTCTAAATATAGCATCGACCACCCATTACGGCATTAATGGTATTTATTCACCCAAGTTACTTATATAATTTCATAAAGACATTCCAATTCCGGTACGCCGAACCAATTAAATTTTTTACTTAATTTATTAGTACTCAATTTGCAGACATTAAACATTTAGTTCCAGATCCGTCTGGGAAAATTATTAGCTTCTGGCATTATTGTATCAAGAAGTTTATGAGGATACAGTTCATATAGCTAGATAGTGGGTGAATAAGAGTCTGTTGTGATGGAGTCAATTTCTCTTTAAGCTGTCGGTGAATCTGACGCGGTGGAACACGGGTATGTATATTAGCTAATCTTCCGAGTAACCGTCCAGAATTTTCGCTATAAAATTGTATAAAGTAATTGCGTTGAATAGGAAAGATGTATGGAATGTGATGCATTGAATTTTCTACCGCACTGCACTTTCATATTAGGCTTACCACGAAGCTTTCCCATAAGTCTCATCACGAACCTACACGCGCAGAGGGAACGTTCCGCGGCTTCTCGGCTTTCGCCTTGCCGAACATCAACTCTCCACCGTCTTGTCGTTCGCCGTAAGACTCTGGCTTAAGATGATCGATAACCAGCGACGACAGATAGATAATAATGTTAAATATTTTTATTACATAATCCAACTTCGCTGTTAAACAAAGCACGTCAACACAGAATGTAATGCGTTACTAATTCTTTACATTTGTTTGTGTTTATCTACCCACACGCGTTGTTATATCCGTCTGAAGATGTTTTTGAGTACTTGTTGGAATGATTAACTACTCACCAGTTATGGTGTGTGTATTTAAAATGGCAATTATTCCATTATGTAACCACCGAAAGTAGATAACAATGGAACGGGGAATTCATAATACAAGTGTAAGCATACGAAATATTTTAAGCATATTTCTGATAGAATTTCACCCTGTAAAGAGTCGCCCCATGCACGAATGTTGTTTACCTGATCTGTTACGGAGCGAAGCCACTTGACCCATTGTTTATCTTATATGAACTGTGAAGATACAGGGTCTGAGGGCAGCTCGCATTTCGTTGTCAAACGCTGAACCTTGAGCAGTGAGCTTTGTGTGTGTGTGGGTGTGATCTTTGGGTGTGGTTCTACCAAGTAGTAAGTGTACTTACTGAGTGCTTTCTATTATTCAACTGTACTGCATGGCATGATATTAATCTAATTGTAGTTCCATATGTCTATGGAGATAAGCTTCCTAAGCTAATGATAGTAAACTACTACATTTTAGTATTTATTGACTGATAGTTTTCGATATTATCATTCATGAATCTATGAAGATGAAGGGTAGCCAACTTGTAATCTCTGCAGGTGGGACGCCTCTAGAGGTAGAGGTTGCTGTGAGGAGCAGCAAGGCATGCATTCAGATAACTTAGATTACTACAGGAGGGCCCAGTTATACTACAAGTCCCTGAACTGTCCCCCATAGTAAAAGTGGATCTTGAGTATGCATTCAGATTACTTAGATTACTGCAGGAGGACGCAGTTATTTGTACTGTTCCCCGTAGTAAAAGTCGATCTTGGGTATGCATTCAGATTACTTAGATTACTACAGGAGGGCTCAGTTATACTTAAAAGTCCCTGAACTGTTGCCCGTAGTAAAAGTTGATCTTAGCTGCCTGTCTATACACCAGCCCATAGGATTAGCACTTGATTCGAAGTGCAGGACCCTCCAGAAGTATGGCGAGGGACATCTGTAGCTGTGTGCACTCTTGTGAAGCCAGACTATTGCACTCTGGAGGCAAGAGACCGCTCCCCCTACTGTGTGATACGGACATGGCGGGATCTTGGGAGGTAACTTGCACTACCATTACCTTCGCTCCAAACACGTCGTGGGACACACATGAGTGATTCGACAATCCACGGGGACAGAATGCAGATTGGTCTGCATCGTCCATTGCTAGTGTGGATCCATATCGAGCCAGGCTACCATGCGGTAGGAGGCTACCGTTCGACTCGATATGGGAGGTAGATTGCACCCCCCTCTACCTGTGTCATTAATTAGGGCAGTGTCGCCACGACAAAGTCTTCACAAAGGTTGTGGAGGTACGTACCTAGATAGATCTATCGACCAGTCTGTGTGGCGAGTCAACAGATGAAGCTGTGTGCACTTTTGTTGGCGGGTGTATCTTTAGTGAAGCCAAGATGCACCTTTTGCAGTCCGCGTGGCACCTTAGGGTTTGCGCTCTCCTCTGGTGTGCGCAGGTGCGGATGAGCACCATGTGGCGGTGCTAAGAGATTGCGCCCGATATCTTCCAGAGAAAACACTGAGATCATCCCCAGACTATGTTCGTGGCTCTTGATGTAGTTCGAAGACATCCTGGGCATTACGGCATTGGTTGGTGATAATACCAGTATCATAGCAGCTAAGCTATATAATAACAGTACAGTAGAGTTGTGCATGTCATGTAGCGGTTGAGTGTGGAGGGTACTCAAAGACGTTTTTCCAAACGCAGGCTTGACTCCGACAATTCGACCGTACAGCTATCGAGGGGGAGACACAGAGATCTATCAGTCACCAAGTAAGTGAATTTCCAACACATCCTGACAGTAACGCTCAGACCTAGATATTATTGCATTGCCCCCGTAAGCAGAGTATATTATACAAGGGCGGTGCGCTGTAAAGATGATATCATTATTGTTATTGTTTCTCTTATTGCCATTTCATTGGCCCACACATTTCTCAGACTTATGATGTCGGAATGACTCCTGACCAGGGCATCAAAGGTTTTGCGAAAAATGATGCTCATAATTTACCTGACAACTTATTAGATTTTCATGGCCCTACACAAGATAACTAACTAACCGACATCGACATAAAACAAAAAGGTATGGTGAATGTTGAAAATGCCCTTTATTGTGGAAAGTTATGAAATAATAGTGATCAACAAGCATAATAACGTGTTGTAAGAAAAATGGGCCTAAATTCTATTAAAATTCTTCCCCTGATTCATTAGAATGACTCATGGACTCACGCATAGGCGAGAGAAGTCCAAATTGATATTCACGCTTCACAACAGTACACTGAAAGAAATGTAAAACTATTATTTTGAACGTGGCAAAACGACATTCAAGTATTTTTAATTTTCAAGCTTACTATCGATAACTTCGCAGTCCCCGAAATGATTTTCGGAGAATTTCCGATCTTGTCATATTAATATGATAGTGTCAAAGTTTCATCTGCATGTAATACTTTTATATTTACATGTGGCGAATTACTGTATAGACGAAAACAGACAGAGAACATCGCGACGCAATGATTTTTCGAGGTGCATGTATCATGAAACATCTAGAAAACGTGGGAAGTAATACAAAATCGGTTAAAAATCTTAGATATCGTTATCTTAAAATGTAGATATGAAGAGGTATACTTACTATTATGAGTAACAAAATAAAAATTTATTTCTACTTTAATAGGATTAGCAATACTTTAGGGATCAGTAAAAGTAAAAGCATAAAGAAAAGACAGTAAAAGAATTAATTCAAACTGAAGATCCTTTAACCTCATAAAAATGAATTACCTATCTATTCAGACAGACTTTTTATATCAATAATTTGATGTCTATTTATGCCAACATTTTGGAATCGGTTTTGATTTATTTAAATTAGTTTTATATGCATTTCAATAACTTCATGATACGGCTGCGCCTATAATTCTCAATTGCATACATTTTCAATTACGGAACACATTTCTACAGTTCTGAGCCTTGACTTTTACTTCTGTGCAATAAAATCCTTTTCATTTCCCCGAAAAAAATCGCTAATAGATTCACAACGTTTATAAGTGGTGATGGTCCGATTCCAACTGCACTTCACCGGTAAAGGTTACTGCCGCAAGTCGTGAACCCTAACTTGTGCACATCAATGAAGAACCTAATGGGTTTATAATTGTGCTTTTCGCTGATTACCATTAGATGGCGTGTGGAAAAATAATGCCCAAGAAATATTCATATTGTCATGGTCAATTGCGATGATGGTTAAAAACGTGGTTCCGTAGTATTTTCACTTATGGTAATTAGAAAGATCTAACGGTAATTGGAGTGAACCATCTGAAATTCAAATCAATGGTTTAGTGTTTTCTATTTGAATGAATCATTCAGTGATAATAGTTTAAACGTGATAATATTATTCGACATTGGCATCAGCACCTATTTTATAATAAATAATTTGTGCATGGTTGTTTTCTTAATCCAACAACAAACACGTAGGTTTCCGTACAGACCCAGTGTAGCAGCATATTTTTCATCATTACACAAAAATTCACAAATAAAACTCAGGTAACACACGTAGCTATGTATTTTGTAGAACACTGTCAAACAGATTATGCGATATTTATGTCTTCATTTAAGAAGGAAAAGGGCTTCTCAGACAAAAAATCTTGGTACCCCTTTTTGTCAACCTTTTCTTCCCAAAGAGTCCCTTCCAAAACCCTCCGCTCACCCGTCATGCATTCCACCACGGTAACATGTGCATCATTTTTTCATAGTGGATAGCGACGTGTTAAAATGTATACCAAAAAAATAATAATAAAGAAATATTTATTATATTTAACTAGGGTTGTGGTATTGAAAGCAGCATATACAAATAACACAGGTCTTACACAGGATAGTTTGAAACTGTTCAATTAAATAAACGCTTGGCATTAGTCCAACCTTTTTCATGTACTGGTAACGGAAAATTATATTGTTGATTTAACATCTTTATATGGAATCAGTAATTGGTATACATACAGATATGTATTGAATCATGGCGTTTCCGTTTTAACCATAATAATTTACACTAAGAACTCAATAGTAGAAGGCTAAATTAATAATTATATGCCCTGTCATGTCGTTTCTAGGAAAACTTTATCTTGATGTTTCATTTACGGAAATTTATGTACAAAAAACATGTAGATTATTTATACGATTAATTGAATAGGAACACTACAGGATTTTGTGTCCTAGTATGCCTTCAAGTTATGTCAGATGTTTTTGTCAAATTAATTAAATAATGTGAAATATTGGAATATTAAAATAATAAACATCTATCTGATCTTTGTACGCCAAATAAACATCAACTTGCAGTTACAGATACAATTTCAAACGCTCCACCGTTCTGCCATAGCATTTGCGGTTATTACCCCTACTTTACGACTAGGTCATCGTCCAAAGTCACATACATTCCACATCTTTACCACAAGCCAATCCATCATTTGATACCCTTAACACGTATTTTGCTTCGAGTTACCATCTTCATGGTAAGATTAAAACGATTTTAGTGATAAAACTGTGTAGTGTCTGCGGTTGTTTGCGCAACACTGGATCATATCATTTGTTGCCCGAATTGATGATACAAAACAATACCTCACAATCACGGATATTATATTATATACAGTTTATATGTTGTATATACTAAAAGCGACCTCGGTTATATAAGATTCTGGTTGGGATATATTTTGGGTATAACGGTGCACCTTTATACTCCAAAGCCTGTTTAAGTGGTCATTTGCCTTTTTATTCACCCGTTACTTCTTAAAGAAAGCTTTGACTTCCTTGAATCCATGAACATAATACGAATAATAAAGTTATTGACCTTGCTTTATAACTGTATCTCATACTGATCATATCGCATATTATTGTTTTCGTTACAGTTTCGGGTCTGCAGATCTTCGCAGACTCCCATGTCTTTATTGTTATTGTAATAGACAGAACTGCACGGTATTTATGGAGTATGGGTTGGCATCGATCACAATGGTTTTATAATTCCTGCTATTTACAAATAGCATTATAGCATATCTAAAGTAACTTGTTGGATAAAATTGAATACTAAATAGCATACTACAGTTCTGATAGACTAACAGACCAGTAATGATTTGCTCAATCGCTGACTGTGAAACGGGCCTTTATCATTTATCGAAACAAAAAGAATGAATGAATGAAAGAAGAATTCAGTGAACACGTTTCGGAAATGCGATAAAGTGTAATTGGAACAAGCTTCCGCGCTAAATATACAAGATAATTACACTGGAAGGTCACATGATTTGCCTATATAAGTATAGAGTTTATTCAAGATTTTCTTCCAAATTACTCAGAAAACTGGTGAGTTATACATTCTACAAAAAAATATCTAGGAAAGATTATAGTTCTTTCCTTCAGATTTTTTCTAAGCTCCCGAATGATCGGAGGCTTTTCTGTCGTTACCTTAGAGTTATTCTGTTTCATGTTGCATTTTTGTCTCATAAAATAACCTACGTTTCATGACTGGAATAGTGATACATTAGGCCTCCTATATTGGATTTATCAACAATGCAAATGCAACCATTATATATATATATATATATATATATATATATATATATATATATATATATATATATATATATATGCTTATATTGCTTATAGCGTGGGAACTGGGGATAAACGAGTTCACAGTTTTGAAGATTGAAAGGAAGCTGAGAAATTTAGGGCCAGGCTAACTACGGGTTATGGACGTATCCTCATTCCTCAGTCCAATCTGTGGCCACTAAATACAACTTGTTGATTCCATATTATCTGAGAATGTAATAGACCAAGCCTGTCCTAAGTCCTTGATGCTATAAGATCCTGTATGCTGAGAAACATCCTTTGTTCAATTTTCTTAATAACCGATTACTCCATTATTACCACAGCCGGCAAATGAAGTGGCATATATATATTTTTATATAAAATCTTAGTATTTATGGGACTCATTGTGCTGTTTCGTCACATCATAAATTACCGTGATGCGATTCATAATAACATACAAGTTAAATGGAAGTTACTTAAACCTCTCCACAAGGATGCAGTAAGTGATTTAAGTGAAGCAAATATAAAAGGTATTTAAATTGCGAATTACATAGTAGAACACTGAATTAGTTTGCAGAGCAAAATCTTGCAATTCATAAGAACTGAACATGAAGGTTATTGCAAATGGAAAATGCGAAAGTTTTCGATACGTTGTTGAAACTGTTGAAAGGAATCAGTCAAGTGGACTGACTTTATACTTTCCTAATATTGATACATGAATATAAGTATATGATATATGACTGAAATTGAATATGAGCATCATGGAAGTGTATGCTTTCCACTATGCATCAGACCTAATATAGACATGCATGTTTCGTCTTTAGCCTAGACTCCTCAGCATCGCGTAGCGGTCTAACTGTGGAGAGGAATTGGGTAATTAATCCTTTTAAAATGTGATATGTAGTGGTAGTTACTAACACAGATGTACCGAAAGTACTGGGTAAATGGTTCGAATATATTTGAATTATTTAAAATGCATCGTGAATTCAATTCGGTTAATGTCACATGTATATTAAAATTCTAAATCCAAATCTATTGAGAAGAAACTCATTTCTGTTTTAGATTAAGTAAACAATAATTAATATGTGATTAACTGATGCCCCCGCGTATGAAATTCAGACTATTAAGTTGAAGCCGCGCTGTCATTGTTTATTAAGAAGGTTGAATAACATTTTCGATGTAATTTATGATCCCTATACAGTTATTCGCTAAAAATAGCTAAAAAATGAAGACTAAACAGATCAATCCCTTTGAGAAGAAAAGTTACCTGAACTTTAAAATGGCTTACAACTCAAATTGACAAGATTGGGTTCACTATAACGTTCACACTTTTTCCTATTATATAAACATATATAAACAATCAGTCTCAGTGAAACCTCGAAGCAGGGTCTTATAAGAATGCTTAATCGATTGGTAGAACTTACTCTCTGAGTCAAATGTCTATGATGTGAAGACTCCAAAAAGTTATCATAGTTTATCAAAAGTTTGATTTCGGACTTCCATTGTCTATAAAATTTTGAGTATCACGACGTTTCGATTGATATGCTATCTTCAATCGTCTTCAGGTGAACTTCAGTCGAAACGTCGTGATACTCAAAATTTTATAGACAATGGAAGTCCGGAATCAAACTTTTGATAAATCCACCTTGTCTACAAGTTTCAAACAACAGTTATCATAGTTTGTCATCACTTGAATCCAAAACATACATGATAGCCTTGTGCTATATAAAATGTAGTTCTTCGTTATCATCCAGACAATACCAATCGGGCACAAAACCAGCCACTAATAAAGTGTTTACAAGGCTATATCCAACTTTAGTAAGTCGTGTATGCGTTTTACAATATACACTTCGTTCATGAAGAATGTGCATTAGGGATTACATCCATACGTGCCATAAAAAATTCTGAAAAGATCTGAAAAGTATAACGCGGACTATCTTTTGATCTCGGAATGTGCATTATGCTCTCAGTAACAAAAATAATTACCCAAAGTTTCTCAACAAGTGAGCATTAATGCATTTTTTCACAACGATCTCAGTATTCTTATGTGTGTTAATCATCATTATTGTTGAGTGTTGTACTATGCCAAGCTTCTTCTATTTACACCGCACCGTGTTGCTTACTGGTATTTCGAATGATGGTCTGTGGAAGCGTGCTCTACCGCGGGCGGCAGCGTTTTCTCTTGTCGCGTTATTCACTTCCTGATTCAATAGATATATGCATTGTACTCGTATACCCACAGGCGTAGGATCTTGGGTAACAAAAATTCTCATTTCAATTTAAATCAAGGCTCTAGCAAATATATACAGTACCAGTCTTCTAACGGGTATTTGGTGCCCGACACCGATCTGTTCGACGATTACGGAGAATCTAAATAGCCCTATACCCCTTAAATTAGTAAGACAGCTATGAAATAAGTGTATCTTCTCCACTATGCATCAGACCTGCTATAGACATGCATGTTACGACTCTAGCCTAAAATCGTCAGTATAGCCTATATAGTCTAACTATAGAGGGCAACCGAATGGTATATACGTAAGCCAGTCAAGGGTGTGATAGCAACATCAACTCATCTTCAAGTGTCGCCCTCTATTGGGACACCCATGAACAACTCACGAAGGCAAAGGTCCTAACACCTGGACTGGCTTGAAGTGGCGACAGATGTTCCTTACGACATCTGTCAACAAGGGTGAACTGATATACAGTGACATCCCTTGTTCTTCGCAAACAGTATTTACGATGTGCTGTTATCTCGACTAATTCACATCAAAAGCTGACAACTGATATTAAGTGTATGTTATCCACCATACATCAGATGATGTGAATGAAGTTTTCCTAGGATTCTGCACAAAGTTTTTAAAAGTTCATTCAAGAGAGTGGTGGTATCAGATTACAACTCATACATACAAACAAGGACGTATATACGATATTAAAATTGCTTTTCAATACATTCAGTCAATCTGTACCCGTATAAGCTTGATTTGGTTATATTTGGCTGGAATCACATTGCTTGTACGCCTCTGTCTGCATTTAAACATCTGAACTATGGTGACGGTTTCCCATCGACACACGAAATTGGCAGCGATTAAGGCAATGATAGTTGGAAACTAAGTTTAATGATTAGTGGTTTGTATCAGAAGGTGTATGGTTCTCCTCAGTTAATTATCGGCGCTATATTACAAGAGGTTGTGTTACTCGTTTATTATGTTAGATACATAGTACGTGTATCGTAGCTATGATATGTGAAACCCTATTACGTATTCGTTTCAAAGAATATTTATCACAAGGCAGGTAAGAATCTAAAGAGCTCAAGTGGATGTTTGGGGCTTCCAACTTCCCCACGTAGGAGGACTGTTGCTGCTTTTTCTCCCATATTAGATTTAAGATCATTGTGTGCAGTTATCTAAAGAGATTTGTAAGTTCGCTCTAATATTTTTGTTCTTTAAACATTATCAGATACATAACCTAATATAAGCCATTATAGATGTAATTGATAGGTTGATTTCGACACAGTAATATTAATAAATTTAGCGTCAACTAGTAGGAGAGGCTGTTCTTGTATCTTGAATATTTGTTTACGCAAAAAAGTCATGTGTACATTCTTCTCCAAAATAATACATTTGTATTTTGTTGGGTAACAGAATTGAATAAAGGAATTTACTAAGTTTGTCCCTTTAATCTGCTTCTTTTGTAAATCTTAGCCTTCTCCCTATTTTTCCATTCCGTGAAAAAGTCTGGGTAAAAGGGAATATTCCAGGTTCATGTGAGTGAAAAAATGTTCATTTACATATGCCTGGAAACAGTAATGAGATCACTTGGTCCATCTGCTCATTCATAGCACTGATGGCACTGGATGTAATCTACCTTATAATAACCAAAAATCTACTAAGGAATTAGATGTATAGCTAAGACGGATTTGTTATGTTTGTTTGGACCGCTTCCATGCAAACCTTTCGTTTTCCTACGTGGAATTTCATTTCATTTCTTTCTGGTACAGTGGACTGACACCTTCAAAATCACGAATATATGTAGCAACTCTTATGACTAGATTGGCATCGAATGAACGAGTTTCGCCATCCAAGACAGTGGAAAAATTTGTACTATGAACATTCCAGATGTATCGATATCGACGCCTCATGCGAATTTATCTGGACAGATCTGAAGCTCAATCAACTGTAGGTACCTGCGGAACGCGCACTTTCGAATGATCTCACCCATCTTAACGCTCGGCGTTCGGGCGTTCGGAAGTGGGAAAAGCCCATTGATAATCCGCCGATTCGCAAATTATCGATAACTTTCTCCCAACCTTGACCGCAACCAAATAAAGCATTCGGCCAGTGGTGCTGTGTTGTTACTCATTATTATTCAACGTTTTCTTTCATTTGAGCGCGAAGAAATTCTTATATAACCGGACGGAGAATGCGACGGCGACGGTAAATATTTA
The DNA here is from genome assembly GCA_949316355.1 of Bruchidius siliquastri. Classification (NCBI taxonomy): domain Eukaryota; kingdom Metazoa; phylum Arthropoda; class Insecta; order Coleoptera; family Chrysomelidae; genus Bruchidius; species Bruchidius siliquastri. Next base: position 31,260,158 of record OX438535.1, on the reverse strand, counting down.
ACTTGATTATACTTAATGCCTCTGCGTAGACGAAGGTAGTGAAAAGTTGGAGTATAAAGCATTCTATCATCTATCAGACCTTAAGCACTGTAATATTGGTTGAGACATATTAGAGATATCAATCCAGTGGCAGCAGAGTAATACGTATCCATATATTTTTATTGGTCTACATCCTCCACCGTTTAAGCGGTGGCTGAGGTAATGAGATTGTTGCATAGATAAACATAATTAGACTTTTGTCATGTTGCTACTTCCAATAATTATTGGTTTTTAGGATGTAGTATTAGCACGATAATAGCTAAATGTAAAATAATTTTTTGAAGGAGTTTGATTTTACTATAGGTTACTGCACTGCAGCTGAATACGTATCTTGAATAAAGAGAGATGTTCTTTTTAGTACCTACTAAATTATTTAAGTAAGTCAAATAACGTGAATTTGTATTTTATGTGCAGTTGTATTACGTTATGATCAGATTTTAGAACTGCTGATCCATTTGAATAACATGTTTGGTATACAGGAAATGACGTAAATTTTCAAAAATCTTGATCTAAGATTCAGTTTTTTATTCAGAGCTAGTTCCAAATTCCGATTCAAATTGGTACTCACAAAGAGCACCATTTTGTGTGAAATACAACGTGAACTTAATTGACGCCATTGCCTTTCATATCTTAATAATTTCATTATGAAAATCTTACACACATATCGTAGTATAACTTATGGCATTCGAAACTCGATTGATAAAGTAGGGAGAAATAAGGTGCTTCTAGACGTATTTGATCCCAGCGCAGATACTGGACTCCCATTTCTAGGATTCTTAGTTTAAATTCTTTAATCTGAATCTAGACTTGTTCCTCAAAAAAATCGAATCGAGCGGCAAACTGTTTTGTATAACATGTGCTTGTGTAATACATAAATACATCAAACATTTACATAAACGTACCATAGCCGCACTTTGTCAACTATATTCATTATTAAGGTGAAGTTAGTCATCAACCATACATTCTACTTTTTCGTAGGCGAGTAGTTGCCCTGAATTTCATAGCAGATATGTTATATAAGATATAAATTCGCGGTTATGAGATATTTGGTACTATGGTATGTATTAAGATTAATATATTTTAAGGTGGTACCCAACCTGTCAACAGTCCACAGCGAAAAGTTCACATGTTACATAAACAAATTTTTCATTTCCAGTGAGTACACACAACTGCAAAATACTTGTCGTCTGGATTCACTCATGCTCATGAAACGCTATTTGGGTGATATTCCTATTTCTATCTGAAGTTTTTTTATATCTTACATGCTAAATGGAACACAGACTATATAAAATTTCCTCTCTTGAATAATAGTTAATATCTCCCACAGATATGCACAGTAAGGTAGATACAAATTGACGAAACAACTGCTCATTCATGCTTTCAATTTAACAAAAACTTATTTATTATGAACAGATTCAGAAGAAAATAGTCCCAACTATCGTGAACCAATTATTGTCTCATAATTGCCAAATAGCGACATTTCGCTGATTACAGACAGATGAAACGTGTTACATAATGTGGGCTACACTTGCTATAATTACTAAAGAACTTGATCTATTAGTCCAAGAAAGATTACCGAAGATGTGAGAAAGTCAATTCTGCACCTACATAAAATTCCAAATAAATGACACTGTATGGATGGAAAGGTCGTGAATTGCTATCAAAATCGAAACATAGTATATAGTAAAACAAAATATCTCTCCACGTCTTACCAGTTTGTTTGTGTACAATGATGTCAGGACTGCGTAAAAGATATACGGTTTTCGACAATCAGCAGGTTCACTTTTGATCAAGATTTAGGTATATAATTATTGATGTTTCTGCTTCTTACGCCAATAGGCGCGAAACTGTCGAATTCGTGAAAAATTTTGGATTTGAGATATGTGTTTGGACGTTTTAGGATGGCGAACAATACTTATTTTCGTCTGTTTTTCTGGTAATTGTTAATCCTTATATAACCTGAAAAGTACTCATGTGATTTTGTTGAAATTTCTCAGGCCGACAGCCACAATAAAGCCAAGCAGTCACGCCAGGCTTTCCACCTTTGGCATTCGAATATGCGGGAAGCAAAATGCTAGAAGGTCAGTGATAGAGATATCATATTTGTTCATAGTACATCGTACTGAAAACCTCAATAAGAAAACGGCGCACCATCTGCGAATAATTTTGGATGAATTAATAAAATTAAAATTATTTAACAATTATTTATCCCAAATAAATCAGGATCCCGCGCGTAGTGCTCATCTGACATATTTTTCAGTATCGAATATAAATGATAAGCTTAAGATACGATTCAAACTGCAAATGCTATGGAGTGGACATGTCCATAATATTATACACCTTTACGCCTGTACTATTTACACTTTGCAGTTAATAACTTATAACCATTATCTACCACAATCAATATCGGCAGTCATTTAAACGGGGCGAGAGTAGGTAGCTGAAATTCGTAACAGACTGTCACGATGTCGATTTTTCGGATTGATGTGTATGGAAATCGGGTACGCTTAGCATGCATTGATACTTTAATTGGACTCGAAAACCTATTTATGTTGTGCAGTTATCCTACATAATTACGTGCAATCTGATATACGTAAGTGGCAGCTCATGAGCTTATTCCAACAGACGGGGACAGTATTCATGTAGATTGTAGATGCTCTTACTTGGTGAAACTCTTCCATCATGTAGATTAAAAGTAGTGTAATTATCACACAGTTTCACAAATAAAACTCTTTCTTTCAGTGATTGGTTCCGATTTTCATTAAAATCATCGTCGGACTGTCATATTTGACTGCTAACAAGGCTACCCAGATTACTTGCCAAATAACTAACTAGTCCTATCATGGATTCAAAACTAGAGCTCTCAAAACTAGCATACTGTCTATTCTGTCTAGTTATTTTTCTATTAGATTATGTTTTCATTTGTTGTGTCTGTCTTATGGGACATATTTTTTTGGCGACTGCATTTTCACTAGTGTTAAGGGAAACCCCTACAAAACCTTAACCATCGCCGTCAAAATGCTTGTATTGTAAGAAAAAATTCATAATTGGAACAAGCCAAGTCTTAAAAGACCCTTTAAAATAATATTAGCAGTTACAATGAGCTTTATCGTGAAAAATGTAATGAGTGGAATGACCAACTTTAATCTTGATCGAGTTTCATTTTATACAAAACCGGTCATCGTTCCAACATGCGATTGAGATGCGAAATCTATGTCAAAGATGAAAACCGAGATTGATTTCTTGGCATCAGTTTTATTTCAAATTGCAGCTGATACCCGAACAGCTCATGATATTCATATGATACATCATGTCGTGAAAATAATGCAACTCACTGTCCTGTGACCTTTCGTACTGGCGAAATTGTCACATGAACGATGAAACAGTTCGCAAGTGTTCTTGCAAATATCGTTGCCAGTGGCGTAGCTCAAATCTAGCACTACTTTTAGCTGGGACAATTCAATATGGAGGGACAGCTCTGGTAAGTTGTTAACGGAAAATTTGACCAACTGCTTCTGTATTCTTTATTGGAGTGTTGGACGAGGGTTCATCTGCCGAAATCGCAGAAATTAGCCCCCATTGGGTCCTTTGTACGTCCTCTCAAGGGTTTCTCAGGACTGAGTATTCAAACATTATAGATTCTTGAAGGAGGTGGCCTCTTCCCCTGCATTGGGCACGGAATGCCAAAGAGTTGATGACGATTTACAACCCTAACATGGGGGATGTTCATCACACTGATTATTTATTTTTTACAAATTCAGCTAATACAGGATATGTCGGAAATTCCATTGCTTATATAATAGGATTTCTATGTCCAATAATGGATAACACAAATTTTTGTCCGTTCAACTATTTTTCTGTTGTACAATCACCAACCAAATTGTACACAGCATTATTCAGCATGTATGATTAAATTGTATCAATTTGCTCATGGATGTCTCTAGACAGAAGAAGTGTAAATAGCAATCAGATATCTCCTCATCCAATTGTCACAAATTATCGCTAAATATGGTATTTTCCAGTTCGAGATCGCGGAGGTGGATAACGTGGATGACCCTAGCCTATACTTCTAACCTATAAATGTTTTTGCAACAAATTTTAAAAGGGCTTAATAACTAATTTTAAACATAGATATGCGGCTAGCCTAACGCCTATTTTCTTATAAGCTCCTAAATTGTCAAATCTCATGATTTTCTTTGTTCCACATCCTCTTCCAATTAGTTTACAACACATTCCCAAATGTGCATGCAGGCTAAGTATAAACATATAAAGTTTGCAGAGGCGCCACTGGAATTTGCAATAACTTAACGCCATGTAAGTAGGTCGCGTTGATATTAGGACGCACGTGAAATGACCAAATTGAGTTTTTTATGTCTCGCATTATAAATGCGGTCTTCAGAATGGTGCCATATTTATTAACCATAGTAGAGACGTTACAGCTTCACGATCAATATGGTAATTTTTGTTACTATTGGAGTAGTGTAAAGTTACATAGTAAATATTTTCATTTTCCATATTGTTCATTAGGAATGCAGTATGATTTTTTACTAATTTCGGAAACTGTGACTGATACTAAGTGTATACTCCCCACTATACGTGTGACGTCCTTCAGACACATATATGTTTCTTCCATTGGTTAGGCTCGTCAGTATAGCTCGGCGGCCAACACTGGAGAGCATTGCTTCTATACCTATCCTATGTTATGGTGTGATGGCAACTTTCTCCAAGGGTTGCGATAGTGGCGATGTCCATTAAGTGAAATTGTATTAACAACTTGGACAGCTTTTGGCGAAAGATGGACTATAATCTAATAGGCCAAGTTGTTAGGACCATTTGATTTGATAACATTTAGCAAAGAAAAGTGTCCATTACACAACAATGTGAGTATAAATATGTGATAACTGTTCGACTATGTACTTGGTACCTAATAACTGTAAGCTTCTGAGATACGGAAGTAGCTATCTGGAACTACTTTCGTGAAAATAACTGTCACTTGAAAAGCGTCAAATCCAGTGATTCAGGAATGCATGAATGAACTTTCCAAATTAGAACTTCTTCAGTTCTACCGTAGCCGTCGAACAAATATTTATGCAGCATTAGATAATATTTATGATACAAGGATAATAAAGATCTTAAGGAAAATTGACGGTTTCTTATATACACCATGACATTGACATTAGAACACCTTTCTAGGTCGTCCGGATAAACGTTCTTGAATAGACACGGTCTTGAATTGTTTGCCGGCTTGAGATTTATGTATGTATAGATATGTTTACGACATGGAATATTTAAAATTTGCAGGATAAAATTCGTATTCTTAATAAAAGAACTACTTTTGATTTGATCCGAAAACGTCTTAGACGTGAATACTCTTTGAACACCGGCCCTCCAAGCAAGTTACCTTGAAACGATTAAGTATTTTGCAAACACTAAAATTGGTAGAATAAAGGTTTTGAGCTTTCAGCATATCAAAAACTTGGAAGCGATAGGAGATTTAGAAGTCGATAGAAATGAAAACAGAGACGAGTTTGGAATTAAGGGTCATCTACCCATACATAGGTTCAAAAAAGGTATTGATAAGACCTGAGTTATGGAATGGGTGGAAACCCAGCACTAGGAATATTGGAAATTCGAATAAGCAAAAATGAGCTTTACGTAGTTATTGAGCTCTAGCATTGCGGCCTGAAAGAGCTCCTAAATAAACTATATCGCATGTTGTTAGTACATAAGCACTAGAATTCACCACAGCAGACGTTGTGAAACTCTGCAAACTGGTGCATTACTGCTAGAGTACGTGTCATCAAAAGCAGGAGATAAATCTGAAGGCAGCGACATGATCGAAAGACTACTAGCGCAATAAAGCCTTGGCAACTGGAAAAAATAAAACTGAACGTGAGTCGGAAAGTCCAATTGGTATACAGATATCCTCATATACACCAACGATTTAACAAATTAATAGACTAACAGGTTGACAAACTTATCAAAAAGAATTAGACAAACTGGATCATGTAACTGCAATCAGTAACTTCCAACATTGACGTGCTAAATTATTTTGACAATGATATCAAAACATCATAACAAGACTTTGCAATGTAGGGTATTAAAACAATACGTTTTTATGCAATCCCACAATTCTACAGCTTGATGAAACTTAATGATAAGCACCTACAAAGCTCTGGTGCTCTGAATTTCTCTATCAGGATAGACCGGACATAGGTATTCAGACAATATCGTGAACAGGCAACGGCATTACATAAGACAAATTACAGACATTTAAATATTTTCATTATAAACAGCAGGTAGAGTCAAGGCAGTCGGTGAATTATGTCATAATGAGGAAATCCTACATTGGTGCGAGTTGGTGAAAAAAATCTACAGGCATTTGCGTATATCATTATCCTATTACACTTTTAGCGAAAGTACGACAGTGAAAGAAATATAGGTTCACTGAATAATAACGCTGGATGTATGTATCGGGTAGCTGAGGTGACCTAGAGAAATATTCTAATGTCAATGTCAACCTGCGTATGAAACAAAAGTGAATTTCACTTAGACCAGTGCTGTTTTACACTCGTCACGAAAGTTAACAATAGTATTTATAATTTAGTTTGAAATTTAAAAGCGGGCTGTGCAATGATTTAAATCCTTAAAATGATGTTCGGTTACACCCTGAATTTTTCTAGAATTATATTGAATATCGAATACCTATTCAACTTTCTTTCTTATTTTGAACACTAGAAGTTGTTATTAAGAAGCGTCAGACGTTTTGCTATGTATTATTTGAATTTGCACACAGCTCCAAGTTTTATAAGATCTGTACCTCGCATTCCACCAAAATGGCCAGGAGATCGTAAAACATACCAAAAAATTTCAATGCTAATTTGCTATATTTTTTGTTTGTTATAAGCTAATTACACTGTACATGCTTCTATGCCCAAGGACATAGAAGTAGTATGTAGTATCATTGCAGCCTAATTTTGGTAATGTAAAAAGACAAAAAAATCTAATGTTCTATTCGAAAAATTATCGGTATCACAGTGTCTTGGCTTATGTAAAGGAGATCAAAAATATAAAAAAAGGGCAGTACTTTCACTTATTCATTATGATATGTCAAACTTGACTTACCGAATCGAGTTAATTATTTATGGTAATAAATCAAACACTTCTTTATATTATTCATTTTCATTTGTTACTTCTCTAGTGGTTGGTTTTATTCATATATTGTTTTGGCCACCTTTGTTATCGCATAATTGACAATCATCTAAGGATGAATAATAATTATTTGTTGTTTGGTACACGCAGAAAGCAAATATAGTTTCATATACACGATTGTTATAAGCTTGTACAATTGAACAATATTAATACTTCTGGCACGATGCGATTAACACTTTAGTGCCTCCGTCTCTGACAAGGAAATCAGTGAAGACGAGAACATTTGCGATCTGCATCCACAAGATTTATTTTAGATCCCTTCAAGTTTTTGCGAAATTTTATTCAAAATTAATTCTTGGACATATCAAAATTAATCACATTTTCATTAACAATGCGTAGGCGCACCTTTCATAACAAAAGCACTTCTTTCTCTTCATGCTTTTCATTCCTTCCCATCGTTTTCCTCTTACCTCCTATCCAATCACCTTTGTATGATTGTCGGGTAACAAGGCCTGACAATTTATGCAGATAGATAAGGGAGTAACTACCAGCTCACAATGTTTTAAGTGAATGTTATCAATTTTATCATGCAAGGTGTCCAAAGTTGTATAACTCATCTTTCCACCCAAGTTCTGTGCTAGTTTTCTTCTGTCACCCAGATTACCCGAATTAGTTAACGATGGAGATGTAGCCTAATAAATGATTACTTTACGAATTAAATATCATTTACAGCCTTTCTATATATCAAATAATGTTTTTTCCACTGTGGCAATTTGATTTGAGTATTATAACGTTTCGAAACATTATTTATTGTGTTTAAAGCAAGAAACGACTCACTATTTGCAAAAAAAACGTACAAGTTCAATAACTTGTTAAACTGTATTTTATTTCTTTCAAACCTATTAAATTTTAGTGCAAATACAACTTTCGATTTTTAAACAACCAAGTAATTGATTGTTTTTACAGTTCCGTCCAAAAATTGCTTTATTCCGCATACAGTCAGGCAACAGATAAAACGAGTTCGTAGAACGTGTCTTTATAAAACAAAAACTTACAGAAACTGAAAGTATATTATATAGGATTTTCTTATCATCAACCCTATATTGTAAGATGTAATAAAACATTGTACATTCTAATCATTTGTTGTTGGAAAAAGGGTCACTCATATTTACACATATTTTAGGAGTTCTTAAAAAAAATTCTTATTATTTCTCGAAAATACAGCCAGCTCCATTATAATAGGCAAATTTCGAAATCAAGATTTTTTGCCACACACACACACACAGCTCAATGCGCATAGACTTGAGGTTATTTTCAGAAATACATTTCCATCAGTCTGTCGTCTGTTTCCTGATCGGTAATTTTTCTCCTCTCTGCAATTTGGAAGTCAAATTTGGATTTTTATGAAACTTGACACCACTTCTATATTGTGGTAAGAGCGAGAAAACTTTGTAACTTTTCGAAAAATCGTTGTAGTGGCGGCAGATTTATCGTGAAATAAAAGAAACACGTTAAAATTCATCTTTGGATATTTTCGAGGCCACTGATTATTCTTCCAAAAAAATTTCGGGGATAAATAATTGCGGTTAGGAGTTGGAGGAAGGAGAAATTTCCAATTTTTTCAGGCGTTGGTAAAATACGTTCATCCATAAAGGTTTCACCTCTGTATTTCTCCGATTGGTATCTATGGGTGTAATGCATTTCTCTTCGAAATAAGAAAATTATTTATTTTCTAAACATTGAACTTTTAGCGTTTGAATTTGTTCCAATACTGTTTTAAGAACGGCTATTGAAGATGACTGTATTTAAGTTTGATGAGGAGCACAATTAATTACGAATAATCCGTATAGCCTCTTAAAAAATGGCTTAGTAGGTTGACTCTGTATTTTTTGTGCAGTTGATCCGCTCGAAGTAAGTTTTGGAGATATTAGCTACAAAAAAACTAGTAATTTTTGAAGTTAAAAATTTACAATAATTTTTATTTTTTATAACAGCTCTAAAATATTCTCAAAATAAACTGATACTATGAAGTGGAAATTACTGGATCAACCTGCTTGACGCAAATTTTTCTCAAAGTGATTTAGTTCAACCACTAGTGCAATTAAGCCGATCGGTTTACTTATCTCGCATGTGGTACCCCTGTCATACGACCAACATATGTGTAACAAACCATACCTTAATTCTCTCTCCTCGATGAAAAAATAATACAGAAAAATCCAAAAAAAGGAAAATATCACAGCCACAGACTACAGTCACCGCGTCAGATGCAATGTGCGGCGCGAAATCAGCTGCTGATGTACCGAGATGTGGTAGATAGTTTTGTTCACGCGCGGGACGGCCAAATCGGGCGCGCGCGCTGTAGCCGCTTGAAGACGGGCTTGAGTACGACACGGCCGGCTCGCAACGACCCGCCAATGAAACTGAAAGTGCAGCTGGTGGAGACGCCGCCGCCGGACCCGACCCGGAGCACGCTGCAGGGCTCCGGAGACGCCGAGAAGGGGGGCGCAAGGTGAACTGTGACGCACTACACGCATCTACGCGGACAAACAAACTAGCCGGATGCTGCAGTCTTTGTACAAAGCCTCTCACACTGCTTTGTTAATCCAAGAAAACCACGGAGATAATAACCACCATAAAAACACGCAAGTTGGAATACCTGGGTCATATAATGCGTAACGGAAAAAGATATGGTCTACTACAGCAAATACTGCAAGGGAAAATCCCAAGTAAACGTGGTCCAGGCCGCAGAAGGATCTCTTGGCTGAAAAATCTGAGAACATGGTTCTCTCTGACAACCACCGGGCTTTTTAGAGCAGCCGTGAATAAGATCACGATAGCCAGAATGATCGCCAACATTCGGACCGGATAAGCACCGAAAGAAGAAAAGTATAATTTTCAGAAGGAGTAGTATGAAAAATTTATTAATGTCATAAGGCAGAAGTCGCCACTGTCCTATTGAAATTTTTTGAAACAACAGAGGTGGGAAGCAAACACAAAATACTATAGATGACATAAAAGTTGATAATTATAATAGTCAACAAAAGGAAGCCACTCAATATAAATAGGCGTTTTGGTTCGTGGTCCTCAGTCAAGGGATGGTAACGGCGCTCAAACTGGCAAAATTGAAGAATTGGTACTTGGATAATGTCGTTCGTAGGACTCTGGTTTTTGGAGCTTCAATCGTGAAATTTACACTCCGGCTATGACGCTCACTAGAAAAGGCAAACTTGCCGCAAGCATCCCAGACTTATGAGGCGAAAGTTGCTGTTGTCAAGCAACATAGTTTAGATAGGATGCGAATGCTAATTACTGCTGAACGATTGTTGGTGGCGCGGGCCAGAGGTGTGGAGGAGAAGAAGTGGACCAACGAAAGGGCAGACGCCAAACGCTGATCACGTGGAGAGGTATTTATGAACAGCGAAAACCTCTACAAGCAGCTTTTGGGCCTTGGCGCAGTTTGAGTCCGCCTGTAGAAGGACTCTTCACCCCGAGGTACTGCGTCATCTGATAAACATGGAAGAAATTTGTAGTGCCTTAGAAGGTGATGAGAATTGTGCAGCTCCTGACCCAGAGGGCATAAACATCTACTGGTCAAAGAAGTTTTCCATTTGTCACCAGCTTTAGCCAGTTTACAACTCATGGTTAAATCAGTAGCTGCCAATTCCATCTTAATTTGTTGTAGTTCTCCCAAACATCGGGGATTTGCTTGATCCCAAAACCTACAGGTCAATAACATGTCTGAACGCATGCTACAAGCTCTTTACCAGAAAAGAAAGGAATAGCTGGCTGTAAGAAGGACCTGTTGATCAACTTTTGTGTCATACAGGACTCCGTGAAGTACAAGAAGTAAAATCCTTCCATGGCATGGATTGGCTATCATAAGGCATTCGAAATATTGTCTCATATAACGGGGCGACTTGTCCGATGAGTTGGAATTTAACATAATTTTTTATGAGCCAACAGAATGGGAAAAATATTAAGGAGCGACGCCTACAATAATATGCGTCACCTTGTTGGTATGCCTCAAAAACGACTGATTTTGAATGATTTTCTGTGTTCGTTTAATTCTATTCAAAAAAATGCTTCCATGTCAAGATACTGGGAAGTACTTAAACATTGTCATTAATTTCCGTGTCACCTCATGATAGGTCATTTCTAGGTCAAGACAGCTCTGATGACAAGTAAACGATGGAAATATCTAAACTTTGGCCAAAACATCTCTGATGATCATGGTTAGGGACATGCATATCTGATTAGCATTGAATAGGAGATGTTAGGATGCAGACAATGACTTTATAAAAAAATACTCGCTAGTAAAAGTAATAATAACCAGGTAGTGAGTTTCCTAATGGAAACGTATTTATAACCATCAATAATAATTTGTGATAGAATAGCAACAAACCCACTACAAGGCCGAACACATATGCATGAAGATCAATTAAATACGAATATGCATAACAAATGCACAAACGTGAATGAATATTCTGTCTGTTGGAATATAAAAACTGGGTTGGTTCTCTATACATTCGGATGGCAGATGCTCTTATTTGGTAAAACTCTTATATCATTTAGATATGAAATTATGTTTTTAATACATGATTTCACAAATAAAACTCGTTCAGTGACGCGTTTCGATTTATATTTATTTAACATCAGACTGTCAGATTTTACTGTTTACAAAGGCTCACTTTACTTCCAACTAGCTAACTAGGTCAAAAAAAATCTAGTAATCTCTTTATTCTGTCTTCGGTTCTGTTAATACTCAATTTTTATACGTCTAAACAACTTATGAGGCTACAAAATTGTAAAACAACTGACATTTCTAAGTTCTCCACACCGTTTATTAATTAGCACTTGAAAAAATAGGGTATTAAATTTTTTTATTTGTATGTTATTTGATTATAGAAAAACAGTATTATTCTTACATAGGATTGAAGAATAAGATATTGATCTCTTATTGAAAAATGCTTTTCTATACTCGATTCAGTGTGGTGTGTAGACCGTCTTGAAATCGTATAGAAATGCATAGTCAACGTGTTTAACGACGATAAAAATCAGTCTCCTTGCCCCGCAAGTGAATCTCAAGCATGACTAACTCACTGAATTACATTTTCTCAATTCTATATTTAAACCCACATTTCGAGCGGCTTTTCGAGTTTCACTTCAGGAAAATTATTAATGATCAGATTAGTATACCACATAGGTTATCCATTTGCTGTTGTTATATAGTGTCAAGGGAAAATTTAAATATGGCCGGATTGTTTATATCCTCCATTCCAAAATTTGAAGAGACCATGAAGAATGTTATTAACAGCTTCGGTGACCTCTTAATGGGATATTGTTGCCAAAGTAATGGCGCTTATGACACAACAGCCAGGTGCACGCTTAACAGATGTTTCGTTGAAGATGGTGTTCGATGGCTACAATAGGACACATATTGGGATAGGTTACATAAACGCGTATTTATATCATAGTTGTATATATGTAGTATATGAAGATTATTGATATCTGATTATTATGTTTGTCAGACATGTTCAGAGGTGATTATAGTAGCAAAAAATGGACAGAACTCAGCACTTACTACGTGTTAATGTTTTATTTCATACCGTATCACGCCCAACCCAAGTTACGTTCCTCACTTGATAGTGTTCCTCCACATTCAATTAGAAATGTGAGAAATTACCTAAATGCTACATATACAGAGCAATGGATGAGTTGACAATATGCAAATGTGTGGCTATCGATTTGGACCCATTCAGGCTCTTGATTTTGGTGAAATTAAAATTTTGTTTCAAGATCAGAAGGAAATTTCCTTAATTGTAGAAAAATATTTAAGCAAAATTTGCAGGAGTTTCTAAATATATTTTTTTAATTAACAATATACAACGTAGTTTAAATCTATCGGTAAGAACGTGTAAGAAGTTTCATTTCTTTCCTCACCCCAATCGATCAGTCAGATAGTCTGAAATAAAGGTTAATCAAAAATAACCGATCAGTGCATTCATCGATTGATCAAAATAATAGATTTTTCGAACATAATCAGTTATTTCAAATGATCCATTATGTATTTTGACAATCCTCCACCCCTAGTGATCACTCTGCCTTACACCCCTTGATTCCTTTCTTTGGGTTAAATCACTTCCAATGTTTTTAAAACTAATCTGGACTCGTCAAATAAACCATATCAGTGTATGTATGAAGCCTATATCTGAATTTCATCAGAAATGGTCCTTATTGACCCTAATTTCTGTCTATTTGACGACACGTAGAATGTTATCCATCTTTACCTTCGATTTTGATTTAACTTTTCAATCATTGTAAACCAATATATTCTTCAATTTTTTCTGCCTACATTTATCATCATTACATTAAATTATGAATCAGTTGAACACGGCTCAATTAATTGTTTCAGGATTTTGAGATAGTACTACGTATAAACAGGCTTAATGAGGTGCCCCACAAGACTAACAAGTAGTGCTTATGGTTGAATCAGTTCATGTATTTTTTTCATTTCATTTGTGCCATCGTGAATGGAAAATAATATCGGGAAGCGATTACGGATTGCGTGAAATGTACTTTTTATTTATTTATCATCTATGTACTGTCATTTAGCAACTAACTGATCAATGGTGACCATTAAACTATCAAAATCTCGTATGGATGACAGCAAACTAAATAGTTATCAAGCTCGCTCCTACTTATCTGCTTCTCTACCGGCGGACTCAATATTATAATTCACTATTCTGGAAACAGATACGTGGTAGCATATTCACGTCTCTCACGGTTAAAAAAATTGAATTTGATAAATGTTGCAAAAAAAAGCATGCCACTCATTAGCAATATAGCCGCAGTAATTACAGTTTCTTCAAACGAACTCATTCAATGGAAACGGAATCGTATAAAAAAATGTCTTCGACTTACTTTACATTGCTAAAAGGTTATATAATTCAAAAGTAAATGATAGATCAGTCATCAAATCACAATAACGGAGTGTGCATTATTTCTAATTAAATTAATGTTCTGAAACATCAACTGCAATAAGCATAATATTCAGACTGAAGGCAAAAGTATCAGCCTTAGTCAATAAGATCTATTCTGTATTTGATCTTTCTCTGTAGTTACTCGTATTAATAAAAGGATTCAAGAATTGGCTACTTTAAGCTGCGAGGAGCGATATACTTCTACAAGAGTCTTGGACACACACAAAAATGTGGTAAACCACATAATGCCAACCACAGAGGCAGTGGAAGGAGAGAAACTTTAAATCTTTATTAATTTAAAAAATGCCCAACATTTTCGATTACCACAAAATCTACTAAAAGTGAATCAACAGTTGTTATAGTCCAATCAAAATCATCAAATAAACAACAGTGCCCGTGAGATTCATACCTGATAAACCATTTTTGAATAGTCTGATTAGCACTTTCGCAATCATTCAGCATAATCAATTCAGAGAAAACGTAGTAGTAGTTGCTAAAACAAAATCGGAACAAACTTTCGACCTCTAACGTCTATAACACTCTGCCTATGTAGTAGACAGTATACATTTAGAATAGTATTAGTCTTCATCTGAAGTGAGATACTGATAGTTATATGGTCGTAGGATTTATGAAAGACAAAAGTTGTCGCTGCTGAAGTGGTTTGATTTTGTAATAGATGATATATGCTGACAGAACCGGCACGGTGTTAGCTTTGTATGTATATCATTACAACATAAAGGTAGATCATCAGCTAAGTAATTCCTACACTGTAATTTGCTTGGAAAACACTTTCCCTGGTAAAATGTGAAATGTTTTTTAGAATTTGTAATCAACGGAAGTCATACCTATAAATATTTGGTGGTACTTACTGAGACTCGGACCTGATTAACCTTTGTAATATCCATTATGGATGTTATGTTATGCAAACAAAAATTGGAATCTTAGTATCGATGTACACAATCTATTCAACCCCGTCAAATTGTCTTACTTGCCCTCTTACTTGACTATCTTTGGGGACAACTTTGCCTTCTGGATGGTAAAACTAACTTTGGAGCAATCTTCAAACTACCTTTCCTTACCGATTCCTTCCATTATCTACTTTTCTTTGAGCAGTAGTCACAACCATCTCCACGTAGGTAGGCAAAGATTATGGAAGTACGGTTAAGGCTGACGTTAAAACGGAAGCTAAACTTCGGTTTTAATTTTGGCTGGACAAACTGGTCTCGATCGGACGCGAGTGAAAATCTACATCTGCTGGCTGGTCTATAAGTGTTAATACTGAGAAGGGTTATCAACCTATGACCTAGGATGATCTAGTCGCGTTGTTTCAATTGAAGAACCGTTCCACATCGGTACTGCTTCAGTTGACCATAAATGATATAATTATTATTTGCTCTTGCTTCCATTGACAGATTGATGGTGGTAATTAAGAGGTTATTGATTTCATTTTTGATTGAGCCAAACACCTTCGTATCGCTATTATGACAATTTTTTTCGTTAAAGGCTGTAACGGAGTAATACACAAAATACAGTGTGAAGTGCGGTGAACTTGACCTCATTATATTGTTGAATGGTAAAGCTCCTCCAAATAATTAATTGTTATTTACTATTATTGATGAGATTTCAAAGACATTGATGTGAATAAGTGCAGTTTATCTAGATGTGTTGGTCATTGAAGTGAAGATATTACACACGGACTGAGAGTGCATGTTAGATTTTCCGCAATATTTAAAATATCCATATTTTGCTTATCAAAGAGTGCTGATCCCTACCTGTTTTTGTGGTCAGTTAATGATCAAGAAATTCCACGTTAGTTTCAGTCAATTACTACTTTTATGTTTAATAAACCGCCTGTAAGGTTTTGTTAAGTTTCTTCAGAATATTATTACATTATCAATTTTGATTCTAGAGTAAACTATCTCAAGATAAAAGTCTGAAAGTAGAAAAGAAATTTCAGAAACCACGACATTGATTATACACCGAATTTATTGAGTATGGAATCTGCACAATATGTCTTAACTATTTGTCGCGTCAACATGACGTTTTGAATGTGAGGTAAACTGTAAGTAATGGTTTTTAATCATTCAAATGTTTAAGTTATACTTTTGAGATGCAGCGCTATATTGTTGTTTCTAAATTACATTGCTATTAAAAAATGATGGCATTTGAGCCTTTTCTGCATACGATAATGTAATAAAAATTGTCACCACATGAAAATTAAAGTGTCTACCAGTCTATTCGTTACTTCAGAAATTTAATACAAAACGTTAAAGGTTATCAAAAAACCTCTATAGGATATGGTGCACATTTGTGACAACTTTTGACATTTTGTATTACATTAGTCAAGCAACAAATTATTTCAGTTTTCTGTTGAATCTGAGACGTAGACATTTGAATTTCAAATTAAATAGTAGCAAAACACGGACAATTAATGATACACTCCCTGTAAAAGGCAATCTGTGAAAAATTATCATTGGATAGATGTAGATATGTACACTGTACATGTTTGTGTAGTTTGGTTAAGATTTTTTTCTATAATGTTTTCGGTGTTGCCTACATCGATTTGCAGGTCGATTTCGGAGAACAAAATTGCAACAAATAAAGTTTGTAAGCCTAAGTAGTAGTAATATAAATAAATACTGCTGATAAATGCCATATCCAATCGATAGAATTTTGTCAAAGGAGGCAAAATATAATGCTATACAATCGAAATTTGTAAAACCTAATTTAGCAATCCAAATTGGACGATAGAATTTGTTATAGTATGCATAGAATTCTTGTAGACATTTATGCTCAGATACAATATAAACATTATAACAGGACATACATCCGAACTATTAGTCAACACATCCATAATTCATTCAGATTTTTTATAGCAGGGACTGCCCACTGGGAATCCTGTTATGACACAGCACGAGATAATTAAAAGTAAAATAGATCACCTGTAACAATAAACAATTATTATGACAATAAATAAATAAACGTCCTAGAGGTGACGTGTGTCGACTGTGCAAAAATATCCATGAAATATGTTAATTCTATTCAATTAAACTAGAACGAAACGGGATACACTTTTATTATTTTATTATTCAGAATGACTGGTTAATTGCATGGAATTTAGTGGTCCAACTAAATATGTTATCTATGAACACAGTGGTGTAGTTTTTCGGCTGTATTGACAGTGGGTGGATCATTTAAGACCGAAGGGTATATTTTGAAAAAAAAGTTCCATCCGCAAGTGGAATAATTTAGCAGATTAGACAATTTTTTTTGCCACACTTGCATTGTATGCTGATGCTTTAACCTTTGAGCTCATATGTTGTTTAGCTCAATATGATTACATCTTGGCAATATTGGACTAAAGCCAGTACCAGTTACTGGATACTAGATGTCTGAACATGTTTTTAGGTTTATCAGTTAAGAAGGTGATCAGATGAGTTTTACCGGAAACGTAGCTTTCTATTTTCCTTACTGCTCGCTCTAACAAAATTATTAAAGCGTCTGCCAAGACTACAGGAAGTTCTGGGTTTTCTATACATAACTCAATCAGGTTAAATATGCGTCCATATTCCGGACTATACAGGGTTATACAATGGACATTATTAAATACAAATTCAATATAGGTAATCGGTTGATTTTTATCGAGTACCCGAGTAAATAAAATAAATTAAGAAATAAAACAAAAAACATTTTTGAAAAAAATAATTTCCCAAATGGAATGGGCTGTTTGTTGTCCAAACATCGTTTCTTCTGATTACTTTTATATTTAAATTCGGTTTATGACATGAATAGATAAAATCAGATAATAGATTAGAAGAAACAAAAAACACGATAATAGCAAACCGCTATAAAACTAAAAATACTATTTGAATTATTTGAAGATTTTCAGATAGAAAATGTTAATGATTTTAACGAGTGAGTAATGCTATCCAACTAAACTGAATTAGCAATAATGAGAGATGATTGTAATAGTGATGTATCGGTACGAAATGTCAGCCTATTATATATTTTACCATGGGAATAGCAATGAACAAATTACAATTTTCGTAAAGGCACGCTTGTGTACATGAGAAAGACACGTTCATTGCATCTTCTTGAATTAGGTCTACACCTTGACATGCTGGGTATTTCGTTAGCCCAAATTCATTCTTTTGATGCATTGTTAAATTAGATAGGAAAGCATTCCGAGATTGTCAATATGGATATTAATATTAGTCTAGTTCTATTAGCAATCAACTTTACTTAAAAAAAATTGCAGAATATTTTGTTTTGAGGTCATGGATCCTATCTTTTTAAATGACCTTTACGTTTCTATATGTTTAATTTATAAAAAAAATATTCAAAGGTTGAAGAGAAAATAATAACACGACATAATATCAAAAGGGAAGCTTCTTCAGCAAGCGTTTATGACATTTTTCGAGCACCTTCAGTAAAATTCACAGCAGAAGAGGAATTTAGCAATGTCACTGGACAATTTCTTGGGTCGCTGGTCATACACAGAGAACCAAATTGGTATTTCCGAAGGTTTAGGGAGAAAGCTTCCACTGCTAGCATCAAAAATGCTTACAACAGACCCAGCGTGGACATCAATCCAATATGGCGGTCAATAATAAACAACATGGATACACTGCATTTAAGTCGGGACGATTCAGCGGCGCTTACTAATTATTCGCCTGGTTCGAAGAAGTGTTACTGAAACATCCACGTTGTCTGAAAATTTAGTAATATTTCACACTTCTCTGGTTTCTAATCATGATACGCTATAATCAAAAAATGGGTGGATTTAAAAATGTTAAGAGTCTGTATTCATTTGAGATTAATGATAATAGTGTTTTCCTCGGTCCTCTGTCTTCCCATCATTCCAAAAATCTTAATTGCCTTGGAGCCTACTGAATAAATGTTTGAAGTTCAAAATTTTTGGAGACTAAATTGTGTTCCAGAGACAGCTCCTCATCTTCCAATTAGATATTCACTAGCAATAAGGCATTTTGAATTTGGACTCAACATTAACCGAACTATCGTACACGTATCAATTAAAATTAATTTCAGATTTGTGATTGAGATAACCTTCAGGTTTCTACTTGCACCATGTGCTTGTTTTGTAACGTTCCACAGCCAGACTAGTGCAGTATAAACGCAAGCGGGCTTGTTAGGCTAATCAAAAAAAGGTTTTTAAGTGATAATAACTATATTTTAAACCGTGGTATCCGTATCACCAGTGGTACATGCGACTTGGATAACAACACTAAATTACTTAGCAAACCTTTCAATTGACTTAATGATTTGACCTTAGGCCTGCAAGATAATATAAATCGATTGTTGGTACATAGAAAGTAAGGGATTCAAAATATTTGTAACTAGTATGTCATTTAAACATTCTCATTATCTAATAATCTGTAGTTATTACATGACGTTAATCAGTATTGTTCATTGCACTGCAAGAAGTAGTACGCTTTTGATCCAAACTGCACATGACTACTACGCGGCAGAATGGACCTTAAATACAAAATTTAACAGTTCTGAAAGCCGATAAGAATATTTAGTAAACTGATATTATTGTACTTGAAATACCGAGCCAAGATTGGAGATATAGTTTTGCAATTATTAATTATTCTCATTCGGCTGAAGTAATAGTAGTTATTAAAACAGAAGCAGGCCGAACTAGAGTGATAAAGGAAACCTGGCAACCTGACAAGAGCTGGATGCACCAACGTATGTTATATTTTTCCAATGCGATCGTTCCGCAGTATCACTTAAACGATAGAGAAAGGATGTTGATCAATATATCGCGCGTTGTTATATGAATGTTATATGAATATCTAGCTTCAGTATGATACTGCTGCCACAATATAGATATATATAGAAAGTCTTCTAACAACACCGAATTTTATTTTGAGATTCCCTCCCATCACCTTCCACCCTCAAGACCAACTTTTGATCCTCAAGAATTTTTTGGAAAATGATGAGGTCTCTGAAACATCGAAAACGCAGATTACATTTTTTTTTATTGTCAATAACTCCGCTTCGGGTGGCCCATTTTAAAAAACCACAAAGATTATTTGTCATATTCACACTAAGTTTCATAGAAATCCAAAAAGTACTTTCCGTGTTATAGAGAAGCCAATGAGTAGCGGACAGAGTATAGACAGACTGACAGACAAACCGACAGAAATGAGAAACATGATTTTTCGTGGTGAAACATAAAAATTCGGATTTCTTTGGGATTACAATACTTGGCGTGAGAACTATGATGTCCAAACTTTGTTTTTGGACGTTCTTGAGGCACCTGAATATTTATTAAAAATCATTTTGCTGGGACAATATTTGGTGGCGTAGGTTTGGAGGGAGTTGGAGATCACAATTTAGTTTTGGCGTTGGTAGAGGACGTACTCTCTAATATTTTGATCTTGATAATTCTTCATAGTTCCATGTAGATGTACACATATTTCCTCCAAATGTTATAATGATGAACAATTTTTTTCAATATATATATATATATAGCGCTGTAGCGCTGTTTCGAATCCTCAGAAAAGGACATTACGTTAGTGGACTGACCATGCATATTTTTTAAATTCAGTATAAACTATTAACTTTGAATTTTCCTGAGTGCTATGATGAGGCCTAGATAGTAAGTTTACATTTATGTTGCTGGTTTTATTAGGGCTTTAAATGATGTGAATTTCATACAGCCCAAAAAAATTCTAATACACTTCATGGGCTGACATGTCTAGTCAGTCTACTTGATCAATATTGATGTTTCAATTCGTAAGTTTCGATATATCTTGGTAGAAAAGATATATCTTGGTAGAAAAGAATACATATTTCCAAAAGAGTGTTAGATGCATACTAGTTTTGCTAGGCTATTTGGGCTGTCTGTATCAGATCTAGCGTAATATTTTGGATTGTGTAACCCTTCTTATAATTAAAATGTTGGTAAACAAAGAAATCCGGCGTTAATCTGAAATCGCATCGGCGAGACTTATAAATGTAATTGGTCGACGACCTTCCCGCTCGCGAAAGGCATTGTTTCTAATCAAAAAAGTGTGTTAATATCACGAATTAGAGAAAATTGTAGGCATCTTAAGCTTCTTCGTGTGAAGATACTGCATAGCAAGGTGTCATTTTTGATATGTGACATACTTACATTGATTTATCGAGGTTTTCCCGTCAAAAAGAACCTTCAAGTAAGGTGAAGGAAAATCGGACCCAGTGGCGAGGATACGTGATTTCTACAGAATATATATCAATAACATAAAGTTAGACTTCACCAACTCAGATACTGTTTTGTCTTAACGACAATTCCCCGCTCCGCGAGGTGAGCAATCACTGTGTCTTGAGTGGTCGAAGCAAACCGAAGCTGACTGCATCCGTACAGTTAATATGTTCGTCGATCCTCCTCATTCCACCTAAAGATCCAATTAACATAGTTAGTAGACTAATAGCGTGGTCTGACAAAAACTTGCGACAGTAACTGATGAGGAGCTCCTGATATTTCGCCCATTCCTAACCCTCGAAAAATTTAATTGCGTATTTTATTGGTGGTCGAGGAACACCATTCGGATTTAACTTGCAGAAACCGAGCGTAGGGTACATCTAGTTGCAGTAAATCCAGCATCAATAATTTTCTACAACAAACTCAATATCTTCTGGAACGTATAGTGCAGCACTGTGCCGATAGAGAGTTTACACCTGGTTTCAGGATACGACTGGTACTGTCCTTTCTTGGAGATCTTGGGTATAACTACGTTATCAGTTTTAACAACATATCTTCCTCATGTGCCTTGTCCGGTCTCCCTGACATTGGCCATCAATCTGGCCAAACAAGAGTGTTGACCACAGGAAACAAATTGATAATAGTAGTATTAAACGAGAATGAAGAAATGTAAAACGTTACTGGTACTATAGGCACAAAAACCTTGGTTGAGAAAAATCGGCTTCTATATGAAAAGGCAAAAGAAGCAACCTCAAGGAAAAACTGAAAAGGCATAATATATGATCCCTGAAAACTTGAAGAGAATAGATAAGATTTTTTCTTGGAATATATTTCCAGTGAGACTGGATCACAATCCGAGCAATTTTAAAGACAGTTAGGATTCTACTTGCAATACAAACAGGGACCTTCGTATTTTTTGGCGACGTGCTTAAACATAGGCAATCAATTAACAAATTATGTAACTTATTATTACGAAAGTAATTTTGCTAATTTAGTTGGTTGCAGATATATAACGGGTCCGGAATTTGTGCAACAACGCTTCTGAAGCTATAAGTGGAAGACGTAACCTTCACACATAAATATAATGTGATGCCTTGCAAAACTAACAAAAATAGTAGAAATACATATCAAGACTAATTAGGTACAGCTACAGCATTCATATTCGAATTAGGCAACCGAACGAATCTAAAATAACACAATCGCAGAAAAAATTTGCACAAGGGAAAGGCTGATATGACCTTGTATATATAAACTAAAGTCAAAATGCTAGTTTTAAGATTTTTGCTTCCCACATTTTTACTAAGTTAACATATTACTTTTTTTTCAAATGCACTAAAGGCGCACCCACAATAAAAGTATATTTTTGTTAACATTATGTTACAAAATTCTTCAATTAGCTATTTTGATCTTTTAAAAAACTAAAACTAATGTATCATTATAATCTATAACGGGGGGGGACGTGTTTTAGCATTTTCTTGCACTTCAAATGTCTCCCGATAGTCGGATTTTCTCTCTGAAATTCACACCCAATATAATTTAATGTAAATATAGTGTTTTTTATTAAATTAACTTGAAAGAACTCCGGTTGTCCAGAAAATGTATGATACATTTATTAAAATGTATACCAGTTCCTCCTAACCCCACTTCGCAATTACCTTTACATTTGGTGAACGTAGTAGATCTATCAATCAAATGGTGCTAATTAATATAACATTTTATTGACTGAGCTAAGATCGGTCAATTAAACTTCATAAAGAAGGAATTGGTATTTTCACAAAATCATGGTGGACCATCAGGCTAAGATAGTATTTGCTATGAGTTATAAATGGTACCTGAAAAAAATCTATACTACTATATATAGATGAAATTCAATTAATAAAAATTGTTTGAAAAATTCTCCCAGGAGAATGTCAGAAGCTTCTCAGCCAATAACTGGTTCCAATCCACAGAATGGAAAAAATCTCGATGCAATCATTATCCTGACAGATCCACGTGAATGAAATATTAATGCAAGTTGGAACACCTTGCAGAAATAAAAATTATTATTCACGAATCAGCGATATGGTGTATGTTGTTAACCCGCATCGCATATCGTTTGTTTCGATGCAGACCAATCGTTACAAGGGCACATGTAACTAGATAATGGAAATGCTAATGGTTACACTGTTGGTTGTGCAACTTGCCAGCACAGGTTGATGATGCGCATATATGTACAACGGATTTTGTAATTCCCGCATTTTCAACATTTTTTCAACAGAACTAAAAGGAAAACACGCTTCGTACCCTGACTGTTGATTGACGAAAGACGTGAAATTTACGAAAAAGGCAGAGGGTTTTAAGGTTTTGAGAGATCAGCTATTCATCCTTTGGCATAGAAGGTGGAAGACAACTAACAGTGGAACGTGTACTATAAAACTGTGAGCAAGTGTAATGAATCATCCACCTATTTGCGGCTCCAAACGCTCTTATAGTAGATCGAACTAAAAAATTTGAAATAAATTATAATTTAAAAAAAGTAAAGAATAATTCTCAATATAAGAATAAAACGATTATCTAGGAAATTAATATCATTGTGATAAAAGTGTGAGGTGCTTTGTACTACATTTTCACAATAACTTTGAATTTCTCCACCTCACCTCACCACTAATATCTTGTGTTGTGATCTCTTTTTCAGTTGACATATATTACGTAATTTCAAATACTATTCAATTACTCTTCTCTTTTTAGAAATCTTCTCCATTCCTAATCCTTCTTTATGGCCAGTGTTTTTGTGAGCGTTCTCTTAAATGTCATATGCTTCACTAACATCACAGTAGTACTTAATAAAAAGCACATCGTCATTGTTTAAATTTTTATGATTTCTAAGCGATTAAGACGCATGTAATCATTACAGCTTAGTTTTTTGCTTTTCTTCTAACGATATCCTTGACTTTATTTACTATCCTACCATGCTGTTCGTCGGTCAATACAGTGGTAAAGATATTACCGCTACACTTTTCGATTATTAGCCAAAGGCTTTTTTCAAATGCAGGCATGTCGACTATACTGTTAAATTTAATAAAAACGCGAGCTCTTGTAGTCAATAAAATATTATCATAACCAAAGTTACGGGACATGACGTCTATTGAAGAAAATGGTTGTATTATTGGAATGCTCGAAAATATCTATAAAAATGTATATGCCAATACTGTACATATCTTTTGGATGACCCCTCATTGAATTGAATAGAAAAAGAACACGATGAATGAAGATTATAAGCCATTGATGTACCACACCATACATAGCTGCATCATACGTTGCCACTACCAGAAACGTACGCCTCATTATGACCCGGGATGACCATATCCTTGACACATGGCTCTATTATTATGAGACTCAATAGAACAAATTAAAATTATAAATTTTATTGTTTGTATTTCTTTGTGATTTCTCCCCACTGTGAGCTGCGTTAACATAATTAAAGGCAAAACTATTAAGATAATAATCAGGATTAAGTGATGCAGTGTTTAAGACCCACGTGGTGCAATAGAATATTTACAAACAACACACTGACTTTTCCCATCCATCATCCCCACAGACGCAGGTCTCGGCTGATCTTGACCTAAAAACTGCCTTAATTATAATAACCATTAACGTCTCTATGTTTAAAAATAATAAGCTGGTATGCTGTACAGTAGTAAATATGTAAATACTGGTTGTTATATATGGAATTTTTGTCAAGCTTGACTGAGTTTACCCTTTACCTACTAAGCGAAATGCTTCTAACGATACATCGTCGACTGCTCAAGTTATTATTTATTTTATAAAGCTGCTGCATATGCAATCAACAATGATTGTAGCATATGCAGGAATTGTATTGTAAATGCAGCTTATCAGCTCATCAACAGTATCTACGAGTATTTGTCTACAGCGGCGTAACAGACACGCGGAGCGAGAAAAGTGAATCAGATGTTGAGTGTAACCAAGATTCAGGCCGATTAAAAATTATAAAAGGAAGAATTATAGGGATGTAGGTGCCTTTTATAGCAGGCGACACATTTTTCCTCCTCATTTTTCTTTTTAATTATTAGTGTGAAATAACTTCGTAATTTGACAGGCGGCTTTTATGTTATCGTTGTTTATGTTCTTTGTGGTTGTATTCCCATTGTAGAATTTGATCACACTCCTCTCCACCTATTAACTATATTTTATTAAGTTTTGTTCATCTAATATATGAATGCCCTATGTTATAGGTAGCTACAGTATCCAGGTACTAATATTGTCCCCAATATGGTTTTAAAATACCTAATTTTTCGAAAAAATATTCTCTATAGCTTTGGGCTGGTTATTTGATTTACACTTTACGAATGCAATCCAGGAATCAACAATATCAAAATATTTCAAGTGAAATTCTAATAGGTCACCTTACAACTTACAAATGGATATACAAAATTGAATATTGTAGCCATCTCGCTTGTTACGAAACAGGGAAAATATTAAAATGTGACTAAGCTGAAACGGATACAGAAGCGCACTAAAAAAAGTTACGCAAACTGAACACAAATGTGCGCGTCGCAGGCTAGGAACATCGATCCATGAATATAAGCTAGCCGACTGCCGAGCCAGAATCTCTACGGCTGAAAGCCCATGTTATAGCGCCGTAAACTCAACCGCTCTTTTTCTCCGACCTTCTTACTCATCCTCTAACCCGCATACGCGGTATTTGGCCATATTAAGGGAAGTTATTTCATGCAGTTAACTTGGCTATATTATTATATATATGAAAACATATCATTTGAATTAGGCGGCTTTATAATTTTTCAGTTGGAACGTTGCTTTTTGGCTGCTTATGACATGACGCTACTGATACCAACGGATGTCATATAAGCATTATAAAAATTCATATGTATCTTCGACTCGAATAATATATACATTTTTTATATATATATAATAATCTCTAGTTCTGTGTAGCTATGATAGGATCTAGTTAGTTAGTTGGCAAGTAATCTGGGTATAGCCTTGTTAGCGGTCAAATCTGACAGTCCTACGATGATTTAAATATAAATCGAAACGCGTCACTGAAAGAAAAAGAGTTTTATTTGTGAAACTGTGTGTTAATTACACAGTCTTTTTATCTGCATGATGAAAGAGTTTCACTAAGTAAGAGCATCTACAATATACATAAACCTTATTAACCAGAATACCAACAGAACTGTAGTTATCTCTCATGTAATTTTTTCATTGAACTTCGGTTCCTCGGAGCTATCAAGGTCACTTAATGGATTGCATTCGCATTATGAGCAATCTTAACATGCACAGAAGCACTACCATCAATAGTAGCTACATACAGAGTGTTAACAATGGAATGCTGACCCCTTACGCAAAAAAATGAAGATTCCTCGATCGGGAACCTTGATGATGGAAGGCGACGGTTGCGAAACTTCGTTTGAAATCGCAGACCGGTGGCGGTCGGTAATAATTTCCATGTGCGTCCTCAGCAGTGTTGCCAATCAGACCGTATCTAATCATATACGGATAAGGTACACACCGCGGGGCATCGCCGATTATAGACCGGTGAACTTAGGATAGGAAGGATTTTAACATTCACTTTTCTTCTATCTCATGTACTGCGGAAATTGTTCAAGGAATTTGTTTGAAAATAGTAATCACGGGCCTAGTCTAGTGAGTCGACACAGTTCCTCCCAGGTATTTATGTTTTAATAGTAAGTGACGGTACTGTTCTGCTGGCCAAAATACAACCGTTACTGAAGTTCTGGATTCTGTGAGGTCCTGTCATAGCATCTATTTCATCTCTTTACTTGAAAGATCGATTAAAAAGATGTTAGGCGTATTGCTTGATCGACAAAAATTCGTTGGAAGAAGAATCAAATAACCTAATTAGTGTACTGTTCAATACGAATGTATTGTGACGTCAATAGAACAGCTGAATATACCGTTCACATAATTATGGTATATATGGATGTTGATGAGACAAAAAAAGCAATATATGCGCAAAAATGGAGTATGGTGAATTTCAATGTTTATCAGCCAGCAAAAATGTTTCTATACCACAACCCGAAATGATGTGGAATTTGAAGAGGAGCTTGGAATTTTGAAATTTTTGACTCAAAGAAAATTACGATGGTCATAAATGACCAGGTAATTAAAAAATAGATAAAATCAACATTGACTTCAAAACTTAACCAGCGTTGTGGTTTAAAACTCCACCAAAATAAGATTTTTCTTCCATTTTCTTCAAATAATGGATTTTGTATTATTCCTTCGTGTCACATTACCTTTTATAAATTACTACCAAAAATTGTTGAAGACAAACAAGGTTTGCAAAACTGGAAATTGTATAGAAATTGTGCTTGTCGACTCTAAACATCAGTTGGATTACGCACTAAAATCATTAGGCATTTGACAAAAATACAAAAACATCTTGACATTTTTTGAAAGTTCAAACAATTCCGAAATCACAGAGATTGTGGATGTTTTCATAATTTTTGTTTTTCTGTCTTCCCCGATGATCGGATTTTGGCTATGGATTATATTTTAGAGTATCAATATTTTCATTCAGTAGTAATGTTTAGAATGGACCTTTGAAAAGGGAACGTTTAAGAACATTTTCGTGAACTTTGTCTCTATTTTGCTGCGTTTACTAGGATCCATCAAGATGTGTTTTTGGGTATTCAAATATACCAGTATTAGAAAAATTTATATTTTATATGGAGGTTAGAATATCATAAAAACAACTTCATTTGCTTCACGACTGGACTATTAACATGTATTGCAATCACCATTACACTTTGATTTATACGTTTGAATGAAAAGGTTATTGGTGATCTGGTACCATTATTGTTCATCTCATTGCTTTAAGTACCGGTCTATCAATTTATAAGTAAAATAAACTAACAAGGTTAAATATCTGTAATTTCATAGCCCTCTTAAAATAATTTACTTTGCAATTTGATCAAACATATCATTATCCAATAAATATTTGTTGCTCTTATATTTGTGCTGGCCACTAATCTAAGCGATATGCAATTGTCAAAATATCTTTACTAACGTTTCGACTCACTGGGAAGCCCTCATCAAATTCATAAACTGCACTTTGTCTGCCGAGTAGTATTTTTTACTCAATACAGTTATTATATGAATTGGAGATGTAGGAGTTCATGGCATACCCTGTAGACATACAAGCAGGATAAAATCCACTTTGAAATAAGCTACACAGATTTGACCTTTTTTCGCTTTCAGCTTTGTCGTAAAGACCAATAAAAAAACTTGTTAAATAATGTATCATTACACTTGAAGCACTTGATATGATTATGCAGAAGGCAGTGGCAATACGCGTCACTTTTGAGATGTTTATCGATGTTAATTGCAGATTTCAGATGTGAACTATTTTATCAATTTAGCGTAATGGTACAACTATCTCGTGGTGCGTCATAACAGGATATCATATAAGCGGACAGTCCGTGGAGGAAAGATATCAGTGGGATTACCACTCGTTCCCATGTTTTAGCTGAATATCAACATCCTTTTCAAGTTACATAATTTAATGTTAGTAGTTTAATTTGCTCTCCTAATTCAAGGTACGATATTACGTTTATTGATATGGCAAGAACGAAGGACTTTGGTGACTTTTGAAAATAGTTACAGTGGCTGCGGAATAATGATCAAAGAGCAAACAAGAAATAAATAAAAATAAAAGCATTTCTTTCAGGCATTTCTGATAGAGATGATTGTTCATACATTTCTGAGCACATTAAATTTTAAATGAGTATAGAATGTTCTAATTCTAAGCTATTTGATCTTTACAGGCTATATAGAGTTTTAGAGAGTATTTTACTCTAAAGAGGCTGATTTGTTCCGCCTCTGTTTAAGCAACTAATACTACTATAACTACGAAAGTAGTATTTGACTTTTGAAAATGTTACCAAGCAAGTTGACTCTGTATTCCATATCAAGTGATATCAGTTTAAGACTTTGGCCAGATCTTAGGAGGGTTTATTTAATTAAAGAAAGCTTAGGAAAAATTGAAAGAGTTCCAAAATCGGATCCCAATCTGTTGATGTTTTGACCTATTTGACGTAACATTTTCTTCAACACGCAGATAGTGGCACAATTGGATCAAATAGACAGCAAGAGTTTCGAAGTGATTTGAACCTAAACCTTTCAGATAAAAATTGTAGAATACAAGTAGTTTCAGAGGTTACATTAACTGTATAACTTTTTATAATAACGACAGTATCTTATATTTTTGATATGTGGATGACAAGGCTAAAGATTTTGTTCCCTTTTGAAATATCTCAGTTCAAATTCATATATTTGCACTTTTGATACCAAAATAGCAGTAATGATCTGATTCATCAAGTGTTGGTATCAATACCCGAACAACCTTGATGATGCAATATGAATTAATTGTGTTACAAAATAATTATTGTATGAATGACTTTGTGTAATAAATTACAGTCTCATAGTGAACGCTGCACTAGAAAATTTTTCTTCGATTAATGTTACAGATATGTATACGTAGAAGGTCAGCTATGTTTTGATTTTCTCCCATTCAAATTAGGTAACCATTGCAAAACAATTGGAATTCATCAAGTGACTGAGTTATGGCACCATAGATCAAGTTGGTAATAAATTACCCTGTGGGTCTGTAGGATAGTTTTGTAGCATAATAAGATTGCATTTTAATATTTGGGATGTTTTACGTGAGTTACGTGAAGTAGGTCAACTTTAGGATTCATCTGGCTAAAATCAAAACTACATTCTGTTCCAACAAACTTGACTCAACAAGTTTTCTACAATCGCTGCAGCCTTTGGCATAGTACAGAAATAGTTTAGATCAATTTAATCATATCGGAATTTGAAGCTAGAATTTACCAATAATCTATTTTATTCTGTATTGTATATGAATAGTATTGAAAATAACTCAGAGAATAATCAGACATTTTATTTTATTAAGAATTACGGTGACAATGTCAACTATGCCCTGAAATAAATTCTCTCAGCCGACTAAATCATATTAATTCTAGATTTATTATTATTGTCAAAAATAAAATATAAAAAATATTTCATGTATGACTTTTTGTATTGTAATCGTGAAATAATTGATTCTACCATGGTAAATTTATGACGATGCTGAGGTACATAATAACACCAGGATTCATCCGTACAACAACAAGCAGTAGAAGGACACAATAGACGTGTCTTTACCAGGTCGGCCTTCCAATACCTCGTCGCACCTCTCAAGATATTTTCATTAAATCTAAGTTCGTTTAAAGAATAAGGAATAAATAATAATATATTTAGATAGATAGATGTTAGATACATGATTTCACAAGTTTTTTGATCGTTTCGACTCAATATATCTATAAATAATCGTCAAATTTTAAAACAGAAAATATTATTTGAAGAAACAAGGGATGCTAGATATTCTCTGGTATCAACATTCAACATATAAAAATATAGTAACAAGTGAAATATTTTCTTGATAATCACCTTGCTCTTATTTTAAGCTTATTAAAAATCATTTTATTATGGTGAATTAGTGTAATGACAAACTATTTTTTACTTTTCAGTTCACTTTGCTATCAAACCATTTTTTTAAATATAATTTATCCTCTTATAAAAGTAGGCCTTCCTACCATACAGTAGTGATAATTATTAGAATCAGGAATGGTTTGTTGCTTGTACATGTGGATTAATAATCATCAAGTGCTGTAACCGAAAGACAATGGTATATGGATAATTCAGGTATCTTGTAAATACAAATCACCTTCCAAGCATCGCTCATATATTATTTTACTATTTCCCATACCGTCTATTTTCTGTTTCCATACATTGTGCCATAACTGATCATCATCGTAACTATCATCATCATTAAAGCATAGTCGTGGGAGTATGAGATAAACTACATTGTAATAACGAAACCAAATTAAAATATGATGTGCATCTTGGAGAATCCTAATACGGATGTCGTTCTTTTGGACGTAGTGTCATGCATTCTTTCCAACACTAATAATCATGAAGCAAAGACGGAAAGGAGCTAAGTAGATTGACTAAGCCCTTCTCAACCTGTAACTCGCTTGAAAACTTCCTCAAACTGAGTCTGTTTGCTTCTTTTTGAAAGTATGTGGTCTACGGAACATCTTTCTATTGATAATTAATTGTATCTAATAATGTGATGTAAGCTGGTTGTCCTTATAAGTAATATAACGTTTATTATTATAGATGTTATGTTGCGTCACACAATCGAATTTGTGTATTAATATAATCGGTGAAAAGATCTCAATATCCTTTTACTTGTCCGAAGACAAGCAACGATTCAGGAATTTAATGCAAGCCCTCAAAAACCTCCAAAAAGAATTAAAAATGTACTAAACAAACGCTTGGCATTTTAAGTTCGTTCACGTACACAATTTTCAAGAGAATTACTGAGCTTCTGTTCTTTATGTCTCTATTCATTATGTTCAACGAGTATGATTTGAATGGGTACTGAAAAGTTGGGCAAAATAACATGAGCTCAAGAAACTGTCGTTTCGTACAGTAGTTTTACTAATTTTTAACAAATGTATGTTTTGCAATAAAAAGCTATATTCAATAAACTGATCAGAGGTAGTAATGAAGTTTAGATTAATTTTAAATGTGAGCTTAAAACAAAGAACCAGATAATTTTTGAACTTTCATCAGAGTTAACTTGCAGCATTGCAATTGATTATTTGAAAAAGGCTTAGAAATGACTTTTTACAAACCATTTCTTTGACCTTCGCATCTTATTCCCGTGTTGGTTCATGTGTTTCAAATTCTAAGGCGACTGTCGCTTCCCCCAGGGCCGGATCTCACGACGAACCAGAGTATATAGCACATAATTCACTATATGGTATCATCATAGAGTAAAGGGTATACATTTGTCACATATTTTAAGCAAACTATCAAAAAAAAGTAAACGGAATCTAGTTGGTTCAATAACTGGATTTTAATATATTTACCTTTTGGTGCAGTTATCAATGGAACATACATTTTGAGGAGATATAGAATGTAATACTAATATCTGTAGCTATTAGTGGCGAATGATGAAATATATCACTTACTTCAAGTTTACCTTATATAACAGAGAGTCCTATTGCCAGTATTTACCCACCACCACCACTGAATAATATTTACTAATCGCATAAATAGTAGTTCTATCCAGCCGCCTATCCCACATAGTTTGTCGGCTATTCCTAAGCCGGTATTCTACCTTCAGTTACGCAAACCCGCATTTCCGCGTCTAGTTAACATGTACAGAGGCGCTCCCAAATAATAGGCTGCCGCCATGCCGAAATAATTCATGTTCATTAATAAATAAAACAAACCGTTGTCCTCCATAATTATAGGAAAGGTAATGGCGAAATTACGAGTTTGCTAGGTGCAATGTAATATTTGACAACGACTGGTGTTCATTATTAAAGTTGAGAAATTCAGTACGATTCCATAATCAAAAACAGAAGGTATTGAGATCCACCTTAATTATGCAGAGTTCACAACTAGTAATACAAAAAATCAAATGTAGTATATTTGTATATTGCTCCATAGCCACTTTGATCTAATCCCGTTTGTTTAAAATCCCTACAAATCTTTCTAGCTTCTCAAAAAAATGAAGTATTAGAAAAACATAAATGGAATGCAAGTACGAGAGTCACGCTGAAAGTCTTTAGATGTTCCTAATCTATACAAGTGTAAACAAATTTAAGTCCGCAGCTATTTTGTCTAAAGTTGTGACTACTTACACGCAAAGGCAGCGTTTGAATTGTCCAGTAGTTGCCTTGACACGGTCTCGAATGCATCTAAGTGTTGGCCGAATTTTAACGCGAAAATGGAACAGGGTAGTCGCAATTTTCGAGCCATGATTTTGTATGACTATAAAAAAGGACTAAAACAAGAGGAATGTCAAGAAAGCTTAGTGAGTTGCTTTGTGGACTCTGCCCCTTCTAGGGCTACAGTTTTTAATTGATTTGATGAGTTTAAAAGGGGCCGGGTCTCACTTGTTGATGAACCTCGCACAGGTCGACCACCCACTGCTGTTACTCCGGACATATAACCTACACCGAGATTGAGGTTTCTCTGGGGTTCGGATCGGCAACGGTCCGAACAATCATTCATGATCACATTCGCCTAAGGAAGCGGTGTTCCAGATGAGTTCCACATTTGTTAACCAGTGAGCAAAAAGCAACAAGAGTTGATTGAGCTAAGTTTATGCTTGAAAAATTTGAAAATAGGCACAGTAAAAACACTATCGTAACCGGACGAAACATGGTTATATCATTATGATTCCGGAACTGAACAGCAGTCATTAACGTTTGGTGCTTTGAAAGTTAGCAGCCTCCAACGAAAATTCGTCGTTCCAAGAGAGCTGGAAAGAAAATTTTCTTCCAAAAGTAGATACATCATTTTCTAGTGCATTTTTTATCGCCAAAATCGGACACCGCAAATTATTGAGGTAGTCGGAATTTGATGCCACTCAAGTTTCATTATGGTTTTCTGTAGATCAGATAGAAATATTCAAAATATTCACACGAATGATAATATACTGTCTTTGCGAATGCGGAAATCTGAATACTATGAAAATTTGTTTATCACTGAATGTTTCTTAAACAATTTTGTCACTTCAATTTCCTTGCTAATAAATCTTTTAGGTATTCACAAATATAACCATTACTTTCAGATCTATTTATATGTATATCCTTAACATATCTGATTTTGTTGAGAAAAAAATTCCACTGAATGCGGTTTAAATATCTTATTAACGAAGCGATACTATCGAATATTATTTGTAAATAAGTTAGATAGAATATCAGCAATATTCATAAAGCTTATTAACCTTTTTCATCCTTGTCGTTGACTGAATAAAACCCCTTTTTCATCAATACGTAAGGAACACTTTTGCTTCACACCATTAAGTGAGAAAATATTATCACAAACACTGTAGGACTTGGACAAAGCTTCGTCAAATATTATGGTTAATAATCTATTTGTCTAATATTTTTATGAAATTCTCAATTATGCTTTATTTTAAATACGCACTCCTTCAATTTTAACATCTCGACATTGAAGCTATGATAATATCTGTGCTCCGCGTCGAATATTTACATTTTTACACAAATCTTGATAGTTATTCCAAGGTGAGTGAAGGTCGTTTTGAAGCCGAAATCCGAAGAGATTGCCACATAGTTTGTTTTTGTCTCGGTAATGGTATTAGTACTTATCTTGTCACCACCGCAGTCAATATCTGTACTGATGGTTTCAATAAGGAACTGCTAATTTTTATGAGGCATGTGGGTAAATATGCTTAGGAATTAGTGAAGTTTGTGTTGTAGATGCTTTGTTGAGAAATCCTAGTGTAGTAATGATCAGATATTTGTTCTTATCTCCTACGGATGGCGGAGCTTAAGTAACATGTGTCCGGTATACCAGTATTAGATAATAATTCTATAAGACTTCTGACATATTGAAAATGGCATTACTTTCAAAGGAAACTGATTAAGAGTACGATTAAACCCGAATTATAGCCAATCAACACCACATCACCCACTATACATATGCGTTCAAAGTTAACGGTAGTATCAAGTAAGACTTCCTTGGGTAATTTCAGTATCATTCTTGCAGCTTTTTGCTGCCGATACTTTCAAAAATCACGGTGGCTGAAAGGAATTGGCACACTGTAATCTCTAAGCGACATCTTCGTTAACAAATCACTGACGGCGAAACAATAGGAGTTTGAAATTCCATCAGAAGAACAGGAATTTCAACGCGAATAACCATATATGCAGAAGTAGAAGATATACATACATATGTAATGAATACCACTTGGTAACAAGGTCGGTCGTTATTTGGTCACTGCCTGATGGCGAGAGTTGGCATTGCGACCTCTTGACCCTTGGTCATCGGAGAAGCCTTGAATCACAACAAAACGGTGACGTGTAGGTATTCAGGCCACGAGCATGAGCGCCGATTCTGGCGAAAAATCGAATCAGGGGGTGAAAATCAATTAACATTCAATTATTTCTCAATTATCAAATAGAATTATGACACCCACTTTCAGGAGCAGCTTCTGTTCTTCTTAGCGTTGGACTCGTTTAGTTCAGAAACGGATATATTGACGATTGGTGTTCCCCAATCTGGATTTGAGATGCATGGTACATTCTATCTTGATCATTATTGAATTTATCAGCAAACATCAGCCAGAAGCTTGAAAAAACGTAATAGTACAATATTAAAACTGCGAAACACTAATAATGCAAACAAAACCTACTTTTATTTTTTGAATTCTAATAGAAATAACGTTATCATCTTCGACTCATATGGATATCACTTTTTAAAATACCAAAAAATGTTCGTAAAAACCCAGTCTTTCATACAATATTGAATTTGTGACTCTGGAATACGATGCCTTAAAATATCCATTTGATTGAAAATTAAGCTATTTAGAGTATTAATTTAATTCTCCTTCCTTCTTGCAACTAGCCCTGCCCCGCTCGCCGAGACCCAAGGCAATGCGATTTATCTACAAATGGAAATTGCGAAATGTGTACATTCTCGTCGTTTAGAACGGCAGATGGACAGCGCTGAGTTTAATGCTATCTGTCTCGCTGCCAAGGTATCCTGATGAAGTCGTGAGAAATATGTCCAAATAGGTTGACTAGACTCGGTTTATCTAGGCTGTAAAGCACAAATTCTCAGTTCCTTTGATTTCAAGGTTGTACTTGGGCGACAAACATTTAAATAGCCATGGGGAAACACATTCTCATTCACTTCGCCCTTTTTGTGCCAGGCTGTATAAGGGCAATAGACATTGAAATAGCCATAGCGATGAGTATATTTTTATATTATTCACGTAATTTTCAAATGGAATACTGAACAAACCTGACTCCATAGCAAATCGCTCCCCACAACCCATCAAAATCGACGCAGTGGATACTGAGAATACATAAAACAAAAAAAGCTACCGAATAAACAAAAGGCATACCGACAGACAAACCGACGGAAATTGGTGGCTTAGATTTTTACGATGGACAAAAAACATATTATCTGAAATACGAGATGAATCCCGATCACAATCCTTTCCTCGCCTCTACTTGTTGATAAAAAATGGATTCATGTAGACTAACTAGGTACTTTTAAATAAATATAATTAAATATCCCCTATTAAGTTGCACCTATATACATAAAATTCTAAACCAATTAGTTCACTTCTTACGTGTAACAATTACTGTGATCTCCCAAATTTTCGGATTGGAAATAATACGTTTTCTTAGATATTTTACGATGTTTACCTTATGAAGATCCTTGTCACTTACTTTCATTAATCTATGTGTTGGCGTCTCTATTGATGCGCAGTCTCAGCAACTGTTGAAACTGTTTTTGGAGATCACAGACGATGGAAAAAGTGCAAGAGATTAACAGGTTTAGCTTAAGAATCTACTAGAAGACCATTTAAAGATATACCGAGGATTGTTCTCTAGATAGGAATTACAGTGTAATAAAGTTTGTACTATGCTCAAAAATTATCAGGGTTTCAATATAGCAAACAGGATAGAAGAATATTTAACTCTCTAAAATCAGGTAGGTCAATAGGGACCCGAATCGGCGGATATATGAGAAATATGTAAGTGTTGAAAGCTTTAAAGATTTTGGTCGCGCAAAATGAATATATCATTTATATATGATATATTTAATTTCAATTTACTTGTAAAGACATTACGATTTCATTTTGGTATCTAAACTAGACATTTGTAGCGCAAGAACTGCGTCAGACCATGAATAGATACACTCTCATAATTGGTGAAGTCTTGGAAATACGATCCAACACTGACGTTCATTATTATAAAAAAATGCATTTGTGAATACTTATGGTATTAATTAATTTGTTAGGTGACAATGCAGCATTGATATCCTCTCTATAAAAGGTTTTCACTTGTAGAAGGTCCTCAGGTAATTGTATTGAAGAAATAACTGACGCTATAGGTATGTAATAGATTACCTAGTTCAGCAAGAAAAATTCATAAATCCTTCAAATAACTTCCTAGAGTCCTGCAATTAATTGGCACCAGTCATAATACTAACTGGGTATAATTACTCAGAGCTATGTAATGTCCTGTTATCCTGTATACGCACAAATGAGTGACGCTGGTAAATCAAAATTAATACAATATGATCAATCATCATATTTTATATAAAATGTCCAATTAACTACGGAAGTTTTTAGCTTATGGCCTTGAGCAAACGCTCCGTTCAGCCAGATGTGCCAAAATTCTGCATTTAGATTTCTAAGACCGTGTAAAAACATGCGTTTTGGAGCGCTTCACAGTGCAATCTAACCAATTTCACTGTTGAAATTTTATGAGTTTCATCTCGATACTATAATTTAAAGATGCTTTGATATTCTATTTTCTTTCTTCTAATTACTTAAATACTTATAAACACTACATAAAAAACATTTATAAGTGTCATTAAGACCAATCAATCAAAAGGGATATTTTTCCCCGATGAGGGTGGAGTATTTATTCATGCATGTGTAAAGTTAAATAAGGGTAATTGTGCCTGTTGTAGCCTAAATACTATAGAACTTGAGCTATATCTGCACAACAGATCCCGGCTGCACCCACTTTACACTGGATACTGTAAGTACCACCAAAAAACTAGTGGAGAAAAGCAATTCTTATATTGAACTCATCCGTTTGATATTTTCAGTAAAAAAGTCAAGATTCTAATTGTACACGGATTATATCATTCCTTTTCTTATGAACATATAGTATATAGCTAAATTATTTGAT
Source organism: Bruchidius siliquastri (assembly GCA_949316355.1). Lineage (NCBI taxonomy): Eukaryota > Metazoa > Arthropoda > Insecta > Coleoptera > Chrysomelidae > Bruchidius > Bruchidius siliquastri. The sequence goes on along the minus strand of OX438535.1, from coordinate 31,221,969 downwards.
ATATTCTTTGGTTATGTTCTACCTGGTAAACATGTCCCAAGATTCCGTGGACATCCTGTCAAAATAAGTCGGTTAGACCCACGCAAGTTCTTCAATAGTCTTTAAAATAAGTAAACATAAAGCTCCAAATGATCTCGAAACAATTTTCCCTGAGTGTTTTTTAGCTGATTTGGAAAATGTGGATATTAGCCTCCTATATTGAAGATATTCCTTCGTCTAATCATTGCACACGCAACATATGATACAGCGTCGCGTAATACTGGTTACCAACTGCTATAGATTGCGTTTGCGCATGCTCCCTTCATTGAATTACTAGCATTCTGCAGCGTTGCCAGTTGTCGTAAGATTACAGGAAATCCTTAAAATTTGAAACCTGGGGAATGTGGTGTAGACCAAAATATTCTTAGAAATGGCGCTAATAGAGAAAATCAAAATACCCAACTGATAATTTCTAAGAATATCATTTAGGCATTTACAGGTTCAATAAATTGTTCTAGGTTCTGTCTGGTCGTCCTGATTCTGGCAGTTGGGAATATATATTTTTATTTCCGGTTACATACTGTGCACCAGCTGTGCACTGTACTGTGCATCACCATTTTGTATGATTCCCATGTTTGTTATGCTTTATACCAGGTGAGACTTTGTGGTGTTGACCAAATAGCAGACCACCGACCTGTTTTGGGCGGAACTTGATAATAAAATAATCAGGTTTCTCTTCGCTCCATTTCCTCATTGATATAATTTTATATTGTAAATATATTACCTTTGTATATTTCAGTTTTAGCACAGTTATTGTTTTAACACGATGGGTGTGGTACAACCTACCACGGCAGTTAAAATATCTGAAGAAACAGACAAATGAAATTAATCGGAAATCCCTGCTATCTATGCTATATTTTAGAATGTCTATCTGTAATTTCTGATTAGCTATCCAGGACTGAGGGCTGTATATCTTATGCACTTTTAACACTAAATTACCAAAAATCTATGAGGCGTTTCACTTTCATGAAAAAAGTATCGTCAGACTTTATTTGTGTTGTTTATTTAATTCGTCACGGATGGTACTCATATGAGGGTCCAATTTCAATTGACATTAATTTGTTAACCATTCACCTGAAAAATTCACAAGATTGACTTTTATTGTTTTATTATTAATGACAGTTAAATATTAGACAAGAAAGTGCCGAATTCCGTAGAAAAATGGAGAATCCGGAAAATCGTAGATTATCTCAGCCTTACCTAACCTATTTTTTTATGACCCTTGTTCTGTGAGTGACATTGGCAACCTTGGTCGCTAACAAAATTGTGAGCAAATTGTAAATTGCCATTTTTCTTTTAGGTTGGAACTTCCGTGATTGGGGATCATCCGCATTTTTATTTTTATTAAAAAATTGTAAATATTCTCCAGCGATTTTAAGGTATGTTGGTCACTATTATATCTCACTGATTTTGTAACTCGTGGAATATAACCGTACTCTTTTTCAGCATGGGTGTGCAAGTAGAAACGATCAAACCTGGCGATGGTAAGTTTTTCAATTAATCTTCAAAACAGTGCTTTCGTTTTACGTTTTACGCATAAGTCATTGTCAGCAATGCGTTTTCATATCCAAATTCATCCATTTAGGGCTTGCTATTTAGATTGATTACCTATGAGTGGTGCGGTGTACTGCAACACCCAGGTGACATGCGGCATTTTTTATAGGCCAAACCCATTCCAAATTGAAAATACATATCTCCTATAAGTGTGTGCACTTTGTTGATTAGTTGACTTAAGATAGCAAGATAAAATGTTATATTTAAATGTTTCCTTCAAATTGGAAGTGTTTTCGACTTTTTAACTGAATTGACTGAAAAATTTTGTCAGTTCACCATTTTTTAAAATTTTGTGGATTGAAACAGTTGCTCATACTAATTATAAGTGTAACCTGCTGAGCCATACACTTACTTTCATGAGAAAAGAAGTACCAAAGGAATATTATAGTAATAAATATTTTTCAGGGGAATTCAATTTTGGATATTTGCCAAAACTTTGATCCATCTCCAATTCTGGAAGTTTCCACAAAATTTTAATATAAATTAGTATCAGCTAGCACTTCCTTGTCTCTTCTCGCGATTCACTGTTTACATGTTCTAGTGTGCCCAGAGAAACATTTAGCTTGGAAGTGCTTTTATAATTATCTATGCTTTCTAAGATCTCAATATTTTAATGTATTACATCCATTTGTTGACCTGTGATCACAGCTGCACAACTGGCTGGCAACAAAAATAGGAACATCAATGGAAAGAATATTAACCTACCATCAATATATACATTCACAACTGATAAAAAGGATAAAAACAACAAGCTAAATGGAAAAGCTGGCCAAAAACTATTTTTTCTTCTTCCATACCCTTAGAACCAATAAGAATACTAAACTACATGCACACTTGTTAAATTTGAATATTTTTTTAACATGTAGAATGTTCTGTTTTCAGATTAATGAAACAAGTTCAAAAATGCATCATGCCTGCTTGTCTGGAGTAGAGGAATCACTATAATGTATCATATATTTAGAGAGATAATTGTTTCCTATTAAATTAACATATACAAATTATATTTACAACATAACAATAGATCTGTATAGTCATTTCAATGTTCTGAATTGGTTTTCATGTTATTAGACACAAATTATCTTGTTTCAGGCCAAACCTTTCCTAAAACAGGTCAAACTGTGATAGTTCACTACACAGGTACCTTACAGAATGGACAAAAATTTGATTCATCAAGAGACAGAGGCTCTCCATTCAAGTTTCAGATTGGGAAGGGTGAAGTCATCAAAGGTTGGGATGAAGGTGTTGCTCAGGTAACACACTATGTATTTATTCAACATATTCTCTAATGATCATCATTGCTTAAAAACATTAAAACAAGTTGTATTATCTTCACAATTTTGTGTTATTATGAACTGTAATGTAAACTATCTATACAAATACATATAAGAATCCCTTTTCTGATATATATGTGACAAATTAGACCATCTGGAAGAGGCTGAAAGCATAGAAATCCAGTTTTTCAACATATAATATGAAAATGTATGGTACAGATATTAAGACCGATTATTAAATATTTCACTTTTTATTCATTTTATTTAATTTGTATATTACAGTCTTTTTGTTAGAATTTTGGCACATTTAGATTCCCATACAGAGATAAGGAAATTTATCTTTATTGTTTCACATATATGGAGTCATATATATATATATATATATATATATATATTTATATTTATATAACACACAAGTATGGTAAAACATTTTATCATGATGATCTGCAACATCCTTGCGCTCTGATTTAATAGGATGCAAAATTGGCATAGCTGATTGACACTTAAATGCTGAATTAGTTATCGCTAATATTCATTGAGCTATGTTGAATATGATTCCTTAATTTCCAGATGAGTGTAGGTCAGAGAGCAAAGCTGACATGCTCCCCAGATTACGCGTATGGCTCAAGGGGACATCCAGGCATCATCCCCCCAAATTCCACCCTTATTTTTGACGTCGAGTTGCTTGAAATCGACTAAATTGACAGTGGAGATCAACTAGTGCGGCATTTCCGTCAAACAGTATATTTAAGGCAATTTAAAATGATTATAGAATTACTTGAAGTTAGCACAATATGTAATTTAGTAGAGTACAAATTATATTCTAGAGGCAGAGGAAGCAGTGACAGCATTGTTGAATGTGCATTTAAATAGATGACAGTATATAACATACATGACTGCTACAATGTTTCGATTGTTACTGAACAAACTATTTTTCAAGTATACTATGTGTTCCTGGGGAATAATTTCCAATGAGAATCATGCTACTGTTGATATTTACATTAAATCATTTGAAGTTTTCTTCTCCTTGTTGAGGCCGAATAGGCATTCTATTACATCATGAGAAAAACTAACAAGTTCCAACAAAATTGGAGATTTTAGTGACAAATCATCTTCCTCTGCCTATTAAGAATACATAATTCACCTTCCAACTAGTTATATAGTAGGGAACTGAAGAAGGCAGTTAAGGATATCTATTACTGATGGAAGTGACTGCACTCTATTTTAGTATATAATTTATTATCATTTTATTGTGTCACAGTTACAATTGCATTTAAATTTTCAATTTTCCATGTTAATTGCAAATATAGGATCAGTGCTTGTTCAAATTCATGTACACGTTTTGAATTATAGGTATTGTGCGTGTCCTAATAAAAGAACTGTTTGTGATTGAAGTCGTTTTCTATATTTGCTTACTCTGCATTAATTTCCTTGTATTCTTAATTCAATTTTTTACAGATGGTGTTTCATAATTATGGTATAGTTACAAACTTTAAAATCATCCAGAAACATCTTTTTTTACATATTTTTGTGAATAATGGCACAAAGCCCCTGAAATTATATTGTACTGTAAAAAAATATCTTGAACTGAAGATTACTGTTAAAAAATAACCTTAAATCCTTCTGGGAGTAAATTCAAGTGTTTTTTTTTTGTAAAGAATATGTTTAAATCCCCTGAGGAGGATATTTAGCTGATACTTTTTGTATTTGATAATATTTCTAGCACGAAATGGAGTTGCATGTGAATTATAAAGTTTTAAAAATATTCAAGAATCCAACTACACGGAGTAATTTTCTAACCATGAACTCATAATTAGAGGGACAGATGGCCAGTTACATTAATATCCTATAGTCTTCAGCCATTACTATCTAGATTGGCTTTTGCTGGCCACAATCAGTCCATAGAATTTCCAATGCCAATGCATAATATGAACTGAAAATTAGTAACTACATAATTGCCAGCTGCAAATCTTATAACGCTGTTTTTATGTTAATTTTTAATTGCTGGTGAAAAAGCTGATAGATCGTTGGTCCTTTATAAACGGCGTTTCCTAGTAGTACCATAACTACACAAAACACCCCTTTGTACTTTGGAAGAACTATATTCTTTATTTTATTGAAATTAGTATGCAAGGTGTTAGTTTTCTTCCTGTTTATCTACAGTACATCATGTTTGGAATACATTAATTGATCCATGATTTTTCCATACCTATATGCTCCTTAGCTTGATTAAAATAATCCATAAACGTACTGTTCCACAGTTCCGGCGAATCATAATAAATTATTATTAATACCAAGACAAAATCTTCAGACTCAAATTTTTAACTCGCGTTGGCCATATACGCAAATTTTGTGCAATATACGTCATAAATATCAATATGGGTATCAATACACTGGGATATAAATTTCTATCAATATGTTGTCAATTTGTCTCGACTACTTTTAAAGGAGCAATATTAGCCTTTCAATGCAATGCATATTGATCAATAATGTTGATCATCTAGGCATTAGCTTTAGCTGTCATTTAGAAACTTAAAGGCAGTGGAAATGTATATTTAAATATTTTTCACAGTGCTTTTCAATAATTGTAATTTATGGGGTTGAGCTCTTTTTGTATTCTCCTTGTTGGTATAAAAGTGTTCATATTTTGTAGATCAAGACTCATCTTAATAAGATTTTTATTCAGAATATGAATATTCCAATGAAAAATTCTAATATCTGGGGATTGAAGTGGAAGTGTTGGAAATATATGGATAAAGAGACTCATACTTACCAGTAGTCCAGTGTCCATTTTTGATGGGTGACTCGATCCAACTGCGGATTCAGGTGAAAATGGAAGATATTCACTGGGATCGGATACACATTTTTTGTTGTTATTGTAATGAAGTACGCCTTGGAAATGTGAAATTGCTCATATACATTTATTTTTAAATATAACATCAATATAATATGATATGTATCTTATGATATGTATTTATCTCGATCAAACGAGGAAAAAAATTACCTTCATAGTTAAAATACATCCATTCAGCAAATCATAGACATTTTTGACCGTCCTAAACTGATTCAATCAGAATCCATACATATATTTTTATACTGGTATAATAGCCTTAGAAAATGTCTATGATATACATCTTCAAAATCACAGATAGATAGGATAAAATTTAAGACAAAAAATGTTTCTATACAAAGATAGGTAGGATATAGACTACTTACCTCGAAATCTATCGGTATAGTTTTACATCTAGGCCAAAATTATATCAACGATTGAAACATTACTCTTAAATATATAAATACCTCAGCCAATGTTCTAAGTTTTTACACGTACATCTATAATAGACTTTATAAGTTAGATACATGATACGAAACACTTTTCAGGGCTCATAAATAATATTCTGTTCTATATAATGATTTTTGAAAGTGTGAAAAAATATACTTTATTTAAAGATATTTTGGTTTATGTTTAGTGATTCGAACCATGCTGTATTGTTACATAGATATATAAATAGCAGCCGTTTCCTTGGCTATATGACTGTTGAGATTTAGTCTTCAACTTTCCAAATAAGAGTGTTTTCCGATTATAGAACTCTGTTGGATGACTCATTTAAAATATTGATATGTAAATTTAGCTAAATTGTATTTTTCTTCAAAAGAATTTAGAGAGAATGGACCAACTATGATTAAAAAATAATAACGAGAATCGGAAGAAGAATGTCGCAGTTTTGGAAAATAAATCAAGTCGTAGTACCAGGAAATGTTAGGTATTTTATTAATGGCTCGTCCTAGTCGCTCCTTATTTTGAGGATAAGCAACTTTTATGTCGAGTGTATTTGTATTTTTTCGATGATGCACTATGCTGTTATGTCCTCAACTCTGTGTTTCATATAATATAGGTCTCGATTTCTTTTTAATCCTGATGAATGAGTAGTTGTGCTAAATAAAGATGTTTCTCACAGTAATTTGGAATTATCAGACACAATACAACAATAAAATACTGTCTTGACACTGGTCACTCCAGGATTTGAGAAAATTCTATCATATTCGGTGTGCGGGATCGCAAAATTGTCAAAATTGGATGAAGGTGAATTTGACAGAACGATTTTAATCGCCCATATATTCGTGAACCTAATTATATCTAGTCAAAGACTCATTTTTACATCCTAGAGCTTTTCCCAATAAATTGGTGCTTTTCACTTGTTGAATTCTTAGTATCATCTCGCATACTTCCAGGAAACGGCGTGCTGAATTACCGGAAATAAAAAAAATATTGAATTGATCTTATTAGATCATGATGGAGCTTAATGCATAGGTCTCTTCAAGTTGGATAATCCTGTGAGTCGTTTCTCACCAGCGGTGTGTTCCACGGTACTCTTGATCTGGTCGGTTGCTACCGGACCTATACACACCAGAGGGGATGTGAAATAAGAGCATACCTGGAACAGAAATTGGTCTGTAATTGTCTTGATGTAGCAAGAAGTAGAATAATGGTATCATAGTGTCCATCGTCAAGCAATTGACATTTTTTTCAAAGGTATATGATACGAAAATAGCACAAAAAGCATAGTACTTTTTGTAAACTGTCCAAATACACAGATGTTTAAGGATGCAAAGATAGACATTCAGAATGAAATTAATATTGGCCCAGCTACAGGGATTCCTCTTCCAGGCTTCAACATTTCTCCTTTAATAAACCAAAACTTTCCCTGTGCTTCCATTTATTTACTGGAAAACTAATTTTCGTAAAAAACTCTGCTATATTTCATTTCCCAGCTTACCAACCGCTGAACTTTAAACCTCATTTGTGTCTGAAGAACGAGGCGACGGCGACGCTCCGAATCCCGCCAAATATAATAGAAATAAGTTTACGTAAGCTTAATTGACCCTTTGTTTGCCGTTGTCATTTTTTGGACCTCGTAGCAGAACATTTCGTTTTGTTTTGCTTGATACAGAGGAAATTTTGCTTTCTCGTTGTTTCTGTCGAGCATATGATCTTCGTTAGTACGATGAAAACGTTTAAGGGTTGCTGTGGCTTTGGTTCTAATTAGCAATAAATCGAGCTTCAAATATTATTACGACGTATATGAAATATTGCCATCAAATCGGAAGGAATTTGATCAAGGTTTGAGATAAATTTCTACTCCCTATGCCATGGGTGAGAAAATAACGACAAAAATTAAAATGTGAGATACAATAGTTTTTAATCTTTCCTGAAGTCCTATATGCTACGCTTAAAATGACTAGAATTCGTCCTAGATGTAGACATATTCTCAAATATTAGAGGTCACATTTCTTTATGATCGTACTCTTTGAAGATTGACGAAGAACGCGTTTTGATAACTTGTAAAATGAATCCAACAGGACTTGGATGATAGACCCTTCTAAAGCAAAAAAAAACTTCATGAAATTGAATATAAATATACTAGGCTTCCTCTATAATGAAATATTCATACCATGAAATTGGATCTTGATGAAAATATTTCATACTTGGTGAACGAATCATGGAGTCAAATGACAACAGTCATTGTATTGGAAAAAGGGAATAACAATTACAAGAAAAACATCAATGAACCCTTCCTAAGTTAAAAAGTGATTTTACACTTCCAAGCCGAGATGGACTGTAAGTTTTTCATACGCTTTTCTATGGTTTACTTCTGAATCTCAAACGGAAAATTTTTAATGTTGTCGCCTTAGGATTTCACTATTGTAGTGTTTTCTCGTAAGTTATGTAAAAATGTCTTTCTGGGATGGCGATATGGTACTCTTGTAAGTCAACAATGCTATTGAATGAATCTGTATTTTCGATAGCCCATAATAAAGCTGATGCTCCAACAACACTTTCATCTGGAATATTAGGTATAGCACCGCTTGCAATCAAATCTGAAAATGATACTTTAAACATTTAATTCTGAGGCTCCTGTTCCTGTTTGTGTTGAATATGGGTATTTTAACTTGTTAATCCATCTCTGTTCTCAATCGCTCACACTTTTTATTCTGATTTATGTACCTATGAGTATTAGATTATTAGTATTCTCAATTAGTTTTTAGGCCAAAATATTACTGCTTCAATTCATTTTGCTACCCTAACTCTGTCCAGGCCACATATGATTTTCGACGCTAATTCTAATCAAGTGAAACTGTAGCTCACCATTTCATGGACGACATATCGACGAAAGTGACAAAATTGAAAAAACAAAAAACATTAAGGGTTCTAAAAATTAAAAGTTTTCTGACTGAACTCATGTTGTAACTAGGCACGTTTACCTATTTGAAAAACATTCCCGATCCGCCTCTGTATTTACTTCCACGATTTGGTAGTAAAATGAGGCACATAGGGAGTTTTGAATAATTGATCGCGTTGGAATTAGGTCATGATGTTATTTTATTTACTGGTTGCTGTGTCTCACGTTATGCCTGTTTCTATTGGTGTTAAGTAAATCTCATGTCAGAGGTGACAAATGGGACGAGAATAAATATCGTTGGACTAGACCAGCAATTACCGATCACTTGTGTCTGCTAGTAATTTTCAAGGGCTGAACAAATTGACAAATTCCCAATGAGTAGCATTGAATAGGTTTATTCGCTTTCTAATATACTGTATAATATCCAATTACACAAAATGCACTTGACGTTCATAAAATATTTCTTCAATTCAGAAATGACAGACTAATAACTTTCGGATATGTAGATCATAAAATACAGGGCATTATTTAACCATAATTTTTAGACACTCTGTATAAATTAGTAAAAATTTCACAAGTGCGAAATTAAACTTAATCAATTGGTAGAATTGAGCATTAATTTAAAAAAAAAAGAAAACACCAGCTGAGAAATTAAGCATTAAAATGGATACTACATTTTCGCAAAATTAACGATATTTCAAAAACCGTAAGGTTTAGGTGCTTTAAACCATAATTGAACTTACCTTAATTTTGATCGTACAAACCAAAAACGGAATAATATACAGGGTGTTATATTTAAAAAAATACAACTTAGATACCTTTGGCGACACCCTGTATAATATGAAAATATTTTTAAAATGTAGCCTTAATGGGCCCCTTCAATTCGAATTTTTTATTTTTTTTTAATCACATACTTTAGCCATAATGTTTCGTGTCGAATAACGGGAATAACCCGGTATACTATTTTTATATATTTCTCACGTTCAGGATTATTCGAACTCTGCCATTACAACTTTTTTGGCGTAGAATTCAGGTAGCATTAAAGGAGATGCATTTACCTTCCTTGGTGCTTGCCTATGCCTCCTCTGTAGTTGACAGCACAGCCCTCTGGAAATGTCGCATTCACTACTCATGTGGCACGGTTCTGCATATTGCTTATCTTGATGCACTGGAGGTCTACGGGAAAATATACTATATTAGATTTGAGAAATATCATACACAAAACTTAAAAACGAATTTTCACTATGTAAGCTAAAACTACAGTTAATGATAGATCATTTTATTTTTCAATCGATGAAGATTTTGCATAATTAGATATAACAAATATATGACATTTTACGATTGAGTTGGTAAATCTGCCAATCGATGATGGATAATTTTCGTCTAATGCCCTTCATATTTGATTCTGAAGTAAAAACTGTAATATGATGTTCCTCTTTGTAGCAGGTATTTACTTTGAGGTTCATTGAAAAACCTGGTTCATTGATATAGATCGTTGACATTGAATTGTTGGTACCATGATGAACAATATACTAAGTCAGTACTGTCTTTCTTTCGTTTACAACAAGTTGCATCGTCTGTGGGCCGTTTTAAAGTGTCCCTACCTGCATACTCTGCCCACCGATGGACCTCCCTCAACAGCACTAGCCTCTGCACACACCAAACCTGATTCACAGTCACTATCACGTCGACAAAGTTCACCTACTCTTCGACCATATGCAAATAGGCATGACCCAAATACTGAAAAACAAGATATACTGTTATTACAACTTGAAACAGATTCATAAGTGTATAGTCACATCAGAAATATCTATGTTTGTGATAGGAAAATACATCAGTACTGCGATAAATCAAAGTCCATCAAAAACATCTTCTGTATAGAATCAGTTGTCCCTTTCTCATATAATATTCAGGTCCGACGGAAAGATGGGGGTCGTGCCTGGAGTTTTTAAAGGGAACTCGAAATACGGATGAACATATTGTTGCCTTCAAATGAATTATAAAGATTTTTTATTGAATAATTGTACCCTATTTCAGGGCTATCCTGAACGTGCGTCTACACAAGGAAATAGGAGGATCTTTCACTTCGAAACTCGACCCTGAATATCCTCTTAATGGTTCTAGTCATTTTCCAGTTGTTCGCAAAAAGGTCTGGGATATCAATATTCATCAAAAGTTTGATTTCGGACTTCCATTGTCTACAAAATTTTGAGTATCACGACGTCTCGATTGATGTGCTATCTTCAATCGTCTTCAGGTGAACTGGCGAACACGTTCCTTTCATGCCTATTTATACCCCGTCCGGTGACGTGTCGTTGTGCGCGGTCTGTTCTAATTGGTTCCCGATGTGCGGTATTCCGGTCTGCTGACGTGGCTGTTTGGCGGTCATTGTTTGTTGTCTGGTCCAGTCGTAGTCTATTGATCTTCTTTATGAGTGGCTGCCAGACTGGTTTAATGTCTACGCTGGGTTTGCTGTACACTTTGCTGTTGTTGGTGATAAATGCCGCCTCCTTGAATTTCCTTTGATACTAATGCGGTTCTTTGGCAATAACCTTAGCGTCGTCCCAAGCTATTTTATGGTGCTCCGTCTATGCGTGGTCAGCTATTCCAGATTTTCCTGTCTCTGCTCGCTGGGTGTTGAGACTATGTTCTTTGATTCTTACTTCCAGTGGCCTTTTTGTTTCTCCAACATAGATTTTACCACATTGAAATAGTATCTGGTAGATGCAGTCCTTTGTCTCTTGAGATTCATTCCTGGGCTTAGTTTTTGTTAGGATACTTCTGAGGGTGGCAGTCCTAGAGAATCTCGTTTGGATCTTGTATCGCTGACCTATTCTTTTGATTCCATCTGATATTCCTTTGACGTAAGGCAGAATGAGTAAGTGCTGAGATTCTTCGTGTTTAATTCTTCTACTGTTGGTATTTTCCTGTATTGTTACTTCCACTAGCTTCTTTGGGTATCCGTTGTTTAATAGATCTTGTTTAATGATATTGAGCTCCCTTTGTAGTCCCTCTTGTGTGTTACAAATATTCCTAGCTCGGTCGACTAAAGTCCGGATGACGCCTTTCTTCGTGGCTGTTGGGTGGTTTGAAGTGTAATGTAAGTATTGACCTGTGTGAGTTGGTTTTCTGAAGATAGCACATCAATCGAAACGTCGTGATCCTCAAAATTTTATAGACAATGGAAGTCCGAAAACAAACTTTTGATAAATCCACCTTGTCTACAAGTTTCAAACAACATCAATATTCATATTTTTATTCACTTTTACTTCCAAGGCATCTCCAAGGGATGTATTCTGTTCTAGAAAGTTTTATTTGATATAGATTTTGCGTTGTGTCATGAAAATCAGTGTTACTAATTCACGTCTGATTGTCTGTCTGTTGACGTCCTTGGCACCTCACTATACCAGTAACCGTTGCACAATGTTTAACATGGAATTAGGCCTTGCCACCATTAAAATTCTCAGAAGCCTGCGTACTACTACTAGTGACCTTGCATTTCATTTGTTGTATTTTTCCTACTTCATTTATTGGGTAGCTGAAAACATTTAGAGATTTAGTACCTGCCGCTACCCAAGATAGATTCAAACAAACATGCATCAACAAATAGTCGGTCAGAGAGATAAACCTCAGTGATATGGGATTTCGTGATGTGAAGTGCATAGGGCATCATTGCCAATTCAATAATATTCATGATCAAAATATCTTTCGTCATTATGCAAGGAAAGGATAAATGAATTTTAACGGAAATACTCAAAGAATAAATATTCAAAAATTTAGTTCTGTATAACCTGAGCGGCGGCTTACTGCCCCCATCCACGGCACTGATCTTCCTTTCTGCTGTACTCTGTCGTCAATGGAGAGTTGCCTGTGAAAGACCGGAGACGCCTTGGGTATTTTGTTCCTATTGGAAAACTTCCTGGTTTTTGCATAATCACATTGACCGGATCTCGTTGTTACTATATTCAGGAGTTTCCGTACAATATATTTATTTTTCTGTGTGCTCTAAGTTGCAGAATAATGCAGTACTACTGATTGTAGAGGAAATATCTTCATTCACAATCAGTGTACCGGAATCGCCAAATGTAGGTAACTGTGCTGCGGTGTTAGTGGTACACTGTCCTATGGGCTTTGCTTATTTATTTGTTTCGTTTCATGAACCTATCTCAAAGTGCTTTATACATTCAACATTCAAGACAAGCCAACACTGCACGCAGCAGGATCACCTGCACTTGGCTTTTTTTACATATCGTTACATCCTGGGAGCTTCTGAATCAAGTAACGATCCTGTCAATGCGATTATGCAAAAACTAGGCTGACAATTTTCCTAAGGCATTCTGGCCTCCGGTCTTTTATAGGCTCTCGCTTTCGACGAAAGAGTAGCGGTCCGGAAAATGCAATTTGAGCTAGAGCTGAGTGAAGCGCTTCGTTGGTGTTGAAAGAAAAATTATGGCATGGTTTTTTATACCCAAGCCTTACATTTCGTGCGAAGAAGATTGAGGAATGTAAAAAATATATGTCCATAAAGCTTCCACATCTAAATGGACTGGAAAAGATTTCAAGCCCATCATACTACACTTTTGAACTTCTCTACTAGCAGTCGAATAGCATACAATGAAGAGGTGAAATATTGCAATCCATATTTAGTCAGCTGCAACCCTTGTTCAGCAGTTCATGGCCCAGGCCTCATTGATTTATTGTCGGATATATTCCTGGATATTATGCTAATGATTTGTTGACTCGTCCTGATTGCGGTAGGGGCTCATTGTATGTAAATAGGTTGAGTTGTACTGTCATTGAAATGTATGTACTTTTACAACCATTTTCGAAAATATAAAAAGTATAATAGAGGAGTGTATTGGATCGCCACTTTCTAAGAATGAAGTAAGCTTCTTAAAACAACATATCGAAATTCTTCTTAGCGATTTAAAAAGTATATGAAAAATAAGATTTGTAAAAGTTGCCTCTTATTTAAGAAACGAAGTTGATATTTACCGCCAAAAAATAATTGAATATGCGCCAAATAAAGTAAAAAGATTATTGAAGCTTTAATAGTATTTTTGATGAAACTGCTATGCGACAATATTGGTGTATTAGATTATCCAGTGACAGAAACATCAACAGACAGACAGAAAGATCACCTGACAAACATTCCCAGCATAGATTTGACTCTTGGTGATTGGCAATTCTGCCAGAAAATGGTTTAAAATTCAAACGATGTTGAGGCATACGGTGTTTGGCAATATGATAGTAAAGGTACACAAGAAAACCAATAATACGCTTTTTACTTCTTTTGACTTGTACGTACAAACACAAGGATATAAACCAGGAAAATTAGAAAAACCAAACAGAATACAGCAAGCTTTACTATGGTGGGATACATAGCGCGTGATAAAATTAATAGCTTTAGCCAGTGTTCCGAATTCTTTCACTTTACACTTCTCTAAAGCAGTAAAGGTTAGTGACACAATTAAGCTGTGCTTGAAGTTTCAATTCTCTAGCTCGTTGGTTGAAATCGATGGCAAAATTTGTACCAAAAAGATAAATAGCCAGACAAGAAAGCATGTTAATAATATCATCTTCGAAGAACGAAATATATGCATGTCAGAGCATATCAAAACCTGTGTGTTTTCTTCAAAGCCAATTTATATTCGTTATAAATGATTGGAACAGTTCAGCGAAAATATATCTTTTTCGAAGTAAGTAAAACATAACAGTAATAGACAGAATACTTACAGCCATCAACATCAACACATACAGATCCTGGACAGCAGTTTTCGTTGGCAGTGCATCGCCTGCCATAACATTGTTCTTCAGTGTATTCGTTGACGTAATCTTCAACGACTCCTTCGTCATTCTCTCTCTGCAACAAAGAGATATCAGGTATAATATAGCTATCAGTATTAATATCAAGATCGCCTCATTTGGACCCTAAAACTCGAACCTCTATAAAAACAGCTTTCTTTAGTGATGAAATTCGAATTCCTTTTTTGTTTTGGGAAGCTAACCTGTTCCATTGCCGTCAGCATTCTTCAGGAAACAGTTGTTGACCGTCAATATTACACGAAATATCATACACATGTTTTTGCTTGTTCAGGAAAAGATCAGCTCCTTTATTCTCACAGTCATCATCCCTACTATTTGCGCCTATCCACATATGACTTGACATCCATAAGTCAATCACTCTATTGGTATTTGACCAAGTTTTTGCGATGTTGTAGCACTTCCAAATTATTACAGAACTGTGCTTGCTAGTGATATCAAAACCACTCGGCCACCTGTGTTCACATAGATGCTTTTTCTATTATTATCCCAGTATTGACTATTTTTGTACAGGAAATTATGATGACCTTTGCATAAAATCTATTGACCATGAACTAATCTACCTACACACCTAAAGTTTTCACAGAAGTGAGGCGAAGTACGAGTAGCTGCACTCTTTGATTATTTTATTATCTGAAACTATGGATACAACACAAGTCCAGACAATTATTACAATCAATCAAGTGTTTCTTCTTACTGAATTTGAGATAGTTTATTAATAAGTGTTATTGTGACCTTTATGTAAGACCTACCATACACTAAGACGAATAAAGGTGTGTCTTTCACTCAGCTGATGTTATTTTATAGAAAGTTGAGTAGTCAGAAGCGTAGGAATTTGGCGAGGGTGAACATTTCTATGAGGCCTCTATCAAAATATATTTAAAAGGTACATGCAACTTATACTTTGAAGCCGGCGGAATCGGGTTCTTTGCGTGATTTATGTCTACAGGGTGGTATCAACAGAAGCACCATTGGTGATGCCTGAGATCCCTCTAATTGATCTGCTGATTGAAGTGAGTCGTGAAAAAGGTAGATCGCTCAAACATCTTGAAATAAATTAATTATTCTACCAGTTGGGCATGCTTGATATTAGATTGGCAAAGAAACAAGCATTGGAAGCTGGCTTAGGTGAATAGTAAAAACAGAGTTCGCAAACTTTGTATACTGTACTAGCGAGGACGATGTTTCTAATTATCTAAACCACCAGAGATAACAAAAATTAAGGCTTGCTCACTACTCACAATTCTTCCAATTATATAAGCGGTTGCAAATGGCTTGAAATTCAACCGATACCGAGGATAAAAAAGCTTGATAACTTGCTGGGATTTGTAGATAAATAATAAATATATGGGTCCAGGCAAGTGAGGGAAAAAGAACAGAACAGAAAAGACTGATGAAACTATTATATTGAGATTTCCTGCCTGATAGGTTACAGGAACAATAATAATGATGAAGAAGAATAGTCGAAATATTCCAGCACCCAGCTAAACTATATTGAAGTGCGTCACTTTGTATATATAGACCCGCCTAGAAAAAAGTATCATTTAGATTGTAGATGCAGTTATATCGAAATATAAATTAAAACACGTCATTGGATTGAACAGACTAATTTGTGAAACTTTATGTTAAGCACACAATTTCATGTCAGAAAAAAAATTATAGTAAACTATAATTATAGTGTAATAGATTTGACATTCCATACCACAGCTTTGCCTTTTAAATATAGAAATTATTCACTTAGTATTTCCAAACACCGCCCAATTCCCGATAATGGTGACATCATTCTTGTGTATGACGCAACAGTGGTGTAGGTGGAACATTGAGCTCCTACGTTCACGCTCCAAGTTATCGTCTGCCGTCCCCTTCCTACCCCTACCGCCCCCGCCGCCATACCCATATCTGCGAAACAGTCAATTTTGTTGAATGGTAATTCGTTCGGAAAAATGACGATAGAATATTCTCACTTTATTTAACTTGAGATTCTCAATGAAATTGCTTTATAATGCCATTTATCATTTTCTGTTATTTGGATAAAAAATTCTCCTAACATAAATTGTAAAGCATCGTTTTTTGTTAAGCGGGCTCTTTGTGCAACTTGCCAAATGTTGAATAAACTCCAATGATCCCGCAGTCGAAATGTAGCATATATGTATTGCCTAATTCCTTCTTCTGGCTACATCGGTACATTACCTCCCTCACACTGATTTGACACTCCTAGTAGTTGTCACTTAGATGTTCACGTCAAACGTCCCTTTTATCGCCACAACCAGATGATGAAAAATATACACATTAAGCACTTTTTATACTGATCATTCAATCAATTTCAGCCGCACTTTATGCTCACTCGTTTGGTTGAAGCTCAACAAGTAACTTTATACGCCTTACTTTGCAATTCCCTCTATTTTTCACCCATCTAACGACTAAATTAATGAACGGTATGTTACCTGACAGCTCTATATATTTTCTAACAAGGAAGATGTTCCATTATAACGGAAACTCCGCATGATATACGACACTTCTTTGTTTTACCGAAGGCGTGCAGAACATCCGACTGTAATTCGGTAGCATATAGCGCATGAAGATTGAGCAAGAGAGAATATTACATTTAAACAGAACAAGAAATATCTGTTGAGAGTGATATTCGCCTCCCTCTTATGTTATTCTATCAAGTCAGGAATATGGTTGAATTGGGTTTCTGACAGTTTTCTTCTATTTGATATCCTCATACAAATCAGAGTGGAAGGTTAATTTCCAAAACTTAATCTCGTTGATTTTTCTTACGTGTTTTAGCTTCCTTTTTTGAAGGACAAAATGGTGAAATTAAAAGATAAAGTTGAATCACAGAGATTGATCAATTGTCTTCAGTGTGAAAGTGTATATGACAAAGCAGCACAAAAATACAGTCAGATCTAGGTCGTCAAGTGGGGAAGGGAATGGATTTGAATCTAGGGCTTTTTGTTGTTTTGGCTCTTAGATAAACGTCACAATATACAAGGGTAAACTTACATTTGCTGCTTTAATAGAACAAATATTCCTCTATCAATATTATACATTCTTAGATCCTAGAGGATTCTCATATCACATTTTTTCTCGTTTATTTATCCCATGCTCTGCTCTACTACTCACCAAAAAGGCTCCACCTCCACCTCCGCCGCCATGACCTCCATATCCCATGTTGGCCAACATTTCTGGGGAGAATCTGTTAAACAGCCCACCCCAAGCATTTGTTCCATGCACAAACAGGCACACAGCCAGGACGGCCAGCGCAGCTCTCATTTTGTCTGAAAAAAAAAACGATAATTATACTACATTACATTGGAGTGAAAAAATATAGTATGGTACGGACGGGTCTTACAGCATTTCTGACTGATGCTGTAGCCGCTGGAACACGGCACCACGATGACCAAACGACTCAAGTTGTCTTGTAAGTTAGTAGGCATGTATCTGCGTTGTGCGTTATCGCGTGGCTTCACTACGTTAGAAATAGGAAAAGCTATCGAGATTACTGAGTATTCGAAGCCGTGTAAGGAGAAAGAACAAGTTCCATCGCCGCGATGTCGAAGTATAGCGGTGTCAAGACGGAATACTGGTTCAAGTCCCATCCACACTATAAAATATTCTAGGATTTTTCTCACTCCAACTTTTGCTTTCAATCTCACTTTCCTATTTTTAATTCAAAGATCGTATTAGATCAAAGTATATCACAAAGGTATCTTTGGAGTCTACAATCGTTTCAGTCCGTGCAGATAAACCCAAAGTGATAGAGCTTGATGAATTGGTCAAAGTCAGTCTTTAGCTGAACCTGCACTTAATCAACAAGCGGAAGCACTGATCAAAGCGAATTATTTAAAATAATTTCTGAAATATCATGAAGATACTTAATTTATGTTTGTATTGCAAAGGTCTATGTGGTTTGTGACAGTCAATTCAAAAACTTTGAGCATTGCGACGATGTGTGCTCATTATGATTCAACTTTATTCTGCTGGTTATCTTCAGGGGATTGATGAAGAGGCTCGTTATCTTTAGGGTTTGGAGTTGTAAAATTGTAGTAATTTACAAAACTGCTAAGTTCCCTCCATATTAATGAAATACTAAAAGCAGTTAACAGTTTCGAATGAATTAGTTTGTTATGCAATCTGTACTGTGAGTGAAATCTAATTAACAGGCTTCACCCCAATTTTTTTATCAGGCTTCGTTAACTACTCAAATTTACGATTTGGATTCAAAATAATCTGTTCTAGTTACAAAGATACGTGAAGTAAAAAAATTTAAAGATCTTGTAGTGAAAATATGTTGACTCTGGTGGAAAACATTAAAGGGTCTTTATTCATATAGGTTGTAGACGCTCTTACTTGGTGAAACTCTTCCATCATGTAGATAAAAAGTTGTGTAGTTTTCACACAGTTTCACAAATAATACTCTTTCTTTTAGTGACGCGTTTCGATTTTTATTATCTGACTGTTCGACGATGATTTTAATAAAAATTGAAACGCGTCACTAAAAGTATTATTTGTGAAACTGTGTGAAAACTACACAACTTTTTATCTACATGAGGGTCGATATTGTTAATGGTTACGCAACACCAATGAGATCGTACACGTAAAATGATGGCATAGAAAACATAAATCACAAAATTGTGAAATCTCATCATATGAATGTTGGTCTGTTCAGCTACCCACATGTTACCTTGACATTAGTAAAGTAACTACTCTTAAATTCCCTTGTATACCTCAGCGAATGGAAGAGGATTTTCTATATTCTTGTGGAAGGGCAATTTTTATGTATGCAAATGCGATTAATTTCATCCTGATGCTATTTTTAGAAGCTAGCTGAATACGATTATCAGGTAGTGCAGCGGTGATTAATGGTTATGATGTTGATAGTTAGATCCTTAATACTGAATGAGATAGAGAAAATTGATTCCAAAAACGTTTTTCTTGATCCAACCATTTCCTCACCAGAGTTTCATACAATTTAGACACTTTCCGTATATACTTGTTTTGACACTGCTTGATGCCGGTGCCACTCCACAATTGAAAAGCGAAGGCAAGAACGGAATTACTCCGGAAAACGGTTATAGAGCTGCGTACGGGGTGAGAAATAGGTGATTACTAATTCATTAGAGTCTTTTCAACATAAAAGGTGACACTCTGTTTATGAATTATTCCGGCTAGATTTCCGCGGGAGTGGGAGAGCTTTCCCGATTTTCCAAAAGTTGTGTTAATGGTGTCGCATCACTATGCGTAGATGGATTGTGTGAAGGTAGTGGTGGTTGGTTTACTAATACAACGGACAGTTACTATGCGTTCATCTATGTGTTGGATAGATTCATTAATTAATTAGTTCAATTTGTTGGTCAAAACAGAACTATAATGATGATGATGAATTGATGATTACCTGTAAGATTTTCCAGTACAGTATCAAAAAACGCGTAGTTATACTATAATTTATTTTGATTTTTTATATCTTTTTTGTCATTTTATTTCTTTTAGCAATAAATTCGGATATATTTATAGTTTCGCTCAAACTCCACATTTATGATTATTATTATTTTATTATTTATGGTTATTGTCTCAAAATGTTATATTTTATTTCTGCTTTAGTGTTACCGTGCTCTGTGTTTAACATCCAAGCGGGTTGATTCAAATAGGCCTGCCTAGACACTCCGGTACATATAATGAAAGAATGGTATCAAGTAGACCGACTCCCACTTCCTACTATTCTCGTTTACTTATATCAGGTAGCAATAACATGATGCTGAATAATGTAACTTCTGTCTCTATATTCGATTTTTTCTTTTGTTTCAACTTCATAAAGGCTGCCCAGCCAGCTGCAACGTTAATGAAGTTATTTACTAAATTACATGTAGATTTATTTAGCGGCCATTGTAAATTCAAGAACGTATTCTATTAACTGAAATAAGATTTTCGTTATAAGTTACTTAGAATTTCACGGGCTGTCTTCATAGCATGATTCCCTGAGTTTAACGATAAAAAAATTGGACATTTTTGTGTTGTTCTTTTGTCTATATATATATATATATATAGACGAGTTTGTCTATATATATATATATATATATATATATATATATATATATATATATATATATATATATATATATATATATATATATATATATATATATATATATATATATATATATATATATATATATATATATATATATATATATATATATATATATATATATATATATATATATATATATATATATATATATATATATATATATATATATATATATATATATATAGACAAAAGAACAACACAAAAATGTCCAATTTTTTTATCGTTAAACTCAGGGAATCATGCTATGAAGACAGCCCGTGAAATTCTAAGTAACTTATAACGAAAATCTTATTTCAGTTAATAGAATATATATATATATATATATATATATATATATATATATATATAAATGTAGTAAAATATAATATTATGAGTGCGTTTTTTTTCGAGTACACTACTTTCCTAGCCTATTGGTGTGGAAACAAAAAACAACTCATTTTGGCCTCTAGAATAAAAGGTAGCTTTACGCTACAAGCCCTAAAAAATTTGAGGTACCCTTTATATGTTACCCTGTATTCAAATATTTGCTGCATTTTAAAGCAAGATATCTTCCCTGGAACGCGCCCTAATTCGGTCAGCAGAGTGAAGCTAACCTCGTAGTGGGAATGTGTCGTTAATTGTATTAGAGCATCTAAACTCAAAGTTCTAATTGGAAATACCGCCCGCTAGAGATGCAGTTTTATTTGTTATGCTTGAAAGTTTTACGAAAACTTTATGCTTAGTGTTCGTTATATGGTTATGAGCAGTGCACCTACTTTATAAGCATTAGGTTGGATAGTAATTTTCCTTTTAAACTAATTTGGAACAAGTATGAAGCGAAATTCCCCATTTCTTTCCACTTCGCATAACCGAAGTAAGTATTGTGATGGTTACAATCTTTGAATTCAAAGTAATAGGATTTTGATGACACTTAATTTTTCAGTTTTTAGCCTTAGTCTCAGTCAAAAAGTTCGGAACAGGGACATCATGTGT
The DNA here is from genome assembly GCA_949316355.1 of Bruchidius siliquastri. Taxonomy (NCBI): domain Eukaryota; kingdom Metazoa; phylum Arthropoda; class Insecta; order Coleoptera; family Chrysomelidae; genus Bruchidius; species Bruchidius siliquastri. Next base: position 31,200,040 of record OX438535.1, on the reverse strand, counting down.
TTCTACTACTTCACTTTGAAAATAGATGCAATATCGAAGGACAATTAGCAAAGAAACAAATAACATTAGAATCTTCTGACAGAAAGTTCTTACTGTTGAGGTAACTGATATTTTTTGGTGGTCATTAATGAAAACTGAGGTCATAGTTAATAGGTAAATTGAGAATTTAGGTTGATTTTATTTTCTTCACTAAATACCAATTTTTATGGTGAAAAGTTTAAAATTTTAGATATGCGTTTGAATGTCTGTAATTCGGAACATACTTCTGGGATTTTGTTATTGTTAGACACATATTCTTGTACAGACATTTGCATTCAAGCCTGTAAAGCAATTCTTTTCGATAGCTGTGGACCTAGAATTCTTAGGATACAACCTACTTGTGAAAATCGATACACTTCGAATGTTTCAAGCAAATTTAAATCATATAAATTTTATTTCACAGGTAATACGGCCTTCTAGATTGTAGCTTATATAGTTCTTTGAAGGGTGTGTATTTGTTGCGCTTGTTTTAGCAGCCAGTACCGATTACTGCATTATAACTGAACTGAACTCTAATTATTCCTGAGCCTACTCTGACCCTCAACAATGCATCTGACCTGTGACATTTATAACACGTAAGATAATTGGCTTAAGAACCATAATACTATGCATTTCAGTCACGTAGGTGACCCGAACGGAGTTGGCAGCTTGAAATAGGTGGAGAATCCAGGAGCGCATTGTACGGACTGTTACAATGTTAAATGGAAAGTCCAATTCTACAACCGAATAATGTCGTTTTGCCAACTTAGTTGCCTGTTAATCGGATTTATATGGTTAATTGATGGTGCAATGATGGAATATTTCTATATCATGGCTTCATTTGACCAGTTCCAAACAATGTCTTTAAAAAAAATCAGTAGCAATTATTTGAACTCAATAGATTTGTTTTAATAGGTAGGGCTTTAATAGTACCTATATAATAGTTTATGAACCTATTAATCCGTTTGATAGCACAAAACTATCACTTCATTTACATAGTTTATGAACATTGCATTGTTCGCTGTATTTAAATTTGTACTCTATATGGTTTCATCTAGATACATTCTATCATCCATTACGAGTTTGGAAAAAAATATACACCCATTTTAGTGGATTTTGATTTCTATGTCGATTGCTCAATTCAGCCAAGGTATACACATTTACTGATAAGCTGTATGTAAAGGTTGGTTGGTTTTTAGTTCTATTAGCGGAAAGTCAAATGACTAATTGCAGCTGAGTTTGGTAAAAATGAAGGATTTTCGATCAATATTGAAAAATGGTGAATGTGTGCTTGTGTTTACTGACCTAAAATTTCAAATAATGGTGGATGTGCCATCATATTCATGTAGCAAATGCAATTTCCGACCAGGCTGTTTAAAATTGAAAATATATAAGACTACGACTTTTTCTCTTGTAACAACTAAGTTCCTATATACTGCATGTTTACGCTTTAATAATATCATCGTGATAATAATTTCTTCTAGAGCTTACATTGCATTTTGATATCATGGACAACATGAATATACAAGTCTTAAGATGTATTTGAGTCTAATGAATCTATTTACCTGCCTTGTATTGATGAAACTGATTTTCTTAATATGTAAAAAAATAGTCTACGAGCTTTAGACATAAGCAGGAGTATAATACAATATAGTATTCCTTGTGCAAGAACACAAATTGCATGCTGGTATCAAAATTCAAGGTAGGCTGGTTAACTGTGCTCAACAATACTTTTTTTAAAAATTTTATAGATAACGCAAAGGCATATTATAGCCTATTGCGCTTTTTAAGCACAGTGATGAGGTGTATGTTTATTCGCATTGACCTTAGATTGTATGTGCTGCTGAAAACATATCTAAATAATGAGAAAAGAAACTTAGTTTGATGAAAATATAAGAAAATACCATAACTCGTACAAAATGCGTAGTTTTCTGCAAAGGAGTCTTTTATCAGATTTCCCGTATCCCTGCAAACATAATTTTTTGTTGCATGCTTTGGTGATAGGGTATCAAAGATGCCTCCATTAGGGCTGATTACAGCGTACCTGCGTTAATTTGCTAATGTATTAGTCAATATTATAATTAGATCACGTCATGTTTTCGGTAAAGTTGGAAAAAGTGAAAGTCATTGTGTATCTTCAATACAACCACGGTTTTGTCAAAGGACGTGCTAAATATAATTAAATCAATAGTTTTAATTGATGGTCTGAAACTAGGGAGATGTGTGCTTTGAAATGTTGTTGTCAATTTCCTTTCATTCATGTTATTGTTTGTTTAGGTTACTAAGACCTCATGTTGTAATTTAATTAATATACGTAAAAGCTAGGTTAATACATTGAAAAAGTACTAAAATACAAACTTATTATATGAGTTGATTCGCAGTTTTGATTAAAAACCTTCCATTCCTTCACCAGTCGTCAGCTCATTGAAATATAGGTGCGATTCTTTATTTTTAAAATTATTTCAGGATGCACTCTTAACAAGTTTGACGGGGAATAAAAAAGATACAGGGCAATTTTTCCATTAAACGGATTTAACAATATTTTTGTCATCAGATCTCCATCCGCTTCCTTTTATATACTATTCGGAATGTCTTATGTACGTCGTTCGCGGTATATCGAACTACGAGTCTGGTGTATCCACTATAATAATGAAATATCTACACCAGTTGCTTTCAAGCAATCTACGCTTTTTGACAATAAAATCAACAACACCTGAATAATCAAAATAATCTAAAGCGATTTATTACCTTTTAGTACGGTTTGCTCTGTAAGCCTGGTTTTATTTTTTTAAATGATAATACGTCTTCAATTTCTTAGTCTTAAACCTAATTTAAACGTAAAAAATAGAAAACGGAAAACAACATATACCCGAGAACCAATATCACTTTTGAATTTAATTTTTTCCTAAATCCACTTGTTCAAATTTTGAAACAATTAAATTGAATATTATTTTATGATTGTCGGTCGTGTTAATTTTCTGATTAATCTTGAAGTCGATGAGAATTACATTCGGAGATTCCGTTACGTAGTTACAGAAGAAGCTGATACAAACGTGTTAAAAATACTGAACACCTTCAATATCCACTAGTTTATTTTACAAATATTCTACATTTAAAAAATTTACCGCCTAGAAACAAATTTGAGAGCTGATTTGACGTTGATGTTTGAGTTTTTTTGACATTGCTACCATTACATCATCTACCTCGCAGAATAATTTGGATCATCAGTATCCTTTTGTCACTGAAATAGATAATTATTATAGTAATCCAGAAAGCTCCAAGTTTTTTTGTTCTGGCCATGGCGGGAAATATAGCATTCGAAGAAGTCCTGCGAGTTCAGTATTCTCACTTTCCATGCATATGCGAGGAAAATTCACTAAATTCCGTGTCACTCACTTCCATTGGTCTATTTGCCTGTTGACATTATTATACCCATGCAATCTCATTTTATGCCTGAATAACTTTGATTACATTTGAGGAGGGATATGGTGTGAACACGTATTTTTTTTTATACTTGTGCATCGGCGGCGGAGTAATTATCAAAAACCTGAAATTATCAGTACTTTTCCTAGCTTCTTTTTTTATTTATACCGAGTTCCAAATCATCTTCGGGCCGTGTCCAGACATTATTTTGGGACTTACAAATTTTTAAAAGGTTCCACAACTGTAATATATGTTTCACAAGATTATAATCAACTTTGAGAGTGTTCATCAAAATTTAATATGTTTATTTTTAAATACCGAATTTATTTTTTGTGGTTCTTCTATATATACTAGATCTTGAAACGATCAGAGCATTCCGGAGCTTCAATACGCAGATTCCACTATTTCTCAACATTAGACAAACCAACGATGTAACTAGATAAGAGGAAATGATTCGGTCGAAAACGGAACCTACCATGGTAATAATAAAGATATTCACAAAAAATCAGTAATATGCTAAATTCAACATATTGATAACCCGCGAAGCAAAATTTCAAAGTTCAGTTTCCACTAGGGTATGAGTGTTGAACCAATACACAAGAATGTATAGAAATCTCGCTGTACTGAGGAACTTGCTGACACTCATCGTATCGCAGGATGGTTCACTCTTAAAACAAAGGACTTACCTTGTGCGTGGTTATGTGTCGTGGTGGCGGCCTGTGTGGTGGCCGGAGCTGGTGTTCGGCTTCGACTGCGCGCGTGGACGTGGCGTACTGCAGCTGCCTGGAACCTCCCGGAACGATCGGTTTTATTTCGGGACGCCGCCCGGATTGTACAGACGCTTGCCACACCGCGCCGGTCCGAGGAAAATCCATTGGCGCCACACATTTAGTGGGGTAGGACTAAATATGTGAAATAAGAAAAAGTTTCGTAAACTGAAAAAATGGAGTTAAGGGAATTGTAGCAGTACTTCTCATGGTGTCTCACGCCTTTATCACAAAATGGGTTGAATAAGGAATTGAAAGTTGCAGAATTGTTTTTATCATTTATTAGATACATTTTTAACTTAGGAATTCCTGAAAATTGATGTAAAAGCTATAAACATGAAAAATAAGCAACTTAATTAATTCTCCTTGGATCGCAGCATATCGTTTCCCTAGTCTCATCAAAATTTACGAGGCACTCATTAAGATTACGCAATGACAAACAAATAGTCACATGGACAGTTTTAAAATTTTGCCTCGATTTTCTTATGACCCACTACTTTTAAGATTTAAATCTGATACATTCGAATTGAGCGTACGACATAAAAATTATTTTCAATTACTACCTAATTTGATTTGGAGCTTGTGGAAAATGAGCTTTGAATACTTTACTCAGTATTTGAGTGTCCCAAGAAAACGTGAACGGTACGAAAAGAAAGATCAAAACGAGGTTTGAGTTTGAAGTTGTGCTAACTTTTCAGCCCCCATTAGCTTCTAAAAAAAATTGGGTGCCAAGAATTTGACATGGTAGGTGGGGAAAGTAGAGCTCTTTTTGTGTCATTAAACTATGTTCTATCATGTTAAATGTTTGACCACCGTAATCATAACTACTTGTTAAGCGTAGACGGTTGTTTATTTTCCTACACAACAAATGCCAGAGCTGAAATCGTTTTTTTTTCTAGTTCAGTCTACACAGCAAACTTTTTCAATGTAACGATTACGTACAAACATCACATTCTCGAATGAAGTCTCATGCTTTAACTAGAAAGTAACAGCGGAGTGCTAAGGGGATAGAATTTTTCCGCTTTGCGGACTTTGTAACGTAACATGAAGCAACTTTTGGAGATATTAGAAATAATAAAAATGTCTGTGTGAAACTTTCTCATCAACCTTAAATAATATAAATAAATATTTTTAAGCCTAATTCTATTGGATTATAACATGTGATCTAAATCTTTATTCTCTTACTCTATCGTCAACCTACTTGACGCCGTGTGTTTCTGTACAATCGAGGTGCAATTTTCGAGTGATATAATCGTATAGTCGGATGATTCTTGAACTCAAGCCTGAATATCCTAAACGAAGATCTATATTCCCATAAATTTCATAGTTTTTCTACTACAATGAAGTTGGTAATTGCTCCTGACGGCAGAGAATATGCAAATTTTGGGTGTATCACATTTTCACTCACCTATGAATTGGGGTGGACAACGCCAATGTTGGATGAATATCTTAAAGACTTTTCTGCTTGTTATTCTGCTCTACCGATGCACTGATTTCGTAAAATGAACAAATAATCCGTTCATCTTATGCAACTAAATACATCGAAAAGTCGAACCCTAGTAGTAAAGCTTTTGGAACAGGAAATAATACGTACATTATTACAATTATTTATATCACAAAAACAATATATGATTATAAAGTAGTATGGAGAATTACGCTATTATTATTATTAGTCATATGCGTGAGAATAGATTGGAAACTATATATTTGATTACAAAAAGAAAATAAGCGGCATGCGCCTACCTGATTATCCTTTCTAGATTTTATCAAAAATGGTGTTGCGGTCACTGAAATTACGCGGTGACAAATATTCCAACAGACAGATAGACGGAAAGAAAGACGAATGAGTGATACAGGTTGGGTTTTCTTGCTGTAAACATCTTCAAATATGTCAAAAAAATATTGTTTCGCATTTGAAAATTTTCGCTTATGTGTAAGGAATAAGGGAGAACAGATAAAAGCAGAAAACTATAATTTTATCTGCATGATGGTAGAGTTTCACTAAGTAAGAACATCTACAGTCTACTTGATAGATCCTTAAGACAATAAAAGTGCGAGGCAATGTAATAAAATGAACTTAATATTTTATATGTATATAAGGTATTATTATTATATTATTATTGTTTTGGTCCCCTCATGTACCGCCCATGTGTGTTACGTAAGCGACTGTTGGGAAGCAGCAATTCATTATTGTTAGTGTAGTTGGCCCTTTTGCATGAATGGGACTATCCGAGTTTATATAAACCTGGACATCAGGTGTGCTATAGGTATCTTCCGATCGATTATCGATTTTCCTTAGGACTAGAATGCTATTCTTATAGATAGTCTATTTCGAAGTCAGTCGCATATATTATGACGTCATGTATTTACGCACCTCGTGGAGGAAATATTTCTACCAGTAAAAACATTGGGGTAAAATATAATTTCAGTTACAACCATCCATTATTATTATTATAAATATTAACTGTATCATAGCGATAGCCTATGGCTTTCGTAGGCACTTTAATTCCGCCACTGTTGACGTCTTAACCTCAGAAGTGGACTGATATTAAGTGCATAATTTCTGTTGTAAACAAGGCCTGGAATATAGCCCACCATCATCTATCACTACCATTAGCAAACCAAGGCGTAAGAGGTAAATGATTCTCATCAGAAACAGGTATATTATGCAAGTGACATAGACCAAAGTTTGGTAGAGGCGGGGCTGGACTCCATATCTGGGCCGTTACCTTAACCTTTAAATGACAGTAACCTAACGGTATCCAGATTCAAGAGGAATATGTAAGCTTTAATTGCAACAAACAATAATACAATAATTTGCCAGAATTATAACAATAAGTTTGATTGATACAAGCCGCAGTCGATGTCTGCCGGTGACGGATCCTTGATGAGCCAATTTAGCAGATAGGCTGCTCTCAGTACTAAAGAAGATGGAAGAAGACAATTCAGATTATACTTTCATCTATAAGAGTTGGGTATCTTGCGAATACAAACCAATCTTTAGAATCTTGGCTCGACAACAAGCTGTCACCGGCAGACTTCGTCTGAAGTTTGTATCAATCAAACTTACCATTACACATGATGCATGGTGGAAACGAACCTCACATGTCCGCCTTGAAGTTTAAGTTAGCAGACAGGGTAGTCTGATATGTTGGCTAGCTTCCTGCCACTACAGGATTTGTTCTCTGGATTCTTTTGCTTTATTTTAAGTCAAGCTACTTTCATATGACTATTATTATTTGACCTTGAGGATGAAGTCCTAGGTGGACGTAGCACTTCATACCCCATAACTCCATAATAGTAATATATTCAGCAGATGAGTTTTCTAACTTAATAATCGCAATGGTAGACCCTGTTAAAGTTGTTGTTTCTTTTATCGAAAAATTAGGTAAAGCAATTTTCTGGCTGTGCGTGTTCAGCTTTAATAAAGGGATTCTGAAAGTATTAAGTACTTTCTGTAAGTGTTAACATTTTGAGCGTTGTATTGAACAAGCGACATTGATACACTCTTTTCTGAGCATAACATAATACATTATGCAAAATACCGTTGTTATACCTGGCTTATGATTGTGGAACTTCTCCAGTTCTTTTTATGGGTTACTCCGTAGTATAACTATTTTTTCTCTAGGCGGCACAGCATAACTTCTCACCTTCAGAGAGTATCAATACTAGTAGGTATGCATTTGCTTCGCAATTATTAAAGAATGAAACATGTTCAATTATAAAAGGACTGATAAGCAATTCAAGAACAAATAATGAAAAAGTCAAGTAGATTTATTCATTGTATTTTCTACTTACCGATAATTGAAACCACAAAAAAATTCGGCTGCCTTTTGACTTCTTCCAGGGGAACCATTTATTTCAAAACAAGACCTCAGTATAAGCCATTACGAAAGGCGAGAATAGACACGATGTATTTGCATTTTTATAGATCCAAACCAAGGGACATATTGCACCACACAAGAAACACAAAGCTGTCTTTTCTATGAGATAAAACGAAACATACAGCAACGTTATTCCAAGGCAACAAAACAATGTTCACCTATTTCTCATGGTCCATCTGTGATGTTGAAGAATATTGATTAGATCTTTCCCTAAAGCATACTCAATCAGACTGGCTAACAGTTTACTGAGAAATCAGAACTAGTATAATATTTATCACACACACTGTCTATTTGATATATAATAAAAAATAACGTAGTTAGAGTTTGTTCTGGCTAGGCGATGACGGTGAATAACAAACTGCTGCTAGGTTCTACCTATTCCAAATTCGTTGAGCGCCACCAAATAATCAACCGATATAACGCAACACGTAAAAGGATATATTTTCTATAATTTTACATTCTTGTAATATACGAGTATGTAGCAAAAAGTTTCCAGGTATTACTATCTTACTACGCGGCTTCGAAGGGTTAGGTTGACTCGAAATATGAAAAGTGCGACGCATTCGAGTTCAATTTTAAGGCCTAAATAAGTCCGATAATTACCTAAATTGATAAGGCATAGATTTCTGCTATGGACATTGTAAACATTGTATTAATTGGTTGTGTAACAGTGACGTTATTTCTTTCCGTGCAATATGATAATGATAGGTCACGTGCAGAACAGTGTTTTTTACATCGCAAATGAGAGGGAGAAGTGTTGTAATCGTTTGTCTGGCGAATGCCGTCTGTCCTGTAAGACTGGGCGCTTCTATAATCCGGAAATATTAGATCAGATTTTGATGACAATACGACACTAGGTTGCTACTACGATACACACATTCCGATGCACATCTCGTGACTTTTCGTGACGTCACTCCGGAAGATCACCAGCAAAAAAAATTATGTATATGCCATCGACCAGGGCCGGCATGCGCAAAGTCTTATGGGGCGCTACACTCTGAAGATAGAATATGAGGTGTATAATTGAAAAAATAACTGCAACGATCAAAATAAGTTTTTTTTGCTTTTCAGATTTCTTGGAAAAGGTGTCGAGAGGCGTTTGAGAGGTTTTTTATCTTCAGGCTTGTGAGATATAATGAATGTTCAAAAGGGTGGAAAAGGGTTTTAGTAAAGACGTTTTTTCATCCTCCTGTTTTTTCAGGGGCGGGGTTATGTCCACAAGAGTTCGCAAATTACGGAGCTTGCCCTGGGGTGGTAATTTGAGTTAATACGCTATTGCCTTCGACACCGAAATGCGCCCACAGTTATGCTCGCACAATTACGGTTTCTGAGAAGAGCTCTAATTCATAATAAAGAATAGATATACTAGCTTCCATTTATTATATGGGATGGTGCGAAGTACATAAAGAATCTTTAATTAATTGATAATTATCATTGGTAACTGAGAAAAGGTTTCGTTTTAACACAGTCTTTAGAATAATCATAACCATTGGAAAATCTCCCCGTTCATTCTATGAATCCATAATATCGTTATTGGGAACAAAACATAAAAGCTCAAACCTTCTCTTTCCGTTCCTAGAATCCGACGTAATATCTTTGTTAGTACTGCAGCCATTGGGCTTATCGTACTTTATGCTTCTATTGCTTACAGCACCAATTCTCTCAGTCTTGGACACTGTACTAGTTTTCCTGCTGTTGCTGTACTGAACTCTATTGATTCTAGCCTGGGCTTCCCAAACTGTTGTTTCCTCTTGTGATCTAGTGCATGGACATTACAGAGGACATGAAAGGCTGACTGTGTTCCGGTTTTTGAGCATGGTGCCTTAATGAATTGTTTGCCAATGGCTACTTCTGGACCGATTAGTGAGGAAGATGATTCATTTTTTGCAAGCACATCTATCTTCCATTACCGATAATTCCTGAACGCCCTGGTACCCGCTCTAAAATTACTTTGTTGTGTTCCGCCAACTTACTGAGATCTTGTTGATATAATTCAACAAGTACAAACGTTGGACAGGGACCTTTAAATTACCTGAATGTCATTTAAATGTCAGTGAATATGGCGATCCTTTTATTTTTATACACTCGCTCATTGTATATGCGCAGTGCATACACATCTGCCTGGAATCTGCCATAGATTTTCGTTCCTGTTCCTGTTCCCTGTTTGGTTATTTGTACGATTTGGCACACAACACAACCAACGATGCTGGGAGGATTAAAAGGCTCACAATTTATTTTGCTTAAAACCTTATTTTGCCGTTTATTGATACAAGTCCTGTATATTTTTATGGATTAGAGTGAGATAATCCGATACGGTCTGAATGGTCCTGAAAGTGCGCCGTGTGAGAAAATGAAATATACGAATTCATCCTTTATAGTATTAGTGTGATTAAAAAATAATACATTAACTCCAATTATCGAATACATTTAATACAATTAATTTATAAACATAATTTAAATAAATACATAATTACAAAGTACAAACAAAAATATTAACAACATTATAATAAATTACAGACATTCATCACACTCTTCTTAAAAAACCGCTTCAAAGGTTGTAATGGCAATTTTATTGCTAAAAATTGATTACGTCGTACATAAAATCAATACAGAATGTTGAAGATACGCCCGAAAAATAAACAAAATTATCTTCAAATATCAAGAGATCTTCATATTATTGTCACGAACCAAAATTGTTATAAATCGCAAAGACGCTGTTAATGAGAATGTATTGGTTTCCAAAATCTGAGATAGAGTAGTGATTACATATAATACATCTAAAATCTGATGGCAATTCAATTGCTTTCAACATAATTTATTCAGCAGCTGCATAAACTATGCAATTTCATTCACTACAACATTAAAGATCTGCAAATCGATTTCATTTCGTTCTTGAGATAATGACAAAAATATTTAAAAAAACTAGGCAGTACTTGATAATTTTTGTCATTTTGCAGTGTTTGGGCTGTCAAGTACCGATTCCAATGTAAAGTTCAGCAAAACGATAACCAGCAACGTATGTGGAGTTACTATTTGTACGTTATTAGTGAATTTGCTCCTATATCTCGGTATAGTTTGTCATCACCTTTTATTTCAGGCACATGATAACAACAACAAATATTAAACTTTAAAAAACGATTTCATGAAAGTTCTAACTGGCTGTATTAGATTGACGATGGAAAGACAAAGGGACATAAGCCGGAAAATGCTAACTGGAGTTATGAGTTTCTCCAGTCCTTAAAAGTGGGTTAAATATAACTTTTCATAAACAGCACTCTAATGTTAATGAATAATGAGAACTATTCTTAATTCTTTTATATACGCCTCGAGAGACATTTAATACAGGTTGAACTATAAGCCTAAATTTCAAGAGCTCCTCGTAAAATAGCTAAATTGGAGTTACGTCTCTTTGTTTTTACAGCGACGACAATTAGACTGGATCCTTTATGTGAGAAAATGTCACATGCACTTTATAACAAACACTCACTTTCACTACTCTGAAAGCACTCAACAAACCTAAGAGCAGTCAACTTGCTTGACTCTATCTCATAAGTACTAAGGCTTCAAAATGTGTCTTTGTGAAATCATTCTAACATGTTTTCATTGTAACGTACCCTGTAGATATATAACGGTCAAATGTAAACTGGAACATAGAATATTCTGATTGCAACCGGCAAATTTTTATGTGAAAGCTGACAGGTTGATAAGGAAAGCTATGTAATTTCGTTCGGAGACCGGTTTCACTGGATTCGTAGAAAACTACAGGTATTTATTATTACCGTCTTGATATATCTGTTGAAAAAAGTGTTGGAAGAGTAATTGATATGATTGCTGACAAGTAAACCTAAATCTCGCGACAGCTAATTTTTCCATATTCTACACATCCTGCAACTTATCAACAACAAATAAATAAAAAAAATCGAATGTCAATTCAACCTGCATAAGAAATAAGCCTTATTAAGGCTTAAGTTAATTTTTAAACTACGTTATACATGTACTGCGTATATCAAAAGTCTTCCGTTACCTAGTTATCAGTTTGAACAAAGAACACATACTCAAATGATGATAATTAGTTTTAATGGTGTATAATTGGTTATTACCGAACGTTACTGGGTTGTCGTATCACTACAACACACCTGAAAATGTTTGATAATATTGAACTGATTTGAAGTGAAGAATAACAACGAAATAGATGTATATATGAAGTGGAAACATTCATCAAGGGAGCAGAACTGGTCAGAAATTTGAGTCAGAATAGACGCTTTAGTACTCCATGTAAACGAACCTAATATTTGGAAGACAAAAGAAAACAAACAATAATTCAAATTGAAATATCACACAGAGAAGTCAAACCTTTTTCAACTTTATCGACTTAACTCAGATCCAGTATCGTTTGTGTAACTTCTTTGGTGTTGTAACTGAAACATACTTTTTTAGATTGACATTTCCTCTTCTATCTAAATTTTAAAACATGTATGTTGCAGATAGGCTTTCAGTCATTCATATGTTAAGTAAACCATGCAAAAAGTATTGACAAATGTACTAAAAATATATATGTAACATAATAACTGTCACATTAGTACTCATTCGAAAAATGGTTTCGACTACAATATAAACGCTTAAACTTGTTCATCTATATCGGATTGAGTTCTCTTCTAAAGTGTATTTAATAGTGAATGCATTAAATCAGTAATTCTCAGACTCTTAAAAATCCGTTTTCAGTTCCTGCTTTCTCACAGGATCTTTAGTAACTATTGTCCTCAGCATCTTATGAAGAATTGATTATAATAACCGATGAAGATGATAAATAGGTGCAGTACATCCCAAACACACTGTGATGATACTCGAAAACCCAAACTTTCATAAAGTTCTTATTCCACATATTCCAGATATTCTCTAGTGAGCTTGGATTTTTCATTCAGGATAACGATATTCACAACTTGTATTGCCAATATCCAGGATGTACTGGGATTTTCTTGCTCAAGGCAGACTCTACATCTTATTGAATTCATCCCCTTTTCAACTTTATTATGATATGTCTCTTGGCACACTCTGCGAATGTATATATAATTCATGGAATTTGGCATTATTGCTGGATATTGCCCCTTTTTTGAACACAGCTCGACCCTGAATACATTCCTATTTCGTTGTATTGGATTGCACTGTGCGTGAGTGGTTTGAAGATGTTCATGTCCACATACGATTCTTCATTCTACATAATTCCGTATCTACCACAGCCTTTGTATTACTATTTTGCAAGACAATATGTATCTGAGGGATTGCATAATTAAGCAGGAAGAATATGAAACGAGGAAGTAGAAGTTGAAAAGCAAAACGAACTTCAGATGCTATTTGAGCCTATGTCGAAGTATCACATTATTATTAACATGTTCTTCATTTAAAAATATAAATAAGTGATTTGGACACTTCCCTATCAGTGCTGATACGACTAATTACTATATAATATACTATTTTCACTACAACTTTCCATGTCTAAATTTACGAAACATATATAAATCTTAAACGAATTGGGGAACGGGATAAAATTACAATTACAGCTTAGAATTAATTGCTGAATGATCAATTTTTCCTGCAGGAACTTTCCAATATAACTTCATCAAACGACTTGTTTGGAGATAAATATTATTGCAACATCATCCAACTTTCAAATCAACACACAAATCGAAAGGTTGAGTTTTCTAGCACCACACTCGTATCAGCAAAACCATCATATTTCTACTATATACAAAACATAAGCCTGTCATTATTTTGTCGCAAAATATTGTTCTATCACACTGATTTTTATGGTCGTCAAGGCGATGTGACTCCCGTGATGGAGGTTATCCAAGGCTTGAAGTATTGTGTCCTCATGTAAACACCTGGCAGGTAAGGCGCGGCACACTTGATACCGTGCGAAACTGTGCCTGCCAGTTGGTACCGCCCATCTGGGCGTTGCAGTACAAGTGGTCCACCGGAGTCACCCTGGAATGGTAACAATAAGCATTACAGCTTTATGATTTAACATACAAACCGATACAGAATGATTTTAGGGACCAGACTAGCGGTTCACTATAGAAAGTATACCTAATAGTGCAAGGCTGATTGCTATTTGCTGCGCCCCCTACGATCAGTAAAATTCTGTAGCTAGAGAGGTTGGCGTATTACTTAAGCTACAAGCGGTTATATAATATGTAATCCATTATTGCCACATTATAAAGAGATTCATCCTATTTGACCAGTATACATTTCAAACGCATTTCAACGCTGATTATGCTATTTCGAACAAAATATACCAAGCGCGCTAGGTGGAAACGGGGCGACCAAGCTAACAATACTTGGGATTTATGAGAATGTCCTCTGTATTTTCTGCTCTGTTAGGAGGGTTGCTACGTAACCAAACTTGCTATATTGCTTTCATCCCTGCAACCAGTGATATGAAGCAGGTGTCCCATGAATCCAACCATGTTCAATAACATCGAATAGCCTGAGTTTTGGAGTTTACGAAGTGCGTATAGTGTTTCCAACTGTATGAGAATCGAGATAGTTTTTCTTGAGTTTAACAATATGCACCACTACATACACAAGCAAAGTTACCAAAAGCCGCTCACCTCGCAGGAATCTTTTTGTCCGTTAGCATATCCAGCACACAAGAATGATTCTAAGATGACTTTAGAGTGTCCAGCTGTTCTGAACATTTCCTGACACACATGATTCTCCATGATGGGTACTTGAACCTCTTGCAGCACTGCTGGTACTCCTCCGCCGTACTTCAAGCGTCCCCAGCCGGTGACTGTTGCCATTCGTCCTGTGAAGTCATCACCGTCTCTCGGTAGACAAATCGGAACTACGAAGTGAAACAGATAATCAGATAGATATTTATTTTACTCCTTGAAATATGCATTTCAGATAGTTGAACGACCATTTTTTCACGCCGAAAAAATAGACCGAGCTAAAGTAAAGGAAGTTTCGAGGCTTTTGGCTTGGAATAATATGCGTTCCCCTGAAGATGGAGTCCACTGCTTTCCATGCATTCATGCAGGCAATATGATTGTAAATCGTTTCAATTTAGTAACTCAACATTTTATTAGATTGATATGTATGTTTTATATAGTGGCGTTTCGTATGATTTTCTTTTCGTGAATTTATAATATTTAATTCAAGATTATTTGTAGACCAGATCGTTCATTATGATGTTATGTGATCTGAAGGGCCAAGGACTCCGAACCTTATAGATAATATGGTTATTGTTTATAGTATGAATGGACCAAATATGATTAACAGATTTTTGCAATATACGTTGCGTAAAACTGTAACGAACGAAGTTTGTGTTTTGTATCTAAAACGATATTCCTCTCATTTATTGGCGAAATAAGTAAGAGTACAAAACTTTCAATTTGGCAGTTATTTCCTCAAGTATATTTCTTTATAACAATATTATTGCTCCACACCTTTGTACATTCCAGGACATGTATAATGTGTAGGATATATACAAGTATCAAAGAGCTTGTTAGATCTCGAAGAATAACGAGTATAATATATCCACATAGGTTCAGTATATATCCTATGCCTGAGGAGCAATACCCTCTATTTAACATAATAAAGTTATGTAGGCGTGGTGAAAAATATCGTTCAATAAAATATCATTTGAATAAAAACGTCATACCAAAAAATTGTATGGAAAGAATACCAAAGGAAATTTGAAAAATATGCTACATTATTTATTTTTAACGACGCATGCAATAAAATCACTGCATCGATATCTTGCAGACACGATCCTCCTAGTAGTGAGTAACTTTATCTGCCTTGATGAAATTCAGCTTGCAACAGCTTATTCTCAGTAGCACAGTAATGACTATTTTACTTCTCAAGGATAAGCAAGAATGTTATTATTTATCATGTAATAAAGTGTGTGTTGTTCTACTCTAAGACTCAGTTATATACCCAAATAATTTCAAAATATGCACTTATAGCATATCAAAATGACCGTCAGAACTATTGACTACTGATATGACTCATAGTTTCCCCATAAATGTACATTTCCGTTTAATTGGGACATACCCTGTATGTATACTAAACTTTGAAACTGAATTCTTAATTATTCTAACTTGATGAGGTGTGGATTTCTTACCGCAAATCCGTTTTAATTTTCAATTACGAAACACAGGTCAATGTCAACATTTAAAAAAAAAAATGAATAATGGTAATGATACCACATATGTATCATAATAACAACGATTTACATACATATACGAAGTTACATAGTTCAGTCTCTAGACAATCTGCATCTTCTAGAATCGACATGTTGATCTTGGCCAAGGACAAAAAGAGTGACCCACATTTTATACTTTCACTCTGTATTCTTCTTATGATTGATATCTAAAACCGCAATCTATTTTTATTTTGGTGAAATGAAAAGTTAATTTGCTCTCGATCGACAGGTTTCACTTAGATTTTTTGTTTATTCAACAAAAATAAACATTTAAAAAGAGTTGGTATTTCGTTAACTTGTATAGTTTTTTGCTCTAATGAAAGCAGTGGTTGATAGAGATAGAAACTATCTATAATAAAAACATGTCAAAAAGGAAGTGCTGTCATTATTGATGTCTATGGGTTTGATTCGCCAGTTGGTGATGTACTAGTGTGAAAGTGTTATGACTCTAGAAAAAAAAACATAATAACAATGTAGCAGTAAAAGCAATTGCTACGAAGAGCTTTCACTATGTTTGATTTTGTCTTCTTGCCTCAGCATCTCAAATAGAATGACAAGATAACCTTTGCTTGGGCTCAAAACAGTCAACTGCTTTGATTCCACAGTCGAAAGGCAGTTATCCTAGCCTCCATGCAAATCAATAAAAGAAGTCATTCACAATGTGCTCTAAGACAAGCTAAACGCTGTATCTTGCTACTTAAGAACCATATATATAATGAAGAAACATATTTTCACTACTGTTTAATCCAACAAACGAAATCTGTGAAATTATCAAATATTCCTTTACCCTATGGACTACACGCATCTGTTATTCCAATGATGATACTATGGAATTAGACTAATTTGTTTGATTCCGAACAGGATACGATTTTTCCGTGCTCAGTATACACATAGATATATTTCATTGAATGAAGTACGAATTGCAGAGTAGAAAGTAGTGTAATATAAGGACATAACACACTGCATCCCAATGAGCGTTTCACCTACTTTGGAATCCGTAACAGTTAATAAGCAAAGATTACTAGATCATTATCGCCACCGATTCAATTGTTTCTGCGTAGAAGTTAAGCACAGCCGCTTCGATCGCGTATGCGTGAGAAGAAAGGATGCTATTGTTTTCCTAACGAGCACGATATTTTTTATTGTTTGATTTTTGTGCACCTATGGGCAGGTAAAGTGGGACGCCTTCTGTTCTGCCAAGTGCCAGGATAATTGATTTGAGGCCTGCGATTTCAATACACTTGTTAGTTTGATTTAAGTGATATTGCTTTGACTCGCGTACAATTAGCGCCCTAGTTTCAGTTTCACATATTTTTTGCGATCTGTTTGTTCATGCCGCTTCCGGGTTATAAGAATTGTGAATTGTAAAAACCTACTGTTGAGCTTGATTATATTATGAAGAAATTAAATACGAAGGTTGATTCGGTGGACAGCTACCATGCATTTATATGTCTATAAAATTAATAATGATTATAAAAATTAGAAAGAAAAATTTGTTGCAAGTGGAGACATTTTTTTTTCTTAATATACGTAGGAACGAAGGAGAATGTAACTTTTAAATAAAAATATAACTTTAGGTGTATAAAAAATATAATTCAAGCTTAAGTTGATATTAGACTTCATTTTTCATATTTCTACCACTTTGCGTAAAACGGTGATGTCATCGCTTAAAAAAATTTCATATCTATGTAGGATTCACAGTCAAAATAATTAACTCTCATCTTATTGTTAAATTACAGAATTTCCTATGGATAAAGCATATTATTCCAGGCTTTTTTCCTATATTATGTACGTGGAAGGTGACCATTTAACTACGTTAAAAACACCAAAAATATTATCTGTTATGGACTTACGGATATGAGAATCAAATTGTACTGGTTGTTCAAGCTCCAGAAGTGCTAAATCATTCTCAAACGTAGCGGCGTCGTACTGCCTGTGCACTATGACCCGCTTGACGTTCCTGCTGATGGGCTTCTTACTTTCCAAATCACCAGAAATGTCAAATTCGCCAAACACTGCTACGAGAGAGGCCAAGAAGCCAGGTTGACAATGAGCAGCTGTCATTACATACCTGTAACCGAAAGTGAATGAGAAGTATGTGAATAGAAGCTTGTTCAGTCAGCAGACATTATCAACAAATTGTGCAGTCAAGCTGGTTGGAGTCACAATACTAAAAGGAGATGTTTATTTGGTTGCATTAGCCATGGTTGATCTAGAGTACAAAACTATTCTTATTAAAGTAACCACTCACAAACGCAGAAAGCTTATCACCAAATAACCTCCTTGAGACTTTCTTATATAATCAAAAGTTTGTCTAAAATAATTCAGTTGTAGTAGTATAATAATAGGAATTTAATAGCTTTTATTCGATTATCTAGGCTGTAGAGGTCCTTCTAGGGTCAGAAGCCTAAGGAAGTGCTTGAGAGCTTCATTTATGTGAGCAGTATCTCTATAATTGTCTGATTTGAGCTTGTAGGGCAGTTTTTCTGTCTTTGAGTATAATTTTCTGTTGTAGAACTCCAGGCTTCTGGAACGCCAACCTAGCAATTGCTCATGTAAACCACCAGAACATTGGTGGAGTATGACTTGGATATTGAGCTGGCAGATCAACGTGTGTTCTTTCATGTTAGTTGTCCGAGTCATCTGAGCATGAAGGAGAGTTCTATTTATGTATCGCAATTCTAAAATATTCATTGATTTGGAAGGAATGTTGAGACCTCTGTGGAAAGAGTCTCAGGATGATGTTGGTTTCCCTGAAGATTGGAATAGATGCCAGCAATGAATATATTTGGGGGAAGCCGACCTTGATGGTAAATGTATTGGAAGCATACCATGACACGTCATAGTCTACCCCTCTTACATTGGAGTGCTGTCGTACTTAAGAGGATTAAGAGGATTTATCATAAATTCGCCCCTATTTGAGGCTGTTTTTTGAACCAATAGGACTATCAGTAATTTTTAGATTCCACTTTGTGTGCAGGATTTGGAACAAGATTTCTTTTTGTAAAAGCTTCGCTTTTTGGCCGCTAAAGTCTAGAAAATATGCTATATTTATAATTACTCGACCTTCATATCATATGAGAGTCAAATTCTTAGACTTTATGAGACCCGTTGTAAATCCTCTCCAAGGGTTTCTCAGGACTTGATTCTCAACCACCCCATTTCATCTAATCATTCTTTAATATCTTACCAAACTTGTTTGCATACATTTTTCTGACGAATTAGTAAGCAAATAATTTTCCACAGAATTTTCAGTGTTCCTCAAGAAGGTACAGATAAATAGACGACAGTAGAATAGAAAGTGCCAGAATAGAGCTGCATAGATACTTATGATGATCGATGATCACATCTCAAACATTTGATTGACAAAAAGGGATTTGTTAACGTGTAATAATAGTAATAAGTAATGAGTTAAAAGTCTTCCCAACTGGGGGAATAGAAAATCCACAGTTTTACATTTTACCTGTGACTGATCAAGACTCCTCCACACTTGTTTTTAGTGAAAAGTCCCAGCCAAGTTGATTCTCTGACCAGTACCTGCCATGGAAATTCCCCAAACGCTGCCCCCTTCCCTCCGACGATCCTTCCACTTCGATCCACCAATGGTCTGATTCCACATTCTGCAAAAAATATTATTAAAAAATAGAGGGTATGAAGCGTCCAAGTTGACCATGACGCCTCATGGAAATAATTGCGAATCGCGAAATTCGAATCTCGCTGACATGACATCAGATCTTAATTGTGTTATTTAAACTGCAAATAAATTTGGATGAGAAATCCTTCCATTGATTCACGTAGCTCGACAATAAAACAATTTTTGTGATGACAATGGTTACTTTTTTTTGAGTGGGAAACTTATAGAGAAGCACAGTGGCATTCTTCCTTCTTGAAATGAAAAGGGCATCAAAATATATTCGGGATCCACTGAATGCAACAGATATGCAAATGTAAACTGCATGCACATATATTCAGAGATAAAAGCCAATGTATTCATAGTGCAACTGTAATCCGGAGCTTATTCCATTAATTCAAATTTTATGAATAAATGTTAAATGCAAACTCTTGTAGTTCGGCCGTGAAAGTGTATAACGTAGCAGTAGTTCGTTTAACTAATTTTATTTACGATAAAGAATTTAACCAGCTAGTTGTGTTCATACGATGCAGTTGTTTATAAATAAGTTAAACTATGTGGAATTTCCTGCCTTATTTGCTACAGTATGGAACCGTTTCAGACCAATACTAGGCCAATCAATAAGAACCCGTCTTTGCAGATTTGCTGAAGGAAGTTGGCATCTTCTAGTCACGCAACTGGATTGCTACATCGAGTATTTATCTGTTTTTATATTCTAGCTAGAAATCTAGTTATGATCACCATCGGTTTTTTTACTCTCATTCGTATTCTCAGCAAATCCTTTCATTTGATACCCATATTGTAGGAAAGCATAACTTCATCCGCCGTCTTTGGAAGTCCACTATATTGGACTTAGAGTGACTTCACTCTATTTTTGAGTTATTCTCAGCATAGCTCATAGGTATTATGTTATACATACATGTACATACATTGCAAGTTAAATAAACGCTTGGAAAAATGCATGTCTGTTGCTTGCCACGTGGAAGGTATGCTATGTACTTGTGAAAAATGACAATAATCCATGGCTTTATTGATAAACTTTCCACTCACTTATAATAAGACTTGTGGATCTTATTATATTAAGTTATGGAAAATTACTGGATTATAACATTTTGCATGATAATGATGACTGTAGTCTCTTCACATCAGAATATCGCCATTCCCTGTCTTCAAATCTCATAGTGGATTGCAGGATCCATACATCAGTTGAACATAGACATTATTTTCCTGAATTTTATTATTATGGAAGTAAATTTTTTCGCGTCCGACTTATTACTCATGACAAAACACTACATATGAACGTTGCTATATTCCGGCAAAATCTCAGTTTGTTAACATTATCTGCTCATAAAATTGGACAACCTGTTATATATACAAAAAATACTTACGTGTTCTGTAATCGTCGCTGTCAATCACAACAGGCTCAGTGGAGTGCTCTATAAAGTTCTGCGTGGTGGTTATGGGCCTTCTTGTAGTTGCTTTTACCCTCTTAGTGGTGGTTGAGGCGGGTCTTCGAGTTGGCAGCGATGTAGTGGTTCTTCGGACCGTAGTTTTTTTGGTTGTTGCCGGCCTTGTTGTGGTCGCAGGTCTCGTATTCAACGTAGTCGCTGGATACCTTGTTGGTCTTGTTGTGCCGACAGGTCTCTTTGTCGTCGTTCCAGCGGAAGTAGTACCTTGCTTCTTCACAGGTTTCTTCGTAGTAGTGCTTAAAGTCAGTACGGATGGATAGGTCTTGTTTTTGTTGTACACAATATTTTTGAGATCATTAAATGGTTCCTGCAAGTCTTGTATGATCTTGTTCACGAAAGACTCCATGTTAATATTCAGTGCTTCATCTTCAATGAATATTGGTGTGGTAATGTCATCCTCGTTTATTGTAGGAATCGACAGATTTAAGTTGGGATGTCTCACAGGAGGGAAGTTAACATCTTCTGAAGATGGAGTCGCCGAAACAATTTCCACGGTGTCGTGGTCCTCCTGGGGTCTCATAGTTGATGATATGCTTGGTTTGGGCGTTATGAGAATAGTAGGCGATGGCCTTTCGCTAGTGCTGTATATATTCTGAGTCACGTGATTGTTGATGGTGACGTGGTTTATTGGACTGACTGGAGGTTTTCTTTGAGGTAGCTGGGTAGGTCGAGAAAATGTAACAGGTCGTTGATCGTAAGTAGTTGATAAGGCATCTTCAGTTGCAATCTCATTGTCAGTTATAGGACCAAGAACTATAACCGTGGGAGCAGGAGTTGGGAACTTGCTGCTATATATAGGACTCGACGTAACTGTGAATCCCGGACCACTAACTTGACTTGTTTGAATCGGCCTTCTGGTAGGCTGAGAACTACTGTAGATGTACGATGTCGAAGGAGGTCTTGCGGAGGTTATGAATGTTGACGGTGAGTTGGCAAAAGTGGTCTTGGTAGGTGCCAAAGAATAAATGTACGAAGTCGTTGGTTTCTTTGTAGGTTTACTGCCTTGCTTTTTCTTTGTTGGTCTAGTGTTCTTTGTTGTGGTGGTGCTTGTCGTTCTACGTGGCGGTATCGTTGTGCTAAACACGTATGAGGTAGACGGTGGCTGTCTTGAAGTTATTTTATAGTCAGGTACTCTAGTTGCGCTACCAATTCCGTTAGTCGTGGTAGTCTTATCGCTTGAAATGAAAGGTCTGTTTGTTGATGTATTGTTCAACATATTAAGTATATTCACGATTGAGTTGTATTCTTGCGTTTTGTTGGGTCTGCTTGTGTCGTGTGATATGGTTGGGACAAGAACAAACTTGTCTTCAGACGGTTTAGAAGAAGGCTTCGGCCGGAACATGGGTTTGTTGAAACCTGCCGGTGTAGTATATTCTATGGGGGCATTTGATAGAGAGATGCCAAGTAGTTGCGTACTACTTTCCGACTCTAGTGTAGTTTTCCTGTCCTCTGCCGTCGGGGGACTAGTTGGCCTGTAATAAAAAATATTCTATTGACTAATAGACTCAAATAAAATAGTTCCCGCCTAGTTTGATAAGATTGCTGCCATGATGTTTTAATTCTATATCTGTCAAGCTATTAGGAAATAGAACTCTAACTATATGACTACCTTTTTGTATAATCACTGACCTGAAATATCCAGGATCGATCTCGTTATCCTGCTGATTCATAAGCACCGTCTCCGGCATAGGATGCGTGACACCTGCATTGACGAAATACTGGTCATTGCTGATCTGCACCATCTCATTGTCCTGAGCAGTGGGCAGAAGCCCCGTATGGAGCAACGACGCTGCGATCTGAGATACCCCGTTTGATGTGATGCCCATGAAGGGCGTCGTCTTTGGCCGCATTGTGGACAGGTTATTCTCCACGTTGATGGAAGAGAAGTCATCCACTCCGAGTAGGAGATCGCCAACGGTCACCCCCAATGGCAGTTCGCAGCAGGCGCCGAAGAGGAATCCATCCATGCAAGCTCCCACCTGGACGAAAACATTATATGATAGTCCCCCAGGAATTAAAACCGAAATAAATATATACATATTTAAACTCAATCCTTATTCATTTACTCACCACTTGGCCATCTCGGATGCTGCATTCGTGGTTGAACATGCACACCGTAGGACCACCAAGAGATGTCGCTGGTGTCTTTGAAGGTTTGCAGTAACGTGGGGTTATCCGGTAACCTCCGAATAGTTTGCGGGAATCTGAAACGACAATTTTATTTAGCGTAATGGCATTCATAATCTATTTTTAGCAAATCATTTATGTGATACATTTCGAAGATTTGATAGAAATTGAATATCTGGAAACATATATAGAGATCTCAATTTAGAACATAAAAATTATATTATATTTCAGTATAACGTGAATTTTCTGTATGCTGGCAATAATTTAAAAAAAAATTATGCTGATGTATCGGCAGCCTTTGCAGGAAACATTTTCATATGAAAACATATTTGTCTTTTTACTGTTATTACTAGCCAGGTAAATTGCGTAAAATCAAAAGTCAACATGTTAAGTTTTAGAGGTTACAACAATATAATAAATTATATGAAATAGATACAGCTAAAACATAGGAGGCCTTCGTAGGAAAACAGAGTGAGATCAATTTTCTCTCATTTAAAGTGAAACTGTGATGGAAAAAAATTGCTATCAAGCTTACGTCAATAAAATTAGTGGCTCTAGCGGCTTGGCGTAGCAAATTAAAGCTTATTTTTCACATGCTTCTCAAGTGTTGGGTGACATTACCTAGACTCAAAGAAGTATTTAAACGATTATAAATCTTGGAAAGCTCTTTGTTGAGTCTTGGTTGTCATGATTGTATGAGAAGTCATTTTTTGTATTCCAACTATGCGACACTTTCATGTACGTTTATGAATTCTTATAGTTTATTAATTTAATTTTTTATTTTGAGCATATCTGTGCTGTATGAGCTCCAGGCGTGATAAAAATGAGATCCTTCTCTTAAATATCCCATAGTTTATGCACAAACTTCTAATAATTCTAAAGTTGCTGCGAGAAGGAGATGTATACTCCAAGTTTTTCTGACATCTAATGACATGTATAAACTGACAAAGATCAGTTCCATACCAGTATGTATAATTTATATGTGTTGGTGTGCCGGTGTAGTGGATTTGTGTTGTGGAGTGAATCTGAATGATCCCATTGAGTTAGTGTAGCCTGTTGGATTAAGGCGATGCCCTGGGATGCCAAGTAAAATGGTTCTTATTCCGCCACTACCCAATTACTCAGATTTTTCTAATTATAAGTTTGTCGGTATTAGTATATCGACGTTATATATAAAGTCAGATTCCTGTTAAGGCCGTGATCCCGAAATTGTCGAATTGAAGAGCATCTAGGTACAGTACATATTCCAGTACAAGGCCCAGATCAAACCATCACTGAGGTACAGCCCGCATGTGCGGGGATGCGCCTCAAAGCACTCCCTGAAGCCTCAGAACACAATCCAGAAGCTAGCAATACATCTTGTGGTGGCTGATTCTATAGATATTGGCAGATGTTCGACCGAGCGGTCTCGTAGAATAACTCCAAGATTCGCTCGTGCAGCAAATACAAGAGGACCTCATCGGACGCATCCTCACCAGATCGAGCTTACAATGCCTCGAACAAGTCGTTCCTTTGGAGAGCTTCAACATTGTGCAACGAGCTACCGCGGACTTTGTTCCTAGACGGTTACAATCTACAGCGTTTTAAGGTCAATGTGAATAGAAATTTATCCTCACGCGATAGGCTATCTGCCTTGCATGAGGTTATGTATAAAAAACCCAGTAACTGTTACTGAGTTACACAAAATGCTCTGCACTAGATCAGACCCTCGAATCGTTCCAAAGAGCTCAGCGAAGCGTGTCCTCTATAATTCAAAATATTCCTGGATACTATGCGGGAAGTAAAACGTTGACGGCGTGTGAAAAATCCATCCACGGATATATATTTCGAAGTGTGATTGCTCGCGACAGGACTTGACGACCGTGACCAAGAAAATAGAAGCAAGGTCGGGCGTCCATGACCGTCTCGAAAGCATTCCACGCCGTCTGAACGGTTTCGTAGAGCTCGTCGCTCACTGCAACCGTAGCAATCGTTAGACCAGCTAGTGTAAATTAGCTGAGGAATAATTACAGAAGGTAAATATAGTAGTTTTAGGATGCTGAGTTGTAGGGAAATATCTCAGGAGTCGTTTGAACTAGGTTTCGAGAAAATATGTTCTGGGCATACAGCGTGAATCGCTTCTTATGTGTTTAGTTGTATTCTGTTTGAGCAAATAATAAATTTAAATTGAAAAAACTTTAATAACAAGTTTTTATTTAACCCTGGATCAGGCACGTGGTCTACCATTGTAGATCAAACAGTGGCGCTGCTGCACCTCGAGATACGAACGACGCGCGTAGTTCGAAATTCGGAAGAATTGCTTTAGGGATTCTGCTTAACATATCATCCACGCTCTGTAACGACTGTCCAGCTACTCAGTTGGTTCAGTTGGCTAGAGCGTCTGACCGGCAATCGGAAGATGCCTGGTTCTTCTTTTTCGGATTTCTAAATGCGAATTATGTATCAAACTCCATCTTGCGGAGAAGGCAAGTAACTATTTATCACGTATAATTAGTTGTCAAGCGGCGGTCAACATGAGTTAGAAAAGGGTGTATTACAACACAGCAACGATAACACCGACACAGAAGAAGAGATAGAGGACAATAACGATTTAGGATACGACATTGACGAATCGAAACAATTGGGAGCGAAGTCAGAAAGAACTCGTGCTCACAATATGATCGGAAATCGAATGTTTTAACTTAAATTTGGATGAAAATATTATTTGCATTATTGTCACTTGTACAAATATCTATATAGATAAAGTACGATCGTGAAAATGAATATTTCTGTCATAAACGGAATTTGTGTTTATAAAACGAATAATGGGTTTCCGCGCGTGAAACGTAGGAGATTTATTGAAAGTTTGGCGTAGGAACTCGTTAAGCTGCAAATCGAGTATAGATCAAACGTCCCACAACTTTGATCCGTTGAAGAAAAGAACAAGATTCCATCTTGGTATTGCAGAACCTGAAACACCTTCTCAACCAGTTCGGGATAACTCTGTTGGACGTTGCTATGTTTGCACAAGGAATCGCAACAAGTCTACCACAAGACGAGAGATGCTTGATTGAACTGTGTGTAGTTTGTTTTTTGTTAATTATTTTTGCATTCTGAACACTTGCTCTAGTTTTTTTAAGGTTTTGTACTCTGGTGTATTTAAAAAATTTAGTATTTTACATTATTACTTGTAACTTAATACCTATTTCATTTACAATTACTCTGAATTTACGTGTATTTTTATGCCTCTACCAAAGCTATATCTTCTGTCATTCACTGTCTTTTTTAAACCAAAAACATCTAGGACACATGAGCTTATAATATAGAAACCATTATTAAATTTGAACGTTAGAGCAAAGTTTAGCAAGGCATAAAATAATTTGGACTACAATCGTAGTCCATGCGACCGAACGCGTGTAGTAATCTGGGGTTAAATGCCCTAAAATAATATACAAATTGTACACATACGATATTTTTCTGTTGTATAGCAGAAAATTCCAATGCATTAAAACGTAATGATTCTGATACACCATTGATACAAAGAAACACCGTATATTACTTAATTAACTGAATACTAACGAAGCAAACCCTACAAGATGCTGATGCTGAAAAGCAGGCTTCTGAATAGTGTGCCACTTATTCATTTATAGCAGTTCATGTCTGGCGGCATCAAGAGACTTATGCGGTCATCCAAATGTCAAGATAAATCAGTTGATGCCAATAGGCATAACTGATCAGTGATCTTGGAGAAAGGCTTTACGCGTGATGTACGATTTTGAAAAATAAGGATTAGAGAAAGGACTTTGCGACTCAGCGATCAAACTGAATAACAGGTTCGATTAACTCAAGATGTTATCATTCAAGTATTCAGATATGCAAAATGCTCTGCTCACGATTATTCAAAACCTCCTTTAGTCAGTTAGTTGTAACTAGAATAACAAATCAAGTCAACGTTAGTGCAGTTCAAAGCCTGTGGAGACTTAGTGGATAGTATCGAAAATGGTCAGATCCTCAAAATCATGTTCACCATCTATCGAACTGAAAACCAGGTAACAAAGTCTCACAAAATACAAGTTACTGCTGACATGATTTATGAAACCTGACGATTCAAATCATATAAACTAACACGGGCAAAAATAACTACTTGTAATTTAATTCGTTCATTCGGACAGTTCGACGATGATTTGAATACAAATCGAAACGCGTCACTGAAAGAAAAAGAGTTTTATTTGTAAAACTGTGTGTTAATTACACCACTTTTTATCTGCATGATGCAAGAGTTTCACCAAGTAAAAGAATCTACAATCTACATTCAATTATATTTTTGGAGCATTGATCGGAATGGCTGGCACCTTCCTGAGAATCCTCATTCGAGATGAACGAGGTACAATCGTCGACGTCGTCGTTAAGTTCACTTTTAGATTCCTCATCCTAAATTATATTTTTTGTGTAACTTAGAAACTTGCACCCATTTTACTAAAATGTCCTTTTTCTGAAAAGTGTTCACTGGCTGCTTAACCTAACATTTCATATTTAATTGTATAACTTTGTGTTCAGGTCACACAGCTAACGATGCATTGTTATCCAAACTAAACGTGTATGCAAAATTTCAGCTCAATCGGTTGCAGATATTTGATTCAAAATTGAGATGTAGGTTCCACCGAGCAAGTTAAATAAAAGCTTGTAAATAATCAACTACAACAAAACATAATGAAGTGTAACATCTAAAGGAATGTAATCTCTAAATCTTATCTTTGATTCATGATGTTCTTGATAGCCCGTTAATTGGAACTAGATGCCATTGATCGAAATATATTTGCTAACGTTTCGGCTACCTCAGCAGTTTTTCACGAAGTAGAGAATACGACATCTGATCTACCATGATGTACATTGGACAACGTATGTACGTTGAATACTAAAAAAGTATGAGATATCATGCAAAAGACTTGGCAACACCTAAATAGTTAGTCTACATTTCTATCCCTAATAAAGCTGGTACCTTCCATTTATTATAAATTATAACCACAGCATGTAGTCTGTTCTCACCCACATAATGGCCTATCATTAGGGAACCTTTTTTTATTGAGTTAAGAAGAGTTCACGCTTTCCTTTTCACTAAAACTAAATAGGAAGTAATTTTACAAAATCTGTGTAGGTAAGACATTAGTCTTATTCATCAGTCAACTAGCGGACGTATTAAAGTAATTTACTTTCGTCTTTTCTGAATGCAGGATGCTTTTATATTGAAAATCGTGGCATAGCATAATCGTGAAGAGGATGCTGTAAATGAAAGTCATTTATCTAGGCTGCTGGTAAGGCACTTTATACAAAATTTAATAAAAGCATAATTAATTTGTCTTTTTACATATATGTCATTTCAAATATGTGCATTCTCCATTTTTCCATGTTTTCTAGCGATATGTCCGCCGTCATTACACGGATTTCAAAAAATTACAAAATTATTTCGCCTGAGCCTTTGTAGTAACTTATTGTCAAAATCCTAATAGTACTTTCCGAGCTATCGAGGAACCAAGGCAGACAGACAGACAAAAATTGGCGACATAGTTTTCCCAATCATTGTATGAAACTTCGAGAAATCGTAACATATCGAAATTCTAATGTACCGCAATTAAAATACCTCCCTTGACAATTAGAATTAGAAGCAAAATTAACAATATTCCTCAAACCTACCGGCAATATAAGGTATTTTCCTTCAAATATCTTGCGACACAACCCTGTGAGCGAAATCTATAAAAATTAAATCTTGAACATATTACACCAAAAATAAATGTATGAATGAAAGCAAGGGGCTGTTTCCCTATTAAAAGCTTGCTACGATTTGAGCAAATGGTTCTCTATCCAGTACAATTCGAAGTAGTGACGTCCTCTCTAACATTTCTCATCCATGAGTGTTGTGTTTTGCCTGGCATCTTTTAATCACAACGTTGGACTTTGCCCCATGTAAGTAATCTTTCAAATTTTCACAATTTCAAGAATGTATCTGGCCAAAATTATTCGTATTAGTACCGTTTCTTTGGTAATGTATTCCGAATACGACAACACTCTGCACATTATATTTCAAAGGCTCCATACCGGAGGGATGAATATGAATAGGTGCAAGTGCAAATGTAGAGACCCATTTCGTTTGAGAATAAGTTATAATATTCAGTAGAGTAGATTCTGTATGTTGTATCCTTTCTCAAGAGTATCGTTTCATCAGTATTATTTATTTTATTAGCTCTGGAGTGTTGTATGCTATTTGGATTATCCATATAGGAGCTAAAACAAAGTAAAACTATTTATGTTTCTATCGAATAATTTAAGAAAAACATATAACCTTTTGTATCCAGTAAGTGGAAAGGAAAACTATCTATATACCTACAAAGGCATATTATACCCATCCATGCTTTCACCGTCTATCAGCTCTAGTGTCTGCAATGTGAATGGACTGATCAGTATCGCCATGACTCAGCGACTTCTACCATAATAGTAGTCCAGTAACGCTACTAGTACTATCAAACAATCAAAAGCGATACGGTTGAACGCCGCAGAAAAACGTAACTATGTATCTGAAGGAATACCTATACATAAGTCCGGTTAGTTAATTGATTACAAAGAGGATGACTTACTGGTATGGCTAAAGATTCGGTACATTGTTGAAGTGTGTACAGACTGTCGAACTGAAAAGTTGTGAGTACTCAGTGGAAATTGAGAATGCTCGTTTTTTGAGCAAATATATTTTCCGATTGTATTTGGGGAGGAAGTATTGACGAATTTTTTGTTTTTGAGAATTCGATCGAATCTTAAACGCTACAGTTCTTTTAGGTTCATGATGTCACAAATGTTACATGCCTTAGATCACGCTACATGTTCTACAATCTGGCAACAAAGTACCTCCGAGCACTTAGTTCATACTATATAGGTATCAAAATATCTGAAGATTTTGTGGAAGTGGAATTGTACCTTTTTTTGGGCACTGGAAGTTCAGAGTTATTATCTAGGATTGTATTATCAACGAATATGAACCCTTTTGCTCAATTGAGACAGTTCTTTTCCACCATATCTCACCATATATTAATACGAATGTCCACTAGAACATTGAGTCAACGCTGACAGTTGAACAGGTAAACTACTAGGAAATATTCGTGACGATTGCAAAAAATAAAATAACTTCTGTAGGAATGAAGAAATCTCCACTGACGCTAGATCTGCATTGTAACCACTCATAGTGCCATCTGACACTTTTAGTATTATTGGCCATGAAGTAAAAGTATTTTAAGCTCAGTAAATGATACAATTAGCTGGTAATTGATTAACGGTTATTGGTTATAAGTGCTGCTAATGAATACAAACAGTTGTTGCCACTTTCTCTATATTGATTTTCACACACTGCGTGCCTTTATTAATTTACATATTGTTCCAAGATATGCAAATTACGTTTTAAAAACTTCGAGAAACATGCTGTGCTTCAAGCTTGCAGTTAAAGCTTCAAGGAGAGATTAGCATCGACACATGAAATATAAATTGAATCTGATCAGACTATTTCGGCTCATGTGTGAAATTTTCGCTCGATGCATTCCACCGTGGTAAAGTTTGTTACAATCCATATGATATTTGTGTTTTGATTTATTTTTCTTCATTCGTTTACTCATGTACAAGATCTTGTATACAAAATGCCATTTTCGGCTTCAACTCCAGTTGCCTTCAGTCATCTATTCATGTACTACGTTCAAGATGATGAGGGACGTAAGAATTTTATGCTCAAAAAAGATAAATAAACCTTGCTTTGACATGCCATATTGATTAACAAATAAAAAAAAACTTCATCTAAAAATAGAGAAATTGATTCACGTTACCAGGACAATTCAAAAAAGTTTGGAATTTGCTAAAACAAGAATGGAACTTCATATAAATTTGAATAAATCCCCGCATCGTTTCTGAGACATCGGCCATAAAAACAAATCGTTACAACCGTTTATTTAAACAATCTGTACATTTTAGTAATTCCATACGCTATATTTTTTCACAAGCTAATCTTAGACACACAATTTTGTTTATTTCGTCCATCTGGGTGCTATAATTTAAGAAGCATTTGGCCCTATGAAATGACTAGCCAGGTTTTCTGTAGCGAGCTCTTAAACCATACAACATAATTTGTGCAGAGGGATCTACGTGCGTGATTGGACATGCATTCCTGAATGTTGATGTGAATAATACTTCCAGTGTGGTGGCTGATGCTTACAATGAAAAATGTACGGGGATTCAAACTCCTGTGGTGCAAACAACATTCTGATTTTCCATCCATATATTACACCAGCGCTTTCGGCAATAAATGTACCTCCAATATGGCGTCAGCTGTCGAAAACCTGTCGGCAAAACCACATTTTTACGTCATTTTGTAACAGATTCATCGTTTTTCCCAATGACTGCCGGCGACAGTAACCCACTAGACTAAATAATTTAAAGAGAGGTTCATGCACCTTGTCGAGTCGTGAAACCAACCAGAGAAAGTTGTATACATTCTTTCCAGCGGACGGCGGCTTATTCTCCTCCGTCTTCTTGCACCGGACGGACCCGACGATGCTTTTGTAAGTAGGGGAAATCAAGTGATGGCCAGCTGCGATTCAGTAGAAGCCCTCATTTGTTTTGCATTTACATTACAATGATCATTGACGTGGTTTCGACGAACATGCCTTGAATAATTATTTTTGCGTATGAAAGTTGGTAATTTCTTCGAAGTGCTTTCACCAATGATTATCTTATACATGTTATATACCTTTTTCGCAGGTGTGTACTTGATTATTACATTGGAGTTCATACCGATTGTTCCGCGAGGTAACGTAGCTCAATTGGTAGAGGGTATGTCCGATACAACCAAGATGTACTCATATGTAAGAACACAAACATTAGATTGTGAGTAAACCGAACACAACTTGTGCACACAAACTAATAGACATTGCTCTTGCTTTCTCCTACTAAATACTGGTGATATACCTGAATTTCTGGAAAATTAAATCGACTAAGATCGAAAAACACATAGCTACGCCTCTGAAAATCACTAAGGTTATTTTCAGCAGCAGGAAAGGTATCTAACTGTACACCAGTATATATCACGACGAAAGAAAATTTATTGTGGGAAGCAAGGAATTAAAAGTCAGTTAACAAGTGCCAAGTCGCAAAAATTCGCGGGACACAAACTGCGAAAACAATCGCTGTTCATGATCGCACACTTTCCCGCCAATTTCTCCAGTAGATGAAGTCACGTAGTAGGCCAAGGAGCCTCACGACCGAAAACGATAGGAAAGAGAATTTAGCTGCAGTGATGCGTTACCAAATTTGGTTTCACGTGATTTTCTCTTGAGTTTATAAAATCGATGTAAGCCAAGAACTGCAATGTCGGTATTTTCGGAGATATTTTTTCAAGATTATAAACTCTATCAAATTAATGTGAATCCTACATTAAAGTTAGAGTAAGCAATAAGCAATACTGTGAATAGCTAATGAAGATTAATTGATGGTCTATATATATAACGACATTTCCTCTATTAAGCTAGAATGGTTGGAAGTTAAGTAATTAATAATTTCTTTCAAACTCTGGGGCAAATTCTGTTTCGTATGATTGCATCTGAATCAAACATTTGTACGTCACTATTTAAGAGTAGTTCACGAGATTTGGTCGGGTAGTTCAAATTTACTTTCAAATCATTATATATTGTTATGCTCTTGTCTTTTCTCCTAATTTCTGTTTACAGAGCATAAAAGATCCATTTCTGATTACTCTGTCGTCATTGTTTATGAATGCTCTTGTGAGTTAGTAGGTTTATGAATTTAACCTGTGTATTGGTTGAGACACTCTTGATCCAGTGACACTAATTTGGAGCCTGATTCAAATTAACTAATGATTCCTTTATCACAAGGCATTCATCTTAATGTAATGATTTGGCAAATTAAATACCTCATTCTGTACCTATTTTCGCTTGATTCCGTAGCTTTCTTTCTTCAAATCTAACATCTGAAAATTGTCATGTGTAACGTTTTCTGCAATTGTCACAGTGTATAGCATCGTGCTAAGGTTCATATAGTATTTATCCTTTCCCTTTACCTACCCTCGTACATATCTCTCTTAAAGACTTATTGCTGCTTACCTTCTATATATTTCTCACATGTCTTGTCTTCTCTTACATGGATAGTCAAAATTATCAGTACGTATGTGATTAGTGGTTTTACCATTCTTCACCAGCCATAATCCCCAAATTAATTGCACAATTTGACTTTGAATTCCAGTATTCCCATCTATAACTACCAATTATTTCAAAATTAGTTTTCTTGCTGGCAGATAGTATCACAAACTATGATAACTCGGAATCCAGGATTAGGACGTTTTTCTCTTTCCGTATGGTAATCTTGAGTGATTTCGTATGGTAGGTGTCTTCCTAGTGCATCCTGTTCCCCTCTCGTCACAACCATAGGCAAGTCATGGTAAGCTGAATCCCTGGTAGATTTTGTTCAGAAAACGGTCGAACCTCGAACTCCCATAGAATCATCGCCTGGAGGTTTCCTACCATAAGCACTCTTTTGAGGATGTAATCATCTGGAAAAGTGTTGCTACTCTGCACCCTCTTAAGCTTCTGGATAGAATCTAAAAATGAGCGCCGGACCTTACAAGGGACCTCCATAGCCTGGATAATTGGAGGAGGGAGGCCGAGGAAGAATGAAGAATGTCTAATTGCAAGTTCAGTACGCATGTTACTGAAACTAGTAGGTGCTGATGACAGACAGGCCTAGGGAAACTGATAACATGGATTGTTAAGACTTTCCTCACGTATGTTCTCCAAATAAAAGCCAATTTTGATTTTTTTAGATATTTCAATACTTGGATTCTAAGCTACAAATTCTACAACACGAACAGCTAGGCAGCTATTGAAGGTATGTGAATCAGTTCGAATAAAAATGTAGTGCGGTTACGGGATTGCGAATGTAATGGATTTGAATAATTCTGTGTCCTCAATATTGGTTCTCACCTGATCAGAAATGGGTATCTACATGTGAACGGATATTGTCTATATCAGCTTGCAAACAATAGACGATAAGTCGTTTCTAGGAGTGCGTGTACATAATCATTATCAGGCAATTAGCACTGTAATGTGCGAAGAAGTGATTATGAATAAATGTAGATTGTAACCGCAGTTAGGTCACTTCAGCATGTAGATAAATGCTTATAACATTGATAATGGCATTCAAACAATCTCGTCTCTCAAGAATATAAGAAAAGCTACTTTTTCTTCCAAAAAAATTTAGTTCCAGTATATATATTAAAATCAGAAATTTACAAGGCGTAGATTCTCAATCCGAACCAAAATTAAGTGTTTTTTTTTGCTACCCTATGCATTTATTTCGGTCAGTATTTGGTAGAAATTATTGATGTCTTAGATGTTAGGTAGATTCTGAAATATCCATTATGCATGTTGTGTTATATAAGCAAAATCGCCGAATTTGCTTTTTTGATGCATTCATCATCATCCCAAAACCATTGAAATGTTTTCATATGTACAGAAAATGACCAAAGGCTCAGTAAACATTAAATAATGTCCACTTGTAGGGCAGTAGTACTGAAACCTCGTGGTAGTTTGGTCTTATCAAGTCCTTATTTATATCAGTAGTTTGAATTTATAACGTTCACCAAAATTGAATAATGGTTAAAAAGTAGTTGACTAAACTCCAAATTCCGCTGAAGTAAAATGAGGCTTTGACGCCTTTAAAAAAATATTGAGTACGCCATTGATGATCATCCTCTCCCAAACATGATAAGAACTTCAAGAAACGCAAAAACAAAGATCAAGAAGAGTAGAAATACAGAAATTCGTAGTAATTCTGTAGAGTCTTCGAAACTATTTTTACATATCTCACAGGTATCAGATCATATTAGAGCGATGTAAGGAAATATTTTATGAGGATAATCAAAGTACTATTAATTCTCATTTTCTTTTCAATATGCTGGTCACTTTATACGTGTTCAAAACAGTTTTAATGTTAATTTTTTGAGACTGTACCTGTCTCTATGTCACCACATGATTCCAATGACCGCTTTATTTGGGGGTTGGTATCCTGTGGACTGATAACATTGAGTTGAAGGTAGTTTAACCAGAATCCGAAGCTTTGGAGGCCTTTGTTAATATCCGAAGGACAACTAGAGACTGGACTGAGGCTGGCTACAGTACCACGGGCCTTAAAAATTATGTAGCCGGGAGAAAGTATGAAGAAAGTAACTCCAAGCAAGCCATTGTCTTAAACTACTCTATGAACTTTGCTTCACAGAATAATAAAGAGATATTTCAGCCTCTGGCGTTTTCTTACTGTATGTAGAAGATAGATCTTCGCTAACCTAATTATCAAATATATCTAATTAGAGTATATTCAAGCTTAATTACAGTTTGTCTGTAAATATTATATATCATAACGATCTCTGAAAATAAGTGGGGCGTATATGTTGCCCCATAAAACGCCGTAACGCCGTCAGAATTTTAATTGACCCCCGATATGGACGACATAATGGTAGGTAGCGGATCTACGTTTTTATTATTCACACGGTGTAGTTGAACGATTTTTGAAAGTTGGCGGAATGGAAGAAATATCGGTGATTTTGGAATGTATGGATGTTTACATATATTTAGTATTCCAAAATTGAGGCTCTATTTTCTCTTAATAAAATGTTATTCGAATATATTTCATGTCACGTATCAACTCCCAAGCAATAATTTCTTAAGAAGCTGTATTTCGGGTCTGAAATTGTATGTGTATACTGCTAAATAGTTTATAAGAGAAACTGGAAGCGTATAATTTTATTTTGTATTTGAGGAGTCATAAATAGCGATGTTTCGTGAATGGTTTATAGAAAGACAGATTTAGGAAATTCTTCGTAGATTGTTAGATTGTTCCAATTTCTCAACACCTCGAGACAAAAGAGCTGTCATACCGGCCATTATTTTAACTACTCAATACTAAGTTTTATATAATGTGGGGAGATTGAATTACGAGAGTAACTATTCGCTCTGGTTAGATATCGTAGCTCTTTCACAGAAGCTGTTGACGAAATTTATTAATGCTAAATCAGCCGCAGTAATCTTATTCTACACTCCTCACATTCTTTCGATTATCTTACTAATGTTTTGGCTGCCTTTCATGACACACATACATACATACCGTCTGTCTGTCTGTTCGGTAATCCTTGGCATTCTAAAACTCGGGGTTTACACAAAAAACAAAATGAGAAACGATCAGACATCGTTTTTTGGATTTTGTCGAGATAATTTTACAAACATTTGGGTGGGCAGTCAAAGATTGGGACTGAGGATGAGGGTGGTTAGGAGGATACCAAAAAAAGAGGTATTGGTAAAAGTAGTTAGTATTTCAGATGATGTGCTATCAGTTTGCTAAATATGAGTTGAAGTAAGTTTTTCAAATATTGAAGATTTTTGAATAGCGATTTTAGAGATTTTTTAATTCATAAAATATTTAAGATGCTTTAGTAGTTATTATATTTTTTATTGAAATTCTAAAGACGAAAAGCTCCAAAGTTAGATTTAAGTGTTTATTTCCAAAGTGATGTCATGTTGCTCCACGATAGTTCATCACTGTCAGCGTTCAGTTTTTTCTGTGGACAATACAGTTAAATAAGAAGTTAATTGTTGATCCAGATCCCTGATACTTCATTGAATATATAAACAACCCCCGGTATGTCAGCACCGGTCGATAGTGGAGAGATCAACATGACCAACGTTCGATCACTGAGTTACGCTAATGAGTTCCAAACAGGACAAAACAACAAACAGCACTGTACACTTGATTGATTGAACCATGAGCTTTCTGCGACACCAGTAATTGATGGTTGGATGACCAGGATTGTTTTATCATCATTTGAATATACGGTCAGGATACCTATGCATTCAACTGTAAAGCGCAAATGTGGGGAGGTTGGTTGGAGTAATGGAATATCGTATAATAGTAGCTCCTGTGTACTTCATAAGACGTATCGGTATAATCTTTTCTACTTTGCGAAATCTATTTTTTTCCTTAATTCATCTTAGGAGATTTGTGAAACCTGCATTACCGTTTATTTTTTTGCTTAAAACCATCCTCAGGGGATTTGTGGATATTACAATTATTCATACAAAAATCTCCTAAACATGGTTAAAAAAACCAAGACTGGTAGGCTTTTTTCTGTTCTGCTAATTTGATCGGAAAGCTATTAGCATACATTATGTACGTAATAGTGATGACAATATTAATTGGTATGGAAAAGAAGCTTTTGTAGCGACAGCTGGCCTTTTTCGTCTTAAGACAATAGTTAAAAATTCTATTTCACGGAAATCGGAAGGAGAAATACCGCAAAATCAGCACCAAATCAAAAATCGATCCCAATCGCATTTAACTCCAAGACTACCCTGAATTGATAATTGAATCTGTGCTGCTAGTGCTGCGCATTGAATCAAAGTTGGGACAGCCGTCAATCTAGTTGGCTGTGCCGCTGAAGGCCGCTGACGTTCGGCTGTTTCAATAGCTAGGTCGACCCCATGGCCGACTTTGATGCTCGTTTCACTAACAGGGTCATCGCCGGAAGTGGAGAGTGCGCATCTATGCGATTTTTCGCATTTTCTTTCAGAGAGCAGAGAAAATTGATGATCATCCCATAGATAAGACGGTAAAACAAACAGGTGAATTGTTCCTTTCTTAAATAGCGCAGTTTTTTTAATTAACTTATATGAAACAGTCAACAATGAGCAACATAAAGGCAAGACATCTGAAGAAATTGACCTTCTCATATTCCCTGTTTTTAACCTGATATAACAAAAATTACTTAATTATCTAACCAACTAGGAACGGTTCATTCTAGGTATTCAACAAAATTTCTAATCAATACAATACACCTAGTTATTTATATCGGAGTAGAAGAACAAATAGGGGCAAAGGAAATAGTAGCAAGCAGTGTATAAGAAGTACCAATGTACAAGAATATAACTATGTATCTTTGCTATGCTGATAACGCCGCTACTGAGGGCGGAAAATGAAGACGATCTACAGCGTTTAGAATATCGATTCATATCGGCTCAAAAAAACTAAATGCGTGACGACGTCAAGAACACCATTGAGGTGCAAAGTGGAAGTTGAGTTATTTAGGCATTGAAGTCTCATGTTATGGTGATGTTGAGTCGGAGGTAAGAGAACAGACACTGCGGGCAGCAAGAAGAGCAGGGTGATAAAATACACCATTGGGCCAAGTACTAATATTAAAATATAAACCAAATCTACAACGCAATAGTTAGAGCAAGTATGACATACCGCAGAAACTCGACCTGACATAACGAAAACTGAACAACTACTAGAGACAACCGAAATGATAGTACTTCGTAGTACAACTAGTAAAATGCTTTGCGACAGAGAGAGAGAAGTGTGAATGTAAGAATAAGATGGAAAGTAGGAAACGCTAATGAGTGGGTGTTAGAATGGAAAAGAAAATGAAATGGACGACAGAAGAACAGTTAGAATTGCACGCGACAAATAACCGTTAGGGCGACCCTTCTAAATTAAAGAAAGAACAAGAAGACGTTGAGCAATTGCGTTCCTGTGCCACCCCTAATATACACCTATGTTCTTACAGCGAATGTAGTTACTCCATATTGAATCTCATATTAACTCATATCCTTGATCCTTGTATTGGGCTATTTCCTGTATCATGTAATTTAAAATATAAAATGTTAACCTTTGATCTTTCTGTCTCTGAGTATAAATCCCCATAGCGCTACCGCAAAAATTCAACTCGAATAGCATGAACTACCTTTTAAAATATGTTTCAATTACTGTCAGCCAGTTCGAGGTAACCTCGTCTCACCACGGTTATCGATTAGTACTCGCGACCACGGTACTTTACTGGTTCAGTTATACTTTCCATTTCAGACTTACCAGCCACTAATGAATACTGTTCTTCTGAAACACGCATTTTATGCTATACCAGACACACTTGTTTGAGCTCCTAGATATATTATGTTACAGTCACACTGGACAACCCATCCAATGAAACGAAGGTACCCACTGAAGTTGGTATTTACAAGATCTGCTTTTAATGCATTCTGCTGTAGATTTGTTGTTGATAAGGTAATGTACACTTAAGATCTCACATATAAATAATGTCTTTCGCGTTTTTCTATAACGTTTGAAGCATCGTCAGTAGATTGCTTGCTGTGATCCAATAGGTGAAATGTCTGCATAGAGTGCAGGAGATTCTGTCTTATATTGCGTTCGGTAGAGTGACAAGATTTTTCATTGTACATAATTCTCGAGTCACTTGGAGTCACTGATCATCAGGAAAGATTTCAATCGATCATATCTTCAGCAAGATGCGTGAAGATATGTACAGACAAGGACACCTTCAAAAGACTTCTGTATTACAAAATTTTCACATAAACAACAATTTTACCAAAAATGTATAATTTCAATTGGTCCGACAGATCTATCAATCTGACAGCCAATCTTATCTAACGTGTATGCATCCATAAAGAGAAACTCTACCAAGTGATAATGGTGAGTAACAAATCGCATGCTTGCCGCTTCTACCTATTCCCAATTAGTTGGATAAAACCGGTCAGTTGTATCGTGCCTAATTTGACCAGAACATAGTGCAAATCATACAAACTGGTCTCTGAGAAATCAATTTTCGAAACAGTTATCAACGCTGGTTGGCAAATTGTGTTTGCGGAAGAGTAGAGGAATGGATGATTCGATTTTTATCGGTGCAGCATATGTTTGGTCTGTGTACGCGAACAGCATACGGTTGAGCTGCATACTTTGCTACCGAAGGCGTGAAATTCACTTTATAATATTTTCAGTTTCAAAAGAAACTGAAGCATGGCTGTAAGTGTAGGTAAATGTAATCAGGGATGGGTCGCATGACCTAGAAATTCTTGTTTACTTGTGTTTAACTACTTCCTTTAGCTTATAAGTAAATGAGAAATAATTGAGACATTTACGTCGTTCGATATTTATCCAAAACAGATCTGAATGTATTTGCGTTGAACCTATAAAATCGACTGTACAGCTTTTAAGGAAGTGAAGAATGTATAGTGACTAATTTACGTATAACAAAATATGTAATAAAGTAATTCTCACCAAATATCGTACACAAAAATTACATTCAGATTATTATTTAACTGTTATGTTTCTAGAAATGAAGCAACCTTTCTTCTCATATTGAGTTTAGTAATAAAAAACAGATTTCTTTGTTTAATGAAAATGTTTACAAAATTTGGGTTTGTGTCATATTACTACCGAATCGTAAAGAACTGGAGTCAAGTAGGCTGCTGAAAGATGATTTAAGGTATAATAAAATCAGAACTTCACGAGGCTAATTGTTGATTGTCTGAGACTTTCTTGCAAACGTGTGATCAAGTGGATTTCCTTTCTATCTTGGTGATCCTTACTGATGTCTCAATAGGTTTTTGGTTTAGCTAGTAAGCAGTCAATATAAAAAATTTAATGTGCAAAGCTGTAATAGGAAATTATTAATGAAATATTTTTCAACATTCATAGTCATTTCAGTTATACAACCAAATTTGTTGTAAAAAACCATATTTACTCGATTTGGGCATTCTCAAACGTAAATTGTGTATAAAAATGTGATGTTATATCCATATAATAATAATACCTTAAAGGACCATGTTTCATGACTATTCAGCGAACTTCCCAATGAAGTGATACACATCACGAATTGATTTAACCCTTAAGGTATATGCTCATCTTTGTATACCTAAATGGCACAATCTACTCAGAATATTTGCTTGCCACGCAATAAGCAAGGTGACTATTCTGATCCCGAATATCTTTGAATTCACGATAAAATATAATTCTGACGTTTTATGATATACGCATACCGAATAATATATGAGTATATCTAACTTATTCTCTTCGGTCTGTCGGTATGTATTTCGGTATGCCAGTCGGTCTGTCTATCTGTATGCCTATCGGTAAGTCTCTCGATCAGTCTGTTTGTCCGTTGGCATCGTTGTTACCGATACCGCGTAATAATCAGTAAGCGCTGCGTCAATTTTTATTAAGAGGGGATGATGCTGGCATAGAGCAGGCAACACTGCCTCGAAATTGTTTGATTGTTGATTTGTGATAGAATAATTAGCCAATAAATAAAACCAACCAACAAAAAGTATCGGAAGCACTCTAAGCTTTTACATGCTTTTCTAGTTTGTGATACTTTTCGGACATAGCTAAAATGTTTGTCTTGGGGGCTATAATGTTTGATAATAAGTCCTAATTTCTTGAATTCTGAACCTGCTAAGATTATCCTACTAGAGTATTGGCATTCCATTTATTTTGTTCCTGGAATCCATTTTCATCTTTCAGATTACTAAGTTAAGAAGATTTTGAATGTTTTTGTACTGATTGCATTTATACGAAACGAAAATACACAAGGACAACATGCCACTACGACCGATAACCAGCTCGAGAGGCTCGCCGACGTACACATTCATCTCTGGAACCATGGAGAGAGCCAACTAAAAACATTCTTCAGTCATCTGAACAACATGCGACCTTCGATAAAATTCACGAAAGAAGAAGAGAGCAACAACTGCCTTCCATTTTTAGATGTTTTAGTCACGAGAAGAAACACCAAAATAGAAACAACAGTACACAGAAAACCAACTCACACAGGACTTACATTACACTTCAAACCACCCAACAGCCACGAAGAAAGGCGTCATCCGGACTTTAGTCGACCGAGCAAGGAATATTTGTAACACACAAGAGGGACTACAAAGAGAGCTCAATATCATTAAACAAGATCTATTAAACAACGGATACCCAAAGAAGCTAGTGGAAGTAACAATACAGGAAAATACCAACAGTAGAAGAATGAAACACGAAGAATCTCAGCACTTACTCATTCTGCCTTACGTCAAAGGAATATCAGATGGAATCAAGAGAATAGGTCAGCGATAAAAGATCCAAACGAGATTCTCTAGGAATGCCACCCTTAGAAGTATCCTAACAAAAACTGAGCCCAGGAATGAATCTCAAGAGACAAAGGACTGCATCTACCAGATACCATGTCAATGTGGTAAAATCTATGTTGGAGAAACAAAAAGGCCACTGGAAGTATGAAATAGCTTGGGACGACGCTAAGGTTATTGCCAAGGAACCGCATTGGTATCGAAGGAAATTCAAGGAGGAGGCATTCATCACCAACAACAGCAAAGTGTACAGCAAACCCAGCATAGACATTAAACCAATCTGGCAGCCACTCATAAAGAAGATCAATAGACTACGACTGGACCAGACAACAAACAATGACCGACAAACAGCCACGTCAGCAGATCGGAATACCGCGCATCGGGAACCAATCAGAACATACCGCGCACAACGATACGTCACCGGACAGGGTATAAATAGGCATGAAAGGAACGTGTTCGCCAGTTCACCTGAAGACGATTGAAGATAGCACATCAATCGAAACGTCGTGATACTCAAAATGTTATAGACAATGGAAGTCCGAAATCAAACTTTTGATAAATCCACCTTGTCTACAAGTTTGAAACAACAAGATTATAACTATTCGCACTGCACGCACCGAGTCAATTTACTTGACATTTATCTATATCAACCTGATACATTGAATCATTGCTCAGCACCAAAACTACTCGGCACTAGACTACGATGTGATAAAGAAGCAGAACAGCGTTGTAATCATTCATATAGTTAAAGTGTAGTAGGGCAAAATTTAATAAAGGCAGCTCAAGCTATGGAGGACAATAATTACTATTTATGACATAGGGTACAACTTAATCCCATTTACTCAAAATTATTGCCGGGGTTTAACAAGATTTCTCGGAGTACGGCTAAAAATAGTTGTCTCGTCTCAACCTAGGGAGTAGTGATTAGGTTAAGCTCAATGTATGCGGTAGTAGATGAACAACCCAGACTATAAATAAACACGTAGATGTACGCGGATTTTGTAGAGTCATCAAATGCCCCCCACTACACAAACGGTTCCATAGTAACTTGATCAAATTTTTCATGACCTGAGCAGATCTTGAATTCGGAAAATATGTATATTTCTCATGTCAGTTTTCCTAAAGATTAGATGTTCAAATTTCCGTTTACACCTTGTATACTGCTAATTAAGTTTGCTACACTTTCAAAGTTTAGAACTGGGTCGTATTAAACATCATACAAGAGGAATTGTTCGTTCATCGTCGAAATAATTACAGCATTGCAGTGTTTCCGATATTTTTCTGATTGATTTGATATGTAGTTCAAATAGATTGAACCTTTCCAGCGGATTATAATTATTATTAAACGAGTAAAATTAAAATTACAATATATAATAAACTGGAACGTTTATGTGGATGTGTATGCTTTGTGTGCTTGGTTCCTGAGTGGACAATGTTAATCATAATTCATAAGGATCATTATTATTTTGGAAACGGACCAATCTCTAGGTATACTCGATGAAAAATACATCAGTATGCCATTTCTTGCACCATCTTATTCTGCAAATTTGATATTATTAGACTTAACCAGTCAAAATACAGCATTGCCCCGTCGAGCCATTTTATGGAAAGAACATATTTTGTAGATGTGAGATGCTCTATTCTTTCCCAGGAACCATGACTCCGCTAAAACTGCAGCCTTTAGGCTTGCTGCTTATTATTCCAATTTGTTTTGTACTAGTTAATATAGTTTTCCTGCTGGTACTGTTCTAAACATTGTTGGCATCA
The DNA here is from genome assembly GCA_949316355.1 of Bruchidius siliquastri. Classification (NCBI taxonomy): domain Eukaryota; kingdom Metazoa; phylum Arthropoda; class Insecta; order Coleoptera; family Chrysomelidae; genus Bruchidius; species Bruchidius siliquastri. The sequence continues at coordinate 31,155,753 of OX438535.1, read as the reverse complement.
GTTTCACATAGGACGTGAAACATCGACTCTGTTTCCCTTTCACATTGTATGCAGTTGAGGTGTCCATTTTTATATCCCTAGTCTGTTCAGGTGGTCCTATATGCTTCAATGTCGTATCATTAATCCAGTAACTAGGTAAAGCTGTTTCCTGCTTGAACAGCATAGTCCTTCACCTAGCTCCACACATGATACCGAAATGAACTCTTTCAGATGCCACAGTCGCAAGGTTCCACATGCCTTGTGCTGGGTTCTCACCCTTTTCTTGATTCTTAACTATGCTTTTGGGCCCTTCCAAAGCGGGTTTTGGGGTTATGTAGATGATCCTTCTCTGTTTTCTTATTACCCGTACCTTACATAGCTAAGTGGACTCAAGTGAGACCGAATCAAGACCTTTAACGATATTTAAAAGTTACTTGAATGGCTTAGAAATTATTTGAATCTAATTTTAAGGGGACTTGCCTAAAAGTGTTATATTTTCCTTTCCAAAATAATTCTTTTAGTGACATTTCAGGAAGGTAAAATCGATTTTCGCCGAATCAACAGTTTGCGTTTTTTCAAGCTTGCCTTATAGGTTACTTTTGAATTCCGAGTCGGGAATATTTTTTATATATTTTCCAACAACATATTTAAAAACAAGTAAGATATAACAACCTTTACTTTCAATATGCTAAATGTCGAGGAAGCTATATGCAACTTAATCCTCAATCTCTATGGTTCCTAGGCTTAATGTCTTCATTATGTTGTGCACAAAATTCGTTAATTAGGCCAGTGTTGACTTTTTTGGGTTGGAAAACCTACCTCGATTACTACTTCTCACTTCAGCAGCAAGCATAATTGCAAAAAAATCCCAAATAAGGCACAAATTCACTAGAAGACGATGGTACCTCATCGCGAATGTCGATGTGTCCAGATAGGTTCCAAATTCGAAAACAACCGAAAACGTCTCTCGCGTGTCACTAAAATGTCATGACATTTTCCGGGCGGTACCTTCTTTCCGTATTGGTTCGTGCGTTATGGTAGTACCGCGCGAAGAGCGATGAGCAAGTGGTACCGCGCGGCGTTTGGGGCAGCACTGCCGAAGAGACACCATTCTGCGCGTGATGCGACGCCAGAGCGTCGCGATCTGGGTCAGTGGGACGAACTAGGTAGCGGTACCCCCACGGCGAGGTGGTACCCGACGCGCGACGCCCGCCATCGCCGACGCACCTGTCATTGCATTCGTCCAGCATGTCCCGGGCCAACGAGGTACCCGGAATCCAGAAGAAACAGCATAGCTATTATTAAAGGACAAAAAATATCACATTTCTTTTCCTGTGTTCTTTAATGTCTATTAATTATAACAAAAAAAGTCAAATTATTTTTCAAATTCAAAACTTAGTTTTGATGAATTATTTTCTTTTGTCATTTTTGAATGTAGTAAAACGAATTTTTTGGAAAGTTTTCAAAATCTCCACATACTGTGGTGTAGTGTGCCACTCAAGGTATTTATAAAGCAATAACAAGTACAAATTTAAGCTAATATACATTAGTGGACCGAATTTACAAAGTTATGCTTTCATCACATAACAGCTATTAAGAACACTTCTTACTGGCTGACCAGGTCCAAAATGTCGTTCAGGTCTGAAAATAAATCCCTAAATTGCAACACCCTATCAAAAAAACGGTTTTTCCTTCCATATTTAAATCGAAAATCTCATGGACATATACGTATTTTAGTTTCCGCAACTAATGATGAATTATAAATATTAGGAAGAAACAACCTACAAGGCATTCTAAAACGCTTTACCGTTAACTATGGCGATACTACCAAGCAGAATGGCTAACATGGTATGGAGAATACTTCCTCCGTGCATTTTTTTCTCCTAACTTTATTATCTGTCATGGCAAATAAAGAAAACTGCAGCCATCAGAAAATACCAAATTTTTCTTTGTAATTTTTTAATATATTAGTTATAAGTCTTACACGTCCTTATCTATACCTGGAAATTATATTTCCGACGAAAAGCATTATCCTTAGAACGTGGGCAGTCTTTGCTTCCAATATTTTTTTTATAAAAGGCCTTTCATTGCCTTACGGAAATATGAGGCCGTTAGTCATCTGTTTTTTTTTTGCCTAGCCAAAAATTTGTCTTCCAAAACAGTCAATTGATTTCAACAGCTGTAAAACTTCTAACGTTGAAAATTGCTAGCCTGACTTCGACATATACTGAAATACGATTGAGTACATGAAATCATGTGATAAAAAGTATAACAAAAAAATTGCGCAGTTTTTAAGTATTCCTATGACTTGTGATTATTTTAAAGAATTTTTGAAAGTACACATGCATAACCGCTCTCTCCTTACTTGAATAACATGGAATTCTGACATTTAAATAATATATAATGGTTTTTGAGCGGAATGTATGCTCATAGAATTCTTTCAAACCTACAAATTACAGTTCATATTTTGTCTATGTGAGCTTTCGGCAAAATTAATTGATATTAATAAATATCAATACGTAAATGATTAATATTCCAATATTTACTAAATTTGGTTCCTAGAGACCTCAAATGACAGAATCTATACCAAGTTTGTTTTCAAACCATTTTGTGAGAATGGGCGCGTCAACCTACTTCACGCCATATTTGGTAAAAAACGGTCTATTGTTTGTGAGTATATCAGAAATATTTGAAAATTTTTGAGGTGGTTTATCGGAAGTTTGATTTCGGACTTCCATTGTCTATAAAATTTTGAGATTCAACACGTTTCGACGTTCCTTTCATGCATCGAAACGTCGTGAATCTCAAAATTTTATAGACAATGGAAGTCCGAAATCAAACTTTTGATAAATCCACCTTGTCTACAAGTTTCAAACAACAGTGGTTTATCGGGTTGCTACAAAAACAATACATTCAAGGCGTTATTATTAAACACCTATATTTTTGAAATCATAATTTTCACGAAAACTCGAATGATATGTATCATAATATGTCAAAACTATCGCTATATCATCTTACATAAACTTGGATAAATGAATAATGAAGTATTTGGTTTATTAGTTACAACTAATTAAATAGAGAAGCATTCAAATAACGTAAGTCGATAGGATGACACATATCTGCCGAATGGATCATAAATTGTGATCAAAACAAGATTCAATGCAATCGTTATTGTTGTGATTTGAATGTTGGAAAGTATGACAAATAGCAAAAGAATCTAAATGGTAACCGCAGCCGAAAAAAAATCGAAAGCCTGTGCAAATATCGAAAAGAAACTCGGTAATTGGTATGAAGTGTGGCAGGAAAAAACGAATTTCTATTTAAATTATCATTAAGAGCGGCATAATTAAAATCTTAATTCGAGTAAAAGTTTTCGACTGTGACCATCACGACGGCCATATGGTGACACGGTTTTCCTCAATTGCGCGACACACATATTCTCTAGCAAATCGTTCAATTTCGTTTTTCTTGCCGTGTCTAAGCCAATTTTACGTGTCGTGGGTATATTAGTGGTGGAGACAGAAAGTAGAAAAATTGCATATCATTTGGCTTCTTTACTTACTTCAGATGCTTCAGGAATGTTCTGCTTTTAGTAATAAATTGTCTTGGTGCTATCATAGCCAGCAACAGAAAAACGACCGAGTGAAGTTACTTGTGTATGGATTGTAGAAATGAATTAAATGTTTAAACTAAATGGGCACCGATATTAATTGCACTCCAGGATGATGGATTTCTTGTTTGAAAGTGAAACAACCCCGGCTCCAACTCTCTTGACATGTTCAACTGAAGCGTGAGCTAATTTGCGTTGTTGATACATGCAAAATAAGATAAATATTTCATCGCTGTCCAGAAATCCTATCTTTGGGACAGCATTCTTAGACTCAAATATGTAATCCCTATGTAAGGACATAAAACACTCCTCAACCACAAACAAACCATAAGGAAACCTGGTCGAAAAAACTAACTTGGCATTTGTTACTTGCAAGATTTGAGTTTTCCAATGAATAATTTTTTTCAATGGGCCCTAAATAGCTATTATTTGGTAGATAATAGGTTTCAAACACATTTCTTATCCTCCAAGTGATATAATTTGAATGTATGGAAGCTGTTGTAAAACGTTAAACAAGTAAATGTGGCATATTCACAAAGTGGAGTCTGATATATCCACAAGAATTTTCAATACAGACTCGTCTCTAACCCCCCTCTCTAACTTTTCGTGCTAGTGCTGCAGTGGCTGGGTCACCATATAGCAGCAATGTGACGATCCTAGGTGTTTGGTAATATATTATTTCGTTCACGGTTTCACCAATCTAAGTTGATGCCCAATAAGTGATCCTCTTGTCATTGAGGCGAACATACCTACCAACACAGATGCATCTATTGTCGTGTGGTGACATTACGTGGTAAATAGTATGGAAGACTAGTTTGTCGAGTCTCCATTTTTCTCAAATTTGTGTTCATCCTTTTCCGCGCTGACTCATTCGTAGTAGTCTTCCTATTATTTGGTACCTGACGGTGAACAACACATAGCTAACCAGAAGAGCACTAGTCTAAACGGAGAATTATCCAGATTGGTGAGTAATAATTGGGAGTCCAATATTTTGTAATATTTCAGCATAGCATAGGCAAACGGTTATATCTCTCTTGTTCGTGCAGTCACACTTATTTAGCCAACTCTATCCGGAATTTTAACTAACACAATTATCGTTATTCTCAATCGACTGGCGTATGCTTCAAATCTATAGTGATAACTCATGTTGTAGATTTTGTTTGCAAAATTTGGATTCTATTAACATTTATCTTCGCGATGAGTTATAACTTTAGGCTATACGCATACTTATGGGTGCGGTACCACCCAGATTGAAGAATAAGTATGGACCGTTCGGTGTAAGTATATAAGACGACGATGCGTTGGTCAGCTTTCACCATGTGAGGCCAGCTAAACAACAATGAAAAATTGGATTTAAACTGCCTCATTGCTCGGGGATTTAATGTGGAGCATACATATATTAAATAAAAAGCAACTAGTATGAAATGTATTATCATAAAGGTACAGGGTGATTGTTCTCAGAGGATTAGAATCTCGTAAATCTAATTCTACTGCTGGCATCAATACAACGAACCTATTTAATGTGATATCTGGGTTTGACGTACTTATAGTCGTGTCTACATAGTATTTTTCAGCCAATTGATTTAAGCACTCCAGATGCGTTAAGAAAGGATGAAAGTTTTTCCACTTTAATCTTGAAGCGATGTTAACTGTAACCAGAAACCATTACTTTGGGGGAGAGGGTGACGACGAGCCCGTTGGAGTTTATAGTATTTTTATAGTTTTCATTGATAAGCTCTCACAGCAACTAAAAGACTATCGCACCCAGAAGTGCTGTGAGATAATAATTGTCTTCAAGTTGATCATAAAACGCTGTTCTGATGAATACAATCTTCTCATATGAGAACCCACAGCTTTTGTAACATAGTCTTTCAAGAAGATGCTATTGTTAATGTCAGCTTCCAGAAGCTTAGTGAAACATGTGAACAGTCTCAACCCCAACTTTTTAACAGCACATTTATCCTGAGAGGTGGTTGGTGAAAGTTAAACCCTATAGTAACTAACGGGCGTGGAAACAGGCACACACTTACCACCGAATTGCCGTTAACGGATATGGCGATGCCAAACAAGTGAATGAATTACTTGGAGGGAATCGCAAGACGTTCGTATCCTTGATTGAAGTAAGCTTTGGAATCTTACTTGTGAAGAATATTATATTTTTCTTTAGAGTTTATTTCTTCAGAATGAGAATTTAATTAGAAAATATACTTTACATGGTTCAAAGTAATAATAATTTTCTGATCAAGTAAATTGTCTTGTAAGATCAGGTGTTCTTGCCGTGAGTATATCTTTACAAGAATATCGAAATTCGTGAATTGAGAATTTTTTTTGATGTGTGTAGTCACCATTTTGTTTTCAAAGGGGTAGTGGAAATTATAGACTATGAACGCCAGAATGGAACTAATACAACCTAGGGTGACTTAGGAGTCTATCATCAGCAGAGCGAGTTTCTACCCGTAATTGATAATTGTGACATATATTATAGATAATTTCTAAAAAAATTTCTAACGTCAAATAGTACTAATGGAAAAACGGATTACAAAAACTTTAAAAATAGAATCTAGAGTAGAATCATGGTCAACCAAAATAATTTTTGTATTCCTTGAATACAGTAGTTTCTTTGACCATTTGAATCCATCAGCTAGAGAATATTCCAGCATTTTTCTGAATTTCTTTTAACTTTCTAGGTATGAGCAAACAATATTAGTTACGTCTATTCAAAAATATTTTCACAACTTTTTGGATGAGATAAGGCTTGATCTTTATTCTTAAGGCTAAAAAGTAACACCAAGTAGTCAGGCTACAAAGTACATTATTTTATCCTAAATTCAACTAGCAAACAATTCCAGTTTCCAAATACTCAATGTTGCTTCAAATACAATACATACCAGATAACTTGAAAGGAATAATAATTAATAAATATTTCCTTTTTTCAGCTTCCCTTATCCATGGGAATTTTCCTTCCATAACTTTTCGTTGATAAAATATTTTTAATTGTCTTCAGATGGACTGCAACGTTGTAAAACTGAAACTTACATCGTTGCAGTTATACAGCGCTAAAGTTGGGAGAGTTTAGAAAGGTAAATATGATTTTTCTTCATTAATATAATAGAATAATAATTGATAACATATTTTAATTATTCACATTCAGTGATTAAGATTATTATAATAATTTATTTGTTCAAATTCTGTCTGTACTAGAATACGATGCTGTTAAAGTATTAGATTTCACATGCGACATTTCTGAATGACCTGTTCTATACTGCGTGATCAGATCAAAAAGTTAGGACAATACCTCGGTATGTTTGCTCGTTTTTTCAGCAAAACATAAATATTAGGAAGAACAGTAGGAACATCCATGTGCGGCTATTATCGGTAGTAATATAATCTTTCTTACTTTAAGGAGCCTTCAAAGTCGAAATATTTTTGAGCACAGAGCACCTAGTTGACTGCAGGAAAGGTCTAGTTTACTAATAAATACTTTATTTATACAAAAGTAGAAAATAACAACTTACACGCACCTTGTATATACAATAAATATATAAATAATTCTTCACTAAAATCACATGGACAGAAAAAGGACAATTATTCAAAATATCGCCAGCGTCTGTCAATGCAATGATAATAAATTATCTTAAATCTAACTTAGACACATTAACGTTTTATCTACAGACTCAAGAATGTTTTTTTTACATTTTTTGTCACTTGTTTTGTTACACAAATGTCTTTACGATAACATTTATCACTCACTGTCACACAGTGTGATTAAGGTGTCACCATTGCAGTCCTTGCATAGTGAAATAGAGACTATCTAAGTCATGAACAATCACATTAGGATAATTGTTGTCCAGAGCACGAAGTTTGGATATCTTGCTTATGTAGTTGTACAAGGAAAACCCTAATGATGTTTTGTTATTCCATTCAACATTTTTTCAGGAATGCAGTCTATCCACGATTGTTGCAATTTACTGTGCTTTGAGGTCATTATGAGTACACGTATAACACTTTTTCAATTCATAATGGTGCATTTGAGTTTGTGATAGATCATCAGATTTATTTAGGATTCACACCCTTTATTCATATATACTTTCTGTGTAGTAAAGGAATTTGTCGCTACTCAACTCTGTGTCCCATCAACTCTCCCTTATATATCATTTATAACAATCTATACTGACGAGTCTTGGCTGAAGACGAAACATGCATGTCTATAGCAGATCTGATGCAGAGTGGAGAGCAGACATTTAAGTTTACCTCTGTTCCATAAACCAATCTGTCAAAATTGAGTTCAAGCTTAGTATGACGTAATTAAAATATGTCCTCAACCCAAACGTTATGGTGAGGAAACACGATGAAATAATTGTTATTTCATTGATGGAAGAAATATTACTAGAGACATTTCTGTTGTGCGGTAAACTCGATTGGATAACATACATTATGGGACTTTATAGAGTTGCTGTGATATGGTTTGGATATCTCGGTGCTTTTATTAATAATAGTAATACTGGTTGAATTATGCTGTGCAGTGTGGAAAATATGTCAATCGTTATGTAGAACTTTCCAAGTTGGTAATTTATTTTGTTAAATGTGGAACTTACTCCATAGCAGAATTGATCGAAAGTTAAGACAATGGTGAATGTTTAGTCATTTATATCAAAATATGGTGGGAGAGCAATGTTGAAAAATACATTTGAATACCTAAATCTATGAAAAAGTTTAAATTAGTATACCAAATATCTGAATCGTCGGATATCTATGTAGAATTTAAGCTATTTATCACAGTGCAATTTCCAGCTAAAGTATAAGAATTTCTTTGATATGAAAAAAACTTAAATAATTTAAAATCTTTTTGTCCCCGTTTTTTAATGTAATACCAATATATTTTGAACGTACCTAGATAGTTTTTTTATCACTGTAGGAGGTGCATATATGATTTTTGACCTTATTCAACAATACTTTACTAGGGACTGCTGCTGCTAATAGCCAGGAAACATGGTTTGAATTCTCCACCTCCACTGGCTGCAGAAAAGCACTAAAATGCTGCTCTTTACTAACCAAACCATCAGATTATCCTTCCTGGAGTCAGCATTTCTGAGCACTATAACTACCACCGTAATAGGAAGGCGTATCTGTAGTATAAGTTTTAAAAGACCTTTTTTGCGCACCAGAAATGGCTAAAAACAATTCAAATGCTCCTAAATAATCTCCAAAAATTCCGACTGCTTAAAATAACCCATGGAAAATCCCGGCCTGTGTAGCGATGATCTGCATATCTTAAAAGATAGATGCGGTGATAGGGATTCGTTCAACTAGTAGAATTAATTCTGGTTCGTGAATCTATATTTATTTTGCGTTTGAACATGAACATACTCTGTTATTATAAAATTGATCGTTATGCCGCGAATGTATATTTGACAAATTATTGCTAATGGAAAATATACCTTCAGGTATCATACACTCAATTATATTGATTAAGTTTTCCTCAAACTAAGGAGCTATAGATATGATGTAAACTATGCATTATTTTCTGTGTCGACGTGATTTGATGGAAAAATATACAATTAAACACTGTAACACACTAAGCGCACGCAATGAATATATGTAAGTTATCAAAAGTTTGATTTCGGACTTCCATTGTCTATAAAATTTTGAGTATCACGACGTTTCGATTGATGTGCTATCTTCAATCGTCTTCAGGTGAACTGACGTGATACTCAAAATTTCATAGACAATGGAAGTCCGAAATCAAACTTTTGATAAATCCACCTTGTCTACAAGTTTCAAACAACAATATGTAAGTTACATATACGAAATGTTGTCCTTTATATCAGTGATGGCATTACAATGAGACTGATACACATCGGAACAACAAAGTTAACGATCTAGACGAGACGTTTAGCTTGTTCCATACTTTTGTTACTATAGTAAAACATCCACTTCTGAACAATCTGTTTACAAGCGTTCAACAAGCAATGGACACACTTCAAAAGCAGCCGCGCGACGCAAGGACAGTCCGGCAACTTTGATCCTTGACGTCACGCTTCGTGAAGGACAACGATAAAGCGTATTTGTCTGGTGCAGGTCATTTTTTATATATTTCTGTTTATTGTAACAACAATAATCACAATCTGATCAATATTCCGTACTCACTAAAATAACATTTATGATTGTTTTGATATGTTCGGTAATATTATCTCTGAAGTAAAATAGCTAAGACCAAAATTGCTCATTTTTGGAGGTTATAAAGCATATATTAAACCATTTAGAAGTGTTTCTGCAATAAAATAATAAATAGCTCACAAGCTAACCATATAGTATATAAAAAAGTCATACCCAGGCATAAAATTACAGAAAGCGAGAATTGCAAACGTTATCAGAGTTACCTGATATACATAAATTATCATCTCACAATAGTATTATGGTTCCGCCAGCAATTTCATATCTGAATTCAAATATATTCATAGGTATTACTTTCTCTTAACAAGATTATTATGCAAACATGTGTCAGACTGCCATGGCACCTTATAGCTTGGCAATCTCAACATAAATGCAAATTCCATGACAGTTGCTTATTTGCTAATTCGTAAGATCGAAACAAATGTACAAATTCGGATTCATAAACTCAGAAACTGGCTGATATACGCAGGTGCGTTTCTCCATTGATCGAACCTCTCTCCTAAAAACCATTTTTCATAGGAATTACGAACAATGCGCGCGGTTCGGAGCAATTGAGAGACGTGTTTGCTTGGCTCAGCTGGTAGAGTGTCCATCAGGCAAACAAAATTCTCTTTGTAGCTTTCCAGACATGCCACATGTCAGCCTACTTATAAATTGTATCCTGTTGCGGCCTTCAGATTCTACGAACAGTTCAGGTACCTCAAATAGTACCTATGTCAGTACCACGGCTTAGAACTTTACAAGGAGTATCACAATTTAGAACTGCAGAATTTGATTAATCCAGTCTCTGAACTCGCTGATCCTGGTGTACACGCCTGGCTGATTGGGTTCCGCACACCCTATTCCCCAGGAAATGACTCCAGCGAGCAGAAACCGCCTGTCCTCCCTTTGTATGACCATCGGCCCACCAGAATCACCTTCGCAGGAGTCGAAACCGCCTCTTCTCCATCCCGCGCAGATGAAGATGTGAGGAATATGCTCGATATATCCTGCCGATCGGTACATCTGTTCGCACACGCTGTTGTTTATCACTGGTACGGATACCTTCTGCAAAATGCTGGGCAGCGGACCATCTGACAAAAGAAAATAATGTTTGTAAAAATATATACAGAACAAGGATATAACTGGAGTTTTTATCATATATAGTATATATTAATTATAATGCATTATTTATTATTACATAGTACTTATCAAAAGTTTGATTTCGGACTTCCATTGTCCGCCTGAAGACGATTGAAGATAGCACATCAATCGAAACGTCGTGATACTCAAAATTTTATAGACAATGGAAGTCCGAAATCAAACTTTTGATAAATCCACCTTGTCTACAAGTTTCAAACAACAGTACATAGTAATTGTACTAATTTTTTAAACAAGGTCAAAGGTTACACATTAATCTGATTTTTGGTATGTCAAATAAAACGACGTTACAGACCATAATGCAATGCATCAAAGACTACCGTTCTGATACGCATACCGGATGAGCAACTGGTGTATACCTCATTTTTGGCAAATTTCACACCTCGAGCTTGGAAAGCAGGATATACAAAAATGTATGTACTTTTCATTTGAGAATGGCTTTAAAAGTTTTTCTCTGACTACACGAATCATTACATAATTACAAAGATAATGACATATAAACTGGTTCCAATTATACCGTATTATACTCATAATCTTTGATACACTTTAATAGATCTATGAAGTTACAGGAAAGATATTAATTTGAAACTCCTGACATCAAGTCTCGTTACATCTCAAGTCCCAATTAATTGCTTTACAAAGGCTGCTGTTGAACGAGAGTTTCGTTTCAGTAAACGGGGTTTAATCATAAAGCTGAGATGCGAAATTGGAGTTCCTCAATCAATAGATAGTGTAGTCTGGTCCATTTAGACGAGGAATATACTTATCAAGTTATCTACATGTTAGTCCTCAAGAGTAATAGATGCGCATAAGTAATTAATTATTACTCTAATCGATATCAACCTACATAGAACGTGCTTTCCTTTCACCAACAACAGACCAAAAATCGTAAAAACATTACAATGATTGGAAATGGAAGTAACGGGGTGTGGGTGTTTGTTTACTTACTATTGTGTATCTGGAATAACGATGCGATAATTCACTGTATTTTCGAAAATAGAGAACGAGAAAAAACATATAAACGTTTTATAGGAATAAATCAGTAATTTTAATCATTATGATGTGTATATTTTATTTCACTATTTTTGTCAGGTGGTATACACATAACCCAGTATAGGGTGTGATAGCAGCATCAATTAATCTATCTGTCGCCCCCCTATGAGGAGGCTCATTGACATCTTACGAATCTAAAGGTCCTAACACCTGGACTGCCTTGCACCGGCAACATATGTCCCTTACAACATCTGTCAACAAGGGTGAACGGATTTACAGCGACATTCCTTGTCCTTCGTAAAAACTTTTACGATATACCGTTATCTCAGCTCATTCACATCAGAAGCTGACAACTGATATTAAGTGTATGCTCTCCACTATGCATCAGACCTGCTATAGACACGCATGTCTGGTCTTTAACCTAGACTCGGAAGTATAGTCTGGTGGTCTAACTGTAGAGAGCAATCGTGTGGTATATACGTAACCCAGTCAAGGGTGTGATAGCAACATGAACTCATCTAATTGTCACATCAGTAATAGTAACCAGGAAGCTTTTTATTTCAACCCCAAGACTCTCGATGTGTCAGGCGCTTCTCTAATTTCCAACATGGACGTGTACCTACCTTCATATAATCGACCCCAGCCTGTAACATAAGCTGTCCTTCCTATGAAGTCTTCGTCAGTCTGGGGCACGCATACGGGCAGTATGTTAGGCTGGAAGTTGACCGGCTCGTAGAAACGCAACAGCGCCAGGTCGTACTCGAAAGTACGTGGATCGAACTGAGGGTGCGAGGCCACGATCTGCACGCGCCGCTCTTCATGCAGGTAGGGTTCTGATTGGGTGGAGAGGTCGTGTTCGCCTAGACGGAGTAGCAAGTCGCTGGGTGGCACGCTGTAATCAATCAACAGACCGTTATACGTGGAATTTAGATACTGAGTCAGATATTCGTGAATCCAAAGTTTCGTGCTTTTTATATCATAGAAGAGATAATTAGAAGTAGATAAATGCTTATCATCCTGAGCTTGCAGAAAAAACGCGGGATATAGATTGCTTAACAGACAATTTTTTTTTGATAGATAACCTCACGCAAAGGCAGATATCCTATCGCGCTTCATAAGCACTGCGGGAGGATAAATGTCTATTCACATTGACCTTAAAACGCTGTAGATTATAATAATCGGGGAACAAAGTCCCTGGTAGCTCATTCCACAACGCAGAGGTTCTCCAAAAGAACGACTTTCGGAACAGGCTTGTTCCCCTACTTTTCTCTGGCTAAAGATTAGAACCTCATATGTGACTATAGTAACGTTGAATTCTTTCAAATAAGGTGAGGTTCAATTTAATTTGAGAGCTCAATCATTTGAACATTTTTCACCTATTTTTAAATGTTGCGAAGCAATTCAAAACGTCATTAAAGTTCTTTACTCAAGCAGATTATGGCTTCAATTCTTCATCCGGATTTCTTCTCTGCATCTGTGATTTCTGTGAGTTATTTGTATTTCTGTTTGTGGGTTAATGTGAACAGTAAATTGAGTAGTAAGAGTCCAGTCTATAATTTCTGAGAAACCCACGCATAAATTTCGTCCTTTTCTTATCCTTTATATCACAGTTTTTACAGTATAATAAATTTAAATCTCCCGAAGCCCTAATTTCCGCTGCTATAAACGCTCCAGCGCATTCAAAGGAAATTGCTCTTTTTCCTCTTATTTGCAGTTCTGCTTGTTTTCTATCGAAGCGCTTGGAACGTAACAAATGCGGAGCACCGGAATAGCGAAGTTTGCATTGGCACTTGCAGGGAGATTTTATGATCCTTGTATCCATGCCGTTCGTCTCGACGCCAGCGCAGAGTTTTCTTTAGATTACATATTAGGTGGTAGGGTCGGGTATCAATATGTTAACAGCCCAAATTCCGTTCTGGGTGGTGAAATAAGCTGCTACAAATAATGCGTATTCGAACGGTCCAGCAAAATATGAATGTCAGAAAATTCGAAGTCTAGATAAATATCGTTCTACTTCACTCATTTTGGATAGAGGTCGCTACCGTAGCGGTATCCTTTCAAATGCAATTCGACTCTCTATGTTAACTTACCTTTGAAATAATTTACGCCATAGAATATATTAAGAAGAATGAAATAGCTTAAGGAATAGTATATATTGAAACGTGAAATACCTTAAGAAATAAAATAGTTTATCACATGAAGTATCTTAAGAACATTTTGACTGCGATGATTAAGGTTTTGTATGGGTTTCCCTTAGCATTAGTGCAAAATCTGGGTAGCCTTTATAAGCAGTCAAATCTGACAGTGCGACGATGATTCAAATATAAATCAGAAATGCGTCACTGTAAGAATGAGATTTTTATTTGTGAAGCTACGTATTAGGTCCACAATCATTCTAACTTTATGTTTTAATGTTACGAGGACTATTTGAGCTCATATACATAAACATTCAGCAATTATGATGGTATATATGATAATTCATTCCTACTTACCTATGAAACAAGAGACGTTTGACTAAAATCGAAAGAGGTTGATACAAACTTAAGATGTTCTATATCAGCCCAAAAGAGATTTGTTACATTAAGGTAAGGAATGCCTAATTGTTCCTTCAGTATCGCTGCATGGAATGGAATAACTTTGTAAGACCTGTAGGTATCGTTCACCAGTAACAGATACAAATACGTCATCTCCATTCTATATATCTTCAGGTTTGGTTCCAAGAATAAGTTTATAAGACTTTAAAGCATACATTCTACTTTATAATTACCACAAATTTGCTATCTGTACTCAATGGCGATGCCTGCTGTGGCCCATAGTGACCAATTGGGTACTGGGGTCTTAATATTAGCATCCAAAACGATTAAGAGTCGTCCTTGCGTAGCTCAGTTGCGTAGCGACAACCTGACGATATGTGTTTCTGAGCTTGTAAATGCACATTTAACATCGGTTTATCAGATACTTCTGTGGTGAATGATGCAAGCGATCCAGTAAGCGTGCTTACTATACAAAGTATTCGTGAGCAATGAATGCCATTTGCGCAAATTCTGATAACTCAGATGCTCCATGTTTGCCCTCCGTGTTTATCGCGCATTGGGAGGACTATCGCGTTGCATAAGGGCTGATATCTACCTAATTTGCTCGAATTAATCCATCTGTGAATGTTGCCACCGTGTTTGTAATCGGAAATAACCGTGCAATACGTTTATGGGGATTTCGGATCTCCACCGACGTGAGATGTTGGAGGTCACAAACAAATTGGAATGGAAATCGAGCGTTATTTATGGAATTTGTGCATCGCCCACAATGTGCTCGATTACAACTTAAAAGGGATGGAAATTATCGTAAGTTGATTGGTTTCCCTGCTTCCAATCACTTGAGAAACGAGTTTAATTATATAAAATAAGAAGAGGAGCATAGCGTGTTATTGTAACTGCTGAAATGTATCATGTTTCATTTCAGATTTGTACAGACCTCTAATTAAAACTTCATTCGATTGACATCATAACCTAACCAACCTTTCGACTAGCTTGGCAGTCTTTTTTAAGATAAAATCATCGTGACATTGACTGTTTTAATATTTGAAGGTAAAAAGATGTTGTTTCTTTTTTGCATTAGCATTTTTGACAAATCTAAAATGATCGAGATTGCCTTATGAGAGAAACCAAACATACAGCAGTCCCAACGCAACAGTATAAGTGCTCCCATTTGGGATTTTACTTCTATTGCTGCAAGATCAGCAGGAGCAACTAGAAAAATATCGCCTTGTATGTGAATCATCTAGAGATCTAAATTGGCATGTTTCTGGTTATGGAACATTCGAGATGGGCATTTTTGTATATATTGGAACATCGATCTGTGGCAGAAGTAAGCCAGCTTTTAGATGTCGCACAGTCAAGAACCAGGATTTGTGGATATAAATCAGCGTAGAATTTATTGTGTAATTAGTGATTGAAGAACGTTACACTATATTCATTGATGATAACATGTCATTGTAAAAACAGACCCACGAACAGGCAGATAGGATTATCAGAAATCAGTGTACATGAACAAAAAGCTGGGACTTAATTCGTTCCTTGCTTTGCTTGGCAACTTTTTGGACTTTTCTAATCTTTCTAATTGAGTTTAGATTTTTTCTTACTTCCATTACTGTCGATAGACATTCACCTGACTCCGGAAAACTACCCATATTTTAAATGGCAGTCTTAAAACCCTTAACAAGAAGCTAAATGGTATTATTGCCATGCGCCTATATCCAGGAAGTTCGTTAGATTTCATGTTCTAGTTTCATTTTCCTAAATTCCTACGAAGCATCGCATATGTATCAGCTTCTCAGTACGCTGAATTCCGCAGCTGTGCAGCATCATTAAAGCGCAATCACAACACGATAATTGATTGGCCATTACCTATTGTATTCACAGCGCAACAATATTCTGTGGAAACAGCTGAGATACCGACACTGAGAACTGTACTCAATGAAGAATGAAATAATTGTGACGGTATTAAAATTGTTAGAAAATGCTCCGGTTACGGGTCTCTCGATATACAGTTAGATAATGAGCGTAATCAGTTTTTCTTCTGTAGTTCAATGTCGTTAGTGTTGTGGGAATTACGATTCGGGTTTGTGGGAACCTTTCTTCAAGGAGCGTTGTTTGACGATCCCATTGGTCGTAGACTGTGAGTTTTAAGATTTGGTTAGACGATTTGGTCTGATACGGACATGCATATTTTGCTATCATCCTACAATTTCGTCAGTACAGCTCAGCAGCCGACAGTAGAAGACAGAAAGACCTTGTATAATGTATAACTATCACAGGTAAGGGTGTGATAGCAGCATATATCAAGAATACGGTTGTAGAACTTAACATTTGAAGCCTACAAGTCAAATAATCTGACGTCTTCAAATGTCATTGACGTCTGGAGACTCACCTTTGGTATATGTTGCAAAAATACTAATATTTTTTATTTCGAAGGTACACTATCGACAAGTCTATTATCGATACAGAATAGTTTTGTAGTCTTCCTGTCAGAAATTGTAACTACAACAAAGAACCGTGACAGATGATCCTTTAATAGATAACCTCACGCTTATCACGCTTTTTCAGCGTTGCTAAAGTACAAATGTCTAATTACATTGAGCTTAGATTGAGAACGACTTTTGGAAGATGATCGTTAAGGGCGTTGTAAGCTGGGCTTGGTAAGGATCCAGCCGTTGGGCTTCTCTAGTGTGCTGTACTGACGACTCTTGGAATTATTATGCGAGACAACTCGGTCGAATTGGTAATAAACACATCAAAATGGAAAGTTGTACCATAAACAGTGTATGTATGAGCTAACCGTTAACCCCAAATAAGAAGTAACTCACTTGTCAACACAATGCGCAGCTGTGATGGCCCAGTTCTCGTTCAGCAGGGCAGCGCCACACTTGTGCAGGTACGTGGATGTACGCCATTGGCGCAGAGAGATTTGCCAAGGCCATTCGCCGAATGCTGCGTCTTCGCCTCCTACGATTCGAGCCGTTGGGTGCATTCGTCGCCCGCAAACTGGAAGCAGTATATTTTTTCATTTATAAGAAAACTGGAAACAATCTGGATATAAATATTCCCCTGGTCAGTTATATCTTCTACTAGCCATTTATTAGGACCGCATATGTTTGACTGAAATATCTTTATAAACGTTTCGGCTGCCCCGGCCAGTACAAAATATAATGAGCCAGAGAGACAACTACAGGATAAGTTTCAGAAGTTACATTAAATATTTCCCTAATCCGTGTATATTCAACAAATTGCATTTGCGATTATTGCAATGAATACTATTATTATTGATGTGGGAGGTAAAAATTGAAGAGTACACAGAAAGTTGTTCCAGTGGGACTGCTTATATCAAACGTTAAATCACTGTCAGTGAATAAATATCTGAGGAGAATGTGCCACTATTCAAAACTCTTTGTGTACAGATAAACATGGAATTTGGAGGCTGTATACCCTCCCACCTGTCGCTCGCACGTTAACAATCCACTCGTAGGAGAATGGCTGAAGCCACAATGAAAAATTGTTCCAAAAGGTACATTGTACATCCTTTTTGCTGTGGAAGACCTGACAACTCTGAGAAAATAACGTCCATTATTGAGCTTCATTTTCTGTAGCAGGTATTACGTTATCACGACCTCCTACGCACTTACTTCAACGCACCGAATTGCTAGGTCGTTGCGCTTAAATGGGTTTTAGTCGGGGCGAAATGGCGAATATGAAATCCTCTTTCCCTAGAAACCAAGGATTAATGGAGTAACAAGATATCGATCTTCCAACAGCTAGTTAATGACCTATACCGGTTTGGTTCGTGAATAGTTCTAGTGTAGTAATTTTTTTTTCATACGTAGCACAATATATAGGATAGTTATATCAAAAGACACAGCACCTAATCTTGCAAGCACGGCTAGTTTCACGGATAATACAACATAAACAAACAAAAGTTTGATTTCGGACTTTGTCCATTGTCTATAAAATTTTTGAGTACACAACGTTTCGATGGATATGCTATCTTCAATCGTCCTCAGGTGAACTGGCGAATATGTTCCTTTCATGCCTATTTATACTCCGTCCGGTGGCGTGTCGTTGTGTGTGGTCTACTACGAACAGCCACGTCAGCAGACCGGAACACCACCATCGGGAACCAATCAGAACAGAAACGTCACCGGACGGAGTATAAATAGGCATGAAAGGAACATGTTCGCCAGTTCATCTGAAGACGATTGAAGATAGCATATCAATCGAACCGTTGTGATATTCAAAAAATTTATAGACAATGGAAGTCCGAAACCAAACTTTTGAAAAATCTACCTTGTCTACAAGTTTCAAGCAACAGATAAACAAACAACAAATAGCGGCACGTTTTACGTTGTTGGTTCTGGATACCATAAAAAGGGTAGCCTATTTTATAATGGGTGAATATGGCGAAAAACGGAGAAGAATGGATACGGCTGCGGAAGGCCCATTTCCAAAGATGGATTGAAGAGGGACAATTAGATAGATTATAAGGTTAGGTTTAGATGTTCTTAACAAATTATTGGGGATTTATTTCAAAAAAAATCCATTTCATCTATTCGTCCTCAATTTTTAGCATTATCGAAAGGTTAAAGGAATGTTACTTATACACCAACTGAAAAATTATTCCTACTAGTCCGTGGAAGTTACCGATTGTATTTTTTAATAGGTTTTGCTGTAAAATGGTGTCATTCATTTAAACAACCCCTTTTTCTTGATATATCTCCATGATACTGTCTGCAATATTCTCCAATATTAACGCTATAGTTTCCTGTTTTACCTGACTATGTTCTATCCCTGATAGCGTCTAACGCAGTGTCAAAATTAGCATTTGACGTTACGTAGGCTGAATATGAAATATTCCCTGGGCACAGACAAGAAAATATAGAGCAAGGAAACAGGGTGTTTTTTATTAGTTTGTATCAGATTCATTATACTTTGTAATATTTTCCTTCGTTGTCAAGCAAGAAAGGCCTCCGTCATTCCTCGTTTCTACATTCTCCACTGAACATCGGAATATACCAGATGCCCAGTGGAACAGCTTCATTAATTCTACGGCAGTACCAAATTTGAGAAAAAGTAAACAGGAAAACATTTTGGCATGAGTTAGAAGCATCATTTTCTGATTATATTTTTTGTTTATACAGTTTAAATATATGCTTGATTATAAATACTTATTGAAAAAATAGAAAATCTAGCTATAATTCCAATATTCAAAACACTGCCCAGTTCATGGATTGCAATCTTAACAGATTGCTCTTGAAATATCCTAGTGTTTATCGTTACTGCCGTATAGAGATGTGTTTGATTGAATTTTTATAGGTTAACTACCTACCAAAAACCACTAATTTTTATAGATCGGATATTGACATAATTGTAATCGGACGGTGCTAATAATAGGTAGGTAATGTGGTTAAAGAAATAAATGAATAAACAGCTACACATTAACAAAATGACCAACAACCCAAGTTTGTCCAATGTGATGAAAAAAATAATATTATTTCAAATTAGGACATATTCGCGATTACAACAGTTACTTTCCTAAATTATACGTTCTAAATAAAATGATAAAAACTGAACTGAGAAAATGAGCAACTTCCTCTCAGGATGCGCAAGACAATCATGATCTGCCCTTGATGGTTCTTGACCTTTCAAGGCAAATCCAGTCAGCCTCGACACCTGCAAATAAAACAAAAACGATTCGTGCGCATTTCAGCCACCATTAAGCCGCTAGTTACCATCCTTTTTCTGCTTCTATCCGTCGGCGTCGCAAGACTCGGTACATACTTGCACTAAATTAGCCTTTCTGTGCTCTGTTATGACATCTCGCCGATTTTAAGTACGTCGTTAAGCGAAGCATTTTAATATGCCTACTTCTAAGTATCCTTTATGTACCTAGTTGGTTTACAATACGCTTTCATCTTTTTGTGGTCTAAAGATGAATCAGTGAGTATAAAACTCAAAAAATACTCATTTTAGTTGCCACGTCAATAGGCAGTATGACGCGTTGCAAGTATCATCACAAAACGAATAATTCTTTATCGCTCTATATCTCGGAAGGTACTTATCTGATATCATGGAACTTTTAACGAAATAAGTACGGAAAAGCTTTAGAGCTTCCGAATATCTATTCAGAGGCGGCATAGTAATTTTAAACTTAAGTACGCCTCTAACAAAACTGTTGTTCTTCAAGAAATCATAGCTATAGAAATCGCATGTTAAGTGCTATTCAAGCTCACAGTGTTTCATTTTGGAGGTATTCTTAGCCTTCTATGGACGGCGTTGTCGTATATTCCACAGTTTTATATTAATTCCTATAAAAGTATATTGCATTGTAGATTATTCAATATTAAAGATTATCTTGACAGATTTTTTTGTATCTCTAAATGAGTCAGAAACTTTGTTATTATTGTAAAATCCATATAAACAATGAGTGCTAACAAAATTGGTTTCATTGGGGCTAATCAAGATGGAGAATCTTTGAATTGAAGGCAAAACGTTTCAGTCACGGATATTTTGGACAAATTTCTTAAAATAAATGAAGTCTACCTTATTTCGGCTAGCCGAAATTGGCAATACCATTTCACTTACCATCTGTGAAGTCGCTCATATTGATAGGCTTCGTTTGAAACTCTGTCGTCGATAATACGGGAGCAGCTGGTGATGACGTGGCAGGTACTTCTGTTGAGCTTGCTGGAACAATTGGGGACGTCTGCACATCCTCAGTTGGAGATAGACTGCTTGAATGGGTGACATTCTCTATCAAAGGTGGTGATTGAGTCGTCCAAAGGTTTGGTGACTCCGACAACGTTGGTGAAGATGATGACACTGATGAAGAAATATCTGGATTCGTTGTAGAGAACGGCGAGGATGAGGTGTACTCTACAGTGGAAGAAGACAGCGGTGGAGGGGAACTGGTAGAAAGTCCTTCTTGCGTTGAGACATTCAATGGAGCAACACTGGGTAGAAGTACCCAGTGGTCTGGAGATGTGACAGGAATCCAGTCTAAAATTGAATTCAGCATTTTATGATGAATGTAACAGTATGTTAATGGAACTCAAAGTTATTGCTGTTGTATGAGAGCGTGCCCCAATTTTTTTTTTCGAAAAAAAAAACCGCTGCTTACTTTTAGATTTAGGCTAAAAGAGCATAATTATGTAACTGGATGGTTTAGCATTTCATGTCTCTTATGATATGATAACGTCTATTCAATTATTCTGTAGCATCAGTTATAGTATTGTTTGGATAGGTGCTAAACGCACAAACTTGACTTTTATATGAAATCGGATACAATCTAAATTTAGCGAGTCACTACTCACTAAATTATACCTCCCAAGAAACAAAATTAAACATCATATGTATTTTCAGCGCTAATATTTCCTTTGTCTTTTAGTTCTTTCGATTTTTGGGTGAATAAGATGGTTTTAGGTATTCATTTCCATGTCACACCTCGCAGCTGCTAAAACTAACATGAAAACCTCGATGTCACTTATTTGTAAACCCAGAAAATGTTTTCAGTTTGATATTATGGTATATAGCAGTATTTTCTTTGGCCTGGTATAATGATAACATGAAAATTGATAGACGCATCATCCTTGCAGTACATCCAACAAAGCACCTCCACGGACTGGAATATTTTGTATTCGAATATATACCTCCAGTGTATCTTGTCATGCTACTCTTACAGCCTACATTGTGGTTTCATGCAAAATTTTCTCCTTAACGATATTCGAAATTAGAAACTTGATATCCTGTGTAGCCACCGCTGTCATTTAAAATATAAAAATATGCAAAGCAGCTTAATTGGTATGCAAATCAGATTGCGTGGTGGAACATATTTCTTTTTTAATTAGAGGACCTATGCTATTATTTTCTTTAGAAACATATACCACAATTAACTGTAACAAGGAAAATATATGTGCTGCAAGGTTCAGGTTTTCTTATTTAAGTGAAGCTTACGATAAACACTCATAATTTCTTACTTCAGTCTAGTATGTATATAACTAGAGTATACGAAAGTAGACCACGTCATTCAAAATTAATGCGTTTCAGTAAAGGAGAGTCTTTGAAAAATTGGAAATTAATTTGTTTCAACGTTATTTTTCCTTTGGATTTTAAAAAAAACAAAACAGCAACAAGCTCTCATACCATTTTTATAACAACAAAATACTATTTATTCCAGAATGTCTGAAGATTATGTCATAACATGTACTTACATAGTAAGAGGATAGCTCTTTGTACAAAGACCAAAGGTATGCTATATGTATTCATCAGACTATCAATTAAATTTTGTGGAAGCGGTACTACTCACCTTCTTCTGTGGTGACGTTGAGCAAAATTCCTGCAGCTGAAGTTGTGGAAATCGTGTGATTCTTATCATCTACAACAGCCCAAGTAGCGATAGGCTTACTTGTTGGCTTAGTCGGTTCCGGAGGCCTCAGTGCCTCAATTTCATTGGTGGCTGGATTTCCGCTTACTGTCTCTAACAGTTGGCTCACGTTAAGCTTGCCTACAGACAATTCGTTTGAGATTGTGGTCGTTAGAACAGCCGGTGGACTTGCTGTTGCCTTTTCTGTTGTAGAAGTAAAAATAGGTATCTTGGTGCTAGATATAATTAAGGGCTCTTTGCTGGTCAGTTTTATAGGAATTTGGGTGACTGTGATATTTGAAATTGGTCTAACACTTGTCGTTACCGGCCTAATCGATGGTTTGTTAGTAGAGGGCTTAGATGTAATTGTTACTTTTTTTGTAGGCTTGGTAGAAACTTGCGTAGGTTTCTTCGTAATGTTTACTGTAGTAGATGATTTTGCTGTAGTCTGCTGTGGTTTTTGAGTTGTGGTTGTCCTGATTGGCTTGGACGTTGATTTTGTTGGTTTGGATGTAGACTTTGTTGGTTTCTGCGGCTTTGATACAGCACTGATAATTGCTGAAAATCAATAAAATGGATAATCATGTTAAGTAGTGGGGAATGTCCAATAACATACAAATTCAATGAATATTGCAATGGTGATGAAACTGGTAGCATTGACTATCTACATTCATCAATCATAGAACTAGATATAATAAATTGAAGATAGCTTAAATAGCCTCAAATTTACCTGTGGGCTTTGGTCGGTTACTTGGTTTTGCACTAGTATTTTCCACCTTTTCTGTGCTGGTAATCTTACTCGGGATATTACTTGATGATGGAAATCTACTTGTGGTGACAGATGGTCTTGGTGCTTCCGTACTAGGAAATGTGTAACTTTTTGTAGTAGTTTCTAGCAATGTCACTCCATCGACTACTTGGAACGTTTGCAATCTGGAAGAAAAGTTTTTTTTGGGGATGGCATCTAGGTTTGATTCAGGATATACGAGTATGTTGTGACTCTATGGATCAGTACAAAAAATATATGAACTAATATGTTATATTCTATTACCTCACAGGCGTTGTTGAGGCCTCGGTAGTACTGGATGACGTAGATATCCTATCACCGAAGACAACCGACGTGGTTAACTTTGGTTTTTCCGTTGTTGCTGAAATCGTTGGCTTCGTCACTACCGTAGTTTCTATTGAAACCTTAATTGGTGCTTTCGTCGTGGGTTGTGCTATTGCTGTTACCCTAGTGCTTGGTGTCGTTGTCCTCACACTTGCCGTTGTTGTCTTAGTACTTACAGTTGCTGGCTTAATACTTGTTGTTTTTATTTTTGATGTTGTTGTCTTAACACTAGGTGTGGTTAGCTTACTGCTAGTCGTAGTTGTTTTAACACTTGGCGTCGTAACTCGCCTGGTGCTTGTAACCCTTTCTGTAGTGGTCGTACTCGTACTACTCGCGATGCTTGTAGACACGGTACTTTTATGAGTACCTTCTACACTCTTCTGTGTGGTGCTCGATAACCTGAGCGGTGGTTCCCGCTTGTCTGCGATGGCATTATCGATGATATCTTTTGGTGGTTCGATATGGCAGCAGGAACCGAAGTAGAACCTGTCGATACAGGTACCTAGATGGGTGCCATTCGCTTTTAGACAGTCTATAGCGAACATACATACACCTTTTTGGTTGCTTTTTCGCGATATGCATGGTAGATGTCTGATGTTTCGGCCTGACGTTACACCTGCGACAAAAGAAAAAGTGTTTTTCATAACAGAATATTATCAGATAGTCTTCTAAATCATCGAGTAAAAAGCACTATTTGTATTTTCGTTGTATGGCGTCTTATTAAAAAACAACAAACATTGACGTAATAACAGTACTGATAACTAAAAGAGAAAAACGTCTTTGAATAAAAGGTTCACGACTAGAACTTATTGTACTGAATTTTGTTTTAAAATTAAATACTACTAATACTACATAAATAAAATACAACAGTCTTTATGCTAGAAGTATAAATTGCATTATTCCTTCACCCTAACTCAGACAAAAATTAAGCAACGAAACATCGCAAGCTGTTTATTGAGGCTGAATTATTCATTCAAATAAATCATTTCTTTGCAGTTTAATTTGTTGCAAACGAGATCACGCAATTAGGTATATGATGAAATCGTAAGCTTTTGCTACACGAACTTTTCAATCACTATGATATGATCTACAATGATTTTTTTTATACTACTTAGCTAAGACGTGAGATACAGTTAGCATGCATAAATACAAAGCCAGTGATAAGCTTTTACTGGCTGCATTATTAATGATGTATTTGTCTCGAAGCAGATAATATGCAAAATCTTGGTCTGTGAATGTTTTCTAGACGATACGAAGTATTGTACATAGACTAATCCATAGTAAATCGAAAAGGAAACTGAAATTGCAGAATAACAGTCTAGAAGTTCAATTTTGCTCACCCATAAGAGAAAAGTATAGAAATCTATATAATCTGTTGATGTTGAGCACAAATATCTCTGTCACGATGGACGAATCCATAACCTCCACGCTCAAACAAAAAGGAGATACCTTGGCGCAGTTTGTCTATATTCTATAATAAACTTTCAAGAAGCTGTTCCTCCCACATCAACGTGGAATCAAAAATGCCAGAAATATTTCCACACCGAGATTTAAAATGAATTTTTTTTAAGCTGAATTCCAGAAAGTCTGTAGTCTAGACGAAATACAGGCGATTGTCCTGGAAGGTTGAGCTGTAGAGTTCACACCAGTTCTTTTCAAGCTATTTAAATTCTCCTATCAGCGAGGCGTGTTCCCTACTATATCTAGGAAGGGTAGAAAAAATATATCCAGCAACTATAGACCTATGACTCTGTTCTTTTGAAGTATCTGGACAAAACAAATATCATCCATAGTCGCCAGTAAGGGTTCCGCAGCCATAGATACACTGGAGATCTTCTGATCTTTGTCAAACATATGTAGAGCAGAGCACTCAACATATCGAAAGCTTTCGATAATGTGTTGCATGAGAGACTTCTGATACAGCTTGTCTATGAGATGCCAGCAGATCCATGACTATGGTTGGACGGTTTTCTTAAGGACTGCTCCTTATTTGCAGTGGTAGATGAAAATGTATCCGATATATTCAACATCAACGCCCGAGTCCACAGCGATCTGCTCTTTCCGCAACGCTCTCCTTGCTGAACACCAACGAACTGTTGGATATATCATCTTATTTATCTAAAGCTTCGCAGATGATAGCAGCGGTATTTCCTACACGGAACTAGGCAAACCACTGTCATCTCGAGAAATCCTACGTCGGCGGGGACAGCATGCTGTCCAACTCAATGAGGACATTAAGAGAATTGTCGAATGGGGGACAAAATGTCAAAAGTTCAGTTCAATGCACAGGAGACTCAAACAACAACCCTGATGAAAAAATCCTATGTTAGTCATCTACATGGAGATGGATGGACTTTCAATACTTGAGTTATTTTCAATCAAGCTTCTGGGAATTAATATCAACAGTAAGATGTCCTGGAACGACCATGTTGCCGGTTTTGCTAGGCCTGCGTCCCAGAAGCAATCCAAAAACGAGCAATGCATTTGAGGGATGCGATGGTTATTATGCGTCTGGAAAATCCAAGGAGTGTGGCTGATCTGTCCTTTTTCTGTAGATACTATTAGGGCAAGTGTTTGACCCTAATTGTCTCGCATAATAACACCAAGAGCCGTCAAGCACAAAGAGCTCCAAATGGTCGCAGCCTCACCAGGTCGAGTTTCCAATGCCTCGAACCAGCCTCTTTTGGTGAACCTCGGCGTTGCGGAATGAGTTTCCGTGGAGTTTGCTAAAAGCATTTATTGGTTTCCAGAATTATCCCTTTCGACCACCCAAAAGTAATTTTTAAGAAACACGGTACCGTTGACAGGCCGATGCAGATATGTAAACGTTTCGTTAAATTTCAGACCAACTATAATTGGTGAATCAATAAATTCTGCATAATTCAGGCTCCATTTTAATTGTACGAAACTCAATGTTGACTATTTCAGTTGTAATAGCTTTTGTCTGACCTGAACTATCGATTGAGACATAAATAAATTATTCAAGCAACTGATTACTAAAGTCAATACATAAGAAAGCTTCAGCATCTGATATTTGGTTTTAATGTAGCGACTTTATTTTTTCAATGTATATGTTCAAAGGAAACATGACAACAGACACAACAATTGGTAACTGTAATTGACAGCTATGAAGCGCATATATTATTCTGCAAACAGTTGATAATCTAATAGACACGCCGACAATAATTCAAGATTGTTAGTCGATATTTGTTCCACTTCAGTCGTGATCATAATATTAATAAATGCTTTGTTCACTCTTGGTGAACATTTTGTTACCAGGAACTAACTTGTACTGCTAATAGAGAAAAAAGAAACGCTGAATTTGTTAAATTTAACATCACACGATGACACTATGTCTTCAATGGTAGTGCATAGATATGAACCAAAGCCCAAAAAATCATCAAAATAGGACTTTTGTTCTGCATGAACAATAAAAATTGAGAAAATGGAATATTTTCAGATTCTTGCTTATATCATGCGAAGTACTTAACTACTGAATCACATTACGTCTTATAGACCACTTACGGGTAATTAAAATGCTTGGAGTTTTTTTTGCAGACTGCGATATAATGATTTTGCAGCGAAAACATGAAACGTCGCTATAAAATTGATATTCCTTTTGAATTTCTATGTTCAATAATTTTCAATATTAAGCCAATATCTACCTTGGCCAAACAATAGTAAATACTATAGTCAACAGGCACAGTTACTGCTTCAGTGATTATTTTATAATTGCAATATAAACAATTTACACAGTAGTTGAATTCGGTTGTGAATTTTCTCACTACGCTCTAAATTGACTAAATATTTTTGAAATATTGGAAAGTAGGGTTAGAACACTTCACCGCGACCAATTTTGAAACAGAAAGCATTACTTCCTGCATACCCTACCCACATTTCATAATTATCAGTTCAGCGAAGACCGTGATAAGACCGTCAAGACAGACAGGTGGACCAACAGACACTTAAACCGGCTGACATGGAAAAAGCTTATACGCCCTAATCTCTTGTACCATTTTTTATCGGCTTCTTCGTTACGCCCATTACATAACGTGTTCTATCGGAAACACATTCCAGTATGTCCGAACCCATACATTCAATAACCTATTTTCATTTTTATTTCCATCATCTTGGCCATCACTGAAAATAAAAGAATAACCAGATAACGGTCCCAGTGACCCACATTGGGGCCTACCATATGAAATTCCATTCCGCCGGCACAGGGCCGGTTTTGCAGGTTTTCTGTTCCGCTATTTGTTAGAATGCCATGCCGACACAGGTGTGTTAGACTTTTACTGCTAGTTATGCACAATTTTGTATGGGCGTCTTATGTAATTTTTTGTAGACTGTGTTAATGAACTTTGAGTTTATGATGATATTATGGCGGATCTTTCAGGTAAGGTTTCGTGAAAATTGTATAATTTGAATAAACATATGGTACTGAAGAACGGTCAGTTATAAGATTTGTTCTACCATTACCTCTATGACTGTTTAAAACACAATTCTGGATTCCAAAACGTTGGTAATTTTATTTTTTTGAACACTCTATGGAAATGTTTGACCGAACCGTTTCCAGCTAACGTTTGAACATCTCATGCTTTGCGATGATCGGTTCCTTTTGACTTGCAGGCACAGTTCCACATCGACAAATAAAAGAATGTGCTAACAACACTTTCTAACGTCATCTTTGCAGCAAACTTAAAGTTCAGCACAATTTATCCCGATCATTTACTGGCATTATGCATATAAAATAGATAAATCTACCGAATTTTATACTTAGGTTAATGATGTTCATATACCAAAAAGCTATTTATAAATAATATGAGTAGGATATGTTCACCACAAAATAAAAATAACAACCTCAACAACATCAGGGACTACAAAGGGAATTATTATTTGCAATCTATCAGAAACGCAAATTCCGACTGTTTCAACCGTCTCAAAGCAGACCTCCCTTGAGTGTTGTAGATTTTTCAGGAAACACCCAATATGAAATCAAAATGATTAATTTATTTATTGGATGTATACTGAAGAGTAAAACTGACACCTACACATTGCGGTAGTGAGAAACAATTACTATTGAGGTCACGAGTGAAAAAGAACATCGATGGCTTTTACGTGGGAGCAGTACAATTCGTGTTGGTGTTAGTGAAATTCTTTCACTTGCATTAGATTACATAGCACCATTGTTCGCTAATCGGTGTTTAGAAGTAGTAATTGCAAAGAGGACCTGTTAAAGCAATATAATAATAGCGGAACTTTTGATTTAGTGACAATTTGTGTCTTTACCGGATCTTTGACTTAATACCACCAAAAATGGTTTCAAGCAGATTGACGCTGTACTTTTCATGCAGTGACACCAGTTTGATTTAAAAACGTTCCAATATTTACTAGTTACCCGTATATAAAATCTTCAACACGTACACGATTGGGTCAACAGTTCCGTTATCCGATAAAAATCTCCAATAAACTGATACCACTGCACGAGAAATACATAGTCAACCTACTTGATTATAGATTTTCCATTAATAAGATATCTTACTTGTTCGCCCAAAATGCCCACTGAATTGGTATTATAAAACTATCCTTATCACACTAGTTTAAGTTTTTATCAAATCCAAAAAGTAGTTTACGATTTATAGATGGTCCAAGGATCACCGGATGTAGTAGAGACAGATAGACAAACAGACTGATGGAAATCAGTGACATGGTCTTTCATGATGCAGATATCATGGAACATCAATATCGAATTATTAAAGCTGTCAGGCGTTGTATTTAGGTAGATATATGAACGTATATCTATTATGAAACCTGAGCAAGTTTAACAACAGTTTCTGGATAACTGATCTTTAATAGGCTTCAATTTTTCCGGTCACGTCCTCCCACAAACAACTGAAGAACCATAAATGAAAACTATCTCGAAATCCTGTCCCATATATCCCATCCAGTAAAGGCAAGGAAAAAGAAAGTCCGCAAATATAGTGATGGGTGGGCTATGTCGTTCATCGATTATAGCTTATCGAGTTTCGAAGCACGTAAACCGGCGCATACGCCACACGATTACAAAATTCAAATGTGAATCACAAATCATGGTCATCCGCGTTGGCTGGTCGGTGCAACCGGGCGTAAGTCGACTGTTTTCTCGGTCATGGCCCGTCTCGATTGATTCTGCTGCGCTTGGGACCAATCCTCAGTAAAATATCAATTTGTGTACTTTGTAGCCTGGTTAACAGAGAAATGCGTCTGTTTGACAAAGTTAAGTCGGGAGATAAGAATATCGATTGCTTAAACTTTGTTGAGTGACATTAATGAAATTTGTTTGGTTCAAATGTATCTAAGTAGTAAACTGCATAGCAAATGAACTTGATGATTATTCCCCCGTCTTGTTCTCCACTTGTCAGTCCATTATACTACTGAATGAAGACATCAGGGCTTCAAAACTTAAGTCTAACTCATTAAAACACCATTACGTAAAAGTTCACGCACGTGTTCCACAGTCATACACTATCTATTTTTGTACGCACGTGTGGCTAACCCAACACTAACCGTATTTGTGTGCAAGATCTATAGTAGTGTTGTTTGAATCAAAGAAATTTAACTCGGGCAATAATCATAATTCGATGTTTGCAGAAAGTATGGCAGAAGGTCGAATGATTATTGATCTTACTACCAATTTGCTTTGAATATGATTTCTCCTATGAGCAGTAAATTAATGGGAGCAGGGGTTGGCGAGATTGTGTGGTTGACATTGAATGAAACAAAAAGATACCCATAAAAAATACATCTTGTTTTTTACAAACTTTACTTTCACGCCCTTTCCGTCTTTGTCCAGGAAGTGAGACGAGAAATGTCTTATATTTTTCTTCTAAATAATATTGACTGTACTACTTGTTTAAGAAGACATGCTGCGTCATTATCCACTTAAAACAAGTATTTATACAGCTTGATTGTAAAAAAATACTAGTTGAAGAATGTGATAGTGTAATGAGCTAGCTTTTGTTATGGTTTGTTCAGTAACAGAGAGGCAACCGTGAAGCAAACGGGAGGAAAGTAGAACAATAGATCTACAGCATGATATGGATGGTTATCGTCTGGTATATTGTCCAAAGTATTGTCAGTGTCATTCGACACACAAAACTGCATAATTTGTTGAAAAAGGAGAATCGATACAAGCAGTCAGCTCTAATGAATAACCAGTCTCTGCCAAAGTCTTGCTCATTCAGCTTGTGTGAGCTAGAAAATGTAAGTTATTTAGTGATAGACACTACATTCTTGATCCCTGTATAACAAAAAGAGTCTCTTGTATCCATGCCCAAACACTAAATATAAGGACGACACTTATTACCACTTATTCTCCCGTACCATCAAAATATCTTTTTCAATTGTTCTCTATAGCGCGATTTTCCAAAGGAAGAAAGAACGTTATCTTAATAGTACGTCCGGCCTGGAATGGTTGTTGTGTCGGAAACAACCGTACTGTTTTATTCACCGCGAAATGCGAGAAAAATTATTATTGGATCCAGTGAATGGCCCATTGAAACCCAGTAGTAAACAGTTTAACGTGTCTGTTATGAAAGAAGGAACAAAAAGAATAATTGAAACAACGCAAATACAACGATATGACTTTCTTATCTGCAGCTGGTAAAATTCTACAATTCCATATGGAACCTGGATATGATCTGCCTTGATTGCAGTGTTTTCATCCACGATCTTAAGGGATGTTTTAAAAGCACTAATATGATGCTCTTTGCTCTTTGATGATGTTCTATTTTGTATACTATGTAATCGTTAATTTAATTTCGTCTCCTGTTCCGATAGACAATCACGAAATAAAAGGACGGCACCTAATACTACTTATTCCTCACACATCTTTTTGCATTGTTATTTTCTACACAGAGCGATTTTCTGAAGCAAGAAAGAGCATTACCTTAATAGCACTTCCGACCTGGAATGGCCGTACTCCTTTATTCACAGCAAAATACGAGAAAAATGATTTTTGCGCCCAGAAAATGGACCATCAAGGAACAGCAGTGAACAGCTTAATGTGTGTGTTACAAAAAAAAGGACAAAATGAACGAGTAAAACAATGCAAATACAACGATATGGTTACATAGTTTGCGCATCTAATGGAACAGGGATAGAGTAATCTACCTTAAGCGCCGTATTTTCATTCAAGATTGATCTCTTGAGAGTACTATAATAATTGTGGCAGATCGTTCACGTGAAGTATTTGATTTTTCATGCGTTGTATTTATCATTTTCAATATGATAATCTTTCAGTGATAAGGATACAAATACAAAGGATATAAGGTCGAATAAAGTACGTTTTCCAGTCAAAATCATCTTAGTAGAAGCTGACTAGTTCGAGGAGGTCTGTGTGCAGTTCATACGGCACAAAGGGAATAATCTTGACAAATAAACTTCAGCAGTGATTGTCCTCAGTGGACTGTGTCGACTTGAAAGAAACACTTCGTTCAATCTGTGCGACGGCACTACTTGTATCTATATCACGATTTATCCATCATATTCCTTCAAACGTTATTTGATGAGGCGTAACAGGACAGTAGAAATTCAGCGTAGGCTCAGAATTAAGATTTTTCGGAACACATCATAATTTCAAATACAGGAAAATACTGTGTGATTCATAAATAAACCATTTTTTGACTCATCAAAAAAGAAAGTAGTGAATCTGTAAGCAGATATATTGCAGTTGATTAAAACTGGTGACATAATTTTCATGACAGTGAAAAGATTATATTATATGCAAACAAGCTGGGAGTGTTCTGTTATGAATCAGCAAGAAAGTGGTCTTGGAGAAATTTGCGAACAGGATACAAAGAGTTTGTATTTGTAGCTCGTCATATGTTGATTTTTTATCTTGGGCTGCAGGATCTGATGTATTTTGCCTAGATATAATACAAAAGTAATTTTGAACCTCAGAATCTCTACAAGAAAGTTGAAAAATTGAAAATAGCTGAAGACGCAGCCTGAGAACTATGTGGTTATTTGCTGGTTAAATAACTTTAGTTTGGTCAATACTATGTTTCAGGCTGTTGCTTAAAAGCTTAGAAACCGCGACATAAAGTATTTCATTTCAGTTATTGTGAAGATTTTGACGGGTCTGTTTTAATTATTCATCTGTTCGCGGTCGTTTGAGGCCCAGTATCTAAACATTGTGAGCCACAAATAGGAATATGCTAATTCTTCTTTAAAATATGACATTTCTGAAAAATAACTCCTACCAATACCTACATACATAATAGTGGCTTTCGAATTGCGGTCATGCTGATATTGATACATTCTTACAGTAAACAGTAACTCTTTTTCTGAAGTTGAAAAAATTGTGAGAAGTGAATGACTTCTATAACCCCCTTGCATTAAACAATTTTTAAAATATGCGCACAAAAAAATTCAAAAAAATTAAGAAAACTCCTCAGCATGATCAAAAATCTTCGTGAATTAAAGAAACTTAGATACGATGATCAAAGTATATTAGCTCAGTTTGAAGGATATGCTAAAATAACGCTGGCCGCTAAAATTTTCCTAGATCCTAGAAAATGTTTGCATTATGGCCTCATATAATCAAAAAGTATGGAACAATTTAATATGTTTGAACCCCTCTATTTTTTTACTACCCTTGGAAATGATCAGGAACTTTATGAAAAGTGAAAAAACGAAAGCCGATAGTTTTTTTTCTCTAACTAGGAAGCATTCAAAGCTCTCATTTCCAAAAATAACACAGTATCCCTTACTGTAAACCCTCAAATTATCTCTCCTCAAATTTTGTGTCAAATCGATACAGCGCCAGCGGTTGGTGATATTACGTAGTAACGAAAATTGCGACCGAAGGCAGGGTCATTAGTAATTATCGACATATAGTCGAAGAGGTAGTGACACTAGACTAGACCCTACATAATCGCGGACTTAAATAAGAATTACACACGCGTTTAGTATGAGTATAGGGGATTATGGAACCTCCAACTCTGCAAATCCTGTGCAAAAATGTACGTCAAAGATTTCTAGTTCTTAACTATTTGACATCTGACATCCTGATATGTTTTTGTGATGCAAAAATGAAATAACGTCCAACCCACCGTTTATCTCGAAATCGATTTCAATACTGTTTTTGTTTATGCGTCGCGAGTAAGAAGCTGAGTCGAAGCAGTCTATGCTGTCAACAATAGTCAACCTATCCGACATTCTTTGAATGAAGATATCGACTCGACACTCCCTTGCCACTGACCTCATTCATATAAAAACACCACATTTGAGGCGCTGGGTCGTACAAGATCACTAGGTCACGTCTCGTCTAGCGCCAAACATGTATGTAGGGAATGCTGCAAAATTCGTTCCAGTTTCGACAACATTTTTCAGGACTGCAACGTAGGCGTGGATCTAGCGGTAAAACGACACTGAAAATATCAACCTCGACCTTTGCTTGAGCGGCATTTGTTTTATTTTCGCTCGTATACAGGGGCGTATTCAGGTTTTATACGTTACATTCACTCTTTCACAACCCTTGTTTCAGCTATCGATGAATTGTTGGCATTTCTAAAATGGTCACATTATTATATGTTATTTCTTAACTGGACCATTTTGGACCGAAAAAATAACGACTAGTCATTGAAAACAGGAGTTCAATTAGCAGGAAGAAAAAGAAAATTGGCGGTGAGCCCATAGATGAACCAAATAATATGAAAAGTAGTCTAATAAGGGCAATATTTGAAAATAGGATTTGACATTGTTATGAATAACTAGAACAAAAAAAATATAATTTCCCAAGAGAGGGGTAAACTCATTCATCAGCTAAATAATGAAAATCGAACACTTCAGGGACAGTTAGATTCAAGCACTCCTAATATTGTTCACCGTCTGGTATGTGCACCCCAGAAACCAAATAAGAGTTGATATTGAAGAGAATAGACAAACATTCTTGGCAAGCTCAAACTGTAATGAATAATTCGCCGTTCAGGTAAGTATTTCCTACGTTTAACACAAATAGAAATCTTTTTCTTCCAGTGGCGAGCTCCGATTTATATTTAAATATTAGTCCGATGATGATTAAGTCTAAAATTCAGTCTCAAAGTTGTAGTAACTGTGTATATCATTTGTTTTTCTTTTAATGAAGTGATAAAGGACGTTGAATCATTCACGTCTTGTCTATCCAAACCGATAGTGATTTTAAATTTTTTCATAATTATAGTATATGATAATTTTGTTAAATATCTATACACATTGAAGAAATTTGTGGAAAATAAGTTTAGTTGTAGAAAACGCCTTGCACATATGCGTTCTAACTGGGGAAATAACTCATCAAAAATATCATATTCTTTACAATGTATAACGTGGCAAACGGATGCAGTTAATATTTTTTGCCTATAACAATTGTATTATTTCAGGACACCATCTATCTCACGGTTTATTTGTAACTAATTTACTATACAGTGAATACGGGCGATAACAACGCCTAAACAATAGTGTAATAAAGCCAAGTACTTACCTACTGTATTTGTAATGAAGGCAGGTTGCATGTTATATACAGGTGATGAGGAGCATAGTTCCATTAGGAATGTGGCTATAGTAACAAATGTTGCTGGCATCATCTGCAAAAAAGAGACAATTTTAGAGACATCACGTTTTGTGTGTCATATTATGTTTTTTGTTTTGTAACAAAGTTTACAAAAAAAACATTAATGCCGTCAGTCTGCCAGTCTGTAAGCGGTAATCATTGGTCTCTATTTAACTCAGAAGTACTGTTTTGATCTTAATAAAATTAAGTTGCAAGTTTACTCCTATGGCAGGGACCAAACATATTTCCAGGTTTTTTATGTCTCTAAGTAGCGGTACAAAGTAAAGTATTTTTTAGATCATAGATTTAAAAAAAATGATTGAATGGCATTTATATCAGAGGTTTGCTAGTAATTGATAGGAAATTTGTTTCTGGTATCAAAGAAACTATATTATCAGATTCAGGTATCATAGTTGATGGATAATCGGTATGAGACTTTGAAAAATATAAATACTACAAAATTTTGAATGCAGTATGAAATATAATTAATATCAAGTCGTCAAAAAAATTTCAAAATCATTTTTTCACCAGAAATTGCAATCTACTCAATATTAAACATTTGTGGATTGAAGTAGATATGATCTACCCAGTCCACTACTGTTTCGTAAAGATTGAAAAACAATGTCTTTCACCCGAAGGCATCCAAATTCTGCGGCTGCTTGTCTACGCGGCGGGCGTCGCGTCACGGGCGTCATCTCACTGAGAATCCAAAAAGTAAACATGATTTCAGCCGAAAACAAGGACATTTAATCGAGGACGTAACTGTACCCGTTATCGAGAACGAGGCTTGAACGGCCAACGGTATGTGCCTATAAATTTATTCATTTTCAGTCACTCGCTTAGATCAATTTTGCCATGCCGATGTCCGATTTGCTTCATACATTAATTAGTTTCCGATAATACATTTTGAACTAGTTAGGTTTTTTGATAATTGAAAAGAACAATATTACGGTATTCTTCTACACTTACATACTATATCACAAAACATGTACTAAATTTTTCCTTAAATCAGATGAGTTAAATTTTATGATATAATGGTAAGTTCTTGATAAGTAGAAAGCATTTTATTAAACCATTCAAGTGAGCTGCATTCCCATATATGTAGCATAGCTTAATTTTTCCCTCCCTAAGTAAATTAGGAGCAAAATACTGTGAGTTTCCGATTCAGGAGTCACTTACAAGAAAATAGACAGTTACTACTTAGAAAAAATAAATTAGCACTTTTTAAGCAGAGAATATTTATTAGGAATTATTTCTCTTCAATTTTCATGATATACATTCATTTATACTAAATAAAAAAGTACAAGCTTCGTTGGAAAATTTTATAGAAATGTATGTATCTAATATTGAAAATAGAAGGCCTGGCATAGCATTTATCCTATAATTCCTATAGCTCAATCCTCAGGTAATTCTAACACAGCAAGCCATTCACTTCCAAAAGTCATTTTTTCTGCGAATCGCAGCATTGTGAGATGGACTGCCAGACAGTTTGTTCCACCATCGATACAATTTAGAACGTTTCAGGGACAATAAGAATAGACATATATCCACTTGCAGCGCTTTTGGAGCACGATAGACCTTTGCGAAAGGTTATCTATAAAAATAGCATTGCCTTTTGGTTTGAAGAGGGATATGGAATGGATATGAGCTCTCCATTGGGGGCAACAATGAACTAAAACCCCTCCGAACTTCGTTTACATTCTACTTTTGTAATTGAGCGTAGGAAAAAATATCTATCTATTTTTTGTCGAAATCCTAATTTTTTTCTTATTTTATTATTCAATTTCAATAGGTTGTAGATTATTCTCTGTAGAATGATGATACTTGTAAGCAAAATGCAGATGATTCACGGAAAAATCGGAGCTTAGACACTTCACCTGCAATCGAAGAGATGTAAAGCATCCTTTAACCACGCTTATTTGCATAAACTGAAGCAGCTCGAGTAAAATATTCTAATTTATGGCTCACGCTGTTGGTCGAAGTGCCTACAGACTGACTTATTTAAAATAGATACTCCTGTCAACGAACGGTAGTTTCATGTTTTATGCAATATGTATGTGTCACTTCATTATTAATACAATCTTGTTTTTTTCAGAAAATAATTGAATACTAGAGATACTATGAGATTCCCATGAAAGGCTGTTAGTTGTTGGAAAACAAATTGAACATGGATGTGATATTTCTTAAATATAAGTTCTGAAATACCCTGTGGTGGTTGTCTATCTAATTTAATTTTATACTTGTACTGACTGCGAATTAATACCGTATGTGATTGACGATTTACTGAGATTTCAGCTGCATCGGCAGGTCTACAGGAATCAAGAATTAAATTTTGAAATTTTAATGAAATTTTCTATAAGAAAACATTCTTGTTCTTAAAATAAGAACATATTATGGAAATTCAATTATTCCTTGAAACAATATAGTTACTTTTCTCGAAGTTGCTGTGCAAAAAACTGTGTGTATCTACTTCCAGGTCTCATTTTTATGGATGTCAAGAAAAATCTTGCAAATGAACTATGTTTTGTCTTATCTTGAGCCGTAACTAGATATAGAGTCAAGCAGGTGGACACTGGGATCAATTTAGAAACAAAGGTTTTGATCGGACTGGAACTGCTGATTTTTTTTAATTCAATTGTAAAAATATTGGGGAAGCTTAAAAGCATTGAATCTTTAATAATCGTAAAGTTCCACGATAAACTAATACCACATCACGCGACTTATATAGGACCAACCTACTTTACGCCATTTTTAAGTGGAGCACTATTGTAACTATGAACGATCTTTATTCAGTCAAGAAGCAGTAACTTGAGTAATTCTCTAAAACGAAAACATAAAAACTTAACCCTTTACTTTTGAAAGAAATTTAACTGGCGTCAATTTCCATCTTTATCGAAAATAATTGTAGCATTTCCGTATTTTGAAGTCGAATGTTTGAACAATCCTGTATGTCTATCAAGTATGAATTTTTTCCGGAGCCTTTCAGGTGCATACTATACATGTGACCCGCTGACACGCTGCTGGGAAATTTGACTTACTAATGATCACAATAAGCAGCACCACTTTGCGTGGCACCTGGTGATAGAAGGTCTTTTCCAACACTAAGCATAAATTCGACCCCCCTTCCCTTCAAATTATTTGGGAAAATGATATGGGATCGGAATCATCTAAAAGCGAAGATTGGACATTTTTTTTGAGGTTCCTATATGTAACTATAAATACAGCTTCGAGCACATTTATCAAAATTAAATACGATAAGATCCTTTTGTAAAGAATATTAACATTGGTTTTTGGAGTTTTATAGAAATTAGTTTACATCATCAAATTGGGAGTACAGGGGCGATTCTAGATTAATTATTTTAGGTGAATAGGCTCCCTAGCACAAAGGAACAGGAAGGTGTTCTAGGTTAACTAGTACCTCTGGAGGGTGGCTAATGTGATGAAAACTTTAAATATTACTCTCGTCTTTACTCAATCTGCCAACAGCATCCTTTGAAAATAATAAAAGACTGCGTATCTTTGCAATGAGTATTTTTCCATAATTGAATATACTTCTACCCTTTTAACTGGATTTGGAAAACGGAAATTGCTTTCCTCAAAGTAGCGGAAGTAATTATGCTTTTCCGAAAGGGTACAAATACAGAAAAGTACGTAATCAAGAGCTCTCTGATGAAAACGAGAAAGTTGCTCTCTGAAAAAATACTGCAAACACGTGTACCAAAAATGAATATTGTATCAAGAGCGTTTCGTGGATTCCTTGTTTTCGTTCGGCCGTTATAAATTAGAGGGGTGCATCCCCACCAGGTTGAGGTTACGACGCCTTCCAAAAGTCGTTATTTCGGAGAACCTGGGCGTTGTGGAATGAGCTACCGGTGATTTTATGCCCCAATGGTTATAGTCTACAGCGTTTTATGGTGAATGTGAATAGACATATATTCCTTCGCAGCGCTAATGAAGCGCGATAGCCTTTGCGTGAGGCTATCTGTAAAAAAGCCATTTTTCGCGTTAGAAAGCATCTGAACCTTTAATTATCCATAATATTCTGTAGATCTCTAAATAATCCAATCACTTTACCCGACCACTAAAACCATATGCATAGGCAAACTGATAATAATTATTATTCTTCGCGGGGTGGCTCATATAGGATCAAAATGATACAACAAGTATACATTTTTTTTCTAGTAGTTCCCTCTTGAATTCTGATATCTATACTACCTATATAAAAAAACTCAAAATATGGTTGCAAATAGTAGAACAAAATAAAGTGGCTCAATTATTTAAGAAGTTATCAATAGTTGACCCACAAATAAGTCACGTTGTTCACCTAGTTCTCACAATTTCTCATTAGCTAGTTAGTAATTATGAGTTGTTTGGAACAAATCATACAATAACTTGGCCATATTACCTTATTTTATAATTATCACCAAATTACGGAAACAATCACCTATTACAACTGTTTCTGTAACGGTAATTCAAATTCACTTGAATGCTAAATTTTTCATCTCTCTTCCGCTGAATTACCAAGCTGTTTACCTGGAAAAAATTCTCAAGTCGATAACCAGTAACAACGGAAGCTCGGCATTTTTTGTCTGGCCGTGAGATAAAGGCAGATAGCCTGCGTCTCGGGCAATTAGTCAAAAACTGCCTGAGGTAAAGTGTCGAAGAGTATGTTAACCTCTCACAATACAGATACATAAATAGGTCTGAATACATAATTTATCCTTATGAATATGTACAGATAATACAAACAACTAATATAGTAGTGACAGGTTTCAAAATATAACATCACATAATCCATTACTATTGACGGCAGGCTATTTATGGAGCGACTACGTGCAGAATATCATCTCGTAAGTGTCAGGAACATGGATAAATCTATGTTAAAGACTAAATAGTACAACACATAAAGGATTTAACTACCATTTGTTGAACAGTTTCCAGGCTTATTTATGCTTATTTTGTTCCTCTGAATAGAGCAGAATCCCATTAGAACAGCTGTTCATATCACGGAAAAAATCCAAAGATGTCCTGAATATTTTCGATATACGTTGCTCGGCAAACAATAACTGATCATGCTCAGGTCAATGCAACGTGATTTGACTGACAGAATTGTTATCAACTTAAACTAATTTGGAAATTAGACGGTTTTCTTGGATTTATGTGTGGGCGATGTAGAGAGAAGGTGAACGTAAAAAAGAATCGACTCTGAAGCATAGTCGGTACCACGTTGTCGAGTGTGATTGTCTGTCCCACGGTGCTCTCTCCATATTAGTTCTCTGCGCGAACCAGTGGCCGCAAACAAAGAACGTATGTTCTACCACTATCAGAGATTATTGTATTTTAACTGAATAATGATCATGAATGATTATAAAGGTAATATTTGGCGTGAGCTGTAAGTCAAAATTATGAAAATAAAAGAAATTTAGATAAAATCAACTAGTTGAAATCAATTTTATTTACATTTAACTCAAGCAAAATATCAGCAACCCTAAAATGCCATCCAAATCTTTATTACTATGCTGATATCATTGCATGGGCGACCTACTTGACGCTATTTTTTCCGAAAAACGTCACTCCCAAACCACAGCGATTTACCCTCATTTTACGATTTAAACAATCCCCTTTGCTGCAACGCTTGATGCAGGTACTGCACTGACAGATGCCATTAAAAAGTCTACATGCAATACTGTACGCGATTTTTAGATTCCCGTGACTCTCCTCAATAGCGCATAAGTTGCCTATTCGTTTTGACCATTTTTCCTCATTTCTACGAGTATCTATAAGATCATCAGGTTTATCGCAATAATTATAATTAGAGCGTCCTCCGTTTCTCACTTTTTATTTCAGGCTTAGTGCAGAGCATCTAGAACTGGTTTGATCGTTCACTTGCGTTATGTGGTGATTTTTCTCAAGATCGCCATCCAGGATTAAATTACTATCAGAGAAATCTGTGGTGGTATTTTTAGATGCGCGCCGAGTCGATAAAAAGCTGCATTTCCTGCGCTTGATGGATCTCCTCCATAAGCGATATTTATCGTAGCTTTAAAAAGATTTCTACATGCTCATGTATCACTTGAGGCTTATACCACGTACAAACTATGAAATACGGATTGTCTCATAAGAAAACTGTAAAATTATAAAATAAACTTTCAAAGAAAGACACACCAAGAAATATATTCGTATAGGGTTGATTGGCACGATTCAGAAGGGAAAGAAGCTCCTTCCATTAAAACAGCTGTGTCAAATAGGTTAACGCTGCATTTCTCACACAATGGTATCAGTTTATAAATAGAGAGTTGAATCGGAGTCAAAAGTGTTTCTAAATTTGTGTAATTCCCAGTATTTAAAAACTCGAATGAACGAATGGATCAGAATGGAGACTGCAAAAGCCCAGCATTCTTGGCAAGGGGAAGTGCGGTCTAGGTCTTGCTTATCATACGCTTTAGTCCACAAAGGGTTCACAAAGACATATTATATTCTCAGAGGACTTCACTTCTCCCCTGCATTGTTGGTTGAGGTTGTGTCATCAACTAACTCCATTGAATGCAACCGACGTTTGAAGGTGAACTCTAGATGTCTTGTATCAAGAGAGAAAACCGTCCCTCTTTGCCTATTAGCCCCGCAATGGGTTCCTATGCCTGTGGGAGGCATCCGGAGATTTTACACAGAGAGTATTGCTTATGAACCTGAACCCACTCTCCTAGTTCAAGTTCAGGGACCAAAAGCGTTCCCTTTGACACTATACTCGCAACGTCGGAAGTTTCGGTAACAAGGCCCAGCTAGATTGTAAATTGCAAGAAACAAATTGACTCCTAGATCCTCCTACATGGAGAAATATCTCATAAAAAGGTGTAGCTTAATAATTCAATTTTACTCGTAGCTACCAGGAACCTTCGCTAGAAGATAGATAATAGATAGTCGTGCATAGCTTGAATCTCATGTGCTGAGGGTACGCCGAAGTTGTCACCCTCAAAATTGTAATGTATTTCCTGACATACCGGAAAATTATTACTTGTCTATACTTATAAAATAAATCGTATATTTTACACCATACTGCCTGTAATTGTTTGAATAACTGATATTTTTCAAACTGCGAGCATATTTTCAATAGTAATTATTCTATATATATATATATATATATATATAGTAAATAATAAATACCATTTTTAAAACATGCCTTTTTGAATGCCAGACCTCGATAAAAGTTCTTCCCTAAATTTAAAATAAAAAAACTCTGGGAAATAAAAGTAAAATTTGTAGTAAAAGCAATTGATGTAACCAGTAATCAAATGACTAATTTTGATCAACTGGTGATATAGAAGGACATTTTATAACGTGTATTTGAAAAAAATATTACTTTGGCCAGGTATTCATCATTTAGTAAATACCTATAGACATCGTTCGAAAGATTTTTACTGTCAGCGTAACCTAAGAAATTGTATCATGAATGTTTGTGAATGGATTAAGTACATTTCCATATATTTGTGTTATCTGTTCCCTGATAAGCAGAGAAAGCGTTTCACACACGGACAGGGTTATTAATATTAAAAGCAATCTCTTAGTTTCTTCAATTTTTTCGTAAATTGTTGTAGAATGTGCTGTGGATAGTTTGACTCTCCATAACTATTTGCGAAAAGTAATATCGCCTTATTAGTGATGCTTTTCAGAGCCTTCAGGTGTTATGCTATGTGTCACTTTACTTCAAAGGAATATACAAACATATTTTGTGGACTTTTAGCACAAACAGCTTCAGTGCTGCCTAGTGAGCATGCTGAAGAGGCCTTAAGAAGTTGCTGATGAACAAGTCATCTAGATTATCTGAGCCTGAGCAAACTAGCTACAAATCTAGATTGGCCAAATATCCCCGTGGGCAGAAATGTCATTTTTTGCACGAACAATTTTTTTTAACTGACGGGACTGACCGGTGTCTCCAGAATTCCTTCGTCACGCCTTGAACGCGGTGACCTGGTGATCTAAGGTACCATGTAGTTGGCCTCGATTCCTAGATATGTGGCCCAGCAGCTACGGTGTCATTACGGAATGCTGGAAACACGGGATGAGTCCTCAACAAGTAAATGAGACAGGATTTCACA
The DNA here is from genome assembly GCA_949316355.1 of Bruchidius siliquastri. Lineage (NCBI taxonomy): Eukaryota > Metazoa > Arthropoda > Insecta > Coleoptera > Chrysomelidae > Bruchidius > Bruchidius siliquastri. The sequence goes on along the minus strand of OX438535.1, from coordinate 31,112,176 downwards.
AGACACCTTAAATTGTCTGGTCATCGCAGAAATTTTGGATTTCTCTCACTCCAGTTTGTGTGTTTAATCCCTCTTTCTTGCAATTATAGAGTAAAAAGTGATGGCTAGTTCGATTATATACGGGAATGTTATCAGCCATCAGAATATTTGCAAAAATTTAACATTTAGAGAGTTCATTTACAGTACTAAGACAAGTGAGCTAAGAACAAAGACTCGTGAATCTTATTGTATTTAACCTACATGCACATTATAGAGGATTAAGATCACAGTCATGATGTCTTAGACAATCTTATGATACACCAGACTACTTATTCACTATAAATTCAAGAAAGTAGCAGAATGATGTCCGATCATGTCTAGATAACAGCTTCTGTATTGTTCTTCACTAGAACAAGTTGAACATGCAGTTTTGGAGAACCTTGGAGACCAGATGCAGTAGATTTGGTATTTGTAATCTTGGCGAGACATACTTCTCTGATTACATAATTCGGAAGTGAAATTTGGAAAATTATTTGATTACTGTTATGGGATTTTAAAGTTTCCTGAATAGTTTCAAAATCTGCCTGCCTACTCATTAGGTACTGCTAGCACAACGTAGTTATAGTATTAGTTTTTTGGCCAGTACCAATTACTGGCTATCCAGCAATTTATTCAGAAATATTAACAATGGATTCAGCCATACGTATAGCATTTTCGTAGCTTAAAAATAATATCTCAGGCAGTTCGGTACTATCAAAGCATCAATGATAATTGTTGAAAAATAAAAATACAAACAATGAGCTTAATCGATAAATAAACGTAGCTGCTGTATTTCAAAAAAACTTACCTTAATTAGACTAGAAATTTACCTTAAAGTAAATAAATAAATTAAAAATAAATAGATCAACAAAAAACGAACTCTACAGCACTACCGACATATTCGCGAAAACAGTTCACGGAATACCGCCGTAATGGTCAAGTAAGTAGTAATCTCCAGTGCAGTGCGCGCGTCGTGGTACTGTCGTCGACGTCCTTTGGTACCGGCGGTAGTCAGTGATGCTTGGGTACCATCCCCATGACTGACGCTCGCGGACGCGGTGCGCTTTGGACTGATGGCCTGAACGCCAGAAGAGTTGTGCCATCTTCAAGAGCGCCGTCGGTGCGGGTCGTTCAACCTGCGGGCGCTGCCAATGCGAGGAGGGCAGTACCGTTACCAGTACTTCGGCGATCGAGTTCGATGCTGAGCGATCGCAATTCAGGTGTTACCAATATTTGTTTTGCTTCAAAGAGCGCTCGCTAGCACACCAGGGGGTGGTACCTTAAAGTGGTACCTGCGAGGATATCATTTGAGTGTAACGTCTAATCATATACTGAGATTAGCATATGCTTTATTCGCGACCTACCTCAATGCATCAGGTTCTGTGTGACCTACATACCGTTTGTGCTAGGACCAAGCTCAGTACCACTTAGCCGTACAAAGTATTTTTTATCGAACATCCCCATAGCATTTGTGTCAACTTCCAAACAATTGCATTAATACCTAAGATAATGAATAGGATTTTTCTTCTAGTCAAGAGGAATCTTCTATAGCTTTTCTCAGGCCAAAAAGCGATGAAATCAAATGAACGCAATAATGGATGAAATTTGAAACAAAAAGATAGAGAAGGTCATGGCATAAACATGCAAGAGGAAACGACACGTCGACCCGTGCTTCGGACTTATTGGACCTCATCAGGACAGCGTAATCTGAGTCATTGATAGAACGACTTAGAGGGGACTTGTGTAATAAGATACCTGAAAGTCGGAGCAGGGAACCAATGACACAATCTTCTGGGACCTCATGACGATAGAGTGATCTAAGGTAGGGATGCGGAAGGACGTAGAGATGATGTGTGAAAGAAGATACCTGGAAGTCGTAGAAGGGAACCAATGACATAATAATCACGTGTATTCTTGTTTCACCTCTCTTCTAGTTCTTCTTCTTCCTCTTGATGAAGCTTCTCGGAGTGAAATTTTTCTTTTTGAAAAAGCTTTACGAAATAAATGGATGAATCAGGGCTCAAACTATTCCCGTAAATTTGTATAACCAATAGTATCTTCATCATACAGTACTTCTTAGTCCAACTATTATTCCCTTCGTGATAAGCCGCAGTATTTGATATTTAAAATAACGTTAAATATAACTGAGGAACCTTACCTTTCTCTTCCCAATGGTATATCAACCCTTCATTTTCTTATTCCTTCTATCCAAGGCGTCTTGGACGCGATTCGGTCTAGAAAATTTTCAGCGTCTATATACTCATCGACCTCCCTGAGTACCTTACTGATCTTTTGAACCCAATAGGCTCAGTACCAGTGCACCTATTACAGTCATAAACATTTTACCTGATCACGTACATCAGCCCGGTGTGTATCCCCAAAGTCGGCTGAATTTCTTTTCACTTGCCTCTGCTTATGTACTTGATAAAGTTGTAAGTGGTTGACCTGATATCTAGTGTCCACCCTAGTTGCCTCTGTTCATATTTTCATCTACTAGCATACATTTGATTTGATGGTCTGGAGTGTTCTCCTCGTCAGAACAAAATACGCGTATTTGCGTACTCAGTCTTCTAATCCGTTCTCAGAAAGCTCTTGAAGTGACCATATCTTGTCAGGAAGAGTAGGATATATGGGTTTACCTTCAAAGCTCCCTTGTCAATCCATTTTTAACATATGGGTTCAGTTTCCTAGTCCATGTCTAATGGGCGATTTTGTCAATTTCCATTCAATGAAAATGTTACGTATACTGGGATTTATTTATTATAAAAAAAATGATGAAATTACAAGGTTATCGTAAAGTAAGTGTCATTTTACCTCATTATATTTTTTTAACAAATTAAGTTAACAACAGTATAATGGGATTTCTTACGTCGAACAGTGCTTAACGCAAATAAAAATATTTCGTCAATTTCTGTGCTGCACAATATCCTAGCGTTTCTTCAAATTTTAGAGAGTATTATTCAGCATTTCTTGTTGAATGGCAAAAACCCTTATATAGAGTATTTTAATCTTGAAACGTGTCAAACACCAAACGGTTTTACCACTCGCCAAACGACTTTTTCAAACCCGACATGTTAGTATCTTCAGGGAAAGATTGAAAACGAAGTTTATTTTTATTCTTCTCCTGAAGAAACACTTGTCGGGTTCAAAAAAGCGGTATAGCGTGTCGTGGTGTATTTTTGGTGGTTACTGCGCCAAATGATCAAGTATCTCATATCTTCAAGCGCTCTTGGTCGAGCTCAAAGCACCACATCTCTTGGTTCTGTATTGTACGTGCCGTGGTATCAGTTTCTTGATGATTTTGATGAGATTTCAGATTGATTGCTGATCCAGTTTAGTTAAGTGATCATATTGATCACGAGTACCATTTAGCCCCCTAAAAATGGCATCAAGTTGGTGGAGTACGTATTCAACCATTAATCCGCTTGCAGTAAGTTTTGGATATCTTTGAAATCATGTGAATATTGAAACACATGAGATAGGCGTTCCAAACCTTTATTTTTAAATTAATACTAGTCAGTGTAAAGTACAACTTTAACACATTTGACATCATTGATTTCAAAATAATTGGAATTTTTATTGTGGTGAGATAAATATTTTGCGATTTCATCTTCAATTATTGTTAATGACTATAGGAGAGTGGTTTCTGTCAGTTATATTATAGTTTAAACAACCGAGAAAATCATATTTTGGTGGGTTTATACTTTTTTAAATAAAGAGATTTTCGTATTTAATGGAACATTTTCCAATAACAAAAATACTATTGATGACAATTTGGACCCTAATTCTTGATGATATCCACGTTTCACCATAAATTTATATGTTGAAAGGTTTTAGCCCATAATTAAGGACTGACGTTGGAATTTAAATTCGAATTTAATTTGACAGAGGAGTTGACAACGCAAGAATATGCTTAAGAAAACATGAATACTACATTCACACCTCAAATAAATTCTGAAAGCAGTCAGTGCTAGAGGAGAGGCAGAGAGCAAATTACTTACAATAGATTTAACATGAAAGCAGTTAATTAACCATTGGAACCAATCAAGAAATATTAATTGCAATGAGGGCATTTTACGAAGACCTTAAACCAAAAAGGGAACTTTTACTCAGCTTGTTACGGATTAAATACAATTATAGACCTTTGCATGAATTGATTCATTGGCATTCCCTTTTTTTCACTTTTCGACAACGCTTATTTCACAAGTCCAACATTTAATGTACTTGATATACAAATAAGTCGCAGTAAACAAGCAAGTATTTCTCACACAAATTGTAGATACCTATCTATGTTCACGGAATCAAAATGATAATTTATGTGGCTGGCGAAGCCTCTGGATTATATACATGCGAAAACCAAACCTACATATAACCTGAGAATTAAGTCGAAGAAGGATATTGGTATTACCGTTAATAGCAATTTGCGATCGAGTTCGATACCGCTATCATACTCCAGATGATGCTTTGGTTCCATACTGGATTGCACTCATTAGTAATAGATAATTACTAAGATGATTAGTGTTTTCGTCTCATTATGCTGATCTATGCAAAAAGAAATCGTACAGCGGAAATACGTAATATGCTGCCTTCAATGACTGGTCTGAGCGGCATGTTCTCCAGATCGATGCGCGTTTGGAGTGAGCCCGAATCAAAGAGTTGAATGGCGTCAATGAAGACTTACATTACCTAGATCACATTCAGATAAGTTGGTCATTTACTTTACTGCAATGTACCAGAACAGGTATAAATGCAATTCATAGACAGATCTTTGAGAGAAGAAGTCTACAAGTTAAACGATCAATATGGTATTTCTGTAAATAAAATTTATGAAACTGTTATTGAAATTTTTTCAATTGCCATAGGCTTATTCTAGATTTTTTTGTGGATTTTAAAAGTTATATCTATGAAAGTTAGTCAATGACAGCGCGACGCGCGGTGACGGAGACCGCGCCCATCAAGTTTAAAGTCAGAGTACCCTCTCGCTAAATATACCCAAAAATTAACGTAGAAATTGAAATAGTTTATCTTTTAATATAAATTTCAATATAAGAATTTCAATGGTCAATAGATTTCAGACTCAATGTCAAGTATTTTGAAAGGCATGCTACTAAAGCAATAGCCAACATTTTAAAGAAAATATCACTAATTTAATAAACTATTCACAGCTTTCCTGTAAAGTTCTCTATTTTTCACAAAAACAAACAACAAGCAGAATCAGGTTTTTACTCCTGTTGCTATACACGGATTCTGCCAGGAAACTCAGTTAAGCAACACTCCTTAAGAGTCACCCTAATTTAGCCCAATTTAGTCAGAATGAAATACGAGGTTTTCATGAACATCGCCCTCGAACCTTGGTACTAAAAAACTTGCTGGGCCTGTTTGGTTTCTATTACTGCAACGTGATCGTGTTTTACTGGAAAACCTACTCTACTTCTCGCCTTCCCTATGGCACAGTACGTCCTAGTTACGACCAAAAGCTGGAATGGTAGGTCTATCGCGTGCAACCCTTAGAAGGGAATAAAAGGCATGCCCAGCAACTATAGACTGCGACGCTGTTCTTCATGATATCCAAGATTATGATACTGCCATCTTTGCCATTTTTATGCAGTTTCTGAAGTACCTCTACAAAAACGTGTTCAGTGTCCAGTCATTGTTTTAGAGAACCTCAGCGTTGTGAAATGGGCTGCTAGGGCGTTTGTTCCCGGGAGATAACATTTGACATCTCTCCAAGTTCAGTATGAATAGACAATTTTATTGTCCCTTCACAGAACTTTAGTAATGTAATAGCCATCGCGAGAGATTATTTATAAGAAAATCTACTCCAATCCTGCAACAGCATACTTTTCTAATATCAGTGTATTGGCAGCGGATTAATACGTGGAGCAAACGTGAAGAATTTCTAGTTCGAGATAATTGTGATTTCTTGATGTTTTAAGACATATACATCACGAGAAACCATGTTACTCATTTCCATCGGTCTGTATTTGTCTGTATTCTGTCTGGTAATCCTCAACCCCTGTATAACTAGGTCAGTGATAATATAGACTTATTCCTTATTTAAATTATACGAGCCGTCAAATGACATTTTCCACATCATGTGTATCAATATAGTCATATAAAATAAAACATTTTATTTATGAGAGCTCCTTATTCAAGTACTATCGACCAGGTACCATTCATAGGCAGCCACGTATGCGATCATCGTGCAGAGAGCACTGCAAACTTCAGAACGATATTAAGATTTTTTCCAAATTTATGTAGGTAATCATGCTTAAACACATTTCCGTACCTTCAAGATTGCATGTTAATTCCTCGTCACTTTTGATCATAGCAAAACTTTTTTGGAGGGTGAAAATCTTGAAAAAATTTTAGCTATGAGTTTTCATGCATTCCTAATAATACCCAGGAGAAGTCAAAAAACACATTCAAGGGGCTATAATTTCTTGACATTCACCAACATCTTTTTGTCCATGGTCCTAGTACTTTTTCTTCTTGACTTACCAGTTATCATACTTTGTTAACATCAGAAGGATCTTAAGTATATGAAATATTAATATCATACCCTACAAAAGATTGTAAATACCAGCTATTAATAGTTGAATTTAAATAACGATAAAAAACGAACTCACACAAATTCAATAAAAAAAATATAAGCTTTCTAAAAAGTCATGTAATTTCCAATATCTCCAAAATTGAAGTGGATTAGAAGCTCTAAAATCTTATTACAATCATGAATAAAGCGACACAACTGCACGTGAAATAGGTCAACTTACTTGTATTTTAAATAATTATTTAACGTCTGACTATAGTGATAGAAAAATTATAGATGCTTCGACAATTAAACAACCAAAGTAAAATCCTGATCTAATGAAACCGTTTCTCAAGCTTCAGTGTCGCTTGAACGGTAGCGGATGTTGACCAATATATTATGAGTTGCTATATGGATACGTATTTCTCACTTGAACGATATCTCAAATATGTGTCTAGCAAAAACAAAATAGTATTATCGGGGTCAAAATTTTGCTAGAACATATTATACCAATACAACAATTTTTTGAGATCCCGCTTTGCCCGCACCAAAAAAATTAAAAAATGATCAGAACATCGAAAACGTCCAAATATAAGTTTGAGCTACACTTTATTTTTGTTTTCGTCTCTTGACTTCGACACTGCCACCAATGAACCAATTTTCGAAAATTCCAAACCTTTGTTTTACTACTGATATAGTCAAAGTTCCATCAGAATCCGAAAACTATTTTTCAAGCTATAGAGGAGCCAAGGAATACCTGACAGAGTACAGACAGAAAGATTTCACCCCACCTATTCGCTGAAAATTACATAGATAATTTCAAGCTACTTTAAAGGAATAAACTGGGAAATGCGATTGACGCAAATCATGCCAAATTGTATAACCACCCCTTCAAGTATCGCAAAGGAAATAGATGTTAAATTATCTAGCCCCCCAACAACCGCAAGTAAATGCAAGTAAAAGATGTGTATGTGTGAGATGATCCGTTTCGACCTACTTGACACCATTTTGTATTCATTCCTCAACACTGAACAGATACGTGAAAACTTGATGTTCATATGTTTCATGTTATTGTTGCCACAAATCGTCGGGTATTGCCTGGCTTCGTTTATGTATATTTCTCAAGTGATGTAACCAATAAGAATGAAAAAAAAATCAAGTCATTATTTATATAAAACAGTTTATTATTTTTCAAGTACAAAAATATGTCAGTTATCTTTACAACACAAATAAGACGCGTTCATCAATTACAAGTACAAAACTTTATCTGATACAGATTTACAGTTTTAATTCATGTAGACTCACATCACAAAGGTGCTACAGATACAGATAAGTACCATATGCAGAAGAGTGGTACCTCGTGTGCCTAGTTTAAGTACCAAGCAGGCTTTTGAGGCATGGCGTGCAATACATTAGTAAGAAATATAAATATGCAGAATTTTTTGGAGTCAATTGGGTACCTAACAATTCATTTACTGATTTATGAACAGTCATCAACATAATAAAGCTTCGCAAAAAATTAGAAGATTTCTAAGACAAAGGCAATTTTAGATAAAATATTGGCTTTCGTCATATGTGGATGCGACAGTGTGCATTTAAGCATTGTATTCTGTTAAAAAGTCGAAGGTTGCTAGAATGTTTAACATATTTGATGCCACTTCAATTATTAACATAATACTGCGTGAAGTTTTTGGAGTATGCTTGATGAGATTACGGAGTGATTTCTCAGAATGATGCTTCAAAAAGATGTAGCCTCATGAAGGAAATACTTTTTGAGTTGATAGATGACGGATAAAGGTAAAACATATCACACTACATTCAAAATAAATAATATTATACAAAATCTCTTAGATCAAGATAGCTGGAAAATGTGGTAGCAGTTGACAGTCTCAAAGTCAATGAGCAAACCGTCAAAAAAATAAATTTGCATAATGCACTGACTGAGGACCAGATTACAAACGGAAACACATCATTTTACTCTACTTAAATAATGAATCCGGCTTATCTCCAGCTTGCTTAGTGGAACATATTTTCATTTGCTATCACACGAATCCAGAACTTTTCTGGTCACTCGAATAAATAGAATATTAAATCATATGATCAGCTGGTGCTCTGAAATCATGGAGAGTATATCTTCCAGTTTCCCTATCATATAACAATCCTGAAGTCATCCAGATAATAAAACTTCATATTTGCTCAACTGCAGCCAACTGGTTCTCACAAACAGTTCAATCAATAACATCACCAAACGCATTTATCCCATCACTTTATCCATCCATGGTACAAATTTCTGGATGTTGGTGTAGACTCCAGGTAGGTGTTCTCTTCCGCAGCCGATGCCCCAAGACACGAGACCAATTAGGGTTCTTCTTCCTTCCACGGAAAGCGTCAACGGTCCACCAGAATCCCCCTGGCAAGAGTCTCTTCCACCCTGTCAAATTGAAAATATTAAATCTGATAAATATTTGCAGCTGAGTTCGATGTTGCTAGTTTTATTCATCAGCGTGAATTGCCTGATCATAGACAAGACGATCAAAATAGAAGTGGTTGTCTATCAACATATAATGACAGTAGAGCTACACTGAATCTGATCTCGAAACCAGCACTGAATAAATAGCCCACGGCAGTATGTGAACCACAAACCTTCCGTTAGGCGGACAGACATTTTATCAATTGAGCTACGTAGGCACGTGTTCCAATCGGTCTGAGGAAAAAACATAAGACACTTTGCATCGGCTTTAGAGTTCTGAGGAGTAAGGCATTTTTTAACCAACTATATATTTATGCGATTACTAAGACTGTGGATGGAAAAAAGAAATGAAGTACTATGGATGTCAAAACATGAATGAAGGTATAGTTGCACTAAGATGGGCGATTATTCTAAATATAATGTCAGGAATGCTAGACCAAGTTATATCAAAAATATGTGTAGAATACATATAAAATAGTAACTCTCCTTTATCTAGATCTCTTGAATGAATATTTGCACACTAGTGGATGCCAAGTTAAGATTCATTTATTCCAAATTCTCCTTTTAACATGTTCTGCCAAAATTGCTAGAAGGGTGAAATTTGAAATGTTTCTTGATTCAGTTCTATAGATTCTCATAGGAAGGTCTAGATGTAATTATTAATTCATTATTTACCGCGTTATTATTTATCCTAGTAATTTTTGCATCGTTTTTTGCACGAAAATATCTGTCAATTGATGCAATAAACCCGTTCATAATCAATTTTGGACTTAAAGATATCAATAGTTTCGAATAACCTTTGGGATATTTAGTATAACAATTCAAATGGTTGTGTCTTATAAGTACGGAAAACACAAACCTCTTTGAAACCAGCGCACAAAAACACGTCATGTATAATCTCTCTCCTTCCTGCAGTTCTAAACCACCTTTGGCATCTTTCATTCGGAATCACCTCCACATCCACCTCTTGAAGTGTAGAAGGCACTGTTGCTTGACCATGTCTCGTCCTTCCCCAACCTGCTACTGTAGCTTTCTTTCCAACTAGCTTCATCTGAAAAGGAGGAATGTCTATCATTGTAACGTTAATCTCATTCGTGATGGTAATAGAGATGCTATTTCCAGGCGAATTGAAAAAATAAGTGCTTCCTTTTTCCAACTATTGGGGACGTGTGTATGTATGAGTCTTGGTATTTTCGATATTATCCCGGTTAATGTCATAGGTATTGAAATTATTTGTTCTCTATTGGCCAGGTCATACTCGGAGGACTAGTCTTTTCCTACTCCGACACATGTGGTCAGCAAAATAGTGAATGTATCGTAATATTCCTATAATCACTAAAAACGTTTCACTTTTTTTAACTTTTATAAAACAGATACGGATAGTTAAATTATATATATTGGGAAATTTCTTCTTACTGGTATATTTGTGTGAGTGAAATAATGTGAATAATGTAAATAGAAATGATAGTAATGAAGTGATAGAAATAGATGTGTGATTTATTATGAATTTCCATCAAGTAAACGACATTATAGTGCAAACAAGATTTTAAATTTCAAGTTAAATTTCGATTAGGCTGCTGAAGTTGGTAGGAAACCATTTTTTAGGCTTTTCAGTTGTATACAAAAAGCCTATTGACAATAGGTAGTTTTTTATTTTCATTTTTTTTTATTTATACAAAATTAATTGCTCAGTTTCATTATATTTTGAGTTTAATTCATGTATGGGCTACATTTAAAGTCATAATATAGACAGTTTTTTGTTAAATCTTATAACAAAATTTAACATTTGTATTTGTTGTATTTTTAGCCCTAACTTGCCATAGTTACTTTCGCGATATGTTGCAATGATACTTACCGACTTTCAGCAAGTAGTGTCAGGAACTTAAATATGCTTATTTAGTCCCTTTTTTGTCAAAAACCAAAAGGAAAAATGGAAAGGCGTATGCTTACCGTAGGAGATGGCAGACAAACAGGTATGATGTGCTGCTTAAACTTAACATTTCTATCTAGCTTCACAAGCGCTACGTCATTCTTAAAATCGGTCGGTGAATAAGACGGGTGAACTTCCTTCCTCTCTATAGTATATTCTTCATACGGTAATTTTTCGTCCTGATCCCGAACATCCCACTCTCCCAATCTGATTCTGATGTTTCCATTGGCAGTCCTGATAACAAAATACTTTTTGGTAAGATTCCTTATATCACTAGTCGTATAAAATGAGTTTCTGTTATAGTCTTCATTCACTGTTTGCAAATTCCCAGATAGCATTAACATAACTTCTAGTTCTAGTTGTTGTTCTTAAAGTATACCCAACCCCACTGAATTCATGGAACAATGAAGGAGAATCTAATGGATGTCCTTCAAAGCAACAGGTATGATACCTCCGATTTGTCTCCATTTATTTATGAGCTATGTTTTCAATAAGTACCCTTTCTTATCAGATTTCGTTTGTTAATAGTATGAGCGCAATTCATTTTCAGAGCTGAGAAGATTTTGTACAGGAGGTGGATCCGAAGATTCAATAATCCCTTTTTCAGCTCTTCTTGGTGACCATTGTTACTGTTTAATATATTGATTTATGGTACATAATTATTACACAATATAAATACATAAAATGGGTAAATACGGAAAACTGTAAAACAGACTTAAACTCGATCTTCAGTTAAAGATTTGTGCTGACCTTTTACCATGAAAATGGGAACTACTGGAAATATGTAACTTCCGGGATATATCATGTGGTTGTTACTTCGAACATCATTATTTCTAACACTATATTGTATCTGTTTTTTTATTTGAATGTTTCATCAACACTGAGGAGCTGAAAATAATATAAACTGCTTTTCAGTATGACATAGGATGCCATAACAATACCCTTCTCAGATTTTTTTATCTAGTCAACGAGGCACATCGAGGGTGTCGCAATTATTGTATTAGATTGAAGAAGATAGGTTCTTAGCTTATTTTTTCTGATAAATTCGCCTTAATAACAAGACAAATAAAAATTGTGGCGATACGCTTCAATTTTGTCTAAAGATGCAAGTGTATTACATTTGTAGAGGAAATTTCGTTGGTTTGAAGATATCACTGCAAACTATCAGGGGAGAATCTGCTACACACCTCAATTTATGATGAACAAGAACATTTTTTGCATTACTGATGACATCGGAATATGATATAGTAGTACAAAGAACTTCCAGTGCCGCGAATTTCTCCGTCTAATTCGTATAGTGGTCATGGCTAGATATTAAACGCGAATGCATTTTGTCACATCATCTACTTACGTAGCAACACAATGTGCAGCCGTGACAATCCACCTCTCGTTGAGGAGTGCCCCTCCACATGCCAGCTTCTTGGTCAAGAATCCCGTCTTGATCAGCGCCACCTGCCAAGGATGCGACCCAAACCCTGTAGCATGGCCACCCACTATCCTGTTGGTCCTAGTGTGCAGTTCTCCACAACCTAAAACACATAAATACCAATAAAGAGATCAAGAGAGGGCGCTATATGTGCCATTGTGTCAGGAAGCCGGAAGTGGTGACTGGTGTGCCGATGAAGGTGAACTATCAGAAGATCTAGCGAAGCAGGAAGACAGAATGGGTGGAGGCAAAATTAATATATTGAAGAACAAGACTACGATTGCAGTGGTATACTTAGGGTGTTGAATTGATCTTTCTTCTGCTGATTTGCTTAATTATTTACTATTTTTTCATTTCCACTATATAGTCCTTAATTATTATTAAAGTGAATTTTCCAGTTTGAACTTTTGATTGATCTTCAATAGATGCGAAAAGTCAAAAAATGTAGATACATCAAGGTTTTGAAAGATAAAAACAGCATCGCTGTGTTAGCTGATGTAACGAATAAACTAAAACAGTAAAACGGACGTATCTTTGATACTATATCAAAAATAAGCTACTTTCGTATAATGCATTCATTGAAAATATGTTTTCATATATATATTTATATTGTCCATCAATCCAGGGTTTCCGCAGACGTGAAATGAACACAGTATGTATGAATAAATCTTGTACACTAAAGTACTTCAAATTGAATTCTTTTCACACATTCAACCATCTGTGAAATCCCTAGATAATGCCTCCAACCCAAAGTTATAACAAGATCTGTTAGTAACTCAATTTACCACTGACGTTAGGTGGATCTAGACCTGACGGCCTGTGATCGTCCATATAGTCTTCGTAGTCATCTTCAGGAGGCCTGCTGTGTATGGAGGGTCTGATTGGTGGTCTTGGTGGAGGGATGTACGGCCTGTCCACGGTGTTGCTATCCACGCCATCGTCCACTGGCGGGTAATGGCTTACTAGATGGTATGTGTCTGATTCAATTATGATGATTTGAGGGTTAGATGTGTTAGTAACACTACGTTGAGGATAATATGTTATATTTACAATGAGACTTGATGATAGGCGATGAGTATATAGAGAAATTTTAGTGGACAAGTGGTTTCTTCTAAAAAAAAATACGTTAGAACTTCACACGCTTGATGACATCTGAACCTGCAGTATCTCAACAAAAAGACTCTTGGAAGTAAAGAAGCGTATAATGGGGTGGATGCGATTTATTTCTAAGACTTAATAATATGATTCTTATGGAGATACTAAATTGTAATGTTATCTGAACATGAATACATTGTGGATACTCCTACTGATATCTTCGTAGTTTTTGTGATACCGGCAAACTGTAGAGATATGAAATGAAAATTATATTATGAAGAGTACACACTTAACACTGGAAAAAGCTGTAAAGGGCGACAGAAGGGACAAAATATGTACTTACTGGCATTCTGCAATATAGCAATTTCGTTTGTAGGCCTATGTGCAGGTGTGTAAGCTGAAGCATCTCTATCAACGCAGCATGCCCAGATCATGCCTCCAGAACAGAGATCAAGAGGCCGTCCGCCTCCCAAGACACAGCTGATACTCAAGCCACATTCGTATTTCACTCCTCGGAATCGGCATGATTGAGGAATCACTGTAAAGTGTGAAACATTGTTAAAGTTGTACAGAACTATAGAGCAGGAAAGCTCCAGCAACCAATTTCTACGCACTTCAAAAAAAGAGATTTTCCAAAAAATAAAAAACTGAATATTTAAAAAGTGTCCTCGACGCAATCGGATGGCCAATACGATCTTACCACCAGCCCAATTTTACACATTTTGACGTTTACTCAAGCCTCATGCATGACTTCATATAAAAACCTGATTCGAACAGAAATACTTCCAGTTATTTACTGTTAAAAGGTTTTTATTTGCTTCCGTCCTCTCCCAATAGATTCTGAACATTTTGCGCCTCTACCAACAACTTTCTATTACGGTAGGAAATGTTTTTGGAAGTCTGTTAAAAGCTTTATAATAATTTCCGGAAGTTTTATTAGATCGTCAAGTGAGACGTTCGTGTTTTTGCAGTGAATATGAAAACCAGAAGCTTAGCTCCGACCTCACGATATCTTTTAGTATAGCAGGGACCGCAATATCGACGTTTAACCAAATATTCGACTGATTAACTGAAATCAATTTATTTTGCTCCGTAGATTCCAAAATGTCTGCGAGATCTTAGTCATATACAAAAAATACTGAAGCTATGTGAAAAATGAATGAGATGCCTCTAAAATTGTTTTTTCTGTTATAAGTTTCAAGGGATTTTATCCAACTTTTGAATATGAAGTCTCTAAAGATTGTCATATCATAGTATCTCAAATGGACTCTTCGTGAAATTAAGGTGTAAAAATATGTTTGAAATAGTAGCATGCAACAATATTACAGCAAAGAGAATTCCAGATAATTTTATTATAGGCAATATTTCTTAGTAGATTATATTTTTCAACCTCTTCCCTCGTTAATAATACTTTCTCCAAGAAAAATCCCCACAATACCAGCAGTTCATTCGACTAATTAATCCTTATAAATATTTATCAAAAGTTCAAATTGTTTGCGCCAATTCATAGGTGATCGATACTATATGCATTTTAGTGGCGCTTTGTTGAAATATATAGAAGCAAGGAAATTTAGAGAAATATGACGTATGTCTACTATTAGAATATTATATCACTTGAAAAATGTGTCTTCTAATAGTACTAATATTTATCATAGCTGTCGATGTATGTATTTTCGAGATTTAGTTAATAGACATGCGATTATCTTTTTCAATATCAAATACTTATAATACAGATACACCCTCTGCTTTTACGTTTATCTAATGAATATATAGTACTAGCACAATTTCCTTTAGCATTTAGAATCAATGTGTAAAAAAGATTAAACAAAAATTTTAGAATAGGTGCGATAATCTCCCAACGCTTGGCAACGCTGCTCTTTTGCAGGCTCGCGGTATAGTGCAGTAACTTTAGCATTTCTAATGATCAACGTTTGTACGAAAGATGTACGTAAATTTTCTTAATAGTATAAAGATATTTACCATACAGTTGTCCTGATGAGGTGGGACTTTATGCTTTAGTGGTTTTACCGCAACTCCCTACATTTATAAAATAAATGCGTAGGCAACATTTAAGCGGTGATTAACGTAATTATACACAATAAAGTACAAAGACATGGTGATGTTGTTGCATATATTAGCTTGTCACTTCGGCATTTCGTTGTAACTTACATCCTGTGAATTGATATTTTCCATCTTATCTTTAATATTACATCGTACTAATGCTGATAGTTTGAAATCCTTATTTTACTCGACTATAACAGGAGCATGTAAAATGGCAGCGTTGCCACGCATTGGGAGATTCGCGCACTCATTCAACATTTGTGTTTCATCATGCCTTTTTTAATATACTGATTCTACATGCTAAAGGATAATCTGCCAGTACTGAATTTGTAAATGTTCTTTCTCATATAATATGTGGATTTCTGATTTTCTTTTATCATTTGTTATCTAACGACCATCTTACTGAAAATAGTTTTTGAGTACTAACTTCAAAAAGCCAGTTTTTTTCAGATACGTTCATATAATAGATGTAACACTATAATATCTTTGGGGGCCCTATATCTCCATTAAAAATTCAGCAGTGTGATTTCGTAACACTCTTTGCTAAACAAATGATATTTTTTTGTAAAATCTTTACCTGTTTGCCGGTTTTACCAAGCTGGGGTAATTCCATAAAGGCAAAATATAACGGTTTTTTGTTTGGAATATTGAAGTTTACTGTAGTGCTGTCAGAAACAGATACGTGGGTGAATACATTGCATCAAAAAATCAATGGGTCCGGAAACAAGCTTGCTGAAAATATCTACACAACAGGGGATGAAAAATAACATCTACCTCATGACACTGCATCATACGTAAATGTGCATAGTATCAAAAAATACAGTGAACTACTAAATAATTGCTTATTGTTGAATAGATTGTCATAAAAGTCGCCGCGCCATTGAATTATGAACCACAATCAGTGGCGCAATTCGATGTATATTTGAATCACATTCGGACTGTCAGATATATAAAGAATATCTGTTTAATAATATATTAAAGTGTGTTTAAATCAGAAAGCTAGTGCATCTGAAAGCCAGGAACTGTCGTAAAACAGTATATATTTGTATCTGTTTTATGTATTTGGTCTGCTTCCCACTTCGATAATATAGGAATGATTCTCGTATACCTTCAACAACATCTAATTTTATTAATTACACATAAAGTTCTGTCAGCGAAATGCCAATCGTTTATAATTGAAGCAGCTCAGGTATATCGCATTACAAATTACACATAACCTGATCATGTAGCCGTGTCTATTAACCTGAATATAATTACTCTTCTTTAAAATGCTCTCAAATTCCAGTGAATACAACAAAAACAATGTCATCGTAATGAGCACGGAAGAAACATTTATTGAAAGAAAATTATCAGTAAATCAATTCCACAGTATTTTCTACATAAGATAGTTCAGGAAAACTGTTTAACGCTCAAAGCTGAATTATATTTATTCTGTTCGAACATTATATTCAGGAGGGACTATCGTGTTTCATTGGGAATTCTGATATTTATTTTTATTAATTAGTTAAGTCTAATTTTCATTGAGCACACTGTCAAAGTTCCTGTAAGCGCACAATCTCCAAAACCGCTGTATCAATTTTGATCCTTTTTATTATAAAACTTGTGGATACACTGTATGGCGATACTAGATAATGTTACTTGACTATTGGCAAATCGATAAATTGACGGTGATTAGCGTGAAAAAGTTCACTTTCCGCAAATTCCGTTTAAAAGACTCATATCTTTTAATTTCGATGCAACAATTTTACAAAAGAAAAAAATGTTTAGGGTTGTCGAATTATTTGGGACGCTTGTCTACATATATGTTAGATTAGTTAAATTACTCAGAGCTTAAACACATACTTTCTCTCAGCAGTTGCATTTCAGTACCACCAACATTTTCAAAATTGCCTTTTCCCAGCCCATCCAGAAGTAACAATTCCTTGATTTGTTTTTCATTCAGTAATGTCTCTGCATCCGCCAAAGTCAAACACAACACTAAAACCTGAAGTTTGAGGAACGTCATAGTACGACCACTGAACACTGACTTGTAACATCTGGTTACAATCCCAGAGTTATAACTTTATTGTCCCGAAGGAATTAAGGACAGGTACATTTTGACAGTTGAGGGTGGTAGATGGTCAATCACAAATCGTTTAACGATACCAAGAACTGAGGTAGCTATGCTTTCTCATATCTTGAGTGGATCATTAAAATGGTGAAGAAGCTTATATCAGCATGTATAGTTATTCTACTACTGAAGTAGAGAAAAGATTTCAGGTTAGCATCTAAGTATCAGAAAAATAATAGTATAATATATGTAGGCCTATCAAGATGAAAGATGGATAGAGATTAAAACGGATAATACATTTTTTTGCAGTTATTCCGTGTTGAAATATCTTTCCAAAATAAAACGCATTTTTTTCATTATTGCCATAGTAGTAACCCAGTGTCAAAATTTCGTTGAAATCAGATTGGTACTGGTTATTGAGGGGCCAAGACTTACCAGACAGACAAGAAGACAGACAGACCAAAAGATGAGAGTGACATAGTTTTCCGTGATATATACGACACAAGACATTACGTGAATATATCTGGATTTCAAAAATATTTTGCGATTCATATAGCTCAGGCTATTGGCGTGGAATAAAACGTAATTTCGACTATACCCGAAAGCAACGTGTGATTCGACTAGCATCACAAAATATATTTTTGTTTTCCTTTTGAAAACTAAGATGATCAGACTCTCAAAAGAATGATAGAATTGTTATTTTCAGAATTGCGTCAAACCCTCTGTTAG
Organism: Bruchidius siliquastri; assembly: GCA_949316355.1. Classification (NCBI taxonomy): domain Eukaryota; kingdom Metazoa; phylum Arthropoda; class Insecta; order Coleoptera; family Chrysomelidae; genus Bruchidius; species Bruchidius siliquastri. The sequence goes on along the minus strand of OX438535.1, from coordinate 31,093,868 downwards.
GCTTTAGGGAGGATTGTTCTCGAGAATAACATAACATTATTTTCACATTATCCATTTCCAGAAACTAATGAAATGGGCAAAATTCAAGCATGGACGTTAGTGATCGTGTTGATTCAAGGTGGGAAACATAACATAATTTGGAGCAACTCTGTTAATTTTTCGGTAATTACTCCTCGGCTGCTGGGACGGCTTTAAAAAAACATCGCTACCATAGCACTAACATGCTCGCAACATTTTCCCCCCGAAATATCATAAAAAATTCGTATAGTAATTCATTATATTATAGATTATCATTACCCTACAGTAAATGAAGCAAGAACTTTTTTTAAGTTCAACTATTATATCATTCGGAATACTTCTGTCACAGTAGTGCGAAAAATATCACCTACTTCTCCCCAACAGTTCCATCAATGTACCATGGTCATTCCCAGTCCCAGCCTTCTTGCCCAGACTATCCAAGAGTAGGAGTTCGTGCGCTTGTCTGTCATTCGGCAACGTCCTCACCTCCAGAAAAAAATAACACATCACTAGTATCACCGGAAATGTCACTCCATGCCTGAGGACGGTCATGGTACAGGCACGAAAATTCTCCTCACTTCACTACACGTCATTAGCCCTGCTAAGACCGGGTTGATAGGGATGGAGACATTTGGTTAAGAGAAGGGTGAGTGTCAGTTAAAAAACGGTGAGCGACAGGAGGTCTTGAGGCGGACTGAAGAAGTCACGGGTGCCTGTTTTCGCATCAGAGAAGACAAGTGAAAGCGGCCGTGGTAAGGGGGAGACGATTCTACCTATTCTTCGGTCTGTGTGTGCACTGGGTTTTAAATTATGTGCTTTTGTAATGATACAATCGATGTTTTCCTTTTCCATTCTTGTGGTGGACAGTTAAAAAGAAGACATTCGACCTCCCGAGGACCTTGACGGTTATGGTTAACAGTTGCGCGAGCATCTGTGAAAGATAACGTGAAATCATGTCGATATTTCCGAATGCACTATGTTTAAATCAGGTTTCGTATATTTCGATCTTACATGCATATGTTCCGATTTCTACCGGACATAAAATACGACAGTTGATCGTGCGAGGACACAAATAACCGCATTTTGTCCATCTAGGTGAATTTGCACGTTGAAGTAGTGAAAACAAATCACTGCTCAAGGATTGATAGCGGATTTGTTTCGATGAATTTAAGGAAAATCATGTCTGGGGTAATATGTATCACCCTTCTCAAGATAACTTTGCCCAATTAATCTCCTAACTGGAATTAATTGATGGAATTTAAAAAAAAAAATTACTTCATCTTTTAGATTTTAATGATGTATAATTTATACCCCTGTGAGAATTGACAATTTTACCTAATTTCGCTACTTCCCAAATCCCAAACTAGTTTTTACTCGATTGAGTAAGAAATTCAATGCAAATAAATGTAACTTCTAAAACGTATTATGTGACTTCTCTAGTCCTGATCGAAATCTAAAATCACGTATATAAAATAATCCTAAACATTTTTGAAAATGAAACGACTATTCATATTAATTGATCATCTGTATCTAGAAAGACAGACTTTTGTTTTGAAAGTAGAACTTAATATAGAATATGGGATACTTGATACTTCTTCATTATCCAAAATGGTATTAAAAAGATATTTTTAAATTACTATTATTAATATTATAAGTTTTATTTATGCTATGCGTAGTTTCTATTCTGATGAAATGATAAGATACACCGAGAGGCAATGACCTGAATTTTCTTTATCAGGTGCTCATAAAAACTGTATTTCTAGGAACTACAAATTAATTAAAGGGACAAAATATAAATAGCCTATATTTGCCTTTAATATTCCTTGAACAATACTATTTCATGACCATTAACAGATAATGTTATTAAAAAGGATGATTAGTAGTTAACCTTATTATAGATCAACCAGTATATACATATTAGCACGGATGCATTTAAATTCACTAATTAACAGTAAATTTGGATATCAAACTGATGTGCTAGCTAATGTGCTTACAATTCCACCACGTACCACAAACTAGGAATTTAATACGACGCATATTATTTAGTCATCACTGAGTTTATCAAATACCCCTTTGAACCTTTCCCATATTCAAATATAATGTACGCTAAATCACCCGCAGCGTAGATGAGATTCTAATAGAGTTTAGCTTAAGTTACTGTTTAATCCCCTATTTTACATGAGAAGTATTAATATATACATCAATTTCTTGTGCAAGCTATTACCAACAATAAATATATCCACTTGGTAACTGGTTGAAGGGATTATGCTTTGAAGTATGGTACACAGTTAGAATGTTGTTTAAAACTTGTAGACAAGGTGGATTTATCAAAAGTTTGATTTCGGACTTCCATTGTCTATAAAATTTTGAGTATCACGACGTTTCGATTGATGTGCTATCTTCAATCGTCTTCAGGTGAAGACAATGGAAGTCCGAAATCAAACTTTTGACACAGTTAGAGATTATGTCTTGAGTAAAAGTGAGTATTCACTACAAAACAGTTTGATGAATATAATATATAAGATGCAATTTAAGACAAATATTGTTGCTCGGCCAAAAGTTTATGGAATACTATGCTACTATAGGTTGTGTCTTTATTAAAATAAATATTTATTGTGAATATTCCCATAATGCGAGAATTGAAGTTCTCAAATACATCCTTAAAATGATTTCACCAGTATCATGAATCTAAGAACGATGACTAATAGAGCCACAAATTTTATCGCAACATCAAACACATATCGATCGATTAGTAAGGAAAGACAGCCACGTTACGAAAAATACGCCATCTAGAATATTAACAAGGTGAAGGATGTAATGGAAGTCCGTTATATGTACATGAATATGTAAATATGTGTTGTCAAAAGTCGATACTTAACATCAATGTTCGACAGTCGCAACATTTCTGTATCGCTTTCTTTCTTACGAAATTTGATGTGAATAGTTTGCAAATAGGATTAATTAAACTTGTTATGAAATATAATTTGAAAGGTCCGCTTCAATAAATGATGGCAAGATTTTTTCTGCTTATTCCAATAACCGAGGTACACATGAATGACTAATATCATTTTGGACTTCTAGCCCTGCTGATGAAATCTTTTCCAGTTTCTGGAAGTTCGATAAGAACATCAAGTTACCATGATGATGACACACTACAGTAAATGTAAATATTTTTATTAGAGAAACGAGAAACTAAGTCAATTTTTCACGGATTTCTAAACCGTGTTTAATAAACAGCTTTATTAACTTATTATAGCGCAAGAAACACACTTGAACTGCATTTGCCTCGAAGGTAAAAGTGAAAGAAACGAACAAGTACGTTTGGAACTTTCACTGAAGTGCCGCATCCGCACTTCTTCAGGCGACGCCATCGCTGCGAAAATCAGAAACAGCAGGTAATAATTCAGGAAAGAAATACCCAAATTGCCTTCAAGAATAACAAAAATCCATTTCCGGATGAATTTCTTTATGCACTTCAATATTTATGGAGTAAAAGTACTGATTCGATCAAACTGCCATATCATTAATTATGGTCATAGGTTATCCCCTAATAGTGACAGAACCTGTTGAAACCTACACCTATTTTTTATAACATTAATACTAAGCTACATGCAAGACTGCAGCCTTTAACGAATCTTTGCATACTCGATTATGTGTGTGCTTAATAAAACTCAAGGTAGAATTACCCAAATTTATATTATTACCAGACTGTTAAAGTGCTGACTATAACAGACCTGATACACAAAGGTTCGAGATTGAAGAAATAAAAGCGTGAAACGCCTTTCTATAGGTTCAATTTTTTTTTTGGTAGTCTATTCAATTTCTATTTAGGTACTTTCCGATTTTTGAAAAAATTCATAGCTACAGTTCTTCTTTATTTCCTTAAAAACTTTGATGAACCTGTTAATTAATTTTTGAGGAATAATCAATATACTGGAATAACGTCAAACCTCAACTATTAGGTACTGTTATTTTGTCGATCCATGGTTGAGCTCGAATATAAGATATTGGTTCCACAGTTTCAATAAATCCTTTATAATAAAACCATGGAGTTCGGTATGTTCATCGCAACTGGTTTCAAAACCAAGAAGTTGAAAAATGCGGCGTGGCATATGTTGTTTTCATGTTCACAATAATTTGAATATCACAACACGACCGCAAAAAAATATGCACGATTTTTACGCGGTTGAGAAGAGTTTCTTCTGTACTGACCTAAATTACTTCTTCACCGTTTCCGGCAGCAAATTGCGATGTTCAACCGTTTTCTATTGTTTTTGTCGTCATAAGTGTGTCGTTGACGGTTGACAATATTTTTGTATTACAGCCGCATTGTTACAGCGAATAAAGTTATTACCATTCGTTTGCGTAAGAGAGGTTATGTCACTTTTCGTGATAACACCCTCATGTGCTTAAATGTAATTTTTAAAGCGAGTTACAAACTGCAGATTGATTATTATATACCTAGTGTCCGAGTTTTCATCTGAGATGCGAAATAAAAAAGAAAAGCACAGATACATTCATATACTTTGAATATCCGTTGTAAAAATAATTAGTAGCAATATAACTGTTGTTTGAAACTTGTAGACAAGGTGGATTTATCAAAAGTTTCATTTCGGACTTCCATTGTCTATAAAATTTTGAGTATCACGACGTTTCGATTGATGTACTATCTTCAATCGTCTTCAGGTGAACTTATAGACCATGGAAGTCCGAAATCAAACTTTTGAGTAGCAATATAGTTATAGTGGAATAAGTGCTGGAGAAAATGAAAAAATAATTTTAGAAGCTACCTCTGCCTAAGTTGGGTTGACGCCATACTTCTCACGCAATGCTGTCAGTTTGGAAATAAATACTTGGATCATGGCTTGGAACTGTCCATCTGATCATGTAGATTGTAGGCGCTCTTGCTTGGTGAAACTCTTCCATCATGTAGATAAAAAGTTGTGTAGTTTTCACACAGTTTCACAAATAAAACTTTCTTTTAGTGACGCGTTTCGATTTTTATTAAAAATTTTCATTAAAAAAAGAAAGAGTGTTATTTGTGAAACTGTATGAAAACTACACAACTTTTTATCTACAATGCCCCAAATTGCTTTTTTATCGTTTTAAGATAATCATCCTAACTAGATGCTTGATTAAATCTCATTTGTTCAGCAAAGCAAAATATTTCCTCCTGGAAGCAGGATGCCATTATTGCCTTGCAATCAACATTCAACGCGTTTACTTAAGATCGTAGGCTGGTTGATGGATCCAGTTGTAGTTATATTTACCACTTGATTAGCAAATATCATTTTAATCAGTTTAATATTTAAACTATCAAATAATTATTTGTATAGTCTTACATACTTACGTCCAAGGTCGTCGAAAAATCTTTTCTTTGGTGGTGGATAATGAAGCTTTTCTTTGGAAAACGGCTGATCTACATCTGGAAAAGATATTCGTCGTAAGTATATATTATCCTCATACAGCCGAGTTATATCCAAATAGTATTCGAATCCAAGTATTACTTAATACCCAATTATTTCCGTGTAACTAGGAGGCCATGAAGTATCCTTCAATAGCACCCTTTCAGAGTAAGAGTTTATTTATCACTATATTATATCGTGATTGTCCCTGATTGATGGATAATTTCAACATATTTTTGGCAAGGCAAGGTAACTAAAATTGTCATATCACTCAAGACGTGTACTTCCTGTTAATATGTACTATTTTGTGTAATAATGTATATTTCATTATGCCTTCATCATGTATTGGCAATTTTTTATTGGAAGACAAAGACTTTATTTCTGCTACAGAAGGAACAAAGGGCTCAGATGCAAATTTGATACAACATACTGATTCAGGATTATCATTCTTGCATATAATATGAAGTTATAGCGTTGTGTACCTTTCAGAAAGGTCAATCGAAGGCAGACGTAGATTGGACTAGATGTTATATTCCACATATGTACCGTATATTGTTGATAGTTTTGTCCAGGTGTTTTGAAAGTTTCACGTCAATGACAGTCTCCATAGCATTGAACATGATGCAGAAAAGAATAACAGATCCGTTGATCATGCTTTTCAAACCTCTTTCAGGGATGGGTTGCACGCAACTGATCCTCAATCCAGTAGGAAATCTAAACTTTTTTACGTAGCATGATATTATTCCCATGAATTCATGTAGGATCACGTTTACACACAAACAACCAGTTACTTCCCAGTCTCATCCACGAGATACTAATGATCTTAACAATGGCATTTGTTAGTTCATAATTACCACTTTTCTGTTAGCAGTATTGCACTCAAAACAACATAGTTTAGTGAAATTATCGCTTGACAAATTATCTTTTCACAGATTATGAGCAGTTACAAAAGATCTGTTCGGATTGAACACTCTTACTTTCTTCCACGCTAAACATGCATTATATGTCGTTTCTGAAAGGCACTACGTCTTAGGAATAGAAACAATGGGGCATGCTTTCTTTTCTAAAGGAATATTTGTGGGATATATCCGTTGTATAGGTGAAACCATTTTTTACTTTTGCGAAGCTCATGCAATAGGTTGTCGCGCAACGCGGAAGGATATATTGAAGCAAATTATTTATGTACATACATTGTACAACAATTGCAGGTAATCCATGCATAGAGGGTTTTTTCCATTGCGGTGGTATACAATAAAATTGTTTGTACGTCAAGTACGTATTGATAGCAAACTTCTGCCAAAATATTTATGTTTTTTTGTAGATTGTTGATGATCTCATTCGGTGAAACGCTTCTATCATTAAGAAAAGATTGAACATGGTATATACAAAGTTCCACAAATCACGTTGGGCTTAGTTGTCTAGCTGACATCAAACTGTGACATCGATATGCGTCACCAGAAACCGACTTTTATTTGTGACACCTTGTGCTTAAGTTGCACAACTAAATCGTTATATTTATTGTTTTCCTATTAGTGAAAGCTTTTACAGCGCTTGTAACTATCAACCTTGTTCGCGTGAACTGTGAGGCTATTCGAAAATTTGGCATATGCACCAAAACTTTTGTCATTAGCATATGGATAACAGCATGTTGTAGATCATAGCACAATGTATTTTCCTTTTTGTGTTACATCCTTACGTCCCTACATACACATGTACATTGGAATCTCTACTTCAAATTCTCAGTACAGATGCATCTACTTCAGGATTCTGTGTCTTCTTCTTGGTCTTGTCGCAGGTTCCATTGAATTTTATTCGCCTTTCTTTATAAACGAGGTGAAGTATTCAGAGGTGAGTTTTCCATTGACGTCGATCAGACTTGCTCATTCTGGTTATCTATTATAAATATGTGGATAATTCGGATTATTCGCTTTATTGCCATTTCCTTATGGGCATCTGGAAACAGATTTCGGGTCCAAATCATTTGGAACATTCCCATAAAATCGGCCGATTAATAACTACTTCTATCATCCATCCAGCATAACTAGATTGTAACTATCGGGGAACAAACTACCTGGCAGCTCATTCCACAACGTCAGGGTTCTCCAAAAAACCGACTTTTGGGAGAGGCTCATTTGAAGTGTTGCAATGAATATTTTTTTCATATATCATTCGTCAATAGGAGTTACAGATGGAAAAATGGAGTTTATTCTCCTAGCTTGTGAAAGTAGAAGTACTGTAATTTTTTTCTAATTATTCATATTCTACCTCAAATGTTCATCTTGAATAAAATTTCCAAAATTGTGTTTTTGATGAATATTTTACATACTCTAATTATTAAAAACTTCCATGTTATGAAGTGCCTCTATTCCTTCCCCTCCCAGTGAGTACCTTACCAGTGCTGCAAACAGAAACTTGCATCTCATTTCACACAGTGAAAGGCAAATAAGAAAGGAAACATTCAAGATGGCCTACACTGGAATTCCTGTAAAAACTTGCAAATAATGAGGAAAATTACCGAAACTATTTGCCCATGAATATTGAACTCTTTCCATTTCATCTATACTGCGCAACGAATGGATTAATTCTGAAAAGCATAAGAAATCTCTATTCAGGTGAGATACAACGATTTATAATTACATTCCGATATTAAAAACATTCTTTTTCACTTCGTTATATAGCTTAACTTTCCCATACACTAGATAATGATCAGAAAAAATACACAAATGAAATCGCCTTTATTATTTATGGTTGAACTCGTTTCTGCCATGCCGTTTTCATTATTTACTGATATTACGATCAACTGTCACTTTGTAACGGTGTATTATCTAGATTCCAAATTTCCATAAACATATGTTACCGTTAACATGTGACAAGAAGTAAAGTTTTTTGGTTATGTTTTATAACGGTGAAGATGCTTTAATCTGCATACTATTTTTCTATGTTCGAAGGTAGAATCAGTATTTCTGAAAGAGTTTTGTGAACAATTAGATATGTAGATATATTCCTCCATCAGCTTTTATCAGAATATCACCATTTCCGAAATAAAACGCTGTGATGAAATTATCTCATGCCTCATCAAAGATGACGATCGTTATTCAGGTATGAAAAATTTGAAAAATCTTTTTTTAGGCCATTTTTTTATATTTATCTATCTTGTATGGATTGTCTACAAATATTTTGTTGTAATTTATACAAGGGAATGTCTAATGAACCATGTGCCAAACAAATCTCTTCAGTTTGCATTTAGTTAGCTTAAATATACGTATACTCCGATTTAAAATTAGGGAATTGATCAATATACTTTCAGAAATGAGGAACGAATTGCAGATCTCTTGAAGGTATCATTCCCTCAGGATTTTATTACAGTGTTGAAGGGTAATATAGAAGTTCAACTGCATGATAAAAATAAAATATATAATATAAAAATATAAAAAATATATCAATTTTTGTTTTATCTATATCCATAATTTTATATGTTCATCTGTCTGTGGATCTGACAGTCGAAATTTTACATATATTTTGCTGAACTTTACAAAGATAATTGGTAAGTTGATGACGAGGTTGCTACTGAAACATATTGTCAAATAGAATCTGTACATCTTTGATCGTTCTTAAAAATAAAGGTGGATGCAAGCAACAATGAATAAATGCAGGTTATCAAAAAATTGAAATACCTACATACTTACTTACTTAGTACAATTTAAACAGATCCGAAGTTTGAGTAAAATTGCACAACAGAGTAAGGCGCTAATTCAAATCTTAACCTCTTCTAAATAATTTCTTTCTTCGTCCAAATATGATTGGAAACTTGAAAATTATGCTTCAATCCTTTTGTTTGCTAATTCTCAATCGCTGATTTTAAAAAATATAGTAGTAAAACGTGCTCTGGCTCCACAGTGTAAATCAATGTAACGGTTAATGATGTTGTGCGGACACAAAACAACAATTCGCAGAGCAGGAAACTTCACGGTAATACGAGTATATGAATGTAGAACATAAAAAAGCAACAAAAGTGTTATATCAAATCCTAAACTTTATTTTTGTAGTCTATCTCAATGTCTTTACGCATACATAGTTGAAAAGCTTTTAATGACTTACAGATCAATGAACAGTGTCTCGGTTAACTTACACTATGTTTAAAATGAACTCACAAACAACAATTTTATTCGTCTATAATGTTGTAGAGGGACGAGCGTAGTGAGACTCTACTTGCTAAAATTGTTCAGTTTGAATTTCTCAAAGCTTTTAAATGCGAATTTTTATATCGGCTTGTCTAACAATTTGTAACATAGCAGAAAGTTTAGAGCCTCCAAATTCTCAAATACTGTTCTGAGGTGTTAAGTATCTTTAGAAGGTTTAGATATAGTTGTCAACTGCCAGAAAAAACAAAATATCATAGTCTTTATACCTCAAATATGAATGTATCAAAAATATAGTTCACATCCCTGGTCAATGCAGGATGAAAGTGACAGCCAAGTAAATATATACGAGTATATTGTGCGACTTTCGTAATAACAAATAATAATTTTGACGTCTTCTCTGCGATCTTAACACAAGCTATAGCCGAGATGTATTATTAATATTCACTGTTTTTCCAGTAAGGCCATGAAAACAAACAGTAACAATTTTGAAGTAGTAGCACATTTTGTTAGAAGCTCATGATATCTCTGAAACAAGGCGGTCTTTCAGAAGATGATGTTGACTTTTGATTGCTTTCTACTTCGTTATAGAAAAACTAGTTCCAACTTGTGATTTTAGTTTCGAGTAAATAATATTAATCAATTTCCATAGCTGACTTCCATATTAAAAATCTAATCAATTTGTGGATGCTATTTTGTGACTGATTCCTTTTTTCCATTCAATGAAAGCAATAACAAAATTATTGTGATACAGTGAGGAATATTATCCACAGTACACGTTTACTCAGTCAGATCTTCTTCTGGTTTGTAAAAATATTAGCAGTACTAGGTGAGGGTTAATGATGTGTTCAAACGCATCACTAGTCGTCTATCAATGACATTACTACTGCGCGATGTTCAAATCAATTTTATGAAATTATTACCTTGAATCTCGTTATCCAAGGATAGGGCAGGTCCGATGAGTAAAACAATACACACCACCTTCATCATGAAACAGTTGAATTCCATCGCTTGTAACTAGAGCGTGCCGATAAATTTTCACTTTTCGCTGACACACCATTTACACGACGGAACTCCGGTGTTTCAAGAAATTCTACAAAAACACGATCTTTTCCGAAATGTCGTTTGAGCTGCCCCGGAAACCAAAGCTGTGGTTCTCTATGATTACCGGGTGACAGCCGCGTATTCAACTGAGAGTAAAATCAACTCGACGATGGAGAAATTTTAATCTTACGATTTTTAGAGTGGATGTCTTAATGTCAGTGGCGTGTATCGATACATTGGATGCAATTAGAAAATTCAAAGGATCTATATAAGTAAGTATTCACATATCGGCATAACGATTATAGCGCAAACACCGCGCCCTGTTTATAATGCCTTTTGATTGAAGCGTATATTAGATGTGATATTATACATCGTGATCCGTTTAGTAAGCTCAACAATAATCGCAAAATTATCATCCGGGCATATTGAATTTTTATCCGAATCTTCCAAATGAGAAATAAATTTATGACCGAAACGAAAATACTTCAAAGTTTACCTACAATCACAACGTTAAACATATGAATTTTGGGCGAAATAATTCTTTTCAGTGTATCATAACGGAGAGCTAATGTAACTTATACTACTATTACTTAAGGGTCATTAGAGTTCCTAGGCTGCAAAAGAAAAGAGAGCTCAATTTTGTAAATTAAAAAAAAATTAAATGGAATAGACTGTAACGATTATTATTGTCACAGTTAAACTCAATTTTAATATATGGATATTAATACAGCAAAGCTATTTTAGATACGTCTAACTGTCCTCATCATTCAAAAACTCGTAGCATACTTATATCAAAAGTTACTGGTTACAAGAAAACGTGACAAAATGAAGCATGCTGTGGCATTTCCATTCAGTCGGTCTTGGGTGAGTTTTGACCATTTCTGTGAACATATTTGTTAGTCTTAAAAACAATATATTCTGCACTTTATTGAGAAATGAGAATGGAATGTTAACTGAAATATAAACAGGTACGAGAAGCTCCTCTAGATGCACAATTATAGTTGAAAATCTTGGGAACGTCATCTGAGGCCAATCAGATTTATTATTTCATGATAATATTGGGTTGATCAAAACGGATCTTCTTGATGAAGATTTCGACAGATTTCACAGATTACAGATACAGAGCCTCTTATACACATGTGCCTATATTGAGTTTTCTTATTGCTTTCGGGAGAAACCAGTAGAAAGAAAGATGAATCTGGGCAAATTTTCTCAGAAAGCCAGCTTACCATTTTTGTTCTTATTTCCATTCACGTTATCACTCTCGTTTCCGGTTATTAGTGCAGTACAGTTTACAATAAAAATTATTTTTTTATTACTCAAATCCTACAGATACTACACAGAAACTCTGTATCGGTGAAGAAACTTCAGAGAGCAAAGGAGACCTACCCAACGAATCCCAAAAGATCCTCCATCATATCTTTGAATAGGTCCTACTTCAGCGTTCAGGGTGTTTCAATTGTCTTATTAGTTTAATATGGTGACGATAAGGTCTACAAACCATAATTACAACTTATGTCCTTTTCGTTGAAGGAACTTGAATTCAAAATGTCGGATATAACAAGTAGCACGGCCAATACCCGCAGCAAACCGCAAATCAAATGGATAGAAGCTGAATGAATGCGAACAATGACGGCGTGAGAGTATTTTTTTCTTCATGAGATATCGTCGTAGTCTTTTCTAAGCTACAAGGGCTAGAGCATAATTATGTGTCGATATGAATTATAAACTCCACTGCAAGAGTGACATATTCCTCAGGACCCAAAAGGATACCACGAGAAATTTCGTCTTTGACAATATAAATTGAATACAGTGAATAAGGGACAATCACATCGTTGAGCTTAACGCTAAAAAGAATAGAAGCACAAGGAATGTTGTACTTCATTTGCAACGAAGGATTTAAATAGCAATGATCCAAAAAACTGGAGCCTGTTTTATGAAATATTACTATCTAAATAATGGTTCTGACATTCTTCCTATCAGAACATCTTTTCTGATAATTACACGTCCAGTTTCAGTATCTCTGAAAATAACTGAGATATTCAGAGAAACTAACGATAAATGTTTTTGCAAAAAATACGTATGCTTAATCAGGATCTTTGATACTACTTTGATTCGATTCACTATAAGAATTGAAATCACTGTTACTGATTTTTGAACAATTAAACAATTCAAAGAAAACTCAATTGACATATACCGACTGAATTTGTTTTTAAAACGATTATTTGCAATACCTCAAAGTACCCTAAGGTTTCATGAAGAACATTTTTGACCCTAAAAATAGTGCATGAATGCTTATAAAGCTTGTTTTTCGATAAACCTCAACGTCATCTAGCGCAAAAACGGATAAAGTAAGACATTTAGTTTCGAAACGTATCTGGAGTACCGTAAAAAAATCCTGCTGATATAAACTTTTATTATCTTCGTGACACTAACGAGCTCAGAAAACACAAAAATTTCCAAAACCAGTATCAATAACGTCATTAAGTTTCATTAATACCTCTTCGTCAAATGCATGTTGGGAGGCTGCAGGATGATGGAGAGACGTGGAAGGAACGCGGTTTCGGTGCAAGAAGAGCTGCATGCTTTGTTATATAACTATGGCATCGGTGTGACGTAGCACACTCCTCCTCCAAGCAAACTGCTTCTTCTGGACCGATACCACAGCACCCCATCCCGCCTCCTGGCTAGCCCATGCAATTGAGCTTTAAATTAATACTCATAGTTTCATGAGAAACCTCTACCAGATGATTCTTGGACCCTGCTTCTGAATTGGATTGCAGTGTACTAGTAGTGAATCGTCTCAGATGTATCGTGCAATTATGGACCAAACCTTGTAATACGTCTCTCAGAACCAACACGTACCTCTGCCCTTAGATTTTTTGGAGGGGACTTTGGAATTCCATCCCGATGTGCGCCGCCCCTGACCAAAAACAAATTCGTATCGTCGTCCGGACATCGCCACCACAGTCCATTTCTCTTTCACCTGCTCGCACAAAAACAAAATCATCCTTAATACACCTTAGCAGAACGTTCATCTAAGTTTGATCAAATGATGCGGAACGCTTTCTTCCCAACCAGCGCCAGTAGCTAGAATCACTTCGTCGTTTTTTGTGTGTGTTGAAATGAAAAGCATTTCGTTTTCTACGCGTGTTACACAACTTCTTTGGCTCTGGTCTGTGAAGGCACGCCCGCAGAACCGGCTCAACTTATAGTGGAAGAAAATGGAACACTCCCAAAAGCTTTCAAAGAAGCGCTTCAAAAATTTGAGTCCTCGAAGTTATTTTCCATAGGTTTTCAAACTCACTACCCACTTTGAGAATAAAGAATGAGAATATCGTCAACTTGGGTGCAGATAAACAAATTTTTTTGAGTACTTTGCCGTCACTAGATGGACTTTCATAAACTATAAAGTTCTTTTGCCCTTGTCCAAATTCTAACCTACTGTGAAAATAGTACTAACATTAGATCATTACTTTGCCATTAATGGAGGATCTTGATAGACATGCATTATAGTTCACACATTTATTATTAAAATACAAAAACTGTAGATTCATTTTCACTAGCTCTCGATGCAATTCGAACAAACAAAATGCCATTTTTTTTACAAATTGTTGCAGGTCGCGGGTATAGTGGAGAGATGGTATCAAAAACTGTGCAGAAAATCCAGTATAATTTCTGGGATAGCATGGAAAAGGCTACAAACAGCCTCTAGTAGAAAAATCTACTAAATAAAAAAGTATGGAACCGGCTCTGCATCCCTAAGCAGACGTAACTAGAGTTTGCATGCTAATTGGAGCTTCGCCTACGCCGGTTTCGAAATCGTCGACGGTGCATGGGCAAATGGGTTGAAAGGTGAGGAATTGTAGGCGATTTCGTGGTTCTCTGGTGGATCATTAGCTTTTGTAGAATGTTCCATACTATTCGAGCACTTTCCGCAATTTAACTCTCACGCTGGAACTTCCTGAAATTAATTACTTTATTATTTAGACGTTCTGGAACTCCCAACCGTATTGTATACAAAATATACCACTCATTTCCACTTCCACTCCAACTATCCTCAAACAAAATTATATCTGAATGTGGTTAAAGTGACAAACAGCAACGTAGGTAGTGGAAGAAATTATATTCGTATGATAAGAGAAAACCAGAAAACGATATTTTCAAGTAGATGTACTTGCAGACGAGATTGTATTATTCTATCACAAAAAGACCTTATCTGACCTTTTGGTAACTAGAGCGCCAGAATGTCTAATTGTCTATGACATAAGGACTCCTTGGTAGCTAATAACGTAGTGATAGTAGTAGTAATCTTACAGCTAGGCGTAGCTGCGTGTTTTTTCCGCATTTGGCAACTCTTGCCGCGTTGTTGCTTGATTTGGATCTTTGTCAAATTGCAATTAAATTAAAATTATATTGTCATTACAATACATATACAAAATTAGCGTTTTGATAAATTCTACAGTGATAGTAAGAAAAATGATGTCTATGTTCAAGCTACAGACGTTTTTCTGTACTTAACTTACAAATAGGTACTCTTTAAACCAGTGATATAAGAAATATATACTCAGGAATATTCAAAATAGAGTTTTTCTTCATGAAAACCTGTCATGGAATCTCACTACTCAGAGCCTAGATAAGTCATCAGCTCATGAGTCGAATGATTGTTGTGGATTGGCTTCCAGATATCTAAAAGGACCTTTGAACTTGAGACATAGACCAGAAGTACTAGATTTTGCTAGTAGAACTTAAACACATCAATGCGATGACGCAAATTATAGTTATGCATTTATCTTAACAAATGCACTCATCATTTTATTATCAATATAGAATTCTAGTACGGCCGTTTTTTTGTAATGGAGCTATCTGTTGAGTTAATTACATACGACCATAGATGATTACACTTGTTTATGGTAGAAGATTATACTTTCTAGCGCCGCTGTATAACATCCATATAATTACAGGCGAAAAAATGTATGTTGTTCTACATATTGTCCACGTACCATTATAAGGTCTGGTAAATATACATTATGCATCTATGGAGCCTATCATTATCCAGAGAAAACTGAGCACCAATTACAGTTTGCTACTTGAAATTTAAATAATATGAGTATGCGGTCTTTGCCAGAACGATACAGGAATACTATGTAATTATATTATTCATTAATCCAACAATCACACATCAAGCAAATCAGATATATAATAATAAATGGCATTCATCCGTTTTTCATGTATGAAGGTTATCTGTCCAGGAAAAACCAGTACAGTGAAAGAAAATTTATAAATAATTTCCTTCCCGCAATTCTTCTTTCGGGTTATTCTTATAAACAAAACGTTCAGTATCTCCGGAAATACTCACTATAAGAAACTCAAAATTAGCTCGTGGGGAAGTCTTTTGGAAATTAAAGTAAATATTTTTTATAAATCTCTTTCCTTAGAGGAAAATTCTTGTTTTTTTTAATAAACACCCGTCAAATAGGAAGATAATTTTGTCAAAAAAATTTGTAAATCTTCGTGGCTCTTCTAAATTCTGATACCAATGTTATTTGAGACCATTAACTTCAACATCTATTTGAATATTCTGCACGTGTTATAGTTAGTTAAATAAGACCTACCAAATTATAGGTTTTGTCATTAGTATTAATGTTAAAAAAGATTCCAAAAAGCAATAATACCCATTTTGAAATTTGACGCAGGTAGCTTAAAAAATAATTTATGAGATTTTTTAGAGAAAGGATTTATTTTGGTAAATCACTAAAAAAAATTGTACCTTAAAGTTATCATGTATATCACGTGAAAGGTATTTCAAAAAACTATAAAATAGGAAATCATTTTCTTATTTCCATGAGTATATAAAATGGAGGTTAATTGGCTAATTTTTCGATTTTTTAAAATTGATAAAGGAAGATGGAAAAATGAATAAAGAAAGATCGTTTTTCCATCCATGGCCGCTGTTGGCAATCCAACTGTCAATGCAATTGACGTCGTATGACGTGAATTATCAGCTTTACTTGAGATAAGTACACATTATTCAATTTCCACTCTCAGTCAACTAGTTGCACTGCCGAGATTCTAGGTTAAGATAAAAACTGAATGTCTGTGTTAGGTCAGATATATTGTAGAGAGTATGCACTTAGGAGAAAAAATATTAAGTAACAAAAAACAATAACAACAAAAATTGCCGCTTTACATGTAAAAACATATGATACCTTCTAGAAATAAATAATATAAACGGATATCTGTTGCGTTTTTTTCAAAGGATTTATAGTTCATTTTTGCCTTCATGTGTATAGTCCGGCAGACCATTGAATGGTTTTGGCCTCACTAACGCAGTAGTAATGTCTTAGATTAAAATATCCGTTGTTGCTCACCAGAGGCGAATCAAGACTGTCCCTCGTCCCTAGACTCAGTCTCAGTGCTCAGTTTACGATATCTTGTTGAGCTCATGGTGCCCGACTACTACGGAGAGTTTCCCTTGTCTCTATCGAAATATCTCAGGTCAAAGACATTTGCTGTGAAGATAATTGTAATGCTGTTGATTATCCTCACAAATGGTCAACGAAATCCCTTAAAGCAGATTGGCAACAAGTCAACATGAATCAGCTATTCACAGTTGTTACTAATAAATTTACAGAAAATGCTAGGTGCCATATTTATTCCTAATCAACAATCTTCATTGGCGAAAGGTTGTGGATGTCCACCCTTAGGCTCTATGAACTCCAAAAAGTTCCAAAATAGTAACATGCCAACTGAGGAAGCAACTAGCTGAAAGCTATGATTTCAACAGAAACAGCTTGTAAAGCATTGTCCAAGCAAAACAAAGTAAAATCACGAAAATTGTAATTCATGCGAAATAAAATTCAATACATTCTAAATTAACTACGAGCAGAATGGAAAGAGTATTCAAACAGTAAGTAGTTCCAGTTATTACAGAAGAGATGACTAATATATTTTGGGAAGACATTTTCAGTTTTGAGGTTAGATCTACGCCACCTACCGCTCATCTGATGAATTTGATTTCAAGCGAACTCTCCTATGTGTTTCATAATGAATATTTTTATCCAATATTTCTGCCATGAATAGTTGATGCCACCTTTATCAATGGCCCACACTGTACATTTACAGAGAGAGAAGATATGGATACATATGTAAGATTAAATACGCACATATTAATATTTATATCCTCACAGACATACAATACAAACAGCAATAAATCACAACCACATCAACAGAAATCACTTTTGGACTCTTTTTGACTCTTGGAGCCTAAAGGTTTGCACTCCAAATGCATGAAAATCTTCAGTCGAAAAGAACCGGCAAACTTTCAGACAATTGTCCATTTCTACAGAAACCGTAATTACGAGCTGAGATGAGAGATAAATTAGATTATCTCAGCCGCCTTTGTTCTCCACAAATTTGGTCTACACCATCTGGTGCGATAAAGAACAAAGGAACAAAACCTGAGGAGGAGGAGTACTTCCGGCGTCATCCGGTCAGCGATTCGCCTTTTTCCGGCAGCGGCGGTGCGGGCTTTCTTTTTAGCGTTCTTGATACGTGCGTCGCCGCGCCGCGAACATGACATAGACCTTGTATCAGCACCAGCGCCCGGCCGCGTGTTGGAGAAAGTATGTCACTGTTAACGCAGCACAACCTTCAACTGTGCGCGGATCATGATTTGTGGTTAAGCGGAAAAACGGATTGTGGTCTATGGCGCTTCTTACCGCTTTCCAACTTTATCCTAGCAACCTTCCGATATGGTGCCCCTGTTTCATACTCAAATAAGATAGTGAGCAGGTAATCGAACCAGCCATAAACTATAGGCAGTACTTGAGTCTTACAAGATTCCAGATTTACGAAGATACGGAAAAATGCCAGTCTCTATTGCGTAAACCATTCATAGGTACAAACAGTTGGACAAAAATCAAAATTGTTTGAACATAGAACTAATAGGAAGACACATTTTCCTCCAGTGAAGATCGAACTCACATGTTCCTGTTCTCTAGGTAGACGCTTTACCACTCAGCTATGGCAGACTTTTTCTACATATGGCCTTACGCAAGGACAGAAAAGCCCATCACGCCTCCATAAGCGCTGCGAGAGAATAAATGTCTATTCACATTGGCCTTAAAATGCTGTATATTGTAAACATTGGGAAACAAAATTCCGGCAGCTCATTCCACAACACCAAGTTTCTTACAGAAGATCGACTCAAAACTTATTGTACGTTTGGAGGACATAGACTAGATCTTTCCATGAAGCATACTCAACCAAACTTTCTAACATTTATAGCGCGATGTTAGTTAGTGTCTAGTGGCCAGTAACTGATAAGTTTCCAAACGATTGCTGTGACTGGCTATCGTTGGGTCACATGCAGATAGTTGCAAACATCATAAAATACCATGACAGATTTTATCGATTCTACTGCAATCCGTAAGCTAAATGTGTCGCTAGTGAGGCAACTGTCGATTGAAGCTGTATCAATCGCTGACTACTAGATAGAGCTGTATAAACAAAACAATTCCATCTCATTTGGTTGGATGATTGGTTAATTTCTTCAATCGTCAACAATTTTGAAATATGTGAAAATTCTATTTTTAAATATGTTTTTCGACGAGCTTTTAGTAAAATCAGAAATATTGAATTCCTACAAAGTTCATTTTTGAGTATTTTTAAAATAGAGGGTCATTTTAGATTCGTTTGAAGATATTTCAGTCGAAACTCTGCCTATCCATTTGCATGTCCGTTACTATTTATGTCACCGCATAATCTGAAACCCCATGAAAAACGATTTTCTTCCGAATTACATCTGTGCACATTGTTCCTACCGTGCGTTGAGTTTGAAATTTTAATGAAAGGTTTCTAGGAAAGTGAACCCAACGTTGGTGCTTGGATTGATTGAGAGAAGCTCCTGCGTAGCTCAATTGGTATAGCGTCTGTCCGGCAAACAGAAGGTATGTGGTTTGAATTATAAATTGAATAACTATCACTGAAATGTTAAACCTTATTCTATTGCGATGAATCTGCGTCATCCAGCGTGATCGACTGCAACTTATTTTTAGTTGCAGGTCTTTGGTAGAATTCCATGAAGCCGCTGTACTATCAAAATCTATCCCGATTGCCAGTAAGAACATCATTTTAGTAGAGGATTGTCCTCGGGTTCGCTTTTAGTCTCGGCGACGACTTTCCTACCAATATGTCAACGGCATCTTTTTTGAGCTTCTCGAAATGATTTTGCCATTATCTAAGCCTACTAGATAGACTCATCCATTCCTCTTTCCAGCTCAGTCATTCAAGGCAGATGATGAACTGGTCGGTACGACCGCTGATTAGTTGATGTCAAGAGATTGGAATGATCGACCAAAAGGCACCTTTATCAAATTCCTAACTTCTTTACGTCAGTCACGGTAAATCGACTCTTAGGTCGAAGACTAATCAAATAATAAGGCCTTATGGTCGACAACCCAGCACATCGTCTTTCCGTCTGCATGGTTGCCTATCATCTCAGTATCACCGTTCACCGACCAAAAATCTAGGCTGTTAGCTCGTGTAGTGCGATGTTCCGTTATGGCCCGGTCGTCTGTAGGTACTGTTAGTCATTAACCCGTGTATCACCGCCAACTAGATAATGGTTCGCGCTCCAGCCGGTCGCGTCGGCTGCTACCGAAACATTCGACGATCGTCGAGATGACAGGTGTCGTTCGGCGATGCGTCGCCTGCCCTTGTCTCTGCTGCTCGCGTACGTCAAAGTGACCGCAGGGTTCCTGATATGGGGCGCTCTCCAAGGAGGATCCTCCAGCAGGATTGCTGCTACAGGTACTGAATTCAGAGTTATACGTTGGTTCTGGGGCATGGGTTCGTATGAACTCCCACGTTTTTGTAGCGTTTTGTTGATTCACTTTTGTTGTTCGGATTAGTTCTTGCTATGTATTGAATGTATATTGTCATTAATTTTTTTTATAGCGGAGCTGGCAGTGTAAATATATTATGATAATTAATTATATAGGATTTATTGAAGCAAATTACACATCGCCTTAAAACACATAAGAACTTCATTGGACTATTGTGTAGTTATTTTGATGGAACTACACAACAAATCACATATTTATTCGATTAAAAAAGATTAATATATTAATTTCCAAAAAAAATATTTATTTTGTTAAGTTTGAAAATATTTACAATCCATTGAAAGTAACAAGATTCATACTGTTGAGCATGAGTTGGATAACAAAAAAAATCACTTATTTGCTATTTTTATTATTTATAAAAAGCAGAATCTGAATTCTGGTAATATATTGTGTTTAATTTGTCTGAATGTAGTCATAATTTCGGTAATTTTCTGTTTTCAATAACAAAGTCTGCCTTTCTTTATGCTCTATGTCTTAGCGATGGCCTGAATCTTCAAGCTTTACTTTTACCTTAATATTAATAGCCTTCCTCAATTTACTTAACTGAAAAAAAAAACATTTTCATTGATACATGTTCCAAACATTTTTATTTAATTTTCCACTCAACGCCAACATCCTAAGAATGTTTCAGAAGTTTTATCTCACCAGCCTATTAAATATTGATGATACAAACTCACAATGTTCACAAGTATGAAGTCTCGTACGGAGAACTTTCTCAGCATGAAAGGTTAATCAGCCTCATACAGGTGTGTACCACGTGCAATGCACGATTAAATCAGTTGCTTGTGAAATGAATATATCTAGAAAGTAAATCGGAATATATTAGATGCAAATATGTAACTAGTTTTGTTATTAAGGATATAGCAGTTATAACTTATACTATTCAAAAGTTTCATATGAAAATTTCCTGCAGGCAGAATGTTTGTAACGATGTTCGGATATCCATCGAACTGCGAAAACATGGGCAACTCTCATCCCTGCACACTCTCATTCGCTTGTTGGTTAGTGGGAGGATCTAGCCAGCCGGGTTGTGGTGCCAGTTCCTGGATCGTATCCTGTTGCGTCTTGTCCAAGAAGAAGGCGTTGACTGAATTTCAGGACATAGAAGACGACGTTCAGGAATTTCAGTAAGTGGCTTGTGATACTCGGGTTTTAATTTCACTACTGGAGGGTATAATCAACTCCACCAGTTCTCGTTTTCCCATTCCATAGTGGACAGAAGTGTTGGGGTCGCAAAATCCCCGAAATTATCCAGAAGCTCCTGCATGAAAACTGCTCTTGAAAGTATCTTCTAAATGATTAACTTCTAGAGAATAAGTATTCTTCAAAACTGTACATATGTTTGAATCGAAGTTTTTCAGCTTCTAGAGCGGAAGAAAGGAGTTTATTTCATTTATCAGATTTTCTGCTGGTCGGTAATTGAAACCATGTAGGAACGAATGATCTTTATTGACTTTTCGGCTGCATCGACAGCCTTCATCAAAGTACAAAACAGAATGACAAATATTGATTTGAAGATAGAATGTATTTATATCAATCTATCAATCAATCAATCTTCTTGACTTTTTTCACAGATATAACGAATAACAATCCCTTCCTGTGTAGCGGAGATTTATGTTATGCCTTTGAGCTTATCATCAAATAGTGACGGTTTGCTACCACACATTTGCACGATACAGCACGACGGACTTACTGGATATAAAACATCAACACCTTTGAATTAATACCTTATTTAGCGCAAAACGTTTATTCTATTTCTCTCGGACTACTAACTTCTATAGTATTCGGTATTTCAGCTATCCTGAACATTGAACGTTTCGCTCACGCGTTTTGTTTGTCAATCGAACTACGAAAAGTCACGAGCATTTCACCATCTGTGAAGCACTACTAATTGGGTCCGCTGACGTGTATTTGGCATGAGATATTCATACGCTACTTTTTTATTCCGTTTTATCTGCGACGTAATATTTCACTGGATTGGCCATTTTTCTCTTTGTACCTTTCCACATCAACCTACATATATATTGCATTGCGTTTGTCATCTGGATGAATTGCGGTTTGCCAACTTTATGCGCGATGTTTCATACTGTTTATTTCATTTTACGTGTGTAAGCACCCATATTTTTATGGTTCCGAGCATATGAATGCAAATGGTTGTAGTATTTTATGGTCACATTGGTAAAGCTGCCTTGTCTCTGAAAATGTTACCATTAATGGCTGACTAATTATCAAACACAATAACAATGAATAAAACAATATATGAAACGGAATAAAACAAAATTTGTAATGCACTCAAAATTGTTTTTTGGTTTCTCAGCTTAGTGACGACCTTGGTCTTGAATATTCTGGATATATGATCAACTCAGTCGTACTTGATATTTTAGTTATGTCCTCGAGCTTTTATGGGATTAAGAAATTTGATATGGGGAGGAAGTTTGACTCAATTCCTTATTGATTATATACCAAACTCATTAAAATCGTTTAAAATAAATGGTTACCGCTCAAAAATATTCACAATTGTAGGCTCTTCAAAACTTTTTCATATTTTAACAACTTTGGAGAGTTTCTCGAAATATTTCGATCCAGAATATTTTTGAATGTTATAATAAATTACTTACAGATCAAGAGAGGACGCCATGCCTGTGTTACAGAAAAGAGCTGATGACTATGATGATCAAGACAACGAAGAGTGTGGTATCACTGCCGACAGAATTTTCTCTAAAAGAATCATTGGTGGAAAGAAAGCGTTGTTTGGACAATATCCATGGCAAGCCTACATAAAAATTGCTACATACCAGTGTGGTGGAGTACTAGGTACCACTATCAATTCATATAATCTAACAAAGAGGAGTTTTATAAGTGACAAAAATTAGCATGGTTGCGTTTAATTTGCCTCAGTCATTGATTGCTACAACAGCTTAGTAAGATCCACAGCAATATTTCAAAATGGTTTTCGTTGATATTCTCCACACGGACCGATTCAAGTCCTGCCTCCTGCCTCTGATGAGTCTCGCCAGCGCAGCGACTGCATCAAGTGGCGTCTTTCCACGCAATGCGGATAATGGGCATGACTCACGCTACCAGATTGATGTGTCAACGCGTATACACTTCAGTGTTGTAGATAGTCTAGTCGTGCTACTTGATGCAGTGCTTGCACTGGGGGACCAATGAAGTGCCAGACGAGGAGAAGGTTCACGAAGATATTAGAAAAATGGGCTTCATCATTTCACATGAAGACAAATGCAGATAACAATACAATCGAAGCGTTATGAAACGCAAATTCTTAAGCGATTGGTTTCCGAAGCAATTTTATTTTGGAACATAAACTGTTTTTATGCTGTCAAAAAAAGTTTATGAGAAATAATTCTTCATTTCAGTATCACGAAAATTCGTAGCTACAGCAGCTCATTGCATTATAAATGCCAGACTGAAGGACATTCTAGTTTATTTGGGAGAACTAGATACACAGGATACGGGGGATGTAGAAGAATTAGCTCCAGCGGAACTTCACAGGGTAAGAATCCATTGGTCACCATGAGCCATATTGCAGATATAGTATCTCATTTGGACTTCGGCACTTTGAGCAGGATTATGTACCATATTTCATTGTGGACGAATGAGTTTGTGAACATTTATAGAACAATTTTATTTCTGAATCCAAACTTGAGGTTGTCACGAAAGTCTATAACGATGTACATTGAATCGTTGCAATTTTTGAAATGATGCCGTAACCTACAAATTTGCCATGCGCTCAGTCGTTATTCGTTCATTTGCAACTATAAACTGAACTTGAATCTATGACATCATCTGCACCGGGTGCCTACAGGACCTTGTATCATTTAAATTAATGTAATAATTATCAGGAAATATTTTTGTACGTATTTTATTTCGATACTGGTTGCACATGAAGCTGGAACGTTAGTAAAGTTTGCCTTCCAGCATATGTAGATCACACACTGAGATGACTTTTCTGCACGGTTAAAAACCAACAGAGAGAACAACAATATTGTTCTATTACTTGATGCAAAATCCAAAACAAATTCGAACTAAAAATAAATAATTCTCTACTATTATTATATTACGAAATACGTTTTGTATTGTATTTATATTCTAGCTGTAGAGAACGAATACTGAATCTATAACTTCTATCCAGGTAAGGAAGCGAATAATCCATCCAAAATTCCGCTACAGAACTACTCAACCTGATCTCTACGATTTGTCGCTCCTGGAACTCATGACAGAAGCTGGTAGAGCATTCCACATACTACCAATATGTCTACCAGATGCCAGTATTGATCTATCTGGAAGAAGTGGAGTCGTTGCTGGATGGGGAAAAGTGCAGCCATCAAACGAACTCATAGGAACCAACGTTCTAAGAAGCGCTTCAGTTCCATTGCTAGGTAATAATTATATCGTAGTTATATATAGGTTATAACAATATACTGTAATGTAAAGAATCTTTCTATAAGCCAGGACGCTTATAGGAAGGGAGTTATCAACGAATTGCCCCAGCGTATCTGTTTTTTTTCTTTCGGGGTGGAGGCAACGGAGCCATTCACTCTCTTCAAAACAGACCAAAATGTTGTGGACTTATTAGGAAATTACGTGACCCGTCTACAGTAGCTTCTAGCCTCGATGAAATTACTATGGCTTATGGTAGTTGTATTTTTCCTCCATTCTCTGAATCGTTAGTTTTTTGGCGTAACTGCATCTGTACAACCCTAGTTAGTATGTTTATAAAAACACCATTGATCTATTTTTGGTATAACAATGTGTTGCTTTTATGCAGAACACAAAAATCACTTTGGCGTTTACTATTTTTTGTTGAAAAAAGCGGCTTTTTGTATTGAAAGGATTCAAAGAATCAAAGACGGTGTTTATAAGTTATTGCGAACTTAATAGCCTGTCTTGAGAACGGAACTGTACCAAACTTGTGCCCATATACTTTTTTCTTAAAATAACTCAAGAAATGTACATTTCAAATATCAGATCACACTGTATAATTGCATTGCAGATATAAAAGAATGCATGAAATGGCACAAACTCAAAAGGATCTCAGTAGACCTACGCGAGGACATGCTGTGTGCGGGTCACCCAGATGGTAAGTACGATGCCTGTCTAGGGGACTCGGGAGGTCCTCTGGTGGTGCTTCAAGAAGATCGGTGGACACTGGTGGGTATTACTAGTGCCGGTTTCGGATGCGGAGAACCACATCAACCTGGCATCTATCACCGTGTCTCTGTAACCGCTGAGTGGATTAGAACTGTGATAAACAAAAGGAAGTTTGGAGTTTGAATAATATATTAATATGAGTTGAAATCTTACAATACAAGAGTATTGCAAAGATTCAGTTACTTATATTAAGTCAATAGTTGTAATTATTTTTTAGAGTGTTATTTGGAATGAATCCTGTTATTTAGCATGGCAACTAATACTGTAATATGGTTAGAAAGAGGTCATAGAAGATAGTGCGTTAGTTAGTACTATAGAAGGTACAATCTCAATGGATACTCATAATTGGAAATTTATTTCATTCAAAATTCCGATTCAACTTGAAAACAAGTCAGGTATTTCCTAATTTACGGTGCATTTACGTATATGCCCTTTTCCTCTGATTAATTATGTTCAAACATCAAAACGAAGTGTTTAATTTGGATTTGGATAAATAATCCAACTATGCCTAAATTCCATATTTTTTTAATCAATCTAAATGAATCGTCCGAAGAAATGAAAATATGATAAAAAGTAGCAGTTTGTAGATGGTCGTACTTGGTGGAACTCTTCCATCTTACAAGGAACTTAGTACTTATAAACACAATCTTATTTTAAGGATGATCAAAACATTTTTAATTCATTACATACACACGTTTAGAAAACATGCCACTCATTTCCGTAGGTCTGTCTGTCGGGTATGGGTATGTATCTCACTTTATTTGAAGTTGGCAAAGGTCCTTGTATCATCCGTAATCATTTGACTCTGTTATTCCCGATATTTTTCAACAAAAATGAAATGATGTCAGAGTAGACAGTAATACGAAAATGTATGCGTGATTCCCATTCGATACTGACTGACAGTTATTTCAGGACTGAGCTAAAGTTCGCTTTTTCTCAGGGACTAATTTATTCCATTTCCAATTTAGCAGCTATTCGAAAAGATTACTACATTTTAACTGAACAAGGATCTGGAAGTTAAATTAATGTGTACTTGTAAGGAAGTAAAAAGTACCTTTTTTGGTAGTAAGACTTGAAATACAAATGTAAAATAAAATCAAGATTTCAAAGCTTGGAAGCAGTGTACAACCGGCTCTCGACAGAGAAATTACAAATTACTATATATTTCTAAGTAGCTCATACAAAACAAAGTCTCGCTTTCAATCTCCAAACTTACCTCATTTCAGCTGTCGCCAAAGTTGTATGAGTTTCAGATTACTTTTGGTCTGGTAGAAAGCCCGCAACTCACCCTGATATACATTATTTTTCAATTTTTCCATTTTAAAGTTCCTATACATCCTCATAATGTTTTCGTTATGGATATCTTTTTATATGATAGGTATATAGATTAAGTGATGTATGTATTAGGTTTTCATAATAAAGTATCATCCAAAACTTTCCCTTCGGCGCTAGCAAGTCTGTTATTTTTTGTTCATCGATTGTGATAAAAGTATAACTTTGGAAATCTACAGTAGATCGTAATTCGTTATTACAGTTCGAGGCTATCACATAATATTGTGAAACGAAAAAATAAAACACTTGTAAACTTCGTTTTTTGTCGTGTCTGACCACCATAATTAATGTAGGGATAAAATGTTGGGGATTAGACTAGAGGAAGAGAAAATCAATTTTTTTCGTAAAAGTTCTATCTATAAACTTGTGACCCTGGTAACACTGTGACCTTGTTAAAACATATATGATTGTATACACATTGGCCTTCAAAGTACAGAAATAATAGTTTATTTCCAATAGCTTTGACGTTTAGTATATATCCGACTTTTATAAACATAGTGAATTTTCGGTGCTCCGAACAAATTAGTCAAACTATTTCTAATTTTTTAAAGCTAAACATCTATATTTTGAGTCGTAAATAAGATATAAAAAATGCTTATTGTCAAAACATCATCATTACCGACCATATCGTGCATGAAAGTAGTAATAATAGAGCCAGGATAAGACGGACAAGTGAGGAAGATAGTGAGACACACAAATATTTTAGAATTTGAGATAATAGACTCTAAGCGATTAAAAAATAGATAATATATAAAATATAAAACAATGTTATATTAAACCATCTCCATACTTCGTTTTTTTTCCTCTAGAGCTCCCAATCATTTTTGCGTATAGTTTAAAATAATCTTTAGTAGGATAAGTATTTTTTTAAATAATTATTCGCTTAGATTGTAGATGCTCTTACTTGGTGAAACTCTCCCATCATGCGGATAAAAAGATTGTGCAATTAACACACAGTTTCACAAATAAAACTTTTTTTTAATTCAGTGACGCGTTTCGATTTATATTTAAATCATCGCCGGACTGTCAGATTTGATTGTTAACAAATCTACCAAAATTACTTGCTCACTAACAAACTAGGTTCTATCATGGATACAAAACTAGAGCCCTCAAATCTAGTTTTCTAATTATTTTTTTTCTTGTGTCTGTCTTAGGGGAAATATTTTTTTGGCGACTGCATTGACACTAGTGTTGAGGGAAACCCCTACAAAACCTTAACCATCGCCGTCAAAATGTCTTTAAGATATTCCATGTGATAAACTATTTTATTTCTTTCACATAAAGTATAAATAGATCCGACGTACATAAAATTCTAAGCAACATCATTGAAAAGCATAATAATATTCTAGTCCGCAGAATATTGCAACGCTAGAATCAAAAATAGATGGGCGAGTAGGAATAAGTACAGAGTGGCATTTACTCTATTTTTTTTGTACTGTAGGGCCCCATTAGCATAAATTATAATTCCAATATAATTCCTCGGCGCAAGAATTTAAATGACTGCATCCCAGAAATGGTTGAGGTAAGTCTAGCGTATGTATGTCAGAAAATGGGCCATACAATATGTTTCAGAACCCTTATAGTTAATGGGACATCTTGTAAAGTTAAGACCATCTTTGTAGGTGCTCTTTATAAAAACTGTTCCACAATCTGAAACAAATGGTATAATACGAGGATTTGGTGTAAAACTATAAACAAGCTATGCAGATTCAGAGTACAGTTTCTTTCGTATTTCTAAGTCTAACAATTTTTTAATTAAAAACTACCTGCTCCACATATTGATGTTTGAGTTGCCCCTTAGGACGTAATTAATTCAGCTGGAATACAGAAGCAACAACCTATCATCAAACATGTAGCTACAGAAAAAAGGAATCCAGCCTTTATAGCAGAAAGTATAAAGCTTCAGCTATTTAACGATTCTTGTTCTATTTTTCCAATTACGGCGCAGACGTTCATGGCATACGACGCGTTCGGCTTGACGTTAGGATAAACTCTAATTAAACTCCCACAAAGGACAGTTCGCCCCCGGTAAAACGCTCACGTTTATTAAATGAAATTGTTTAGTGCTTCTAAAGGCGGCTAGAACCATTTAGACAGTCGCTTTGTGCCAGTGTGATTCCAGGAATCGTAGTGTAATTAATTAACCACCAACGAACGTCTCTGAGGTAGTAGCGATTGACGTCATGTAGTGTGATAGAAAGGTAAACAAAATCAAGCAAATTGAGTGCTTTTAAAGGCGGTGGGAAGCATATCGATATCACCTTTAGGTGCTTATAGTAGAAATCCTGATACATGTAGGTATACGTTTAACACGTATGCATGTATCAGGATCATCCAACATTTAACACAAGTATGTTAAATGTTGAAAATAAGACCCATTGTGTAATGCTTTTACTTGATGAAACTCTTCCAGCATAGACATTTTTTGTATTAAAACATTTTTACGATGCCTAAAGACACGCGCCACCGAAAGAAAGAAGAAATGTGTGTAACTTTGTGTAGTTATTTCTCTTTGAATTTATTTTTCCTTCCAGTATTCCTCCTCATATCTCTCTGATTTCATCTGATGATCAGAATGACATACTGACTGATTATATAGAGGCAAATTTTCTGCGGACCGCTTTGTTAACTAACGAAGCATCCGGTAATGAATGTTATTTTAATTAGTGTACAACTGGCATAGGACTACAAATTGACGGAATTTGCCTCTGAATTGCGCTAAAACTCGGCATCCTCAATGCACTAAGAGGGCTACGGCTTCCATTGAGCTCTAAGCAAAAGATAGACCTATCAAGTGTTTCCTGTGCCAAATCACAGACTTGCGGAACAAATGTGAATAATTACGCACTATTGCCACCAGGCACGAAATTTAGAGGAGGGGGGGGTCCAGGGGGTCCGGAACCCCTCCAACGAATTCATAATCATATAATGTCTCTTTCATCAGAGTCGCAATTTTTTACTATGCGTTTCTCAGTTAATTGGCAACACCGCTTCGGGACTCCAACGACAGTATAGTCAGCATTTCAAGCCCTACTACTAGGGTTTGCATCACCTGATAAAGCTACTTAGCTACAAGCCTTATCTATGATTATGATGAAGATAGGGGACATATTTTTGGGCGACTACATTTAGACTAGTGTAAGGGAAACCCCTACAAAACCTTAACCATCGCCGTCAAAATGTCCTTAAGATATTTCATGTGACAAACAATTTTATTCCTTAAGCTATTTCATTCTTCTTAATATATTCCATAACTTAATATATTTCAGTAGTAAGTTAACCTAGAATACAAATAGATGGAAACCTATAGTGGTGTATCGATAATGAGATGGGGAAACGCGAACGCGGGGTAATGCCGAATTCGATGGTTCTAATATGTTAGAAAGAGATAGCCATATTTACTTGCTGCCATTTCGGCGATCATGCCACCACTAGTTCCAGTCAACAACACAAGAGACGCGGACGCACGTACTTGTCAAGGTATGTAGTTTTCAATATTTTGTATGTTTTTGATGTAATTTTTTGGTCAATTCAAGCTGCTGTAGCTTTATTTCTATCTACAATAGTGATTTAGTTTTTACATAGTGCAATACTCACAGATTAATCAGCTAAATGATAATAACGCAGTTGGCAAAAGAAACATAACCTAATTTTTGTATTGCCATTTTATTGTTTCCGATCCCGTGAGGTAAAGGCGAACACTCCATGTCGGGCAATCTCGAACGTTCGGCATTACCCCACTTCCTTATGTTAGTTCCCCGTGCAGATTCAGATGCCTCGTACTTGCAAGAGAAAAACCGAACAGAACTACAGTTTAGAAGATCTCAAAAAGGCTATAGACGATGTTAAAACCAAAAAAGTGACTCTCGGCAAAGGATGATACAAACACGCATGCAGTTTCCCTATCAAGGATCGTTGAATTGCCTATTGTTTCTCTAAAAATATCAAAACACAATATCAGGAAGAAAAAATCTACTATTCTTACGAGCATACCTATAAAAGATCAGTTAGAGGAAAAGGAAAACAGGAAAAGAGCTAAAGCAGAAGGAATCAAGCAAAAAACGGAAAAAATGCCAAAAAGGGTACCCAAATAAAAAGACTGAAATGTATCAAGAAGAAACCTTAAAAGAGTATTGAAGAATTTAAACAATATGAAAGACTAGTGACTCTGGTAAAAAAAAGAAAGAAAAAGAAAGAGAAAAAGAAAAAGGCGAAAAGGAAAATGAAAACTACGTTTGTATTATTTGTAGAGATAAATATATAGATCCCTCGCTGAAGATTGGATTATGTGCTACGTGTGCAATAAATGGGCTCACGAAAATCGTACTGACGGACAGTCAACATCGTTAGGTTTTAAATGTGATCTCTGTCGTTAATAATGTTAGTTCGTTATTACCCCAATTGGTGTTCGTATTTCCCCAACTAATGTCGGGTAAAGCCGAATGCTAAGGGTTTTGTTTTTCTTTCAAAATATTGTAATTTATTTGTTAAATATGAATGTTGATTAGTGAATTCGTTAGACAGATAAGTAAAATTTATAATTAAAAAAAATAAAGAAACTTTTGATCAAATTCCACTGTTTTTATTAAGTTTTTCCTTAGGTGTTCGTATTTCCCCCACTTTCCCCTACAGTTGGTACAGTGAGACCAGTCACACGATAGTAAAAGTAATTTTGGCACGTGTTGCAATCACACATTTCACCTATTCGCAATTTTCCAAGTAGATTTACCTTTATGCGAAATAGTAGATTAGTAGTACTTTCAATTCGAGTTGCACCCAGATGCTTGAGTGGTGTAAATTGGTTTCTATTGTTGTGTTACTATATGGATAAATCAAAATGCGAAGCTATAAAAACAATATTTATTTTTTACAAAAAATAAATTATACGAAATATACAAAAATAATTTTCAATAAATTACTATAATATATAATTTTGCACTACTTATATTTTCCCTTCCAAATTACTTTTAATGCATGACAGTACTGTAGTAATGAGAATCTTGTGAAAATTTAGTGGTACGTCGAAAAATTAGGCCAAAAACCACAAAGATTGGTTAGAAATTTGCGTTATTTTTTTTGGATCGATGGATTTGCAGGTAAACATTAATTTAAGATGGTTAGTTTTTGTATTTTTATTCACTTCTTGTCCTCGTGACATCATGGACACGTACAAATTTGCCATCACTTGTAGCACGATTGTAGCAAATAGATGTTCTATGCCATCGCTTGATGCTTCTTAGGAATGAATGTTGTTACAGACATTCTGCTATCAGAACATACTTCCAACCATTTTTCGCATCGGACAATATAGTAACTTGACAGTATATCTAAGATTCTACATAATCACAATATAGGTTGAGAATATTTTGTACAGGAATGTAAAGAGACAAACACACAATATATACAAGAATACTTTCACACTTTCTGTTCGTATCTGGCCTCTGTTTCGCCTACATATCTAAGAAGACATCGTTGTTGGTCAAGTTGCTCCTCCGATAGCTCTGTTGATCCAGTCTACCGTGTGCGCTACTCGATGGTAGATACCAGGCTGACCAGGTTGAGCACACGAGTACCTGTGAAAAGACGAAACACGAGTATTACATGAATAATGAGGCTTGGAAGCAATACGTCGTATGATCCAGAATTCCCAAAGCTGTCAAAAATGAGCTTGTCCTGCTAAGTCCCCAGCACACAATGAGCCATGATGAGCCATGCGCCACGTAGGCCATCATTGCCCATCAGCTTGAAAGGTGTTCACACAATGGCGCATGACGTTCGGTCGGTAACGAACTGTACAATGGCCGACTGTGTGAACACTACCGGCCAGGATACGCCACGATACCGTTTGAAGTGTGACGAGAAAACCGACAATGATCCATGAAACCACTGCCAACTGTTCGTCATCATGCGCCATTCCTCCTTGTACACAATGGCGATAGCTTGCAGTGGCCCATCGTCGCCGATTGTGGACTGGGGCCTTTAATGGTATCAACTACAAGATATACTGCAGTCGGTGTGGCTATAAAGTTGCAATATACTCAATACAACTTTAGCTCAGCAAATGAGAGCCTGATCCTGGCACTGGTCAAACACAATATCAACAACAACAGTTGCAATTTTATTCGTTTATTCAAAGCAACATCCTTTCGTCGTCCTTGAGACTTATCGGTGCGATTTAGGCTTTGCATGAAAAATCACATGGTATCTATTTGAAACACTCGTAGTTCCCTACGCAATATCGATAATGTGGAGTTGCTCCAAAGTATGTGCGCCAGTTAGCGAGTCTCACAAGATCCAACGCATTTGGGAGGGTACAGCAAAATGCCTCATTGTGGACATCACTTATGAATGATGGAATTTAATTGCACCTCTTTGTTTATACACTGAGTTGTTTCTTAACTGTTTATACACATGACGTATATTTTAGAAACTGGAATTTTGGAAATCTGGAAGATTTCGGGACAGATTTTTAGAATGACAAGTATTTTTAAGTTCCTCAATTTTGTATTTAGTTCTAAAGGATCAAGATCTCCAAAATCATTGGAGATGTAGGAGTACACTGTACAGTACAGTAGTCATAGAAGTGAAGCTATTTTTTTGATGAAGTTCGCATACGTTGCATGATTTTGGATATATCAGTAGTTTACCCTGCGGAGACAATTCCGATGAGAAACCATCTGCCGCCCTTGTGCAGCATCAGGGGCCCTCCCGAATCGCCTTGGCAGCTGTCCCTGCCTCCCGTCTTGTAGCCGGCACATAACATCTCGTCGTGAATCGTCACTTGGATGCCTTTCGACCTGCAATGCATCAAGTCACAGCGAAAAAGAAATTGTCTTTGCAAACAGTCTATGTTATTGCTATCATGAATGTTTATTATAGCTACTCGAGCATACATTGAAGCACTTGTCATGAACTTTCGAATTTTCAGTGGAGCAAGTTAGACCGCATTTTAGACGATTTTTTATTATTTTGTTGCAGAACTATGTGCTTTCTAATATTTTTCATACTCAAAAAGTGAATTTTATCGTCATAAGGAACAGCATCCTTTTATATAATTATAAAAGCAAGGTCCAGTTTGCATAAATCTGAACCTCTCTACAAATACAAACTAACATATGACTTCAACTCATCTAAGTGTCGATCCTTGTGGGGAGCATCATTAACAACTTATGGAGCCAAAGGTCCTAACACCTGGACTGCCTTGAAGCAGGTGTTAGAACCCTTGGCTTCATCAATTGTCAATGGGCATCCCCATAGAGGGCGACACCTAGATGAGTTGATGTTTTATCACATCCTTGACTTGGTTAGACTAGGTAGACCCTAGGCTATACTGACGAGTCTAGGCTAAATACGAAACATGCACTGTCTATAACGAGTCTGATGCATAGTGGCTTTTCCCCACAAATTAAAGTTTGTGCTCATAAAGAACATTATTCTTTCATATAACATAAAGCTTTGGTGTAGCTTGACATGAATGAATTGTGAATTTCCTATCTATTCTGCAGTACGCATATTCACCACATCACCACTATTAAAACAAATTATGAATGGCTCTTCGCCTTTAAATCGGATCACAAGATATCGTAAGAATATCCGAAATATTGTCACAATAACTTTTACAGTGAATATTGGTTGCAGATAGGGACGTTCCGATACTGGCTTACAACCGATATTTGGTATCGATACAATTATCGAACCCAAAGTATGGATACTGTCATAATCGAATCGATTGGTATCGAAACGCAATGCACTTCAAATCATGGATTCCCCAAAGTAGAATAATTAAAATTATACTCAACTTCTGCGCTGTTCTTGGACTCTTGGATCGCTGAACAGATATAAGATGCCGCTAAGTGGACACGAGACAATTCATACAGTGCGCAATGCAATACTGCGCAGAAGTGAGTATTTGCAACGCCCTCGCCTGTTCGCATGTTTTAGCGCATAGAAATGACACATAGAAGCATCAAGTTGATTCTCCTGTATACAGTCATCATGGAACTCCGTGAGTAATGTTCTGTGCACGGAACAACAATACGAATGGAGGAACAAGAATGAAAGAAATAGAGATACGCCAACGCACAGGAAAAATCGCGAAAGAATGCAAATTGTACCAACAGTGATTTAAACTACATTCATTTTTTTGGTATGTTGTATATTGGTAAATATACAAACTGTAGGATGCATAGCACATTCAGCATCACCGTCATTGTGAAACTAAGATGAACCCTTTATCATATAAAAAAAGAAAGTAATATAATATGATCCTAAAGTTTACTCAGGAGTAAAGAAGCACTTGAAAAACACTTCAGTGTCCTGTGTTGGTTATCCGTTAGGAAATGTTCAGGCTCAATGTCTGAATGTTCTCAGTATGAAAATGTTATGTTCTACATGTGCATAACATCAACATTTTTGCTACAAAAAAGACACTTATTTTGGAAACGGAAAAATAAGACGTCATCCGACTGAAGTCATCGTCAATTGCAACCGTTCGATACATACAGAATAGGTTTCATCTCAAAATAGTCCTTCTTCATGATCAGCAGTTATTACAGCTCTGGTACAAAGTTTCAGAAATAAAATTCCTATTGATGTGCGATGTGTCAGTTATTATTATTAACACTAATCATTTTTGTAATTTTGTGCAGAAGTTTTATCAAATAGTAACATCAGCAATCCATTGATCTTACGTTTATCTGTTGTTACATTTCCATGCTAAATGCAGCATGAAGTAAAGATTTTTTCACACCTGTAAGCATCTTGATTATGATAGACGTCCTTAAAAGACGAAATAATTAGAAGCAATAAATAGAAAAACAGCTGAAGGACTGGGCCAGGACTAACCATTAGAGCCCTACACTGCAGACAATGTAGGAAAAAGGACAGCATTCAAGATCCTTTGTGAGTACGAAGCGCTATATCAATTGAGGCAGAACCCCTTTGACCTAGACTAAGACCATTTCAGTTCAGCACAGCCCCAGCAAAGAAGCCTTACAAACAGATACAGGTCCCAGAACTATGTACCTGAATAAGTTGTAGGTGCATGTGGAAAGGAAATATAAGCTGTTGGTCTGTGGTACACAAAATTTTCAACTTTTCACACTGTCATCAGTTTTTTTAGGTATTCAGTAGGCTTTGATTTCTTTGCTGTTCAAGTCTTCAGATCTTTCTTGGCGGTCCTGAATTGGCTGAACGTAGCTATTCAATTAATAGAACTAATACCGACCTGTGCCATCGTTCACACTGCCTGTTGTCTATCACCGGCACCCTGACAGCCTGAAGCGTCTGTGGTCTCAGCCTAGACCCTGGACTGAGAGCTCCCCACCCAGCTGCTATCGCAGCCTCTCCCACCAGCCCGCTCACTGAAGTCGGCGCTCCTGTGATGGCTGCCCCTGCAGTGCCACCTCCTGGTAAGCAAATGGGTGCTACGTGAGGTAAGTCGCGAGCCGCTCTGTCCAGTCTCAGTACAGCCACGTCGAATCTGTCCGCTTGTGGGGTGAACTTGAATAGGGGATGCACCTGGAAATTAAAAATTAAGCCATATATCCAATGAGGGTACTGCAGATTTACCATTTCCTCAAGAATAGCTTCGCAATGATATACGATAGGGATTCGTACCAATTTCGACGTGGTGTAATCCAAATTAAACTTTTCTTCTGTTTTCAGAATCGAAGGGTTGGGCCGAAGATATCGTGTGAGTGCATTTGTGATATGAAACTGTTTTGTTGCTTAGGTATGATTCGGAGATGTAAATGCCCAGTCACTAATGGTTTGACAGAAATCTTTTGATTGTAACACATCGCAATGAGGTCCAGAGATCTGAGTTGAATCTCGTCGCTAAGATTTTCGAGTGTTTACAGTCTTCAGGTGTGGAGACGAAGGTGCAAGAGGCATACTGATTGGAGGGTAGTAGTATTAGTGGATGAGCAAAGACTGGCGTAAGCCACCTTTGGCCCTTCTTCCCGAGATGGTTGGAGGACAAATGATTCAATGTTACCGCGCATTTGTGTTGTGGAAAACCTTCCATTCGAACGGCAGTGGCTAAACAAAAACAGGAGTCGGAATACTCGGACCAAGACTTGAGATTGACGATTTAGTCATCCTAAGGACCTGGGCTGAATAAGAAATAGCTTGGATTTTGAGGTACTACTGTCTAGTTTTTACACTGGTCATTGCGTAATGAAACAATCAAAAATGCTGAATGAAGACTATTGATGGGGTATGACGAAACATTAAAGTACATTAAAAGGAGACTCTACCTAGAATGAAAGGCGTTTCGCATGGGTTTCCAATATGTTTTTCCCAGAGCTCATTTTTCAAGATAATGGAACAATTTTTTTTGGAAATGATAGAGAAAGGATGGTTTCATATTCCTGTGAAGCCATTTTTTCAATTTTTGATACAAAATTTCAGATATTGTCACATGAATATTGACATTTCTAACTCACTTGATGTTTGTTTAACCTCTCGATGACCAAATTAACCTAAATATCAAGAATACAGGCATACATCCGTCATTTTTCTATAATCTGCATAAAAAATATTTCCAATTTGTTCAAGACCAAGCGCTTCAAACGAAACATTGTGACACCGAACATGAACATATTTTTAGCATACAAGCGCCCCTGCGAAAATATCTAAAATTTTATATCAAAAATTGCAAAAGGGCTTCGCACGGGTAGAACCAAATTTGCTCTATCATTTTCAAACAAATCGTTCCATAGTCTTTGAAAAATGGGCGCTGGAAACGAAATATTGGAAACCCATGCAAAACGCCAAAAGGCCATAATAGACTAGAGAGTTGCTGTGAAGACTCTGGGAATCCCTACTCTATACTTAGTATTCATCGCTAAGAATCTAGTTTCTACAGATTTAGTACACTCAGGATATGAACTGTAGCTATGATGGATATATCCCCATTTTGAGATTTTTTAAATGTGGTCTTGTTTCTGTTACCAGAATTTCTAACACGCCGCCGAGGTTTGTTTCTGCTATTCAAACTGTCAATCAATTCGCAGCACAAGAATCGCATTTGGAAAAAGCAATGCGAAAAGTAAGTAAATAAAAGAAATATGTTCTAGTTTGCCTAGGCTACACAAAACGGAAACTAACTTGATAATCTAGTTGAGTTTTGTAGCTGATACTAAGCGGATATAGATAAAGGGAAGTTGAAAGCTAAAATTGAATTCAGTGTCACCCAAGGGAAATCACTAAAAGATATATTTGTTAGGAAATTGAAAGTTAAAAATAAAGTTTTGGATCTATTCATACACATTTTTTGAAATTCTGTTGAGATCCATGAAAACGGTAAAAATCTGATTATGGGTTCGGAAAGCATTACAAAATGATGTATTTGATGTTTGTACTTAGAACCGCCCTGAAGAAAATTGGAATGAAGTTCTCAATATTTGATCACATAATATAATGTTTTTAAGTTCGCGTTCACTAAATACTTACTTGCGTACTGTTCGCAAGCAACCCCATATTGAAACATTCAAGCAAGTTGATATACAACCAATGTCTCGGACAAAACCCTATCCGGGCTGTCAAGTAGTTACATAAACCAGGTAAGCGATGTAGACTTTGAGAGAGATATCCTCAGGTAATATCATAACACAAACATATCCATGATCCAACTGTTTGTCTAGCATTGCACATACAGCAGAGGTAAGGGATTTCTTGAACCGCAAGTAACCAGTGCATAATAAAAGCCGGAGCCAGGCAGCATCTCACACGTGTAGCCAATGGCGGTTCGCTTGAACGATCCTTACGTACAAGTGTGGGCGAGTTATACCCACGTTTCTCGTTCAAGAGCATGAACATTTTATTTGTACTCCTGGAGTATTAGGATCAAACATTCTACAGTACAGTCGATTTGGTCGAGAAACAAAAATAAATGTGTGAAAAATTATTCGCAGTTAGATGAGACTAATGTCTGTTACGTTTGTGATTTGTTGTCGTACTAAAGGACCTTAGAACAATTTCAATTTTTTGCTTTTAAAAGTCATATTGTAGTGATTATTAAATATGTCGTGACTTTATATATTTTTACTACCACTACTAGAAAATTTAAATTCAATTAACCCAGTCATTAGTTTTGTGTGTTGTTAGTGAAATCTTCAGCAACTTCTTCCCACTATCGCTATCAATATCCAAAGGTTAACGAAACCACCATTATACTGAGTTGATCAGCCGAAAAAGTCTTGGCTTCGGTATTCTAGGATGCCAAAGGTATTTCTTTCTACTGCCTTGATCAGCTTAAAAAAAAACTTCAAGAAAAGCGATCCGGATAAACTGAGTTAAGAAATCCATCAGAATAATGTGCCACAAGTCAGTTAATAGCATGGCAAAAATCAAGCAATTGCTATTTGATCATACACGATGATGCCTTCTACTTGCCGGGCTTACACCTTGGAATTCATATGAATCTCAAAACTGCTGTTACAAACGCCTATTTCGACCAGTTTCACAAAAACATTCATAGAGACGCAGACGGTTGAAACCACTTGAACAAGGATTGATGAAGTGTATTCTACGTGAGGGAAACTACACTGGAAAACAAAATTATCATATTAATATCCTAGTACTGCGTACCTGTATACTGGAAACTCCAAACGTGTATGCCGGCAAGGGTTCCACGGCAGAGTTGATTACATAGTCGCCAAGCGTAACGTGAACCTGACGCGGCGACGCTCGCGCCACACAGTGGCCAGCAGTCACAACATGACGTCGACTAACCAGAGACCCGCCACATCTGCAAAGTGTAAAGGTACCTGTATAAACTACTGGAAATATTGATCTCAACACGACCGTATAGTACAGGACCGGTAGATTTTTCGGAAAAATTGCAATAGGTATCAACATCATCTGGATAGTCATAAAAGTTAAGATTAATTATAATTAAAGGAAGGAGTTCGATGTGTGTCTGTGTTGTTGGTGGATACACGGGTTCTGAGGGGTGAAACATGGTTTGCTACAATTTTACGATTTATTAAATTATACCAGTTTTCGAAAAAAACTAAATGTAAAGTGAAAGTTTAGGCAATTGGTAGACGTACAAATTTTATATCAAGATTATTATCAAAAGTATTGAGCTGACACCAGAGCAAATATATATATTTTCACTTCTTCTCCAACAATAGTCACCCAATAGTGATGAATTTTGGTGTAAATATAGTTAGGCATATTCAGTTGAATTGTATTTTAATCGGAATCGAGATATTCCAAAAACCTGTTTGATACATTTATGATTTTTCAGAATTTTATAAATGCATTTCTTTGCTGCAACCTCTATTTCAAGTTGCTGTGGGGGGAAATTATTGATTGTGTTGAAGAATATTATTGAAAATGATAAAAAACATGTTTTAGCAAAAACAACTTATTGATATATATATATATATATATATATATATATATATATATATATATATATATAAAATTCTTTTAGTATCCAAAACCTAGAAATTGACCAACAGATCATCTTCATGTTCACTGGATCGATCCACTATTAACGTAGGCTGATAGGCAATTGACAGTGACAAACAAACCTGTAGTGAGGTAAATGTGCTTTCTGACCTTGAAGATCCTATCCTAATATAGGCTTGCCATGGAAACGTCCCAAACCCAGCCTCCTCTCCACCAACTATTCTCCTTTGTGCTGCCTGGTTCTGCGTTGACGATATCCCACATCCTAGAAAAACGTAAAATTTGCTGTAATATTTTCTGAAAGATTAGACAGCATACTTTTAGATGAAAACTACTTTCTTCCATGAAAATGAATGATAAATCCTTAATTAAACATGGTTAAGTCACATAAGCTCTACCGAGATTTATATGTTATAGTATAGAATACCAAGATTGAAAGCGAGCACTTCTTTTGTGAATGCTATCGAACAATTTCTAACCACATTGATGAGTACGGTCAGCAAACCAAGAGGTACTAGGAAGTTCCGCTGATACCATGATTGAATGGATTACTGTCGACAGACTGAACCTTATAAGTTTAACATTAATAATTTAACTAGAATTTCCAAATTTCACTACGCCAATAACCTTCAGTTTTTGTCCAAAATAGTCCTAAGAAGTCAAATCCAGTCTTAAGTCTTCAAGATACTATACTATCCCGTCGTGTCACTTCTCTGGTACTTTGAATGATATCCAACTATGGAACTCCAACCGAACAGAGGGAGATGAATTTGAAAATGCCTTGAAAACTATGACCAGTTCTAATCAAATTTCACCATGTGATAGCCATAGAAAAATCGTATCTCTAATTTTTTATATAATCAAAACTAGCAAGTTTTTCTACGCCTTGTGAGATCTTCAGGAAGATAGAGTCTTTGAAAACCCGAAAAATTTAGGTGGATGACGTGAACGAATAGTTCAAGGTTTCAACATGCTTCGCGGTAATGGTGTTTCAGAAATTGTTTTTAATCATTTTTTGTTAGATTTAGTTCGTTTTCGATCGTAAATCAATAAAAATCTATATCATGACCAGTCGCCTGGCTTGCCTAGACTATACTAAATGTGTCACCTTAATCAACTAGGCTAGGTGTATAGATTATGTTGCTATGGAGGAACAGCAATATAAATATCTTTAAAAATGGTGGATGCGCTTATAAAAATTACTAATACCATTTTTTTCATGGCTCTTCCATCATATTCTACGATAATGACCACGCCAGCGCTGTCACTATTTGTTGTTCAAAAATACGAAGAACACGGAAATGACTCTACAAAATAGTATAAAATAGAAATAGATCATGTATTGATCTGTTATTTTTATTTTTAACGCAATGCATAGGAATAGATAACGGATTAGCAATGCTTTTTTATCAAGATAACGTCACTCAAATTTAGATATGAACCATTCATCTCTTGGGAAAAATATATAATTATATGGTTGGTCTGAAATCTTAGGGGGGGTAATTACCTCAATTACTTCCTCCTGTATACGCCCATGCCTCAAATTCCATTAAATCCTGTGACCGATATCATTTAGTAGCTAATATAGTTTCATATCTATGGGCGGCGAAGTAATAAAAATTAAAAAGGCAACGTATGAAGGAAGTGATTTCTTGTTATCAAATTTTATATAGTGTAGTAAAATAGAACTATATTTCTCGAGACCCTAATTAATTTATAATATGTTCATAGTCAGATATACATTCTAATAGTTTAAAATTACCAAGCTGCCATGTTTACTATGGTGTATATATGTCTCTCATAGCAGCAGCTTGGAATACTAATTTTATTTCCCACTCGCATAGAGAGATGGAAGATCTTACGACCTTTTGCGGGGATGTTTTTTTATATAAATAAGCTTCCATAAAGACCGCTCCAAAAGCGCGGTTGGAGGTCAATGGTTTAGCCATAGTGACCTAAAAATGTTGTAAAAAAGTTTCGCTAGAGGTATTGAAAGTTCGATCTAATGAGAATGAGCCATTGGGTTGTGTACAAATTGCCTCTGATGTTACTATCCAAGTCAACCCGGTCAAATATCTACCATTGTGGAAAGGCTTCACGCGGTGCTTCGGAGCGAAACCCCATACATGGAAACAGTATTCCAATAATAAATAGTCTGATCTCAGCCCCACAGAGTAGTAATATTAGCAGTTGTTCTAGTGGATACAATTTTTGCATCGGAAAGGAAGCCCAAACTTCTGGGAAGCGTATCTAACGAGGTTGACAACATGGTTGTGTCATGACAACTTAACCCCCAAAGGCTCATGAATGATGGCTCTAGTATCTCCACGACTGCGAAACTACCCTGATTTCCTTGTCAGACTCCTTCGAAGGGCATCTCCACACATGCAAGTAATATTCCAGAAATGATGTAATTGGATCCTCGTAGAGTAGTGGTTGCTGTTCAGATGAATACGATGTTCAGGAGAAGAAACCCCCCTAAACTTCTAGAGCGCCGACCTACCAAGGACGATAAGATGTCCGTATTGAAGCACGGTATTGTAAATGTTAATCAAATATTCGTGACCGGATTATTTTATTTTACAATTATTTATAAATTCAGTTCAGTCGATCTTTTTGTGTTCAATTTCTTTGCGTAGCCTTTAAGGCATGTTTCGTTCCGGATGGTCAATAGACGTTTCTTGAGTGAAATTAATCATGAAAAATATTCCGCAAGTTTTAAAGATTCTTTAAGGAGCTGAGAAGAGACAATTTTTGGAGTCTATTGGAGTTGTCAACGATTTAAAAAATTGACAAGCCTAATCATATGTCAAATCACATCATAATTTAAACAACTTTCAGGAAATTACCGATTTTTCAATATAACACTTTTCCACTGTGTGGAGAAGTTATTCAGAATCTGTATGTGTGTGTGTGACTAGATACTACGGAGATAGTAACCAGTCAATCCAATTGACTCAATTTTTACATACATTCATGACGAATGGCTAACACTGTACGAGTTCATCAGCGACCAAGCGCGATGTAAACAAACATATTAGGAAGAGTTAATTTCACTTTTCACCAAAAACGAGTTCGAACGAGGGAGAGTGAAAATTCGCTTTCGCGTGCAATTAGCCGCTCACCAGCGCCTTCTTGATGGCCAACAGGCATCGCCTGATGATGAATCATGCGTGTTTACCGGCAGTTGTTAGGTAACAGCTTAGCGCCGCTTTTTGGTGGCTTCCGCTGCCCATTTAATCATGCCATTTTCTTACGATGCACGTGTCATCGGTGTTTGGCAAGAAATAGCACTGTTGCGTCGATAATTTACCGTAGTGTGTAAATGTATCAAAAGTCACTGGTTTTAAATATATTCCGGGAAATGTTACTGTTCCATCACGTAGTCTAGCAACGTTATAATTAGAACCCTCTGTGTAATTGTCAGGCCTTGACTCGTATCGAGATCAAAAGTAAACCAAAGAATTATTCAGAAAAGCCAAAATAACATTTTTATCATATCTGATTTGATATTGACTTTAGAACCCACCAAAATTATTCGCCATGTATATAGGCACTTTTATCTCCACCAAATATCTTTAAAATATTTCTTTTGTCGATTTTAGTTGTTCAAATCGTTTATTTTCATCATTATTTCCACAATATCTCCTTCTTGATATTCCAGACCGATTGACTAAAGGGTGAAGATCCCATGAAACCTCCCTTAAGAAATGACAGAAATTCGATTGATAGTCAAAACGTTGTATCGAGCCTCGAAAAGCACCTAGCGACTGAATTCATTATAATATCTCCTTCTTGATATTCCAGACCGATTGACTAAAGGGTGAAGATCCCATAAAACCTGCCTTCAGAAATGCCAGAAATTCGATTGATAGTCAAAACGTTGTATCGAGCCTCGAAAAGCACCTAGCGACTGAATTCATTATAATATCTCCTTCTTGATATTCCAGACCGATTGACTAAAGGGTGAAGATCCCATGAAACCTCCCTTAAGAAATGACAGAAATTCGATTGATAGTCAAAA
Source organism: Bruchidius siliquastri (assembly GCA_949316355.1). Lineage (NCBI taxonomy): Eukaryota > Metazoa > Arthropoda > Insecta > Coleoptera > Chrysomelidae > Bruchidius > Bruchidius siliquastri. The sequence goes on along the minus strand of OX438535.1, from coordinate 31,049,404 downwards.
CGTTGTATCGAGCCTCGAAAAGAACCTAGCGACTGAATTCATTATAACATGGAGAGTAATCCTCATCGTCGTATGAATAAACGTCCTCATCTTCATCAGCTCTCTAGCAATTTCCGAGCACTTACCACTTCCTCGCACCACTCTTTTTTTCAACTCCACTCACTTCAATAATGTCTTGAAAGATTCAAATAATATATGTCTTAAATGAGATTCTTATGCTGTTATAATCAATGTTGAAATTACAAAATTCTATTGTTATGACTAAGCAATAGCGCAGCTAAAATTTTATACATAAATGGAAGAAAACACATTCTTTTACCGACTTTGATAAATACTCGTAACTACGTAAGGCTACAGGTATATAGATTTTTAAATTACCAGTAGCCAAACAACGATACAAAACAAAATCAAATCCTAGCAAAATGGTAAAGGATTTTGAACCTAGTTTAATGACTCACATCAAATGATTTTCGTGTAATATTGCTAAGAAAAAGATTGCAATGTGTGACTGGAATTTGAAGGCAATAATTGATATGTTTAAATGGTAATACTTCTAATCTTCATGTTACAATGTTTCAATTGATATAGTATATTCAACCGTCTCCAAGTGTTTGGGCAAACAAGTAAATCTCTAGGATGTACTGATGTGTCGTGATTAATTCAACTGGCGTACTGTATTTCAGATGAAAAAATTGTATTTAAGAACACAAATTTTAACAAACAAAATTCTCCTTTTCTGTGACTTGTTTCGATTTATATTCAAATTATTGTCGGACTGTCAGATTTAACAGTTTACAGAGTCTGCCCAGGTTACTTCTATCGTGAATACAAAACTGAAGGTTTCGAATCTAGCTTGTATTGTGTGCTGTCTAGGAAGACATGTCAGTTCATTCCGTTCATGCTACAGGAAGAAAATATAAACCTCTGCTGATGACGAACGTCACTGATTCACCACTGAGCAAAATGGCCGTTCGGAAATTAAGTCCAAGAAATATGCTTATACTGAAACGAAGGTAAGCTGAAGGTCATTCGAAACAGTTTAGAGAGTTGGCCTAGGTCCGTTACATGTCTGCCCCCGTGCTCAGCATCTTATATTAAAATCGAAAGCAACTTTTACTATAATGGGCGTAAAACTAATCGGAGATAAAATTTTAGCTTCGATATAGAATTAGGCTTCTATAATTGAAGCTGTATATTTCCATTGAATAGTGACAGTATAGAAATAAATATGTCTGATCCACTAATAGCAATCAGCTGCTTTTAGATCAGGATCTTGAATGCCATGTATTTACTTCTTATAGCACGATCTTTAGAAACATCAATTTATTGTTAAACTGATCGATATTAATATTATTGAGTTAGGTGCTCCATTTTGCATGAAAATCATGTCTTCAATTCCTTTCTGTTCGTTTTATATCCGTGAAATGGGATTATATCATAAGACCTGTAGGTATCGTTCACCAATAAAATTATAGGTACAGCTTCTCCATTCACCAAAATGTTCATACCAGTGTATCTCTGAAATTATGTGATCTATAAGAATTACTACAAGCCTCTGGCGACCATATCAAAATATACACCATATAATAATTGTTCCGTATTTGTTAAAATCACTAAAAAGTAAGGGAGAGAAAAGCTAAGAAAACAAGAAGCATTAAAATGCGAGTCAAGATATTTTTACTTACTTGGAGTTAATATTAACAAAAGTATATTTAAATTTTAATTAATTCTGAAACTGGAGCATAACAAAATTGGCTTTGTTTAGAACAACATTGCAGAAATCCACAAAGGTCAGATATTAATTCATTGACATATTTCGTACAATAGCTGGTATTTCGTTAGATCCGGGGGCTTAAGTCTGGCTGAATAGTTGAGCTTTGAAAGACACAGTGAAACTCGTTAATTGGATTTACGACGTTATTAATTTAAATACTTCCCATAACCTACAAACGATTTCAACTACATTGGCATCTATATTTTGTTTCTAGAAAACTATTGTCCTTATATCTTTCGAATATAATCCTTTGTTATCATGATGGCCATCGGTGATCTTACCTACCACTATATGCAATATAAAGAGATCAAGTTTAGCATCAATGGTATCCGATGGACACTAAGGCCATCATGGCCCTATTTATGTCTCAATTTCCGGTGATTTTCTGGCCAGATTCTGATTCGATGATCTCTTGTCCGGTTCTGCAGTTTGCTCAGACGGCATTTGGATCGTCTCAATGAAACATGTTTATTCTAAACGAAAACGACAAATTTGGAGCGGAAGATTTCGAGTGTGGACTTTGTTATTCGCAATAATTGAAGCGGTCCACAGCTTGAGAAAGAGGGCATTGATTATAATACCGTTTCACGCCATTTCTAATCTGAAAACATGGAACATGAGTAAACCCCACCATTAACTTCACCTTAGCGTTAAAACATTCGTGATCCCATGACTGTCATTATAAGAGGGTTTTAATGTATTTCAGACTATCACATACGTGTCACTTTATATATATATATTGGTAAATATTGCTTTAAGGAAGACAATAGATAAACAATAACAAGAGAGGCTTCAAGATTTAGAATTTTTTTGAGTTTAGTTGCTTTGCCATACTTTCCGGTTTCAGGTTAGTAAGTTATTACAAATTTTCTATATATAGTTTATGTTTGAATTCAAATTGATAATAAGGATTATATTAATTAGTCTTGATTATATTGGACTGCTCCAAATTTATCTACTTGTACACATGCTGTCCTGTGAATTATTTTGGTGGACGAAGTAACGACTTCTGATGAAATGTCGATTATTGTACCAAATATATGAACCTAATATCTTTCGCTATCTCATTGAAATTGTGTGAAAATCCAAAACGTAATAATCACTGAATTTTTCTCTATTTAGGCTTTGCCCTTAACAGTCCAAGTGAACTAGATATCATTTTCACCACAACAACAAATAGCTCATCAGAAATCTAAACGCATTTCGAATCAATTTCAGAGCATAAAGAACCATTCAAGCTCCAAAACCGCATTTGTAGGCCATACTTCTATTCTCCATTACGTAGAAGTACGATCAAACAATAAACAATATAAATTCAACAGCAAATGATGGAAAGTAAAAGTGGTCGAGTCGTGTCAGATGGTCAGATCATCTTCGCTATCATTATAGTTCAGGACTATTAAATTCCAACAGAGTGGCGGAAAATAATCATCTACATTGAATAAACTCTTAGCAGGTTTGGCAAGACAGTGAAGAATTGGCTTCAAAGTGAAATAAGAATATTCATGATAAACTCACCAAATCAAAAAATGAGAAATAAAAAGGTACATGCACACCCAGGTTTTGCGCTTTAAATACAAACGTTGAGGGGGGAGACTTTTTTTGTCTCAGACCTCTCCCATCATTAACGTTATCTTCTACTTGACTACGGCGTTCACTACGTTCTTCTTCCTCAATGTCCATATGTCTGATAATGAAGAATAATTAGTTATAGATTTTACTTTTACTGGCCGCCATGTGACAATTAATGGAATAACTTAAATGACATTTTTGCCTTGGCAACATTCATAAAAGTAACATTTGTTGTAAGTAAGTAAGTATTTAAAAGTACTTGCGATATTGCGTATTGTATAATGCTACCGAACTATAACTTATTCGTGAACAATCACCAAAGATGTACGCATGGAGTCGACAAAACTTTCACTTTTTCAAGGTTCTGCTGCTGTAAGGAAATAGAGTAGAAATCGTGGATCGCCAAAATACATAATGCGCTAATCCACACGAAATACGGAACCGAAAGCTAATAACAAATAGGCGTTTTTACAATGGTTATTTTTTGTGAATCCTGCTTGACGGTGGTTTCTAATTATATGGTATTTGACTGAGATTTGATGCTCTGTTTAGCTTAGATCCTTAACTGTCAAGGCTTCACTAATTTTTATTTATTCTTCTAGGTCAAGGTCGTCTGCGTGCTCAAAGTTATGTGCTTATAACGTGTAAGTCACCTAATACAAGGGCTTATTGTAAGGGAGAAGGGTAAAATGGGCTGTTTCTTGCTCTATCGAGTGGTGAAAGCGGAAGAATAAGCTTGAACGCACAGTATCTGTTTTATTGAAATGAAGAATACTAGGATATATAGATTAACTAATCCTACACAATAAAGTATAAAAAGGTAAGGTAAAACCATAGTTGAGGTTATATCCTTGATGCTAGTAGAATGTTACCAGTTAGATAACTTAACCCATGTCTGGTGTTGGCTATTTATGCCTATGGACCACCAAGCTAACTATTGTCCAATGTTCTTACAGGGATTATAAAAGTACATATATGTGCTTGTACAACTTTCTTTTCTAATAATGTTTCACTTTGGTGCTGTCGTAGTAATATTGATACAAGCTCAATTTATAACATATAATAATAATATATAAAACAGTTAAGAAGCTCAAGCTATATCACAAGTAACAGTTGAGGTTAAAAGATCAGTCTGTTCATTTTTACCGATACACTCCTATGAGTTTCCATGTAACTGTATTATAGATTAACTTACTCCTGAAATATCTTGAGTTATAGAAGAATGGAATAGCTTAAGGAATAAAATATCTTAAAACGTTAGATATCTTGAAAAATAAAATAGTTTATCACAAGAAATATCTTAAGGACATTTTAACGGCGATGGTTAAGGTTTTCCCTAACACTAGTGAAAATGCAGTCGGCAAAAAAATAAAAATATTTCCCCTAAGACAGACACAAGAAAGGAAAAAATAATTAAATAGAAAAATAGCTAGACAGGATAAATATTATGCTACTTTTTAGAGCTCTAGATTTGTATCCATGATAGCATCTAGTTAGTTAGTTAAATATAAATCGAAACGCGTCATTGAAAGAAAAAGAGTTTTATTTGTGAAACTGTGTGATAATTGCACAATCTTTTTATCTGCATGTTGGGAGAGTTTCACCAAGTAAGAGCATCTACAATCCAATCCAAACTTACTAACAGCATCGAAAGGGCCATCGTCGCTCTTGGCCCGTTCGGGAGGCGCGTGTAGCGTTCCAATGGTGAGGCCGTTGCCCTCGTCTCTCTTGGCGACACCGCTGTGGTGGCAGCAGCCGCGCAAGAGGCCGCACGGCTCATCCAGCAGCCCTCCTGACATCCAGCAGCTGAGGAAGAATTCGCACGATGCTCCCAGTAAGCACTGCGGACGATATACTGGGAAGCGGATACATGCGATTAAGTACATACACCAGTCGAGTTAGCTCGAAAAGTCCGAAAACTGATGTAAGAGCAATATTGGATATTATTGCTGGAATAAATTTAAATAATGTAGTGAATGAAGGATACATACCAGCGTAATTTATTTTTTGGTAACATGCATGTTTTAACTTGGATGTATCATGATTAATTGTGTTTAAAATACCTTGAAAATATTCCAATGTTTGAATTGTCTTTGTCAAACTGAACCATATTTTTTTACTTTTTCTTGCTGATATTTTAAATTTTTTATCAAGAAATGTTGAAGAAAACTGTTCGCTCAACAAATTGATATCTCTTCAATCACCCGTATGCTGTTTTGAGAGGAAATTTGTGAATAAACGGCCTTATCTCTTTATTCTTTTGTATAAATATTTAATTTGGAAATATGTATCAGGAATAAGTTTAACTAATATATACTCGTCATTCACTACACTACCTATTTTATAGTCATTTCAGCAATAATATCATCTGCTGCTTTTAAACATCTTTAATCTACTTTATTAGACTGTTCTAACATTTTGAGATTTATGTTTTATGAACCAACAACGATTTCTATTGAGACCACTCAAGAACGTTGTACATAAATATTTGGTAAAGGCGGCACACGTTATGGTAGGCTAAGAAAAAAATCAAGCTTATTGCACAAGCATGTTTTAGCGTTTGTATAACATTTACGCAAGCGTTGTGTCAAAGACACTTTGTTCATATCAGACTGAAATATATATGTTGTAAGACTATATTCATACGTCATAAATTTATATGACATCAATTATTTCTTTTTTTTTTGTAATATATGTGGAGTGAATACGTAGTAATGGTTTTCCCTAAATTAAATATGTAAATTAAATTATATGCATATAAAGCTATCATCCCCTATGAAGTGCTATTGAAACTATATTAATCTATCGTTTATAGCATTTAGAATAAATAGGAAAAGAATCTCACTTAAGTATTGCCGAAGAACTAAAAAAATCATTAGATTTCCTAGATGCTTTGTAGTAAAACAAGCAAGGCGTTCATTTTAAAATGACGTGCTCAAAGAAATAATTTATAGATCCACAAAATTGTTTAAATTATTCAATGCATCTGCTCTTCATATGAAAAATGGGTCGTTACCATTGTTCAAAGTAGTCAGATCCATAACAAACGATCCTCTGCAGTGATTATACATGTAGATTGAAGATGATCTTACTTCTTGAAACACTCCCATCATTAAGATAGAATTCCTCAATTGATACATACGTTTTTACAATTAAAAGTTGGTTTCACAAAGGCTTACTTGTCAATTAACTCCTAGTCCTGTTATGAATATAAGACATCTTTCAGTTAACCTCATCTAGCTAGTGTTTCACTGATTATTTTATTCTTCTGCGTCTAAGGATAAATAGTTTTCGGCAATCGAAAAGTTATCAAGGGTTTTTCTCAAGACACAGAATAGATAAAATAATTTAATAGAACAGTTCCTAAGGATAAATATATTCGGGAAGTTGAATTTTATGTTTATGATAAGACTTGGCTAGCTGTCAACTGATCTGGGTAGCATTTGTCAATCTAATCAATTTCTAAAGCGAACTCAATAGAAATCTTGGCTGTATGAAAATATCTATAAACGAGGCTTTTCGTACCAAATCCGCCTGCAATAGGAATCCTGGAAGGAAGAAAAGGCAGTTTCCAATATATATATTTGACTGACATATATCCCAGAAACTAAAATATCTATCTCAGTTACATTGAGTTATTCTGTACTTTGACATGTGTTTTATGAATGATATTTATAGTTATTCCAAATTTGGCATCGCCAAACAAACATTGCGCCATTGCTTGATGACTTGATTTCTTATCGTTTCTATATACACGTTATGAGGTTGAATAATATCAGCCATTCTCCTCGCTCAGTTTGTCTGTTGGACTGACACTATTTTTGATACCTTGATCTAGCAAATACTGCCACGATTTTTATGAAATTTGAGTAGTTATCACGTAGGTGAAGTCACTTTATTTTCTAGAACTGATCCACTGGGTGCGGCGTAATCGTCAAAAAAAGTCAGAATATCTTCAAACATCGTTGATAAATAACGATTCTGGTGTTCACATTTATGCGTAGTTGAATTTTTTTATCATGGAGCTAAAAGGTGCTGAAAATTTTCAAAACTCTATTTTCCACAGTTGAACGTATTTTATGAGAAGTTGTTCAAAAGATAATATTCTATTAGCACGCAAATAGGAGGGAAGTGTTGTGTGAAACCGTGAAAATTTTCGATTTTAGATGTTTTAGTTTTTTGTTTTTCATAACTGTTGGTCGCCGGTCGGTCTATCGGTCTGTCAGTCTGTCGGTCTGTAAATACATTCGGGAGGTTCAGACCGGTTGCGATTATACAAAACTAACTTGAAACTAATTATACAAATATCAGGATTTTACTTGTCACTGAACATTTAAAATGACCATTACAAAGGCTAACCAATCATTGATTTTTTTATGCAGTATTTATTGAGCATAACCTATAAATTTGCGTATCTCAGATGTCAAACAGAGTGTGGCTTTTCACCCTTTTTGCCAGAACTTTTTTTATTGCACTACTGGCCATTGCAGATAACATAATTGGAATGTTCATATTTTATCCAACATTGCACTTCTCTTGTGCCTGATATCGATTTCTCATGGCTTATCAGATATTTGCAAAAGCCACAAGATGGTTTTCTATTGATAAGTACACATCGGCGTTTAGTATATTTGCACAGTCGACTTTCATGTTGCTACGTTTTCATAGTCGGCTCAGAACTTGGGGCAATGGCGCGGCGGCGGCACCTCAACAATGCTCTAAATTCAAGATTCCCCGTCTAGCAAGCTCAACAAAAGAGGGAGACGCTTCAGTGGAAATATGTCAGTAAAATACGAGAACTATTAACAACTCTTATACATGTTATAGAGAATGGAAGCTGGAGCGGAACCAATGAGATTTTCACATCTTTACTTCACAACATGAAAGAAGTTATCTACTTGATTATTTCATAGTCAACCTGAACTTTTTGCTTATAATTTATTGTATTTTGGCTGTCATTCATGTATATTAGAATAATACATATATCTTTAACGCTTTGCTTCCAATCCCTTTACAAAGCTACACACTAAATGACAAAGGCTGAAGGAATGATAGATGCCTTCTTAGAACCAGATTTATGATATTTTTAAATTTTTTTCAAATTCATTGCGACTAGCTCAAGCGAATAATTGCTTTACTGATTATTGCATCATACAGTACAACACTGGTTGAATAAAATTTTGCATCCAATGATGATTGAAATGCAAAATTGTTTCGATAAAATCAGAGCACCGTCTCGTCTGTTGAAAAAAAGCATCCCAAGAAATAATACCTATACACATGCAGACTATACACAACATCAATACAGTTTTAACAGTTTCAGATCCCTCTTTTTATGGCTTGCATACTCGGAGAAAAAGCTGGGGAGGAGATTATATAAATACACAAATAGCTCTGCAGCGAAAAATATAATGTTAATAATACATGTAGGTCATTCTATTAAGATCAAGATATAGTTCCCTCGAACCAGACATTACCTAACCCTTTCATTTGAACAGAAAGAGACCTGCGTGCAATTTACATAAATACAAACGATTATGGTATCTATCGCACGTTGCGAAAAGTGAACATCATTTTTTTTTCAATATTTCTCTGACGCCTATTTTACTGAATGCTAAGATCCAGCGTATTTCCATATTTACTATCGTATATTACTCTCAGCAATCTTTTTGTCAGTTGTATCACCAACTAAAAGCACTAGATTCTATCTCAATAGAAATAAATAGTTATACTCTTTTCATTTTAGCTCTGGGATGAATGTGCAGGCACAATTCTATGTATGTGTCTTCATATACAGAGTGTCCCAGAAGTCGATGTCAAGCCGGAATCAGGCGATCGACCATGTCTTAATCGTTATCAGATAAATAATAAAACAATCTAAGTCATGTGAATCTAAAATTATAAGCATTATTTGAAAAATCTAAAAAATCTACAAACTGTGATGGTCTCTTAACTGCTGCTGCTACAAAAATTAAATTTTCGCCCAGTTTCAACTGAATCTACTGGAGAAAATATTATAACGCTAATTTGGCAAGTAGTCCTAAAAATTTGAATATTTAATAAAGATTCTAAAACGGTATGTCACTTGCTCGATTATCTTCTTATTATGCAAAAAAATTGCTTCGCAATATACCCAGTTTTGGTCAATTTTTGGTTTACTTGTTTTAAATGATCCGAATGTACCCAAAGCTTTGCTTAAGGCCATAGCTCTAGGATTCTCAAAGTGTGAGAGACATCATATTCTCACAGAATCTAAGGTAGCATGGGTCATAGTAATAATGACACTTGGAAAGTGTTAATTTAAATATCAATTATTAGGATGATTTACGAAGATTTATTAAATTTACGACGAATGTTCTGTATCAATATATCAGAATATCATTGATTTAAGCCTAGTCTGTCGTATCTATGTGTTTTTTTTTCATTATTTGAAGAAACTTGGTAGGTAATTTATATTGAAAAATACTGTAAAGTTAGAAATTGCAAATCCTATAGAAATAGTAATGAGCATTTTTTCAATGTGTTTGTTGTCATAAAGGTCTTTTAGCATGTGTATTCGTCAATAACAAAAATTAAATCTGAAAAATGCAACTATAGCAAATTTTAGTATAGCCCGATTTTGTCCTAGGCTTTGATCTCATGGTATTCACAAAAACAAACAAACAAAATTCTCTATAGTTTCGTAGATTCTGTTCTCCAAAAAAAGTGTACAATATTTATAAAGAAAAGCTAAATCTCATCGAGCCATAACCATTTCATGTTCTTCGATGCTCCAAAAAAAATGGAAGACGTACCAGCAACATAAAATTCTTATGACGAGCATAAACAAAGTTATCCGAATATATTTTCATAACTGCTTGCGTACCGTACTGGATCTCAATAAAACTTTCGGATCATTCAACGGTATTTAAAATAATGAACTCTTTACTGAATGTACTTCAATACAGTCTCGGGAATATAGTTTAAATTGAAATCTCTGACGAAAGTATCGGAAGGTACGTTTATCTCCTCATTAGTTCCAGTGAAGGTTAATGAATGCCTGTAGGTGTGCGTAAATTACAGACAGTAGTGGTACTTTCGTGGTACCGTTATACATGGATACGCAGTACTCTGGGCCATAAAAGTTCATTTGTCACTTCAACCCGAGAAAGCATTATTATTTATGTACACCATTGCATCGCCAAGTATAATAAATATGCATCCAGTAGGGATATCAGACAGGCTCATACAATTTTCTGCTGAAGTTACAACACAAGCAAATTTCAGGCACATATTCTGCTCTATAGGCATGACCTGCTACAGCTATGAATGACATCAGAGAGCAAATGTATCAGAAGGTTTGATAAATAATGCTTTTTCGGCTTATGTCCCTCCTGGCATGTTTTTACAGTTGGAGAACGCAACAGCTGCCCTTACTCTACTAGGTTTAATGTGGAACGCAACTTACAAATTCCTAATAGTGCAATAAATTTAAATCTAAGATCTATTGCCTATCTTGGCGTTGAATTTAAAACATTTAAACAATTAAACATTTTGCCAGTGCTAGTGAGAGAGACAGCTAACAAAAAAGTGTGTATGCAAAAGTTTGTAACATTGTTCTAGCTCGTTTGCATTTGATTGTCCATTCATCAAACAATAAAATATATTTATAAAATAGTTTGCGCAGATTAAGATATAAGATACATATCAGTATAGAAGGAGACATCAATTATTTACTTGTTGTTTTTTGTACAAACAGAAATAAAGCTTTCTAGGTACCTATTAAATCAATTGATGAATTAATATTAGTTGTTGTATTATAAAGAATATCTGTAATAATTCCGTCTTGAAATATATTGAGTATTGAGTATTTTGAGAAGCTTAAATCGAATATATATTATGCGATAACTTATAAGATATAAATTATTGACTAACCACTTTTATTAAAACTGTATTGGAATTTACTTGTACGGCATTGCGTAAGGTAACTTTATCATCAATTTTCTGTGTGATCATATAGAGTTTGATATCTAAAGATGTCTGACAGTAGAAAGCAATCAGGTTGTATATAAGTAACTCAGGTAAGGGTTATAGTAACAAATATCGCTATCAGGCAAAGTCTAGACTGCTACGACCATTTGACTGCGTAAGATTCTAATAGGCAGCGTCACTTTGCGCGACACTTGTAGATAAGTATTACTATGATTTATCATAGTATCAATTTAAGCATTTGCTTTTAATTCCAGCAAATGTTTAGCAGTCCAAACATTTCTTCCTCAAAAATTGTTACATATTCTTGAAATGTGCATTGTCAAAAGAATTTCCCTTTGTAGTGTGAAAATTGATTTCAAAAACACAAGGAAATGGACCCGGTATAATTTGTTTGGACCGTCAATTTTTATTATCTGTGGCTCACACGTATCAGTTCCCTGAGCTTCTTTCAATTATGGCTCTGTATGTTTTGTGCTTGTTTACTATTTTCATTGATTTATCCGTGTAAATATTGAGTGGTTAGGAAATTATTTCCGGATTATGCAGATGAAAAACTCCAAGGGCTTTAAGGGTTTATTGCCTGACTTGTTTACGTCAAACTTATTTTCATCTGCCTTCTGATATTACTAATTTTCTACGAAAACTGTTCTGTGGTGAGACTGAAAATATCTTCATGTTGATATACTCAGTCGTTTGAAACGACTACTATGAAACTTATTATATTGATAAACATTTTATTTTGCCCCAATCTAGGGGCAAATACATATCAAATGCAAATAACCACGTGGTTGTGTTTACGTCATCTATCTCGTCAATTCGGCTCAAAAATCAAATATATGTACGACTGAGTTGAATCTATTCAAGTTTGCAGCTCTAGGCTCGTTCAGTAAACATCTGCTACTGAGATGTACCTTTATTCATGTCAAGACCTAGCAATTCCTTAACCTCGCATTATATGCCAAACAGGTACCTGCTTTTTGCTAAAAAGCAATTATTGATGAAATTTAATTGTTTGACTTTTTCAATCAACCTCATTGCGTGATTAGAAAATAGGTGTGAAGCTAGCTGAACGTCTTCTTTTGTCACATCTTTCACAGATAATCATCTCACAGCCGAGCCGGTAAATTGTTCTTGAGCAGACTCTGGTAAACAATTTGGGAAATTAGACCGCTTCGGTTCGCGTGAGAAGCTGCTTTCGAAACAAGCTGTGTTCACAGAAAAACGTGGCTGTGTCGTAGAAATAAACAGAAACTGGATGACTATTGTTTCGGAACACTAGGAAGATATCTTCTGAATTCGCCGCAGTCAGCCTTGGGAGAGATTCAAGTTCGTCAATTGAAAAAACGAAAGTTGTGTCATTGGCGGAGCAGATTTGAACCAAGGTTGATTGCTATTACGATATTTCACAGAGTACTTTATTGTTAATCATCAAAATTTGTAACTCAGGGTCAATAACACTTTTTGACATTGAAAATCGAAGATATTCTTAACATACTTGCATATTACGAACTACGAAAAATTATAAAGAAAAGTAAAATTGATGGAATGACTAAAAGTGAGGTTTCCCTTGTTGATTTTCTATAGAAAAAGGTTAGTTGCGACATTTTGGACAAGGTCTATAACTAATGTAATTTGAATTAAAAGAAAAATAATTTATAATTTTCCTTCAATAAAAATAAAATATTCATGGAGTACTTATAGGAGAAGTTTAGCACCTATAGCTATTCTTAAACTTAACCCTGAATATCAGCTTTTCGCTGAGAAAAATACTCTAAACGATGAATCTGAGGCGGTCCCGACTGGATTATTTTGATTATATCTCGTATTGCCGTTCTCGAATTACAATTACTTGTAGTAGCAATTTTTTACAGCTCGGTATGCACGAATTTTAAAGCAAAGTCCCTGAATACGGTCCCTTACTCCTGTCTATCCCATCTTCCGTACAGCCACGTACAGCCAACCTCCGTCACCACTAGACTTCACTGCAATTTTTTCGTGGGCTCGGTGTGGACGCGTCGGCTATTCGGGAGTGATGTTTTGTGTAAAATGGGAAAATTTTCTGAGTGAGTGCCCTCCAAGCAGGGGAGGAGGCTCAAGAAATTACTCCAATTCTTAGCCAGCTCAAGTAAGTGGGCACCTTTTTATTTAAACTTTCTCTTTTCGTTCCTTTTAGGATAGCCATAGCAACGAATAACACAAGTTATTCTGTGAGCTAAGAAGACATTATTATATATTATATTCCAGACACATAATAATGGTAAACGCTTGAATTAGGCATTTCGCAGCACCGAATAACACACGTTATTCTGCGGCCTAAGAAGAATAAGAAGATATATATTCCAGAAACAAGTGTTTACATATGTAATACGCTTAACCAAGACATTTCGCAGCACCGAATAACACATGTTATTCTGTGGCCTTAGAAGAATAAGAAGATATATATTCCAGAAACAAGTGTTTACATATGTAATACGCTTAAACTAGGCATTTCGCAGCACCGAATAACACATGTTATTCTGTGGCCTAAGAAGAATAAGAAGATATATATTGCAGAAACAAGTGTTTACATATGTAATACGCTTAACCAAGACATTTCGCAGCACCGAATAACACATGTTATTCTGTGGCCTTAGAAGAATAAGAAGATATATATTCCAGAAACAAGTGTTTACATATGTAATACGCTTAAACTAGGCATTTCGCAGCACCGAATAACACATGTTATTCTGTGGCCTAAGAAGAATAAGAAGATATATATTCCAGAAACAAGTGTTTACATATGTAATACGCTTAACCAAGACATTTCGCAGCACCGAATAACACATGTTATTCTGTGGCCTAAGAAGAATAAGAAGATATATATTCCAGAAACAAGTGTTTACATATGTAATACGCTTAAACTAGGCATTTCGCAGCACCGAATAACACATGTTATTCTGTGGCCTAAGAAGAATAAGAAGATATATGTTCCAGAAACAAGTGTTTACATATGTAATACGCTTTAACTAGGCATTTCGCAGCACCGAATAACACATGTTATTCTGTGGCCTAAGAAGAATAAGAAGATATATATTCCAGAAATAAGTGTTTACATATATAATACGCTTAAACTAGGCATTTCGCAGCACCGAATAACACATGTTATTCTGTGGCCTAGAAAGAGTAAGAAGCTATATATTTCGGAAACAAGTGTATACATATGTAATACGCTTAAATTAGGCATTGCGCAGCTCCGAATAACACATGTTATTTTTTGGCTGAAGAAGATATATGTTTCAGACATCAGTGTTTACATATGTAATACGCCTAAACTAGACATTGCGCAGCACCAAATAACACGCCTTATTCTGGCCTAAGAAGGGTAAGAAGATATATATTCCAGACGCACGTGTTCACATATGTAATATGATTTAACTAGGCATTTCGCAGCACCGAATAACACATGTTATTCTGTCACCTAAGAAAAGTAAGAAAATATATATTCCAGATACAATCGTTCCATATGTAATACGCTTGAACTAAGCATTTCGCACATAATTCATATGAATTCCTGTAATTCGAGATTGATAATTCATTCAATTTAATTTTTCACTATAGTATTCACATACATACGGATTTGTATGTGTGTGTATGTGTGTTTCGATCGCCTTCACATGAAGTATCATCGGGGCTTATGAAAATATGCAGTGCGACACATTCCGATCGCCTACGAACTGCTAGTGTAAATATTTACGCTTGGCTCTTCTGGGTGGTTATATGTATCCCTGTCTGCTTTCTTGTAGGTTCGACCGACATTTCTTCAAGTGAGGGGACAGGGACGGACTCGGATTCAGTTGCTCGTTTAATTAATTTGGGGCAGTTGACCTCAGCAGTTCAACCGGAGGATGGCGCATAAAATATTTTAAGCGACCAATTCTCGATTATTAAGGGCCCTGAGATTCTCTCCGATGCTCTCTTTGGTCTTCTCCTCAACGGAGCTGCAAAATAATCTCGGAATGCCACTACAGATTCTTATCTATGTGGAATTAATCCGGAAGTTCAGGCCTGCCTGAATACAAATGCGTTGAAACAGGATAATTTTATACAAACATTAGGTCGGTTGGCCGCTGGTATCAGCGCGCTAGCGATCCCGCTTAGCGAACAGTATGCATTCACCAAACAACTAGCAACAGAGGAAACTATGGAAGGGATGTATTTCACGCCCTCTGCTTGCATCGTCGTCACTATATTCTTCCTTTTTTGGATAGTGGGGTTAAGACGATATTAGATTCTTGCCCTATAGATGACTTTCTGTTTGGAAAATCTTTTTTGTATCAGTGGAGTTCAAAGGAAGTGCATCGTCTGGGATCTACCATTAAGAAAAAGGATAAGGCGATATAATTTCTTCCTTAGAAAATCCCGATTACCAAAAATACCAATTATCCTAGAGCTGGGCCTTCAGGAATATCGCACTCTTTAAACTTCCGACGCTCTCAGTACCGGCACCGCATGAAAAAGGAGGAGAGACCTCGTCCCCAAGGGCACATATGCTCGCCGATAAGGGAACCAGACGACCCAGAACAGTCGATAATAAGTCAAGTTTACTAGCGTGGCGCTTCGAAATTTACTTTCGGAGCGCGCATCACACGCAAACACACATATAACTTATATACGACGTTTTTTGCGAAGCGCAACAGCCATCTAGCGCGGACCGATTTACTAAATATTTAGTTCAATGGGCGCAGATCACTATTGATCGTCTTGTTCTGTCCTGGAGTTCCGGATATAAGATGCCCTTTAGCAAAATACCAGTACAAACTTATTTTCCAGAACCATCTTCTACCTCAAATGAGTCATCTAAAGTAGAGGATGCTATTGAACATTTATTAAACATATTGGCAATGTCAAAAAAAAAAAAAAAAAAAAAAATGGTCAGTTTGTATCACCATCTTTCTTGGTTCCATAACCAGATGGTTCATACTAAATCTGTTTCCAGTGGATTTCGGAAATGAATACTTTCTGTTTCCAGTTGACAAACAATTTGGAAAATATTTGTTCCTTCCCATTAAAGGTTCATACTATGTGTTTAATTGTTCACCTTTTGGTCTTCGTACGGAGCCATTCCTGTTACAAAGATCATGAATCAAGTAATGACATTTCTGATGTCTAATGGCCTTTCCTGTGCTATTTGCTTGGACGACATTCTTATTATCCGCAAAATTATAGCAGCCGCTAGGCTGGACTGCCAATCTGCAAAAGGTCTTTTGGAATTCTTAGTATTCTTACTTAATTTAAAGAAAAGTGTCTTACTGCCTTTCCAAATATGTACCTTTTTGGGTTTTGCATAGGATTCTATATCGTTCAAAGTTTTTTTTTCCCGATGGAGAAATAGACTCTTATTTTGATTCAGATTGAAAACTTTTATCAAAGGGTGAAGGCTCTGACTCAACTTATAGGGCCGTTTATAGCTACTTGCTCCAACGTTAAATATGGTTGGGTGCATCAAAGAATCTTAGAAAGTAAAACGTATTTAGCATTACGTTCTAGTCACTAGGATTATCAGGCAACTCTATTGCTTTCAGACTTGATAAAATCGGAGTGGCTTTGGTGATACCAAGCCTTAAGCAAGAACAAGGGTACTTCCATAGTGACAAATACAGCCTTTCCTCTTGAGCTATCTACAAAAAAAAAAAAAAAAAAAAAAACATCTAGGTCAAAGTATCAAACTACCTGTGATCTACATATGGCCGGGTTGTACCTCTTGACTGACATCTCTAGACGCCAATTAACGATGAAGCTGGCCACTTTATTAGCCTTAATTACTAGTCATAGACTTCAAACTCTGACTAGTATTTGTCAACACAATATTGTTCGATTTCCAGGCCGATTAGAAATTAGATTTTCCGATGGAATCAAAACTCATCTGCCAAATAACCTCATTGGTAATACTATAGTTTAAGGAAGATCCTACTCCTTGCTTGGCCTCTTTTATTGATTATCAATAAAGATCTTCGTCTTACTGACACTGATTGCTTAATCCTGACCATTAATAGGCCATGTCGTCCAGTGTCAGCACAGACAATGAGCAAGTGGATTAATCTTACTGTTGTAGCTAGCGGTATCGATATCACCATTTCTCCGGCTTACAGTACTTCGACCTGCAGCTACATCGGCAATCTTTAGGGCAAAAATTTCCATCGAGGTGATTAGAGGTTTGGCAGGCTGAACACAAAAGTCCAAAATGTTTGCGAGATTTTACAATCGACCCCTGTCAAACGATCCTACAGCATTTGCTAACGTGATCTTAAGTTCTGTGGATTCCACCTGTATTTAGTTTTTAGGTGCGAATGCTCCTATATTCTAGTTTATTATTAATATGGTTCATTATTATTGTTACCATAAAGCACGCTTTCTTGTTCTGCTTCCCTCATTACTTCAATTCTATGAATATTATATTATATTGAGGAGATTCTAGATCGTTCGCTTTGAACATCTACAAGTAATTGTAATTCGAGAACGGCAATACGAGATATAATTAATTGATCAATTGACTTACCTGAAGGAAAATTGATCCATATTATATGAGTATTGCCGTTCGAAGAATTACAAACCCATCCCATTCTCCCACCCCAAGTTGATCTAGAATCTTCAGCAAAATTGCAGTGAAGTCTAGTGGTGACGGAGGTTGGCTGTACGTGGCTGTACGGAAGATGGGATAGACAGGAGTAAGGGACCGTATTCAGGGACTTTGCTTTAAAATTCGTGCATACCGAGCTGTAAAAAATTGCTACTACAAGTAATTGTAATTCTTCGAACGGCAATACTCATATAATATGGATCAATTTTCCTTCAGGTAAGTCAATTGATCAATTAATTATAGTTAACTTATTTATATTTTTAATTGGATATTAGCCTCTACTAGCCATTAAAAAGCTTACACTGCGTGGACAGCTATAACATCTCAAGTAAGCAACGTTTTCGATTTTCAGCACTGTCGACTTTTGCAGCTTACTAAATGCAGACGAAGGTTTCTCGATATGTAGAGACATACATACAGGGTGATAGCTTTATTTAGAGCACAATTTTTGAATGCGCTTTGTTTTAGATTAACTTTGCATTGGTGACGTCATCAATGTTTGAAGTATGGCGTCATCGATCTATTTGAATAGTAACTCTTATTCATTATTGCACCTCAGAAAAGAGCTCCAGTTTATATATAACGGTAAAATTTATTATTAATTGATGCTAAACACCCTAAATTTGTTTACTAATTGATGATTGATGAATTAACAATTACTGAAAACATGAAGAGGAAAAAGGACATTTCCCACCACCCCGGCCAGTCTAAATCGCCCTTTTCATATAAGGTGACCAGAGAAGAATGATGTCAATAAATTTATCGTCTCAGCCGAAATATAGCATGGCGCACCATCTTGTAGAACTAAAAGTTAACTGGCTTTGATCTCTCGAAGAAATTCGACCCTTCGCAGAAACACCACATCAAACGGTCACTTTTCCATTCTCTGCCATTTCAGCACAAAACTTGCTATAATATACCTGCAGTGTTTTGTCCGGTAGACAGAACTTTCAGATCTTTTATAGCGAATATCTGACATCTCTAACATCTGTCGATTTGACAACGTATGTCAAAGTTACAACGATTTTCTACGGGTCACAAGTAGATGACTTACCTAGATATACTAATTCCACACATAAACTAATTCAAAAAATGGCTCTATTGCTCATTAAGCATCGTTAATCACTCAAAACATATTGATCCTATCTTACTGAAATTTTCTTTACATTATCGAAATAACATAGACTCTAATGATTTTTAGACCCCTATGTCCAGTTGTTTTTAAGTAAAAAATAGTAGAAGAACGTGGTTCAACAACTTTCAACAACGAGGCTATAGTTAACAATTGCTCTCATTTCTTAGATAATTCCATAATGAACAACTTCCCCAATGCATATGCTATACTAGAAGTTGAAACGAACGGAGATTTGAAAGGAAATAAAGTTATTCAATTGACGTTTCTGTTTCTATCAATTAATGACAAAAGCCGTATTTTTATGCACCCAGTCATTTCCATATATTCCAATGGCAATGTGGAGTGCATTAGCAATTTCTTAGAATGTCCATGGTACAATCCAGCAGAAATAGGTGGAAATCTTGGAGCACACTTTATTACAGAGCAAATAGCTACTTCCTGCACCGCGTATAATAGGCTGTTTAGTTTTTTATTGACAATATCCTTCCTGTTTTCAGGCATTGCCATAAAAATGCGGAATAACTGTCATTAAGTAACATGGTACTCGTATTCGCGGAAATAGCATTTATACAGTAACGCACCGATTCTTCTTCCGTAAATTCAGAAAAAGTTGACATTTTATGGAAAATGTTAATGTACACTCAGTCACACTAATTTAATAAGACTCGTAAAACATCTTGAATTATGTAATAAATTATTCCACATGACACTTTTCACAGCTGATGAAAGTTATGGAAAGTAAATGTGAAGGATCTAGTTGTAGAATGTTCATTTCAAGACGTTACGAAGAAACAAAACGAACAATAAAAATTGTCATTGAGTAGTAGTTTGTTGAAAGTTCGAGATTCAGATTAATTTATATAATAGGAATTTTGAGTGAAATAGTACCTAGTACTGTACTGGAAGGAGTAACGATATTTCATCATATATTGCAGGCACATCAAGCATGCGAACAAAATACATCAGAAACAAAAATATTCGGTATGACACCGTCAAGCCGTTTGAAATTCGTATACATTTCCTCACGAACTGGATATTGCGTAAACGATTGACGATCGCCGATGACATGTTAACAACAGAAAAGAAAGCCTCAGCGCCCATAGAAAGTGAAATTCGAAGCCATAACAAGAGAGCTCCAAAAACCGTTGTGTGTATAAGCGACTGAAACAGCTGTATCGTTTTGGTATTACCATAATAGTCAGGTTATGTTATATTCAAAAGGCTTCACTATTCTAGCGGATATTTCCGACTGATTTGATAGCAACATCTAATTGGGCAATATGTTTTGAATTTATTTCCTATATATCATCCCCAACCAGAAATAATCCAATGGAAGGCTGCTAGTATAGTAAGCTTCGGGATTTCTTTCATTATTTACAAAAAAAATATAGACTCATCTCAAATTAACTCAAAAGTGTTGCTGGTTAATCAGCTGTTGCTGCCAAATCGGGCAAAATCCGCGAAGATAGAATATTATATTATTGATAGGAAACATTTCATATGACTTTTTGTCAAGCTGAAATACAAACAAGTGGCGTCAAGTAAATTGACTCTGTACTTTTCACGCAATGGTATAAGAAGAAATAAGGATTTGGATTTGATTTTAGAACTGTGGATAGCTGGAATTAAATTTAAAAAGTAATATAAATCTTTGATCGAATATAATTTCAAATATTCGCAATATTTTGAAGTCCTCAATAATTGCCATGAATTCCAGTATTTTCAGTACTTACGAGTATTTCAAGTGGATCAGCAGGTCTATAATAAAACAACTTCAATAAACCTATGCATGTTAAATTCAATCACGGTATTTCTTCAGCAATCGCGATATTACATATAGCTTTATTTATGAGACAAGGCTTTCATATGATTCCAACTCAACCAATATCGAGAATAATGTATCATCCTTGTTATTTGAATGCAAATTTCCTAACAAAACTATGTATCTAACAAGTTTTTTTAAATAGAACATGCTACACGAATTTTAAAAGTATGCATTTTTCTATGTCTTATTGTGTCTGCGAAAATCCCACATGATCCTTTACGTCAGGCTGCGGCTGTCTGTGTATCTGTCTTTCTGTATTCAGCTTTGCTCATTGACATTTTAGACATTTAGAGTTACTAACAAAATAATCAGAACCTCCAAATTTCGTTCTACTTAATAGGCATATATAAAAAATCTGCAATAATCAAGGTGTCATTTAAGCTCTAAATTCTGCAAATATTGCAAATTTTGAGAAGCTTACTAACTTTAAAAACTTTGAATAATAAGATATTTCAAAATTTTCAATAGTGTCGATATTTTTTGCGTTCAATTTCAACGAATTTTCAATCCAAATTCCGATTTTATTATTTGTTTCTAAACTGATAGCATTACGTGTGACGTAAACTGTTAACGCATTTAGCGCACTTTTTGTGATTCGAGTTTTTGACCATTTTGACTCATTGAGTAAGGAAATAGCGGTTTTCGCCATATTTTTCACATAAATATGGATTATTACATAACTAGGTTGAGCAGTAAGCTATATTTGTGCGAAACGCTAGGAATATAATGGGCGAGATCTATAATAGGCATATCAAGCGACATTTTAGTGACAATGATTGATAGATGGATGTGAGTAGCCTGCTTGAACATAATTTTTCCAAGAGATACTTTTTACTTATTATCATTATTTACCTAGTGAGAGACGTATTCCTTCTCATCAGAATAATGTAGAAAAAGATGACGATTTATCAGATCAACTTTGAGGACAAATTATCTACTTGGAGTAACCTTTTTATATACTTATCAAGAAAATGGAAATAATCAAAAATATAGAAAATTTGCGTCTTTAAAAGGATGCAATGTGCTATAATATACTTATGAAGCAAAGTATATATAAAATGTTTACACTATTAACACTGAAATATTGACAATTGGTTTGATTAGACTTTTATATTATTAATTTCCCTCTTGTTATATATTATTTCAAATTGCAGCTAGCGGGAGCTCAGTTGACAAACTGACTAAATAAGACTAATGGAATACAAATTTGAATGTTATATTCCGGTAATTACATAGATGCTATTTAAAAGTTCCCGGTAAAATTTTTGAATATAATAATTGGGAGTGACAATGATTCAGAAATGGAGCTTTGTAGCCCACTTGAACATACATTTTATGTATAAGACTTATTTAGGTGTGTTTATTACCTGACTTATCTAGGGAGAGACGTATTACTTCTCATTAGAAGCTTTATAAATAACTGAAAATTTTTGAAAAATATAGACAATTTAGGTCTTCAAATACTTTCAGATATTCAATTATAAATTAATTCCAAAAAACCGAAACATCGAAAATCCTCTCCAAATCTTTTTTCCGAAGCTAATATTATTCAACATATGTAATTCAAACATTCAACAATATAGCGTGACTGTATCCATCCTTACGATAATTGTTAGTGGGCTATAAATAATAAACAGTGGAAGTGAGAACGCAGGCCTTGACGCTGCGGCGTTTTCTAATACTTACAAAATCCATGAAACATTAATAAGATCATTAAGCGTTAGAAAATGTTTTATAATTTTTATATTAATATGGCGGGTGTTATGCTGATGATTTTCGTCGAGGCACCAATGCAATTTCGAAACTCTTTTAATAGCAGTTCATGGATGAACGTGTATAGCATAGTATTTTCAAAAGTGTACTAGTCATATTTATTATATCTTTGTATACATAGTTTTTCTAGGCACTATTAATTGTGATACATACTAAACTACCTGTTTTTAATTTGCGTATGATATACGATATAATAACGGAAGTAGTTAGCTGTTTATAATATAACAGAAGAAATGTTAGGGGGAAGAAGAACAATAAGATGTAAACTAGGCATGTGATAACAAAAATAGACAAGGTAGCTAAGCTAAATAATTTAAAAAAAAAATTACGATATGTCTAGAGGTAATATGAAAATCCCTACAATAGAATCTCCCATGAGGCTACACACCATGACGGAATACAGCAAGCTCTACCACGGTGTGCTACACAGTGAAGAACAGTGGTATATGCGGATGCCGAAAAAATGAGACTCTCACACTTCCAGATAAGCATCTTTTATAGATTCCTATAACTTTTCGGCTAGATAATAGGCTATAACAAACTTCTTGCACTAGTAAACAAAAATTATTCATTCGATTCGTCTAATGAGGAGTGTGAAAGACTTCTCTTCCTAGGTAAATATAGATTATAAAAAATTGCAAAATGATGAAAAAATTCCAATCGATTCATCCATTTTCCAATGTCTTTCACACGATTCTGTATATCGACTTCTACATTAACCAAATTTTATTCCAGGAGCTTCATACTGTCAGGGTTAAGAGTAAATAATATGTATACTTAGGATGAGGTCCATTGTAAACCTCGCATATAACTTACTTCTCAAACTAGCTAATTAATAGTCTATATTTATGGATATAGTTAAAGAAACTTTTTTATCATATAGATTCCACATGCTCTTACTTGATGGAACTCTTTCATTATGCACATAAAAAGATTGTGTACTTAACACACAGTCACTGAAAGAAAAGCGGTTTTATTTGTAGAACTTTGTATTAAGTAAACAATATTTTTATCTGAAACTCTTTTAGGCAAACAATTCATAAAATCCTGTGGTAAGAAAAATATATGATTAAGCTTAATAAGAGTACGATATCAGCTGTTTCAGTTGCTTCTCAACCAACACCTTTCAAGCTCAATCCCAAAACTCACCCCTATCTCTGACATCTGACTCCTGAATATCTTGTAAGTTATTATCTCCTGCCAGCCAGTCCGGCTCCTGCTCCTGATTCGTCGGGTCCCGAAAGGCCACTAAATCCGTTGGGAAGATCACTCGCGGTCTTCTGGCAGTCCAACCGTTATGGTACCGCGCGGACGGATCGAAATAGGGATGGGCCGGCCCTTCGCTGAACGACTCTCGGTACCCCCTGAACCTCCTGGGCGCGCGGTACAGCTCAGGCGGGGGGAGATTGATTCTGGGCACGCGGTGGTACCCGGTACCATCATTGCCCTCCGAAGACGGAGCTGTGGGAAAGGTCAACGGGATCCGAGGTATCTCGGCGCGATCGTTGTAATCATAGGATTTCCGCATCCTGTAGTTAGCGGGATTGAAGATTATTTGGTGATACACCCTTCGATGGGTTTGGGGATAGATCTGCTGCGATTTCTTGAAATCTGGGGGTAGTATCTCTCCTATGTGTTCTTTGTCATTGTTTTCTGATGCTCCCGCGTCGTCTCTACGAATGCCGTTTGTGGAGATCGTCTCCTCGCTAGCGGAACCGGTACTGTCACTTACATCGAACTTCCTATCTCCAGAATTTAAGTCTTGGTTATCTTCGTCATCATGATTATGGTTGGCTTGGTACTTCTCTCCGCCGTACATAAGCATTTCGAGTTCTTCTTTCGATAGTACCTTGAAATCTTCGACGTAATCTTCTTTAGAAATCCGACCGGTGGAATTCCCGTTAGCTGTTTCGTAATCAGACTCATAGTGAATCTGCTTCTCGTACAGCTTGAGCAACGGCCTAATGAATCCTTTGTCGAGCAATTTTTCGTACGATGACTTATCTTCATCCGGCTGTCCGCTTCTGTCCCGTGACTCACCGATTTTCGTCAGGTAATTATGCAATCGCCCTAACGCATCGTAACGGTTCTGTTGAGCCTCGGGTACCTTCGATACGTCGAAATGCAACCGTACCGGAGGATATTGCGGGAGAACCGACTCGGCGAACTTTTGGTCGAGAGCTGGAGTCGACGGAGCATTTGGTATGGGTACTAGAGGTGGATACAAAGGTAAATTCGATCCTGATAGGTAGTTCGTGATAGTACTTCTTTGCGGTATCAAACTACTCGGGACATAGTTTCCTGGTGTGGTACTTTGCACTGGTTTTTGGTTGCTATCTAGAGCATTCTGAGGTACGGATGACCCTATACTCCTCGTGAAGGAGTTCTCTCTCTGCACGTTGAATATGGCTTGAGTGTATTTCGGTTCGATGTTGTCTACCCTGCGTTGTCTCACTGGATAGAACTGGATGAAGGACCCTGTGGGCTTCTCATACGGTGGATCAGTAGCTTGGATAAGAAACACGCTCATGATCACTGCTAGAACTGCCGACTGTATCTTGTTCATTGTTGTTGGTGGGTTGCTGCATCCGCATCACTCGCACTTGTTACCCTAGTTTTTATACAATGTTTAAAGGTATTTCGTTTTTTGGTCAAAGTTCGATAGAAGTTAAGCTCGTGTTCTGTGATGTGGAAAGTTCTTAATTGGATTCTAGTACTATCCGTGACAGGGATTAATGTCACATTTGGAATGTGATAAATTGATAAACGGATCTACATCTCTTGCATCATTTCGTTAAAATTTGGCAAACTCTATTCATGAATGAAAGCTGAAAGGCTGTGGGGATTCCAAAGTGTTTAATTTCCGCCTATGTGATTCTCAATATATTGTCATCATTGTCAACCTAACCTAACGCGTAAGCGCAGGAAACGATACATCAATTTCGGTTGAGTTTGGTGGAAGATATTAAAAAGAACATCCTTGAACCATGGGAAGTACTCAATCAAACTACATTGGTACACTTCATGAAATTATTCGATGAAAGTACGTCTTATCTCTTCCTTAACTAGGCAATACACATAAAAAATGTAAACAGAATAAAAAACCAAACTTGAGACTGGCCAGTATGTTAAGAACATATTTTTTATAACCATTTATTAGTGACGTTATAGTGAAAGAAGTGTTAATAGGAATTTCAAATTAAACAATATCCGTTAAATCCGTAAAAATGGTCTAATTTAAATAATAAAATTCAATTATTTTCCTAAATGAATATCTTCGTTATGATTACTATTATCTCTATGTCAATATAGAAGATACCAGGACGCCGACCACTCTGAGAACTTTGTCTGTTTCGTTACACGGATAGGTCGTGATTTTATTAAAAATATAATTTTTAAAGTTGAAGAGACCTCCTTTCATCTCTGCGTACATATTGTCTCTTTCGGTTGTTGAATCGATAATGATCTATCATTCTGGTCATGCCCGTTTTGTGCTATTTCTCATAAAGTTTCTCATATTTTCATGTCTCACAGTTGATGTATAAAGGAGATATGTATGATTCAAGTCAGTTACTATTCTGAGAAAAAATCAGTTTTGCTCTGCTTGAGCTTAAAAGAGAAAATCATGGCTCAAATAATTTATTCTCGTCACAGATAAAAAAATTGAATATAATTAACTTATATTGTGAACCTTCCACATCCCACAGAAATTGATAGTCAAAGAATGTACCTCGTTATCTTTCGTCAGTTAAGTTTGATCATAGAGCAAATTTTTTATACCCTAGGCCGGCCAAATGTTAGTTTTTAATATAGAGAGACCGACCGAGTTAAAACGGAAATCAATAATCTGTCGGGCGTTTCAAGAAAGTTCATGGAACATTGAAATCATAAAGCAAAATTCAGTAGAATACAATCCATTAGTATATTGATATAAAAGTGCCAGATAAGTCACAAAGTTTCAAAGAAGTACCATGGATAAGTCGGTTTGTTCTCCTCTAAACTACATCAAAGTACGAAACAGCAGGTATCCAAATATGAGAGCATTATTGCAAACAATGGCTTATTAATGTTGGTTTTTGACCCAATGCTCTCATTAATTGATTTCCTATAATCACACCAAAAATAAACATGACAATGAAACTTTTCCTGATAATTTCGTTACTTTGGACCAGTTCGATAGTTTGGAGATTTTTTCTTAGACTCTAATAATCCATTTTGATTTGGAAGCACAATTCTTTGAACACCGTTTGATGTTTGACCGATGACCAAAAAAGAAATATAACTTGCTATATACTTAACCAGTGGAGTGCAATTGAATGATTTCAAAAAAGTCATTAAAATTGATTCTTTAGCTACTTCTGCATGTTAAGCATACCATGAACATGCTTTTGATACGTTTAATCAAACAACTGTTTTAGCATTATTTCCACAAAATGTTTTAGAAGGAAATAGACTTATACGATTATGTATGTGTATCTTCCTTTCAAGGTTTTTTAGCCTCCGAGCATAGTCAACATTTTGCAAGATGATATGATTAATTTTTAATTTGACAAATAGTGTTTTCTTTATAATTATTGTGGTGATTGTTTATGAATAAAGACATCGCATACATTTGGTTCATGTAGCTAGTTTTTGTATGTACTTAATTTTTCATTTAAATTATTATTTGTCCTCACAGTCAAACAAAATCATACGTGAACGTTGGATGAACTTTATTCACGGCAATTTTTTTTTAAATACTTAAATTTACAATGACACTGACATCAATTAACCAACTGTCTCCAAGATGAAAAGGTTTCGAAACTATAATGATAATATATATGATTTTTTATTAAGGTAATAGAAATTTCTTGAGATTGATTTGACGGGCTACATATTTGTACCTATTTTACTGAATATTGGTGGAATTTCCGCCATATTCACTATTCTTGCATGTCTGGAAGATCTTCTTACTGAAGATTTTCGAATTCAAATATGTTTTTGTGATGTTTAATGTTATCTAATTATCAAACATCTGTTGTGTGCACCGTAACATCAACAGCTATTGTTTTCCTTTCAATGAAACGGCAGAAATGCGATTTGATCTAACTGCAGACAATACTGCTTCATTTTTCAAAATCAAAAAACCTAAATCTAGAGACACTCAAAATTACTGTTGCCAAGAAAGTTCCAATTTCCAAATATTATATAATTTTTCAAAATTATTTTTTCCATTAGTGATAATACTATATAATAATAATAAAGTTGAACCAGGTGTATGCATGAAACTTACTGAGCCAATCTATTTGCTATTTAATCCGTCCCTAATAGAAAAATGAAGCGTAGTGATATCTTCTGGTCTTTATCGCTCAAGAAGATAACAAGTCCTTGAAATGTAATTTTCCATCATAAGCATGTTCAATGAAACTGCAGAAGTCTCGAAGCTATTAACCCTACTGAGTGCTGAAAGTCCGCAATAGTCCAAGAGAGCTTTTATACAATTTCAGTCCAAAATGCACTCCACTGTATTACGGCAAAACCGTCTCCTTTACCCTAGTATCACAATTGGTACCGTGCGTCGCGAAGGAGTTTTTCCGACCGCTACCTCAGCGTGAAGGGGTGGTACCGTCAGCGTGCATGACGCGCGAGACTCGATCGAAAAACAGCTGAAAACGAGTGGTGCGCCAATTGGTTGCACTGTCCGGGTACGACCGGCAACGACGGACTGATCCTCGTAGATGGCCGTGGGTAGAGAGTTAAACTTTCACGCGTTTACCTACCACTTTCACTTGAGAGGAGACGCGCGACGCTGTCGACGTCACGCAGCGGCGTAGGGGGATCCAGATGGTAGTACCGGTGGTATTCCTGCTTTGGCGTCGCCGGTAGTAGTTACGTCATACCGGAAAGTCCACTTGCCCCTCATTGCTCTAATACTCCTGTAGATTTATAAAAAAAAAATAGCTATGCTTCGATGACACGAACTGCTATTTGAGAAATGTTGCATTCCCTCATCCAGTGGCAAAAGTTATTTGGAAGTTCAAAACGGGATTTGCGATTTCTAAGAGCTTTTTCAATTATATTATCAAGCATATGCGAGTCAAATACGGCTGACAATATGTTCAAAAGTTGAACTTTGAATCATATCTTTACATTTTGAGATCATAAGTTAAGTGGAAGACCAGCTTATAGCTGAACTTCGCCTTTTCAACAATACAAAATAAATGTAGTATAGTATATATGTAGTATATATAATATATATATATATATATATATATCAATTCCACATAACTAAATGTATTTGAACAAGTTATCCGTTTTATTGGCGTGAGAATCGGTTCTAAGAGTGGTTTGAGATGATTCTCCGTAAACATGCAATCCCGATCAAACTTTTTTTTGTTGAGATTTGGTATTGGTCATACTTCACAACAAATCTTTTGGAGCAGCTGGATATAGCAAATTATTCGATAACAATTGAAATTTCCTTATGATCCAATAGATCTAGCACCAATATGCAAGAAGTTATTGTAGTTTTAAAAAATTAATCCAATGTCGGCGAAGTATAAATAAACAATCAAGGAATATGTACATCATCAAGTTTCGTTTGTGGCATCTTAGAGTTTGTGAATATTTTTGAGCTTGTGAGATGTCAAGGCCATCCTCCTTGATGCCATTGTGTTATTCCCTCACATAAATAGAAAAATCGTCATCTCAAAAGATTATGATTTCAGGATATTAAGCTTTAAGATGTCTTTTTATTTTTTATACACGTGATGTAACTGTTTCTTCGATTCTGAAGAACATTTTTGATCGAATTGATATAAAATATCATTTCCTTTTCGAAAATGTTTGCCATGATCTAGGATCAAGTGACAAAAAAGATCTTATACCTAACCTATTCGGTAACAGTTAGTTTTTAGTTACTAACAAAAATAAATAACATTCCTTGGATGCTGTTAATTCTAAAAATGTGAAGAACTTCCTTTGTTTCTTCTATGTTGCTAATCATTAGAAACTCTGTTGTAGCCTTCTTAGAGGACTCGATAATTTTTGTTTTTTACGGCACTCAATAGAAGCCTCTCCTTATTTTAGAAAAGTAGAAATGAAATTCCTCAGGAGCCAATAACTAATACGTAGACATTACAACTTATACTTGAATTAGAGTAATATTTGTGTAGATGTACCTGATCTTTTATAAAATACGCAATTTGAAAGCAGGAGATAAAATGGAAAGATACAAAACCACAGACCGTAAAGGTAACTGATGGACACCAAAATTGTTTTGCATTTATCACATTTTTAGGAAAGAAAGTTGTTCTACATAAAGTGATGGAATAGTGGCTTTAAGTTAATTGTTTCAGAACAATAGCTTCACAAAAAAGAATCTTACACTGCCATTGAGTCGACTGCTTTTCATACTGTCCCGCTGAATACAATATTGTTATAGTTAAATAACGTGCTCTTGATGAAAGTATGGCTGAATGTTATAATTATTTTAAAGTGGTTCTAGCATAAATTGATACTTTCAGCTCGTTTTACTTTTTTAATTATTGTCTTGTTGATACCTAATGAAGCCCGGCAGGTGTGCAATATTATTAAAATGGCATTTGTTGGTTGGTAGTATAGAATTCGAATTCACTGCTTCATCCCTAAATGTGCTCAAGGGCGGTGTAAATCGGAAATAGCTAATATATTTATGTACCCTTTCTTAAACCCCAAAATTTCGGATAGAAAGTCACCTGTCCTACAAATTTACTATATTGAAATTAGTAGTACCTAGACGATTTTATAATAACATCAACTAGGCGTCTTACCAGAGCCGCCTTACCTTTCCTCGCCGTTAAATAAAGCTACAAATGAGTCAGGAATGAACATTACTAAAGTTTCAGCCAACTCAGCAGCGTATTTTGAGGAACACAGTACAAAAAATAAATTCGGAAAATCACAACGACAGATTATTTTTTTAGGAATGAAAGTATATTGTCCTCAAACGAGAACATAGTATGAACTATAATGACTACATTGATATTTCCAATGCACCTGATTTCATTTTTTCATTAATGACAACAAAAAACCTAATGCTAGGAATGTTCTTGTACAATTCTGGGCCCAATTTTACACCTTTTCCTCTTACCAAATGACGAACACTCCTAACAATTAATTTGTACTTCAAATTTTCTCAGAAGCAAAGCAATAATTGACAATACTACAGAACGACTAATACTTTTATATTTCTGCAATGTGCACCATACATATTCATATTTGATACTAAAAAACCTACATTATTCTGAAAAAATTGCAGACGTTGAAGTTTACTGAAATGTATAACAATGTTTCTTGAGTTCTTCACGCATATCGATATAGTTAATGATGGTTAATCATCAGCTGAGTTAATCGAAGGCACTACATGATTACGTTCATGTCCTACAAACATTATGATTGTTTTCTTCGACTTGCAATAGCAGGAAGAAAGCAAATCATGGTTGTTTTCGGACAGTAATGTGCTCTAAGAATTATAACCATGGTAACAAGCATTCTTTATATAACAGAGATTACCAAGAATTATGTCGAATTAGATATCATTAAAAAGATAACAAAAATATTTGTAATCCATAAAATGAGTGCATATAAGTGGGTAGAATGGGAGGTTACACAATGGCATCATATGTTTACTTGTATTTCCTGGAAGTGCCAAAATACCGCCTTAGCAAGAAGATGTTATTTGCACAAAATATTATATAAAAATGGTATCTTAGTATACTATCAACTTTCTCAATTGGTGTATACAATTCCTTGGTTTGCATATTAGTTTCGACATCGTGGAAAAATTAAGCTTCTATGGAAAATCGATTTAGCAACTGTCTGTTTAGAAACTAGCCTTTCATCTCTTGTTGTTACCGACGCCACATTCAACTATTGTTCGTACGAGTGCATTGCTTTGTGCAAATGTAATAATCTAACTGAATAATTTCCATAACTGATGGCAATAATAAATTAATGAGCGGTATTTTATGTTAATATGGACTGTAAAATGTCGTTGCTGAGGTAAGAGACGTTTTTCTTCACACGCCATAGCCGGATGAAGTATTGGCTAAAATCCAAAAACTGGCAGTACTTTTGCACCACGTGTTTTCATTCTTTTCGGGTCTTTCGGACGGAGTCAAATTATTTTTTAGTAGTCTTAAGCCATTTAAATCTGTAAGAACTAATTTTGGTATGCATTCCAAACGTATGATCTTAAGTGATGTACTCAGAGGGATCCAAAATGTACTCGGTCCGCATATCGCTCTCTCTACCTGTCCTTCACTAACTTTGTCACTGCGTAACGTCAGTAATCATTACTGCCATTTTGATCAAATTTTCAGAGCGATATGTTATTAATCTATAGCAGCAGGAAATATTCTCAAATAAGGATATCATATTTTCTAAGATTCCGATCTTCTATTCGCGCAGTATGAAGAAAGCTTCAGAAAGTCTCGTTCAAACATGCAATAGATTTTGCCAAACATTTGAATATCTATAGTAAATCAGAGTATATCAAAGCACGAGTTTATTGCTGTAGGTAATTGAGTATCTTTCCTAACTGTGTCTTGCCAGAAAATACATTATAATCCTTTAATCTCTGCAAAAATAAATTTATTTTTATCACTCTTGTTTGGAGTACTCATCTGGTCAACTGTATCATAGAAACTGCAGCTATCGTCGATTTTGTCCTTGTTGGAATAATTTTTTGAATGGCACCTCCAGCACTATCGAGAAATATTGATCTTTGGAACTAATCGAGTAGCGCCTGATCTTCCTTACTGAGTCAATCCACTTAGAGTTAATTTTTATATAATCAATAACAATCCGTGACATGTAACGATCATAGTACATCATCACGATTCGGCGTGAATAGCCAATTTCTCCGCTCATAAACGTTTTTACTGAAGAGCATGCATTTCGTTAATTTCACTTGCGCTTTCAGTTTGTTGGCATGTTGGCATGTACACGTATGGAATAATTGTCGCGATTTACCATCACAAAACGCCATGGCGTGGCTGAAATACTCATTTAAATTGTTTAACATTTCAATTGAAACCCAAAGCTCACGACCATTTGACTGCCACAGAAAAACGCGAGTCCAGTAGCCTCCCTTTAAGGTTTTTTTCCTTTTTCCTGCAAAATCGTATTTTATGCACGCGGATAGCAGGCCAATATCACCGAAATTACCTATTATCCTTTTCATTGGAGGAGAAGATTTAGTGCTTCATAACCTTTAATTCTGTGCTCGACAAAATGCATATAATATATGTATATACAGGGTGTTTGAAAGCACGTGTCGGTACAAACCTCTTGAGGGCTGATAAAACACCTCATACAAATATAAATTAATAGCCATATATATCTCAGTACAAAGTCGTAATGTTTTTGTGAGCGATTTATCTCTATTTCCCAGAAAATCATGCAATCAGTTATTAATTCATCAAAAACGAAGAGCAAATTGTTTGTTAAGCAGTTTTCCTGGCTGATATGTTATCTCTATACAAGTGGTTTTCAGATTACAGAAATACGACCCTAGACCATACAAAAAATATTGTCTATTCAGGTACTGGTTTACTCCTACTATGATGTGGTTTTTCGGTCGCAAAATTTATGAAGTATGCCAGCTACACAAATATAAGTATTTCAAATAACACCTCGCCTTTCTTCTCTTTCAAATTATATGTAATACAATACATACAGCTACAATAAATATGTTTAGTATAACAATAGAAAATATCACAACAAGCACCTCATGTCTAAAATTTATAATTATGTGATGTGATGTGATATCTATTGTACTTCCATGATATTTATTCCCACTGGCATTTTTGCTTTAATTTTTTCGAAAGAATAACGAATTTTGACTATCGAATATTACTTTTTCTGTATAGGCTTGCTACTTGACTGAGCTTCAGACATAAAAATCCAGCGAAGTTCAATCCGTGTATCCCCTTTCTCCAATCCAACTGTTACGGAAAAATGGTTCTCCAATACTACGGTGGTGAACTGGACACACATTGTCTTGAAAATTAATTTGCCTTGCCACTTCCCATTGCCTGCACGTACCTAAAGGGGTTTGGGAAACTATTTTTTGCTAATAAGCGCTATTAATTATTAGTTTTCGTCGGGGTATTTCCAATAACTTGCTGGGTTCATTTCAGCAGCTGGCATCAAAAATCCATCATTGAGCTGTGATACTCTCATGGATGGATAAGAGGAACACCTCGAGCTGTACGAGTATGTTGGGGCACCTGTTATTATGTATAGAAAAAACTCAAATTTTGGTCGCTAGCGTGACACTAACTGCAGGCATCGGAAAAATGATTACAGGTTTCGGTATCTAAAAAACGCCAAGAAAGCTACCAGATAATTCTAGAGTACGAGACGGAATGATCCGCTTTTCGCATCCAGCTGATAAAATATTGTTCAGACATGGAAATATTGATGGAAGGACGATTAGGCACGTCTATCATTCGTATTTATTTGGCATGTCTGAACGTCTATACAATAAGTTACACAGTTAAACAGTTGCATGAATCTTCAATGTGAGCAACTAGAGTTCTTATTATAGGTAAACTCACCTAATCAATAAAACGGAATAATGCTTGCATAAAGATCTCACAGGAGTTGCTAGATCCTAGTTCTTGATCAGTAGATAGTGAGTTAGATTTCTGAGAGGCTGGCTTTAGCAAACACCCCATAGAGAAGCCTGGATAATACTGTGGCACTGATGGATATCAAGTGAACACCGTAAGCAATGAAACAGGGTAGAACGACATTTTAAGCTGAAGAAACAGGCAGGTTCTAACATTGCAAGTGCTCCCAGAATTAGCAAAAGGGAACTCCGAATGGTGTTAGAATGACCGAGCACGGGTTAATCAGATATTCAGGGCATATAGCTACAGAAACTGAGGATACACCAAACTTCTTATCAGAGTGTAGTGAGACAGAAGAAACTATTTGAACAATCCGTGTAGCACCAATCAATATTCAAAAGGATAAAGCATATATCAGGACATGTTGTGAGGAGGACAGGAATGATGCAAGACATCAAGTGATCTTAATGAATCGTTCTTACTGGGTATAGGCATAAACAGAAGCCTGAGTCGGTATCATATGAACCATATAATTATTCTTATGTTTTCTTCTACA
Organism: Bruchidius siliquastri; assembly: GCA_949316355.1. NCBI lineage: Eukaryota > Metazoa > Arthropoda > Insecta > Coleoptera > Chrysomelidae > Bruchidius > Bruchidius siliquastri. The sequence goes on along the minus strand of OX438535.1, from coordinate 31,014,585 downwards.
ACATGAAGTGGAAATCCTCCAGATTTTCTCTCTTTAGATTTGAAACCCTTGTACACATCCTAAAATCTGAATAAAGTTATATTATGTATGCCTAGTGAGCCTATGTTGATATTTTTCATCATGAATATGTTTCAACAGTCGTTGTCATACGCAAGATGAATCATAGAGGAAAACGTGAACTTCAGGGGTTATATAAGATGACGGAACTCTGTGAAAAAAGCTATCTTGTCTATCAGACGTTTGTAACATTTAAATCTTCTAGTACATCTTAAATGGACCCATTGTTCACCCGGTGACCGTTTAACCCATTTGTCCGACTTCCTCATCTGATTTTTACATGGAACTTCCGTGCCACTTTCCCGAAAATTACCGTTGTCGTTGCTTCAGAAACTGCAGATTCTTTCCTTGTGTGGGTGGAGCATCCAAAAACATTTCAATTGTGTCGCATCTGCGAATAATGTACTGGATGAAAGTGAAATATGCTCGCGCCAAACCGGCTCGAAAATCATCTGCAAGATCCGAATAACAAGCCATACACTGCAAAACAAAATCAAAGAAATGCGAAGTGAAACATTTTTTATTGAGACAGTCAGATACAAAATTGATGCTTATTTACATACAGACATAACTAACATTATTGGCCAGAGTGTGCATCGATTTTATGAATACCCAGCCGTTGTCTTCCTGAAGTATATGATTTAGGTCAAAAACTTCAAATATGCACTTATTCAAGATATTTTGATAGAAGCTAAGACCTCCAAGGATTGATTCCTTGTAGAAAATAAAAGGTGGATTCGTCTATACGCATTGAGTTCAAATTAAACCATTGAGTAGATATCAAAACCAAAACCATTAAAACAAGAAAATGGAGTATTTGGGACACATCATGAGAAACCCAAGCAGATATGTTACAGCAAATACTCCAAGGAAAAGGGGACCAGGATGTAGATGTATTTCATAGCTAAGGAATCTGCGGACCTGGTTCTCAATAACTGCAACTGGTCCTTCCAGAGCTGCAGTAAATAAAATAACTATAGCCAGGATGACGGACAACATTCGGATCAAATAGGCAGTCTAAGAAGAAGTAGATATACTTATCTAATGAACATGATTTAAAGCAGAAAACCATTGCCATCCCGAGGGACCTGACAAGAGAAACATATGAACATATTATTCAGATCAACGATATCGTAAGAATTATCAAATGGGGATCCACCAATCGAGTCAACTAATTTAAAAAGAAAAGCGCATATCAAGATTTCTGATATTAATATCAACAAGCGTGCTAGGTCGGTCTTCCAGAAGCTGGGAGCTCTCGCTTCAGAAAATTTTATTTGTCGGCATAGCTGCTATTACTGCTACATGATGATTAGAATACTGCTGGCATGTAGGGGGATGCTCTCAGAAATACTCTTTGTAATTGGACTCAATCCAGAGATGAGAAAAACTTACCTAAGAAAAACCTCCACAGTCACGTTGTATCTCCTCGTTGGTTGAATTTGGACGAAAAGTGCTATTCATTTCCTAGAGGCATCACCCTTAAAGTACCGTTCCGAAACACCTTGTACGTACATTCAAAAGCTATTTAACTTTTACCATTCTCTCGCAGTTTGTTGAAGTGAGAGTATATAAATCCGGCAGAATGAAATCGGTAATGTGATATTAACGACCCAACTTAAAATCTCCAGGTCCCCTTATCGATCGGCAAAAAGAATGCTCAGTCGATGCACCTTCATTTTCCTTTCATTAATGCCCACACAATCGTTCAAAACAGACAAAGTGAAACTTATCATAGATCCGCAGTTATGCTCTTATAATTGCGCAGTAAAGATCGTTACATGTAACAATCAACTAATTTTCATAAATTTACCATAAGACGCAAAGGTTAAAATGGTCAGGACCGAGTGATTTTTTCACACTTTCGTGAACTCAGCGAAGCAACTTTAACGGTTGAAATCACTTTCTAATAGTTCATTTTCAGATTATGTCCTTGGATGTAAGCTAGCGTGAAAATAGTTCAAACAATTGGAGTAATCTCCATGAAGCATACAGTATAACTATTCATATAGTTTTAGGAAGACTGAGACGGTTAATTCCTTTACATTATCATAACTTTATTTTTTATTTCTTTTTGGCAATGGTCGAAGATGACTGTGCTTTCGACAAGCCATATAGTTGTTAATAAAAAGGCCCCCTTAAATTACTTAAGCACATCAATGACTGGTGACATGGTTGGTGACATTCCGTATAATCTCAGTAGATATATGTATGTATGTATGTATTTACTAGGTGATGATGCTTTCCTTCTAAAATCGGTGCATTAGCGCTGGAGAAATTTAAAAAAGCAATGGAAATATGGAAACTCTCCCCCACTAAAATTCAAATCATTTTTAGGTTCCGTTATTTTCTAAGTAGACATGCTACTACGACTGAACTTCTCCGAAGTTTTGAGTATTGGGCTAATCCTACTGTTTGTTATGTATTTGGAGTCCTTCGTTCATCAGTTAGTTGAAATGATGTTGGGAAACCAAGTACACATCATTCCACAGCTCTGACTTAATAGTTTATAGCTTTATAGTGAGTGGAACTACTGGTAAACTTTAAAGAAGAATCTCGTTCGAACACAGAAAAAGTAATACACTTGATTTGGACAAAAATGTTGGTTACAATATATCATAGAATGATCTTGTCAAGCAAAAATCATTATCGTTAAAACCTGGGAACTATCGAGTCAATAGAACGACTTCGTTTTACCTCCCAGGCCAATAAGCAGGAGAAGTTTGGATAAAATTTGGATATCTAAATATAATATTACTCGTATATTTTATCTAGGATGTATTATTATGTACAAATTTGCCAAAATAATGGATCAATGAGCACATTAGTAATATTCAAGATAGAAATAAAAAATATCTTCAAAACTTCAAAGCGCCCTAGTCGTTTTCCAAAAGCATTTGGACCACAACATGTTGAGGATGGACGGTTGTTGAAAAAGAAATCTCAATTTTTTGCATTGGTAGAGGACGTTATGTCATATAAAAACAGTAATAATCCGTACTTGTTGAGACAAATAAATTTATTTTCAATAGGTGTGGAATTTCTCGACAATTCCAACTCCTATGAGCATAGTTAGTAAGTTTTAAATGTATTCCAGTTTATCCAAACAAATTGAAAACAGTCAACATTCAGAAGATTTATGGGACATTGTTATATTTAGATGAAAAGTTGTGTAGTTTTCACACAGTTTCAAAAATAATGCTCTTTCTTTTAGTGACGCGTTTCGATTCCAATTAAAATCGAAACGCGTCACTAAAAGAAAGAGTATTATTTGTGAAACTGTGTGAAAACTACACAACTTTTTATCTACATGATGGAAGAGTTTCACCAAGTAAAAGCGTCTACAATCTACAGGATTGTTATATTTGTTTTTTATCGCATTCATATTACAGAAACTGCTCAAACTGATTCTGTGTTTGTCTCTAATATTGATCTTTATATTATGCTAGCTGCTAATTAATTGCATGTGGTTTTAATTGGAGGCCGTGACAAATTTGGAATGAATTTGCAGTATTGCATTGAACTGCCAATGATGCTAACTAAGTTCAATCATGCAGTCACTAACTGTACTGTATTGATATTGCACAGTGAACCAGTTCGTGACAGAATACCAACCAAAATTTAATGCAAGGCCTCGCTCAATTAAAATTTATATAGCGTCTTCAGACATTCGTAATAAAAATTTTCTAAATTTGCACCTTTTTATTTTGTAATTTTACGTTACTCGCATCGTAAACAAATTCCTGGCTGGCGTCTCCATTATGCAAAGAAAGTTTCGAGGCTCAGTGGCGTGCTAATAAAATGCAGAGATACGAGATGTCTTACATCCACAGAGTAACTAACTTTATTTTCTGTGAAACTCCTTTTTGATAATCACGAATGCATTTGTAACATATTATGTTGAAATATTTGTGAATGGTCAAAAATTTGCCACACAATGTACGTGTTTTGAAATATATATCTAATATGTGGGTACTTGTAGACTTAAAGGTTTCTTTTTGATAGAATATTTGTGTCCATGTGCGTAGATTCAATCTACACAGATCATTTTCCCTGTACAAGGAATATTTGTGATACTTTGTTGAATACCTAGATAGTTACAAACTTCCGACTTTGGTCAAAGTTGCGGCATTTGTTCAAAACCATATAACTGTAGCTGAATGTCCATTTTGTGGCCAAATGTTGCTGAAGCTGGAGTCAAAGCTTCAATCTGACTACATATAAATTATGAAATATTTACTTCTTGTGGAAGGTAAAAACTGTCTATTCACCCAATTCCATATAGATAAAAAGTTGTGTAATTATCACACAGTTTCACAAATACAACTCTTTCTTTCAGTGACGCGTTTCGATTTTCATTAAATCATCGAAACGCGTCACTGAAAGAAAAAAAATTATTTGTGAAACTGTGTGATTATTATAAAAAGTTTTATCTACATGATGTAAGAATTTCACCAAGTAAGAGCATCTACAATCTGCATACCCAATCCAGTGGCGGCTCGTGTTCTAGTTCACTAGGGGGCTACTTTTAGAATAATAATAAAAATATAAAATTTTAAAACTTACCAAAGCATTTTAGGTGATCTGATAGCAAGTATTTCTGTTGTAGTTACTAGTTAATGCAGTTTATATTATAGATATCCGGCAAAACCGCACTTTTAGCACACTTTTTATTTAACCACAATTATATAATAAAAATACATAAGGTTAATGTTTTTGATTTGTTTTAATTTGGTAGCACACGTTTTATTTCACCGCACTTTGTATAATAAAGGAACGTAAAATTTATCTCTTTATCTATTCTGATTTAGCACACTATTTATCCTAACATAAGTACCTACTAATAATTATTGTTCTATATACACTATATATTACAGACTACAAACTTATTTCTTGTAAGTAAAATCGAGTCTTCTGTTTTTCACTTTTACAAAATGTTCACTTTTTCGTCGAAATTGTCGATGCTATGTACAAAATTTTTATTAATTGACATCATTGCCAATGCATTCAGCCGTTCTTCATTCATGGAGTTTCTTAAGAATGTCTTGATTCTTTTAAGAGTAGAAAAACAACGCTCGGGTTCAGCAGTAGACATCGGCGTAGTTATAATTATTTTCAATAATTTTATTACTTCGCTGTAGGTTTCATCCAAGTTGTTATTGAGCATAAATGAAAGTAAATTTAAAGCGCCTACTATGTTTCTAAAATCCTCTCTCATGTATATTACTTCAAGTTCGGTTCTTAGTTTTATCTGCTTGGGTTAAATTTAAATTAGGAGTCGGTCTACCCAAAAGTTTAATACGGCTTTTTTCAGCCAGCGAAAGCCTCGCGAAATTAGTTTTTAAAATATTTTGAACACTATTGTCGGCCATAATTTCAAAACGTAAACAAACCAGCCGATACACGCGGCGCGAGCGCAACCTTCGAGGGCGATCATTTTCGTAGCCTTTTCGCACGTTGAAACTGCGTATCTGACCGACACGAAGCGAGGCGAGTGGACCCGAACGACGTGTCCGAATGCGGGAATTCCCGGCTATAAGATTTATCGCCCATTGCCATGCAAGGGACGGACTGCCAGATTATGGCTGAAACAAACAAAACTGAAGGAGTCGCAAGAAAGTTATACATAAATAAATTATATAAATAACCGTGGAATGTAATATTTTTCAAAAAATCGTATGGGTAGGTAAATAACATAATAGGTTAATTTTAATTTTATGATTTTATATTGCAAAAATTTATTTTTTTCCTCTTGTATGGGGGGCTGTAGCCCTATAGCCCTTACAGACAAGCCGCCACTGACCCAATCCCAATCAAATGGCATCAAACAGTTTGACGCTGAACTTCTCATGTAAGATTATAAACAAGGAATATGATTGGATTTTGGAACTGTTAATCTTCTAGAATACTTCAAGTGAAACTTATTGATACTTGGGTAGATTGGAATATTTATTTCGTTACTTATTTACTGAAAGTAACCGAATAAAAATATCAATCTAACTAAACGAGCACACTACTTTATGTGTTCCAATATTGAATACAAAACAAAATTAAGATGTGAAAAATGAAACTGAATATCTTATTTGATTTAATTCGAGGAACTGGGACTAATTTAGTCCCAAAGACATTAAGGAAGGAAAAAGAGTCGATTAAATAATAGACTAGGATACTACTTTATTCCGCTATTTTCAGTTGTATATTCATACCAACATGCTAAAGTCCGTTTCATTTTTTTATTTATTTGTTTAGTTCTATCATCCTGTACAGTGCAATAACAATAGGAGTGATCCTATTGTTATTGTTTGTCGCTAACGGTGATCTCCATCCGTATGCATCGTACATAATATATGAGCGAACGCGACTTCGAAGTGACCGTTGACAACTTTTACCGCGCCTCTGGCTGAAGGCAATATAGATCGTACCATTGCGTGGTGTGGCAGAAAATCCAAGTCATCGTACTTCAAGATGAAGAGAAGAAAGTACGTGAAAGTATGGCCTAGAACTTGAAGCTCCCCGTCTTTATTATCAGATTGTGCGGGGCCTCGCCAAGGCCAAACGTCTAGCGCCGAAAACAACATTGAAAAATGGATACGTCCGCTTTTGTTGCTTAACATGATAATGAATATGAATTATTTTGTCATGAGGTTCATTTTTCATAGATATGAATCTTCCTCATAAATACATGTATTTAGTGGTGGGCCATAGGTAGAGAATTCTGTTTACCACATTCCTACAGCAAAATAGTGCAAGATCCGGACTTTTACCTATCTGCCAACCAAATGAGAGGAAGTTCTTAAGGAAGAAACCTTTTTTCATTTATTTTTTATGTTTTCCATCATTGCCTTGGTAGATTCGGTGCGCAGAGGCACATAACCTTAATACTTAAGCATTACTTCTCTGCTACAAACTACTAATTTAAGATATATGTAATTTAAACATGAGTTTTGGCAACTAAAACTTGTTTCTTGTATAGCGTTTCGATTTAACCTTGAATTATCTCTCGTTATCAGTAACATAGGTATCCTTTGTAAATAGTCAATTTTAATAAATCGAATCGCGTCACAAAAAACGAGTTTTATTTGTGAAACCTTGTGTTTAAATTTTTATAACAATTTAAACACAAGGTTTCACCAATAAAACTCGTTTTTTGTGACGCGATTTGATTGATCCTCCTTCTTGGAGCATCTATAATCTACATAACTGCTCATTCATTTTTTTCTACTTTGCAATTACTGATTACTTGTGAAGTTCACTAATATATGCATGAATTCAGTTTATCTTATATTTGTGGTACTGTTTCATAATATCTGCTAGCTTTTAGTAGATATATGTGTAAATTTTTCAGCCACGCCAAGTTCAAGTTCTTAGTCTGCACCATATAAATTGTTAAGCAGTATATATTACAAAATATTGACATCAAAATGGAATACAATGGTTTTGTATTGAAATCTGGACGTGAGGTGCTTATTACTATATTTTTAACTAACTCTTATGTACTGCACGTTTTTTTACAATAAAATCAACAACATAATCTGAATAATAAATAAATATTTCTACTTTTTAGTGTGGCTCACTCTTGAAGTGTGTTTTTTTACTTTTTATACTTTTTTCTTCCATTTTTTTTTTAAATTTCAAATTATTGCAATATCATCTGTCCTTAATACGTGTGGAAAATTGCAAATAATACAGTCGTCTTGGAGTCTGTAACAACTGCGTTGAAAGAAATAGATGAATAGATACAGGTGAAGCTCATTTAAGCGGTTAAAAGATGAAAGAAATTATATTAACTCGTGACCTTCCTAATCTGACCGTTTTCCGTTCGAAAAAAATATTATCCGATATAAGGATGTACAGAGACGTTTCCATTTTTCATATTTTATTGTGAGGCTCTAGGTATTTGGGAGACATACCAATACATATTAAAAGTAAATAGGAAGAGTGAGTAATTAGGAAACTCTATTACTTTTACGAATGTAGGTATCCATACTTTTGACTATCACTATACGTATATATATTATATTGTCAATGACGATACAAACGAATAATGCCTTTGGCCATATGAAACTTTCCGTAATCGTCAGTATATAATTTCACTATTAGGCAGATGGTTAATATTACAAAAATAATGGATGTTGTAGCTGATTGATTTCGTAATAGCAAATGTGAAATCTGTTTTCGGCCTGTGTTTGAGGGATAGTTATATACAGATTACTCTATATTCATACAATATGTTGCTTAGTAATAGATATATTTTTTAATCCACACTTACGCAAAAAAGGTTTGAGCCAGGATGATTGATTTATTGGATTCATTATACTAAAGTAGAGATCTTCATCAACAACACTATTAACTTTTTCTTGCATAAAAATTTAGTTTTTTATCTCTATAAAAATTCCATGTTTCAGATCACCTTAGTTACCTAAGCGGGTCTTGTTATGTGAAATTATGAACATATGCCTCTATCGATAGTGTCTATGAGTAGGCAAAAAATATCTGATTCATTTAAATATAACTTTGTCATGTTTGCCAATTTCGATACACACACATCAAAATACTAAGAATATCCATTCCCTGCTATCTTAGGAAAAAAAGTATCCATCGAATCATAGTATTTACAGTACATAATGCCTAACCTCCATCAACTCACAATGCCACCATATAAGAAAGCAAAGTTTCAGTGCTTCCTTGCCTATAACACTGTGAAACTTTTATATTCGTTGGATGATTTTCAAAAAAATATACCGAAATTATGTGTTCTGACTGTAGATTTACTACGAAAATGTATAATGATAACAGCTTGAACTCAAAAATACCATAAATTAGATTTCAACAACAAGATATAAAATGTAATCCAGAAAAACTGAACTCCAGGAAAGCTACTGGTCTGGACCAAATACCAGCAATTCTCCTGAAACGTTGTGTTGCAGAGGTTACATCAATCCTTTTGAAACTATTTAAACTCTCCTACCAGCGAGGTAGGAGGCTAGTAGGTGGAAGATCGAGCAACCTATTCCTAAGAAGGGTAAGAAACTTGTATCACATCCAAGGTTATGGAGACTGCTATTAACACTGACGATAGAACACTGTTGTTCTATCGTAGTTGGTTATTACCATGCATCTTCTGAAGTACCTGGTCAAAAATAATATCATCGATGGCCAATACAGTTCCCACAAGCATAAAGGTACCTTTTCATGCGCTGCTCAACGCTCAAAAAATGAGCGTCAAATGTGATCACGTGACTGACTAAACGCCTAAATTTATAGCGTCCATGAAAAAGGTATTTAGCGTCAAGTTTCGGCGTTTCGTACGTAAAACATATGCCTTAACCTCAATTTAGCTGTTTATGTTGTGTTTAGTTAAGCAAGAATGCGTGAAGTAAATTAAAAGAGACTGTGTTTAGAACAAAAAGAATTGTAAAAATGTCATACAGTGATCGATATAATCACTATATTGCTGAATATAGTCAGCTATATAATGAGTGGCATAACAATTATGTACATTATTTATCATAAGTTTAAAGTATGCAACGAAACGTTCGCATTGCCATTGCAGTTCATGTTATCTCAAAGACAAGAAAACGTTCTTATGAACCAAAAAAATATTGGATCTCTCCAGTATATGTGCAAAAAGGAAGCAATTTGGATTTTATTACACTCTTTTTCCAGTAATACTATTAGGAAGCAGTATATTTCGCAACTATCTTTGTATGACAACAGTGCAGTTTGAAAATTTATTGAGTATTGTTACGCCTTTCATTAAAAAAAAAACAGTTGTTCGAGAACCCATTCCACCTGACGAACGGTGGGGGTAAACTTTCGATTTTAACGCTGGAAGTTGACTGAAACGAAGTGCCGCTTGTTTAGAATATTTTGGCACATGATCACCCATTTAGGCGTCAAAATCCGAGCGATGAGCGTCCTTGAAATTGTAGCTTAACGCTGGAGATAAATGAACTGTCAAGATATGCGAATTTTTTTCCGTTCCCGGTATTCTCGACTAGAATGTCAACTAACTGTCATCGCATCTTGTCATTACACCTTTCACGTTCCACTTTTCCTGCTCTATGGGTGCCTCTGAATTTACTATATTGACATTTTTTGACAATCTTGACAGTGACTAAACACATGACAAGACCACAGGACAAGACACAGCTGAGTTTTTAAAAAGGTTGAACGTCAACTTTTATTTTCATCATTGAACAACTTGAATCAATTCAAACCGCAGCAATAAGATGCAGATTAAAAGCAATATAATGAAGTAAACATCGCATAGTATATACATCGAATCATTTAAGTAAGTACTTACTACTTCTACTTTATGAAAATCCAGGATTTATGCAAATGATAAAAACTACCGACTTTATTTTTAACATTCTAGGTGCACATAAATATGTGTGAGAATGGACCAGAGTATACAGACACAGTTGATCCTCGAGTTCATATTGAACTGGAACGGCTCAATAACGCAACAGATGAGATTAACAGACTTGAAGTAGAATTGGATGAATGTCGAAATGCATTTCGACAACTACTCTGTGATAGTACTGCCAAGGTACACAAAACTTTTAAGAATAATAAATTGTATGTAGCTGTGTGGTGGTTGTGCAAATTAATAGTTATATTCAATTGCACTCAACTTCAGCACATTTTAAGATAACTGGAAGTTGTTGGAATGAACCTCGCAAATGATAAATAAGTTACATTCTTTTCCGATACTCATAAAAGTTTATTTCAAAACCTATGAATTTCTTATTTCAGGTAGATGCAATAAGAGTAAAGCTAGGCATGTGTGTAGAAAGAGCTAGGCCTTATTATGAAGCTAGATTTGTAGCAAATGAAGTTCTCAAGCAGACACAGGTTGCTGCTATGAAGTTTGAAAGAGCTAACAGTGCTCACAGTGCTGCTAGAGAAATGGTGTACTTAGCAGAGCAAGGATTAGGTGGTAGAACATTAGGTTCGTAAGAAATTGTATGTTTTAGAACTATAGGTATCAGCATTCATTCACAGAATGAGTATTGACTTATAAATTTAGTCTTGAGGAATGTAGTCTATCTATTAATTATGAATAATGCCGATCTGTGCCAAACATAATGCTAGTTAATATATATAAAATACAGTATTATTAATTTAGATTAGATCAACAGAATCACTAAATACATAATAATAACGTGGTTTTTGTGTATCCATATTTCAACCAATATCTTCTAAGGCTTCAATGAAATCCTCTACATAAATCAAAAACCAGCAAACCATAAGGTAAGTTCTCATGATATATTGGAGAACATGGATCAGATCTTGAATCAATCAACAACTAAAAATCTGAATCAGGATGACTATTTTATTATTGATTTTCTATTACATGCATAGTGTTTAACACTACAATATTTTAGTGTTAGGTAAAAAAGTTTTGTACACCTTTTATTTATACAATATCGATTGTGTGCTTTTCAGATCCAGCATGGCAAGAAATGTTAAACCATGCAACACAAAGAGTCAATGATGCTGAAAAAGAAAGGAGTACTGCTGAAGTAGATCATAGAATTGCCTGTGTCAAACATGATGCTGCAAATTCAAAAGTGAAAAGTTTGCAAAAGGACTTAAAAAGGGCTATAACAAAAAGCAGGTATCAAAATATGTTTAATTCTAAATGTTAATCCATTACCTTCAATATATAACCTTCACTGGACAATGCATGCACATTAGTAGTTTTTGATGTGTGTGTTATCAGCAAACTTATTGTAACCCATTCAAATGAATATTATATATTTGAACACAAAGTTGCAACAGAATATAGTATATTATTGGGAATGTCATAACTTTGGAATTGATTATAATTGAACTAGGCATGTTTTTGTATACTTATATTTGCAGAAATATAAGTACTAAAAAGACCTATACTTTTACTAATGTTTTTATATGTTTAGTTTTCTGTACAATTTATTTTTTATTTTTTGTTTGTGTCTACTAAACAAAATTTCACTTGACTAGCACCTGAAATTTCAATAGCAGTTGTCACTATAATTATGTTTATTATTTATTAACATGCTTTTCTATGTTTGTTTTAATGCTTTTTATTTTTAATTTTCTTCAGTTTATCTATTCGAAGATCATTTATGCAAATGAACAGCATCTTATCACAGCATGAATTGATGTTCATGTAAGTATATTCAATTATTTATTTGACTAATGTTTTCATCTACTAATTACGAATATCTTGCTCTAAAAATATCTGCTATATCTATTTTCATATAGGCTGTGCAAAACTTTATTATCACATGGATAATTGAGAATCGTATGGGAACATATGATTTATTTATTACGGACTGTTACCTATATTTAGATTTATTTGGAATAATTTTTCATTTTTTTCTTTTTCTTTTTTGTTACTTAATTTAAATTACGTAAAGTGCATAGTGCTCCAATTTGCGTAAAAATAAATCTTGTTATTTCCTATTTTTATCCCGACATAATTCAATTTAATACATCTTTGTATCATCTATATCCGTAGAATAAAAGCGGTTATTTCAAAAAAAATATTTTCCCAGACCATACTACGAAATGAAAGCACATTTCAACCAGCTGCTGGAACAGCAAAAGGCCAAAATCCAGAGCATCGAGTCTCATGTCACGGCCTCCAAGATGACCTACGCCGAAGCGTTGCGCAACCTAGAACAGATTTCCGATGAGATTCACCAAAATAGAAGAAAAGCCTCCTTATTGCTGAATGGTACTCCCAGTAAGAAGCCTAATAAGCAGAGAAGCCTCGATTCGAATGTTTCCATGCTCGACGACGCAGAAGATCTGATCGAGGAGTTCAAATGTCTTCCACAAAGAGCTGATAACTTACCGAGTCCTGGAGCAGGAAAAAATGAGGATATCTGGGGATACAAGAGTCTGAAGCTTTGCGCGTATGGGAATGGAGCATCACCTGTATCACCAGTTTCAGCCAGGTAAGACTATTGCTTAGACGAAAAACGATGGAACGGATCAAACATTTTTATATAACATGAAACATTTAATTTTTCCTGACCTTCCATAAGTGGAATCCAGAAACACTTTTAGACTTGCACTGACATAATTATTGCAGTGTGTTTGTTGTTTTTTTGGACATTTATGAACCATACTCCCGGCATGACATTTGTATTTCCAAATTCAACTGGTCAAAAAACATAATTATGCAATATTTTGGAATGTCAACTGATTTCGAAGTTATGTGCCAGCTGGAACGGGTTGAACCCCAATGAAAACATCCAGTAGTTATTAAGTAGTAAGACAATTTTTTGTTAGTGAGCAGCAACCGAGTATTACACATAGTCAATCCAGCGAATGGACAGAGATAAATCTGGACAATTCTAGTCCCGAAGAAGATATACCTTATAAAAAGTTGGAGCGTGCACCAGAGAAATCGAAGCTAGTCAGGCAAAAGACGTTGCCCAATCCGAAGACTGATAACGAGTTTTCCTCTATCAAGAATAAAATGAAGTTGGATGCAAATATCTCAAATTGGATTAGCCGATCATCAGCAAAAACCGAGCTTCCAATGGGTGAGTCACAGTTTTTGTGAACTGATTTCTAGCAATCATTTTTTAATCAGCTTAGTTTTGAAACTCACCATTTAGTCTTATTATGCCATTATTTGCAATTTTCCAAGTAACACTTGGTTAGTGACGCACCGTTTGTAATATTTAATTGCATCATCATAATAAGTGTTCTTATTGTCACTTATATTTGAGCTAACCTACTAGCTAACTTAACTGAGTAGGCCGAAAAAGCTCGAGTTTAGAGTATATGTAACAAATTCAGCTATGCTATTCAGGAATTATGTGATTCAAATGCATTTTTGTACGTACAACTTATGGTCAATTAAAAATTCTAACGTTCTCCATTTTTATGTTATTATTCCAAGAGATCATAGAGCCTAAAATGCGGGGGAGTGAGAATGCAGAACTTTGAGCCCATGGTGACATGGTTAGGAATACAAAATGGACGACATGTTAAGTTTCAGTTATATTCACAAAAAGATCGATTTGCATAAAAACGTGAAACATGAAAATGTTCATTTTATATTAAATTTGACGCAGTCAGCCTTACAAGTTTCTTGGAAAATATTATATGTTTATTACCATAGGAAGAAAAAATGTAATCACTTTCTGAATTACATATTTGCTTTCCAATCCAGTAGTTCTGCTTCTAGTAGTTGAATCACATTGCTTATTGTAGGGCGTAGACAAAGCTTAGACAATCTTCTGGGTCCTACAGGTGAAAGGGTGAAGGAAATATTCTCTCACGGTATGATGATGTTGAATATCAGTTCTCTGACCGAACGGCGAAACAGCGAACCCAAAGTAGCAGTAACCGAAGGCAGGAGCAGTGGTGGGAAGAAGTCGCCTAGTCCTTTAGAAAAAACCTTGACGTACCTGAATGTTGAAGACGATAATTCTGATACAGAAAGCTTATCAAGGTATGATGTTATGTTCACTGTTTTCAGGTTGACCTCAAACAACTTACAAATGTTATGTTCGACTGTGCAGCGCAGTTATGCGTTTTATTGAACTGAAATTTGCGTTACTTGAAATGAAGGTGTGTTGACTGCATTTACTTTTACTTCCCACGCGTCAGTGAGTAAAGTACTATGACCGCAAAAATTCTCGAAATAAAGGTGTTTACATCGACAAAATTCATCTGACGTCCGTCGATATGTTGAGTTCTTTATTTTGTTTGATTCCTTAATTTTGATTATGATTGAAGGTCGGAATGGATATTAATGAGATTTTAATATCGCATGTCATGTTTGTCTTTATTCATTCCAATCTTGACCTCAACTAGATAATTTCATGAATGATTTATTCCAGTGTGGATATGCTGAACGAAGACCAGATTTCTTCCCTGATGTTAGATCCGACTATCGTGTGTGAACAGGTACTGGGAACACCGCTATCTGAGATTGTTCCCTTTCCTCAAATTGCTTCAACTAGTCAAGCCAAGTGAATTTATGTGATATAGAACTCTGATTTAGACAGCTAGTACCGCATGAATTATACTGTCGTTAAACGAGAAAATAAAGTACGTGCATTTATGCTTCAAATATAAAAAGACTAAAGACTAGATGGTGTATGTATGAAACTAGGTTCGTACTACTATTTATTTTACACACTGAACCGAATCTAAATTTCATATATCGTATAATTCAGATCATTTTGTAGAGCATTTGTATCTTCTAAAGATTGTCTAAATGTTATTGTCTAGTTTTCGAGAGTGAAAAGCGCAAATAATCCTTAGATTTTCATTTTAAAATTATTTTACTCACCTCGGTTTGCTGATAAAACAACAAAAAACGTTGTGTACAGCACTACTATCTACTAGGCTTATTGTGAAATTCCTCTTTTCTTGACGCACATCAGCCATTCTGCTTCAAAATAAAGAGGTTTTAGATATATAGTATGCTATATGAAAGTGACAAAGATATCCCTATAGCCACGGCTACCTCTTATTATTTATATTAATAATGGAAAAATGGCACATTGTGTTGCCAACCATATGTTTTTAAGCTTGATCCTTGTAGTTCGACAGCCAGTGACATTTTTCATTCGGCATATATGAATTAGTTTGTTGTCTCAGTGACAGAAAACAACAATTTTGAGCCTGGCTAAAAATTGATTTAGCTTTCCAGGTAGTTTTCTTTTAGGGATCTTGTTATAGCCACATTGAATACGGCTTTTGACAGGGAAGTAGTAAAGTTCACCAACCTTGATCAGCGTCTTCTCTAGTCTTGAATGGATTCTTCAGTAACCGACAAGATGTCTTATTAACTCTTCTACATGTATTTGTAATGTCACTGATGGTCTGTGTTCAATCTCAAAGGTATATTGTTGGAATCATATGTGGACTAAATTTTTCTTGCGAAACGTAGCTCTTACAGCTGTAGTCACAATTTTGAAATGTTGCGCCACCTTCACAGGACACGAGCAATGAACGTGTGGAAATCATAAAACTATGTTCAGAAACCGATATGTTTCCGCTTGGCACTTGCCAAACTAGAGTTAAAAATGTGTTAAATGGTAGCTTTCGAAACATAACTATGGACATATTTACATGATTTTTTCTTGTTCTAAGACAATATAGCAGTATGTTCATGTAATTTTATTAGGAAAAAAATGGTCGCATGTCTAACACTAAAAGCCTAACAAGCATCTTGAGGTTTTATGTGGTACTGGTTGATCTCGAAGTAAGTTTTGGCAACCTGATTATATGACATAATAAATTTTACCAATCTATAATCTTAAAACGACACGAAATGTGATGTAGGAGAAATTATTAAGTTATTCTACTCTGATTGTAAAAATTACCGTATCGTATGAGCTCTTTATCAGTACTTATTTCATGTGATCTCTTGTTATATTGTAAATTATTGATAGTTGTTAGTTATTGTTATGGATGCAGTAATTTATTTCTGTTCATATTTTTTTCAGTTTATATTTAATAGTATTGTAAGGAGATTAATCTATCTGATTGAATATCACATCTGTTTTGCCTTTACCTAAGAAGGATGAGGAATACTAGGGCTTTGAATCACCAAAATATGTGACAGAAAAGTGAAAAATTCCAGTTTTATGCAAATTTTCTCCGTAGATTCAGTCACTCTTCCAATGCCAGATTAGTAAATGGTATCTGTTTAAACTCACTAGCCCATTGAATTTATAATTTATGTTAATGGAGCAGACGATCTTTCATTTGGGAAACAATGGGACTAAATGACACATATGAGATTTCTTCCTGTTGTAAATCATTTTATATTAGAAGATCGAGTATAGAACTGTTTTAAAATAGGACTATAGGTTTATAAAGTATTCAGGAAAGCCTAAGCTCTAGAAATGTTTAAATACTCTTAACTGCAGTCGCTTAAAATGTAGTGTCTAGTCAATCACATGTGAAGCAATATTTATAACGTTGTTTCTTGTTATTTACTATTTTGATGAATAAATCATTTAAGCAGTTGAAGTATCTATTTCCATTGTTCATTGTTCTCTCCACTCAACGTCTCCATTCTGCATTTGGTAGACTGCAGAAATAGGGCGGATAGAAAGTAGTAAGTTTATTCAATTTTGGAAGGAGCAATTCATGAGACAGTATTTTATTTCATACATTTTCTGTCCAGCTTGTACCCAAAGTGGGGGGAGGGTAAAATACAAATCCAAATATATCGCTGATTTATCATTTTTATCATTAACAAATTATTAAATAATACAGTTGTGAGATCTATTAATTTACATAATAGCTTTATTAATCGCTGTCAGCAGAGGAAACTTTTGTCCAAAAAGTCCACGGTAATCGTCAGTAGCGATGTTCCAGATCATGATACCACCAAGGTTCTTCATGTTGACATATTTCACCTGAAACAAATCATGGCATACTTGACTCGTTTTGTACATGTGCCAAACCAGTTTTACTATGAGGCTACCCACTTTATGAAGTACATAAATAACTGAGTGAGTTTTAAGATTCTTTGGTAAGTGCTGATACGAATGAAAACTATCTTCTGATAGAAAATTTAAAAAATTTTAATGCAACTCAATGATCATTCGAATGAATTAGTGATGAAATCAATTACTTATTGAATTTCAATAACACTGGTTTGGTGGATTGTGTTGAGAATTTGCGTTTTACAATGCCTCGATTCACGTGATATCTTCAGCTGTTATATGAAATGACCGACAAGTTTCTTTCGATGCTGTTTTAGCCTCTCCCCAGCTGTCTCTCATGGCCCCATCTGGTCTTTGATTCATCGAGTGGCGTTCCTTACGCCAATGTAGTAGATGGATGTGATTTACGCTACCAGACTATATTCTCGGCTGAATCTCCCCTGTTTAAATACAGTAAAATCTTTCTTTTTGCACAGCCATTTTTTATTCGATCCTGAAGTTATACGCTTCTTGGTTTCGTCTCACCGCCTACGAGACATTTCTTGTTTGATTCATTGTTTGTATGTAAATTTAGCCCACTATATAAGTTGCAGAAATGATAGTGTGTATAATTAGTTAGCAATTCTATCACAAATTTACTATTCAGGAAATTCCAGTTATCTCAACCAATTTTCCAAGAATTTTGCGCCGCCAATGGTGCGATTAACAAATCTTTACTTCGTATGATGTTTTAATGTCACCACCAACTTGCAGGAAAATACCTATATATTACCTTTCCTTCTAATGAACGGGGATCGTCGTAACCAACCCATTGATCACCTTTGTATGCGTGAGGGACCTTCTGCTTATCATCCCACACGTAAGTCCACGAGCCTTCTGTTCGAAGCTTTAGAATCTGTAATAAAAATGAACAACCAATTATAAACATATGAACTTAGCTTGCTAACTGTGAATTTTAACAAATAACGTGTAATGCTAAAACTTACCTCGTCGTATCCCAGACTTCCACTATCCTTGAGGTAAGGACCTGGCTTGCCAGGACCACTTATTGGAGCCCCTAGGGCTGGGTTAGAGGGATTGCTCAGCGTGAAGCTTCTACCATAGAAAGGGACACCAAGATTGATTTTCTGTGGATCTGCTCCTCTTTGTATCCAGCCACGAATTGACGCATCCTAAGCATTAAAGCTATTTAAATGTACTTTTATTTTTTTTGAAGTTTTCAGTCAGCGAGTCTGATTCGCTTGTTGCGAGCCTCTTGACGCATTTTTGTTTCAGAACCGCTAAGCGATTCAGTAAAAAAACTCTCCGTGCGACCTCCGCCTGAGACAAGCGAACGTGTGTGGCCCCCGAATATCCCCCCTTGAAAGGAGTCCCCTTGACTTATTACCGGATTCATGAATGTTTGACCTGCTTAAAAATTAACTGGACGTGATAGCATAAATTTAATATTTTCCGTCACGAAATAAGGGTCGAATTTCGGCGTTTGACACCTGTCAAAAATTTATAGGCTATATATCAAACATTTTTAAGAAAAGCATCAATTTTTGTTTGAGATGGAATAGCGTCAGGCACCGGAATTCATTATAGGGCCTGTAGCCAAAAAGGGGCGAATTTGCCTCTCTCTTGATAGGAGTCATCTTAGGTTGCTGGTGGGACTGCTCTCTGGTCATAATACTTTTAGGCGGCACCTGCACCTAATGGGGATAGTTAGTGACCCAACATGTGCACGCTGTGGCGATGAGGAGGAGTCCTCGGCACACATACTATGCCGCTGTGAAGCCCTCGGGCACCACAGGCACGCCATACTGGGGTCCATGATTCTGGAATCAGGGGATATAAGATAGGCAGGACCCAAGGCCATACTTTGCGAAAAGGGCTGGCCTTGGGAACTAGAGCTGATAGAGGCGCAAAAGGGCCCGGCGGTGGCCTATGCACCGATGGTCCACATCGGATTGCCTTTCTCTCTATGCATTCATTTATTCATTCACCAATTTTTGTTGAATATGATGAGAACTCGCTTTGGGTAATTGGTGGATGACCTAAGAAAACTACGTCTTTGTCTTACATCTGAACCATCGTCACATGTCTACAACGGTGGAAACAAAGTTTTCAATCTGTTTTATAGTTAATAAAAGGCATTGTGCCAAAATTTGCATAAACAGTCTTAAAAACCATATAAATATAAATTAATTAGATGAAGCGACAAAATAATAGTAAAAAAAGAAAAATATATGCCACGATAAAAAAATAACAGCATTCACTTACAACGTTTATAATCATGGGATTTATTTTATTAGATGAAAAACATTTCCGAATTGGTTAGTCCTTGATCTGTCCTGATAAAAATTAGACTGTATGTAGATTATACATTTTAACTTTATGTTTACTTTCAATTTGTGTTAACCTTTGAATTCACACGACTGATGTCTACTGAGTCACGCATATGTTCTTTCTAGTGTTTCTTAAGTATTTTCAGTGGAGAGCTTACAAATGTATGAGAATGCTTCCGAATAATGCTGAATATTCTCAGACATTATCGACATAAGTCATGATTGGGATTAGGTTTCCAAACTAACCCATTATATAGTAAGTATACTCACGACATTAAGCTGTCTGGCTGCCTCGGTCACATCTACAGATGAAGGATACAAACCAGAGTGATGGCCAGTAACCTTATTCACATCCCATGTACCGTGATAATCATAACTCATCACATTGATCATGTCCAAATATCTAAAAAGATATACTGATATCATGTGGATAAAATGGTAATTTTTCGTTACCGTTTTCAAGTTTTGTATATTTGAAGATCGCTCAACAATGTACTATTTGTGAAAAGTTTGATTTCGGACTTCCATTGTCTATAAAATTTTGAGTATCACGACGTTTCGATTGATGTGCTATCTTCAATCGTCTTCAGGTGAACTGGCGAACACGTTCCTTTCATGCCTATTTATACCCCGTCCGGTGACGTGTCGTTGTGCTCGGTCTGTTCTGATTGGTTCCCGATGCGCGGTATTCCGGTCTGCTGACGTGGCTGTTTGTCGGTCATTGTTTGTTGTCTGGTCCAGTTGTAGTCTATTGATCTTTTTTATGAGTGGCTGCCAGATTGGTTTAATGTCTACGCTGGGTTTGCTGTACACTTTGCTGTTGTTGGCTTTCATATTTTATACTTTAGTAAAGACTGCCACCGAGAGATTCGCGTGTGATTTTAATTAGCTGCTAGTGAAAAATATAATATGAACTATATATCTTACTTGTTCAATACGGGAACTTCAAACGATATATCAACAGAACTACCAACTCCATTCACAGCGGCAGAAAGCAGGAATCCGTGTTTATCAAAAGCTGCTCGTAATTCTTTCAGAAGTTTGGAAAAGTTTTCCTAGAAAATAATATAACGATAACACTCAGATAATCAATAATTACTGAATTATTTCTGTCTGGGAAAGTTTGAAGTAGATTAAGCTATCGCCAGTAGCCGACCCTAGGGGGGGCTATGGAGGCTATAGCCTCTCTCCACAATCAGAGGCAGCAGTGACTAATGAAAGAAAAAAAACGTGAGACGTATTTATTTGCCGAGATGCTCTATAATCCCTTCTAGTAATTCCCAAAAAGCCGAGGAACTATATCAAAACAGGTTTTAAGTATTAGTAGTATTAAATATAAATTTCATTATTTCGTTATTGTGCGTTCCACCAACCTGGAAGCGCAATATCTCTGAAATTTACTTGTTAATCCGTGGATCAGAAGAATATTGTCACGATGGTCTCTTGCACAGTGGTGCTATGATAGTTCGATGCAGTGATCTGTTGTCAGTAACCTCGGTCGGAGATCTTGAATCTTGACCAATCCAAACACTGACGCTCGAGATTCGAACTGCGCGCTTAGTTAATAATCCTGAAGAAGAATGGCTATCGGGGGAGCTCTCCTATCGGTATTCTAACTCGAGTGAGAGAAGTGCCTATCTAGCTCAATTGGAAAGGCATTTGACCGACCATTGTTGGTTAGGTTTACCAACTTTCGAAATGCGAATTTTTAAATGGATTTTGGAGATGTACACAACAGAACTTCCGAAAAATCTAATATGCGAAATTCGGAATTTCAGTTAATAGTTCCCCGCTGGTAGGATCACAGGTAAAATTCATTTATAGACGTTGTATAAAAATACATACATTTAACTGGTGCTAAAATAAAAATATACGATACTATACTAATGATATGTTAAATGAGCTAATTATTATATGTAGCATGTCTGAGAAAATAAATATACAGATAGATAACGATTAATGGGTTTTTCGCAGAAACGCACAATCGACTTTCCACATTGCGTTTTAACGTATAAGTATCTGATATTGAAATGACGTACGTATGTAACAATAGTCTGAGGCAAATACGACACTCCGTGTATCGTGAGACATATGTCTACAATTTTATTGAAATGGCATTAGCGGAATATTTAGTAAGATGTTTTTTTGGAATAGCGTTAATTTTTTGAGAAAAATTTAATTTTAATTCCCGAGTGAGAAGGACCGAACGGGGAGGGACAAACATCAGGGGAGGGGTGGTACGCGATGACCAGGACAAAGGATAAACATCATCGGGAGGAACTTCACCTGAGAGTTTGAGATACCATGCCAATCAAAACATTGTAAAACGCAAAATCTCAATACAATGGATGAAATTCGAAACAGTGTTATTGTAACACCTCCATTGTCTACAAATTTCAAATATACGTACATAAACTCATGTGATTTAGTGCATTTGCTTGGACGCTCTAATAGGTCAAACCATATGAATATTTTGAAATATTAATAATACTTCATATCTAATATCCATAACGCCCTTTTTTGAAGTGGAATGCAAACAGATGATGCCCCTTGAAAAATCATCAGGGCTCATCAGTATAAACATCATAGCTAAAGCACGCTAGTAGTTTCTAGTTAACTTGTCTACACATTGTTACTGCTTTTCCTTTAATATCTTCAATCACTCTGTTAAAAATTGTTGTTTCTTTTGAAAGCTGTTGAATGAAAAAGTGTCCGTCAGTTCAATATTTCTCTCAAACATTCTGTATATTAACATCTTATAAAACAAACGCAACGAGGAACAAATCAGGATTAAGTTACACTTCATAGCTAAACTTTATTATTGAAAACCTTCTGTGTCATACCTTGTCTGATTTTGCACCTCCTCTTTGGGCAGGGAACTCCCAGTCTAAATCAAATCCGGTGAATCCATAAGTTTGCATAAACTTCACTGCGCTTGTTACTAAAGTTGCCCTGAGTTTAGGATCCGACACGACAGAAGAGAATGCAGCTGACTCTTCCCATCCTCCTATGGCTACTATGGTGACCAGCTTAGGATTCCTTTGTTTCAAAGCATTGAATTTTTTGTAGTTGTCTAAAAAGTTGTGAGAGCTGCATGTAGACAAAATTAAACATGTCGAAGAGCACCGAAAGAACACATTTTGGCCTTTGATTTTTCCTCGTGCAGATAAAAAGATTGTGTAATTAACACACAGTTTCACGAATTATAAAACTATTTTTCTTTCAGTGACGCATTTCGATTTATATTTTTTAAATCATCGTCGGACTGTCAGATTTCACTGCAGACAAGGCTACCCAGATTACTTGCGAACTAACTAACTAGATCCTATCATGGATACAAAAATAGATCTCTCAAATCTAGCATACTATTTATCGTGTTTCGCTATTTTTCTATTAAAGTATTTTTTCCTTTGTTGTGTGTGTCTTGAGGAAAATATTTGGCGACTGCTATTACACTACTGTTAAGGGAAACCCCTACAAAATCTTAACCATCGCCGTGAAAATGTCCTTAAAATATTTCATGTGATAAACTATTTTATTTATTAAGATATTTCACGTTTTAAGATATTTTATTCCATAAGCTATTTCATTCTCCTTCATAAATTCTATAACTTAAGATATTTTGGAAGTTAACCTAGTCAGTCTGGTTATTTATTACAATGAAGTCAGGGTTTCGCAGATATTTTTGAATCTAATGTTTTCATGAAGCTTAAATCATGTATTTTATTACAAGGATGAAGTACACTCATTCTATTTTCGTTGCCAAATTTATGATTAGTATCTAGCAAGTGTTCGGCAAAATTTGATCTTTCTGCATGGTGGTTTTTGAAGGCACTTATATGTTTTCTGTACCTTGTTGTAAATGCTCTAGCTGTTTGAACTATATAAACAGCATTACAGTAGGCACATGAAATCCTACCTAACTTTCACATATGCGGTTCTTTCTCCTCTGCATTTATTGAATATGATCGTAAGTTGATAGGTGTTGAACTATTAGCTGTACTTATTTGATTCTCACCGATTTTATTGTTTTCGATATCTAATAATTGTTAGAGAAATAGCTAGACAGGATAATTAGTATACTAGATTTGTTAGCAGTCAAATCTGACAGTCCAACGATGATTTAAATATAAATTGAAACGCGTCACTGAAAGAAAAAGAGTTTCATTTGTGAAATTGTGTGTTAATTACACACTCTTCTTATCGTCATGATGGAAGAGTTTCACCAAGTAAGAGCCTCTACAATCTATTTGATTTTTCCATTTTATTGTATATGGTTCGCCATGATGACGTCATAATTACGTATGTGTTTGAATTTGTCCTAACATTACGAAGATATTATGGGAATTAATTAATTAATTAGTAGAAGATGGCCTATCCCCTAATAAAAATAATGTCAAAAGATGGCATAATATATTAATAGCATATCTGGTTCTCTAATGTAAATTATAGGAAATGCTGTTATTATACTTATATACATAATTGCAAAATGCTCCACAAATGGTATTAACGACGTATTGAATTTAATGTGATTCAGGAACATGCGACATTATCATTTTGCATTAATTTTACTTCTCCTTGTTGTTAATTAAGACCACATGTTACCACTTAACGAACTGTACTAATGTTTTTGGCTGCATAGACAGCATTTTGCAAAGTACAAAGTTAAAAACAAAAAAAAATGTGAATTACACTGAAGTTGACATAATACAGTGTTTGGACTAATTATACATAACTCTAATGCAACCAAATGGTTAATACAGTTCGTCCAGTAGGCATAGCTATCTGACCTCAAATAATGGCCAGGAATATATGGAATATAATTTTATCTTAATCTTGATATAGCATGAAACACGATCAGTCACTCATCCTATTATAAATAACACTAATCTTAAACCTCACTGTTGTCGATGTCCAGGCTCTTGTCCAGGATTTTGATAGAACCATCAGTATTTAGTCCAACAAAAGCATATATGAGGTGAGTGCATAGGGTTGGGTCTATATTCTCCACTCCAAATTTCCCCTCACCCGAGTTTGTCGCGGACCAACTGGCATGATAACATACCACACGCTCTGAAATATAGTTTTAGTGGAAAATAATATTTTTTTATATGTAATACAATAGATGAACTCCAGAGACAAGGAAAATTGTGAAATAGGTTTTTAAGGGTTTGTATCTACATGATGCAAAATTCATATCAGCTGGCTCTGTCGATATTTCTGTCCATCTTTCTGTCTGTCCATTGGGGTTCTTGTCTTCGGGTGATCTCGATTTTCATGAAATTCGATTGATTTGACAACTTTCTGTTCATATGTGGTATGATTAAAATCATTTGATGTTTTGGATCATTGTCAGCCCTTACGAATATTATAAAAGCTGTTAGGTCCTATTTAATGTTGAATAAAGACTCTAAATGGGGAATTCTTACGAAGTATGTTCCATTTAACTTTTTAATCTACAGTTACTTTAATCAAAAATATGCTATTTTCTGTTCATTTCTATACATATTTCACACCAACACTATCTGGAAATGAAGTTCAGGAGAAATGTGGAACATTTAGTTTCCGGACTTTTTATTTGTGATAAAATTTATGAGTTATATGGCAGAGGATACTTTTGAATATAAACCAGTAACGTTACAGAGTACAGAGTCACTCTAGTGTCTTTGTTTACTTCTGGAACGTGGATGAATATGGCTCGCTTGGTGTACAAGATTATTCTGCTAAATTAACCTGTCATACGTTTAATCAATTGTTACCTCTTTAAATCAAAAATATATTCAGTTTTGAATTTCATGAAAGTGTCTCATTAAAGATAAAATGTGACGGATTCTATTATAATCTTTTTTGACCTACAAGGGAAAGCCGAGGCTATGTTTCAAGTAAGGACAGTAGAAGAAACATATGTTTACAAATACTTACTTGTTTTACTAAAAGATAACTGTACACAGACTGCAAGGCAGACGAAAGTAAAAACTATCTTAGTCTTCAGAAGCGACATTGCAAACATTAATATTAACTGACTGTTCTACATGTATCCATACTTTTATATATACCACATTACCTTATCTATATACGCTTTATGCTTAAAAGGTATTTAATATCGTATTGATATGATTAATACAGGGAAAACCAACAAAACAGGATTTTTAGTCATTCTTGAGATACGATGAATGATTTTATATTCTTTGACTTAACGGTTTTTGTGTGTGTTGTTGGACATGAAAGAATCATACATTACGGCCAGAGATTGCAGATGCCAGAAATTTAAACTAGAGTCTACTTTTTATGGTGGAATGGTTGTGGCATTTAGATAGAAATCTGCTGACGGGGTAATTTTCCGATGATATTACAATAAATTTTCATCATCATATATCTCCTTGACTGGATTACGTATATACCACCGAAATGCTCTCTACAATTAGACCGCCATGCTATACTAGGCTAAAGACGCAGAAATGAATACATTTTCATTTAAAAGCATGAATCTTAACTGCAACATCAATCAATCAATATCATTACATTACACTTGTCATCCTACCAAGAATGATAACTCATTTTCATGAATAAGAAATATCAAAATAAAATTATATTAATCGCAATAGTTAGATGTAGATCCCTTTGTATAAATTACAGGTATACATATACATACTTATAATAACTAGACTGATAATACTCTGAATTCCCACATTTGTTGTTTGAATGATTTGTCAATTATCTGTCACATGCGATGTTGATTGCATTCTATCTTTACAATGAGTGTAGTGACTGAAAACAAATGCTAGTTGAAATTACGGCCAATTGATATCTATAGTAAAAAACAATTGAAAAAATCTCGCCTTGTGTCACGTCTTCCATTCTTTCTTGAATACTGCACGGTTCTACGGGCAATGACACACGTACATGATGTATAAATTCACGCCTCATACGAAAAAAATAAGGTTTGCTTTGTTTGGGTACAAAATACCACTGTCATATCAAGATAAGGGCAAACGCTGGAAGCATCTTTGTGGAAAAGCTACAGAACTGAAAACGGTCTACTATACAGAGCATAGGAAACTTAAAAAATGAATGACCATTAATCTCCCTGCACTAATTGAAACGCGTGATAAAGTGAAAGACTACTCCATAAAATAACATTATATAAAACAATGAAAATTATATAAGCTATCGAAATAATTTAAATAAAACTATTAATAAGCAAGAAATTAACCATTAAATCAGATGCAATTAATGAAAACAAGGAACATTCCGGTATCGTGGAAATTAAAGGTAATAATAACTATTTGCAAACCAAAAACAGATGGCTTATTATCGTAACTTTTTTTTTATTAACATAGTTGAAACAATGGCCAATAAAATAAAAACCACCAATATTATTTCTCATTTAAAATATCATTAATTATTATGTTCTCCAAACGTGTTGATACAGATAAAGTAATAGATATATAAAGTCACAAAAAAATTATTGTTCGCCTGGCTATGATGGAATACAAAGTAAAGTAATCAAATAATATCATAACTGTTGAGTTAATCTGCTAATTCCTATAATAAACCATATATTTAAACTAGGACCGATCAGTTCCTGAGTGCTTTAAAACTTCTTTGACAGCTCCCATCTACAAAGTCGGTGACACAACTTAAATAATAATTTTCGGCCGATCACTGTTATAACGACCTTTGCAAAATTATTTGACAAATGCCTCAAAGCAAAACTCTAATCACATAATTATTTTTTCATATTTTTATTTATATCATATTGTTAGTTATATTATTTAAGTTGACGGTGACATAAAAAATAAGTGAACAGATCGTTTGGTCTTAATTACTATCACACACATCAGAAGTAGGCTATTTCATTTCTCTTTGGTAAAATGCTCTACTGAAATGGAAAGAAATTGTCAACAAAGCCCGCTCATTCCACCTCGATATATATGTTTGTCACTATTATTATATAGTGGGCATTCACGCAGCAACAGCAAGCCGAACTGCACACCCTGTTCATGACAAGCATACTTGTCAAACTAGCAGTGACAGATGCACATATAGTAGTAGTAACTTTGTTGTGGGTGGAGAAACAGCACATAGAACGCGGTATCTTAGCCCCAAAGAAAATGCTTGCATATTTGCAGAATTAGTAAAAAGATCTATACGTACATTTATTGATTCTTTTCACACCAGATAAAACTTATTGTGAATATGTACGACTGGAAAACATTCATACTACAAACTTTAATGAAATGAAGAATATTGCTCGAACACAGACAAAAAGGCAAAAAAGTACTTCAAGGGAAATACCGAATCAATCTACATCTAAATACTCTTTCAAGTAACTATTTTGCATATTTTTTTCGAATACATCAAAAAGGTCGAAGAATGAAATTGTAACTTTTTTATATACGGTATTGCTTTTTAGCATTTTCTCAGGGCATATAAATGATGTCATGCTGAAAGTTTTTAGATACAGAAAAACTACAAGGTCTTTTTAAAAACTTTATTCTATTTTTTCAACATATTCTACCCCTACCTCAATACATTTACGCATTCGGTGAAACCACTTGTCAAATTCTTGTGACCAACGTTCATTTGGAAGATTGCTAATTTCCTCTTCAAATGCAGGTATTGCCCCTTCATCGGTGGAAAAATGGCGACCTCGTAACTCTTCTTTGATCTTAGGGAATAAGAAGAAGTCGCACGGAGCTAGGTCCGGAGAATAAAGTAGGTGAGGCAACAGTTTGACACCCTGTCCAGCAAAAAAAATCGAGTGTTCTAGCAATGCTGTGGACGGGGGCATTGTCATGGTGCCATTGAATACCCGCAGACCAGTGTTTGGATGGCTCTTGCATAGTTCTTGGAAGACTACAGGAACAAATTTGGTTATATACCATTCAGAAGTAACTGTCCTTTGATTTTCCAAGGCTACCGTTGTGATATATCCACACCAGAAAAAAAAGCGACCATTTTCTTTCCAACACTCTTGGAACGACGAATTTTCGTTGGAGGCTGCTCACTTTCAATGCACCAAACTAATGACTGCTGTTTAGTTTCGGGACTATGTTTCGTCTCCGGTTACGATATTAAAAGTGTTTTTACTGTGCCCATTATCAAATTTTTCAAGCATAAACTTAGCCCAATCAACTCTTGCTGCTTTTTGCTCACTAGTCAACAAATGTGGCACCCATCTGGAACACCGCTTCCTTAACGAAGGTGATCATGGATGATTGTTCGGACCGCTGCCGATCCAATTCCCACAGAAGCCTCAATCTTGATGTAGGTTATATATCGATCTTTTTTTACCATATTTTGCAATGTTTCTACAGTTTCCGGAGTAACAGCAGTGGGCGGTCGACCTATGCGAGGTTCATCATCTAGTGAGACCCAGCCCATTTTAAACTCAACGAACCAATTAAAAACTGTAGCCCTAGAAGGGGCAGAGTCCCTAAAGCAACTCACTTAACCTTCGTGACATTCCGCTTGTTTTAGTCCCATCATATAGTCATACAAAATCATGGCTCGAAAATCGCGACTACTCGGTTCCATTTTCACGTTAAAGATTGGCCAACACTCAGATGCATTCAAGAACGCGGCAAGGCAACTACTGAACAATTCAAACGCAGCCTTTGCGTGTAAGCATTTACAACTTTAGACAAAATAGCTGCGTGCTCAAACTTGTTTAAACTTGTATCGATTAGGGATATCGAAAGACTTTCACCGTGACCCTTGTAACCACACATAATATCCTGTATCTGCCCCCTATAGAAGTTGCGTACGGACTGTGAGATTGCAACATAGATTTTATCATGTGATTTCATTCATTTTTCTGAAACCTACATCGTGATGAGCCTCAAAGATGTCGAAACGACATTGTCCACGATAGGTTTTGGATAAACAAATACAAATGCAACGCTTTGTTTATATCGTATATTGCTTTTTAGCATTCCTACTATCAGGAATCTTACATAACATCCACAATGAGCACTGGCTGTAAACTTGTGAAGTAGGGTGCATCTTGTGACTATGAGTTTTAGACTATTTCATGATCCAGAAATACGTCGTGTAGGACAGCTTTGAAGAATATCTCCCTTGAGAAATTATTCCTAAAGGCAGTGAAATTTAATGGAAGCATAATGCATACAAAAGTTCAGCGTTTTTTGAATCGGCGAAATATCAACAACCTGAAAATGACTGCCTGGAATTGAAAACAATTTCTTTGATGTTCTAATTACTCGCAATAACACCCCTGGTAATCTATTCATGGATATCCCTTAAGAAATTAATTGGAAAGAGGTATAGCTTTTGCAATAAAGTTTATTTTCACTTTATTAGCTGCTGAACGAGATTGAATGAAGTTCCAATCAGCCAATCTGGATGAGAATTTTCTTGACGTCAATTTATCGACGAAGCTTGCGGAGAGATTGTCGGATTACTCTGAAGGAGGAGCAGATGGAAACTGTAATAAAGAATCTTTAGCAGACTTGGAAATAGACAAAGTAAAATTGCAAATAAAGGATAATGAAAGAAGATATTTGGGTTGTTAAAACGGGAAGTAGCTAAGCTACCTTTGAAGAAAGAAATTTCAGCTATAGGTCTTTGGCATTTATGTAATTTCAAACGTTAAACCCTTATACTTGTTCTATTCTAACTTCCCAAGCTAATAAGCCACAATACCGTCGGTCTGTCTTTCTGTCTGTCATCTAGCTGTCTTCCTTCCAATCTTTAACGCCTTTCGCTATAGCTTGGTAGGTACCATTCAGAATTTGATGAAATTTTGACAGTAGATGATGACTATGGCAAGAATGAAACGTTTGGTATCTTTAAACATTGGTGCAGTGGCGTCAGTCATCGTCAAAAAACAAATAAATGCTTGTACTACGGTTTTCGGATGTTTCCGAGACCGCTTTTAATTAATTTAAAAAATGGTGGAGCTAAAATTTTGGCATTGGAGGAGCTGAGAATTTTTCACATCGGTAATATTCGTACCATCATCTCTAAACAAACAAGCTTGTTCCAGAAGTCGTTCTTTTGGAGAACCTCGTCGTTGCGAAATGAGCTACCGAGGACCTTGTTCCCTGATGGTTACAGTCTACTGCGTTTTGAGGTGAATGTGAATAGACAGAATAGATAGAAAGAAATGTATTTCGAACCCATTTAAGTCTTTCCTGTAAGCTGTATGCTGTTTGGGTTGGTTGGGTGGTAAATGATGGTAAAAACAAAAAAAATTACCAACATCATAATTTTTTTACTTTTACGATTATAGCCGTCCAGCTTGCTGTGCGAAAAATATTTAGCTGGACTCTTCGCTCACCTGTTCATACATCAACGCCCATAATTTCTGATTTATTCGGTTATTGCACACCGCTAACATTCCGTGTACAACCCCTAAACTCGTTCGCCGTAAAAAGCGCCAAATTGTCAAAGGTAATCCTTATAAATGTCCGTAGGTGTGTACAAATCTTCATAAATAATACTTACAGTGTCTTTGTACATAAGCAATAGTAAACAAGCATCTGGAAGGGCATTAAATTAAGATTCTTTGGCTTAATAATGAAAAAATACAGAAAATGTATAACCAGTATTTGGCCCGGACAAGTAATTTTGTTGAGTCTTTTCCAAATCTTTTTACATCTCAGTTTCTACATTTGCCTTTTAGAAGTAGTACCAAGATTTTGGCTTTCAAGAAAATGGTTCTTCTGTCGAATTGAGCTAAAGGATACTTGCTATTTCTAGGAGGGAATGAAAAAATGTTTATTCCAAATGTCATTTTTTATGATAAGAGAAACCTGATCTCATTGTGGTACTGCCATGGAGAATATTATTCAATTCCCTAGAGCTGTTGGTGGAATAATATATTTGGACATTAGTCGGCATTAATCCAGCAATAATTATCTTTAGGCTATTAAAAAAGTATGTGCAACAAACAAAAAGACTTAATTTTCTAACCAAGCTACTTGAGGAGACTCCACGCACAATATTCTGCGCAGTTGTAAAAAAACATATTGATCCCATAAAAGGGATACAAAAATTAATAATAAATCTATTTATAGCGAGGGTAACATCATCCATTAAGACAAGTTGTGGAAACAAGCTGTTGTTCTACCTTTTATGTCAGTGAGTATATTTCCACTAAAAAGTCCACCGAACTTAAATGATACACGTATTTTTCACTTGCCAGATAACAAATGTGGGCTCAATACTTTGAATTTATTGCTGGTGCTTTTTACCGTAATCCTTTCTCCGTCGCTTGTCTCTATTCCGAAACGAGAAATCGATTCCAATGACGTCATACCAACAGCGTCGCGACGAGGAGCGTCGAAAAGTTTTCAGTCGACTTACAGAAATTGGAAAAACTTCAAATATATGCTGCTACGGAAGATCAAATTTTATGAGTGTTGTTCCACGTTTCTTTGTTGTATAAAGAATGCATGTAGGCCCGAAAAGAAGGACGGAATATTTCGAATAAAACGAAGATACACCTATGGGGAGCTCCATACTTAGTTGTATCTTTGTGAATAGTTTCGAGGAACATGCAGGACAAACTGTTGCTTGAAACTTGTAGACAAGATGGATTTTTCAAAAGTTTGATTTCGGACGTCCATTGTCTATAAAAATTTTGAGTATCACAACGTTTCGATTGATATACTATCTTCAATCGTCTTCAGGTGAACTGGACAACATGTTCCTTTCATGCCTATTTATACTCCGTCCGGTGACGTGTCGTTGTGTGTGGACTGTTCTGATTGGTTCCAGATGAGTGGTGTTCCGGTCTGCTGACGTGGCTGTTCGTCGATAATTGTTTGTTGTCTGGCCCAGTCGTAGTTTACAACAGCCACGAAGAAGGGAGACTTCACGGACTTTAGTCGACCAAGCTAGGGGTATTTGTAATACACAAGAGAGAGCTTTATATCATTAAACAAGATGTATTTAAAAACGGATACCCAAAGAAGCTAGTGGAAGTAACAATACAGGAGAATATCATCATTAGAAGAATTAAACATGAAGAATCTCAGCACTTACTCATATACCTTACGTCAAAGGAATATCAGATTCTCTAGGAATGCCACCCTCAGAAGTATCCTGACAAAAACTAAGCCCAGGAATCAATGTCAAGAGACAAAGGACTGCATCTACCAGATACCATGTCAATGTGGTAAAATCTATGTTGGAGAAACAAAAAGGGCACTGGAAGTAAGAATCAAAGAACATCTTCTCAACAGCAGCAGTAAAATTGAATTATTTCCTAGAATATGATATAGATACGTTGGCGATATCTTCCTTGTTTTTGACACAACATCCGGGAGCATGCAAGAATTTGTTAGTAAACTGAACAGTCAAAATGAACCGATTGAATTTATTTTCTTAATTCGAAACAATTGACAGTTGCCGTTCTCCAGGAGAACCTTGACGTTGTGTAATAAGCAACGTAGGGGTTTGTTCCCTGGTGGTCACAATCTACAGGTCAAAGTGAATATACATTTATCTTCTCGCAGAGCTTATGAAGCATGAAGACAGTAACGTAGCTTGTGAAACAGGTGTCGGGCTATTTGAAAAAGCGATTGGGCGAGTGATAAAGCTGTATAGTGTTCAAAAACTTTCCAAAATACTCGCCAATTCCATTCCTCATCCCTTAGGTCACGGAGCGTTCACGGAGTACCTCCACCGGACGGGTAAGGAGGCATCGCCGTTGTGCCAATACTGCCCACTTCTGGGGGACTCCGCGGAACATACGTTCTTTGTTTGCGGTCGCTGAGTCGCGCAGAGAACCAACATGGAGAGCACCGTGGGACAGATAACTCATTATAAGGTTATTTAACTATGATAAGGAAATTTTTTATTCATTATTTTCTTATTTATATAAATATTCATAATAAGTCATAGGAACATATATCATACACAGGATATTTTGTGCGCCCTAATATACCAACGTATGTACTCGTATATTGAGCAATTGCAATTATATTACATACATACTTGAAAATGGCTCTGGCCTGGTTTTATATGCAATTATACCGACGCGAAGGGCCTATATTACATCCCTTCAGCGCCGATGCCTGTGACGTCGCTGTTGTTTATCGGCGTGCTGCGCGCGGCTCCCGCGCCGCCTCTTCATCGCCCCGCCGCCGCCTCCGGTGGAGTGCCGCCACCGTTACCGCCGCCGCAGTCAGCCGGTCGCGTTCGAAAAGTCCCGATGTTCAGCCGCGGGAGCGTCCTTTTGCTACTCGCGCTCATGGCGGCCGTCTCCACAGCAGCTGACCTCTTCACCAACAACTTCCTGGTGCGATTCAGGAGGGACGTGCTGGACGCCGAGGCGCGAACCGTTGCCGAGAGGCATGGTTTCACTTATGTTAGGCCGGTGAGTTTGATGTTTATATTTCGGAAGCGTCAACTTTCTTACGCGACTGCGTCAATGATACTGATTAACATACAAACTTGAATTTTTTTTATTGTATTATATTTTATATTTTTCTAACTCTATCAAAGTATCAAAATAAAAATATATTGTAAAATGATAACTAAGTAGTGAAAATATTTCTGTGATCTGGTAAAGTAAACTCTATTATTTGAATGCTAGTTTTTGGTGGTTTCAATACTAAATTGATGATGGATGCCATAGCTTAGGAAAAAATGGTGTCACATGAATTACTTTCCTGTACAACAAAAGGTCTGTTCAATAGGCCTACCTTGGCTTTACTGACAGCAAAGACCATCTTGGTCTGCATCAAAGGTACTGAAAGGCAATAAATAGTGATGCTACTCCTCTTCCACAATAACGCTACATATCTTTTAATATAACTTCACATCAGCAATAATGTAACTTTTCTGTTTCTACAAAGGTATCAGTTTGGAAATAAGGAAGGTTGATAGTCCCCAAAATTTTCAAGTTTTCAAAAATTGGAATATTTCCTTCAAAATTTAGTTCAAGTGGATCAGCAGATCTAAATTCCTATCGCAATCTCCAATAAACTCAAACAACCCTTACTTCTTATTAGTCCCCTTGAGATAAACGAGATTTTGCGATGAAATTCCCTTCTCAAACATGATCTCCCGCAAAGGCATTCCTGCCGCTGTCAAAATGATCGCACCGTTCGCGTTCATCAGTATCTCTCGAACTATACACCGGATGTTTCGCGCATTGTTATATGGATACGTAGCTTCAGTATTCGCATTAGGAAATGTAACTTTTTTGGAATTGTAAACTACTTTCGGTCATGTATGAAACTTTGACCTAGTTAATGATCCGTACTTGCTAAATATATAAGTAGATTAAGTACTAAGAATCAGACCTGCTATAGACATGCATGTTTCGTCTTCAGCCTAGACTCGTCAATATAGCCTGGACGTCTAACTGTAGAGAGTTGGGTGCTGATTCAAGGCAGCCCAGTTCTTAGGACCTTTGACTCCGTAAGTTGCCAATGGGCAGCGCCATAGTGCGTAACGCTTGGGGATGATTGTTGATATAAGATTGTTCACAAAAGTACCTTTGAAATGCAGAGATTTTGATTATCTTTGGACAGGGCCTATAAAATATTGGGATCGCGAGTATAACAAATTTAGGATGGATAAAATTCAAATCATTTATTTTTTGTAAGGTTTAGCGTTGTAGGGCATATGAGATACTAGATCTTCCGGCGCAACAACCATAAACACTACACAGTTTCTCACTGTCCAAACCACCTCTTTGAATCTGACATGTGTTTCGTCAACTATGTTGGGATCTTCAGAACAAGAGCTTCAATCTTCCTCTGGAGATACCAACGTGGTTGGCTAAGCAGATGCCAGGCTTGAAAAAGTGGTTTAGCGAGTGACAAAACTGTAATATTCGAAGTTGTAAGTCATTTTAAGACGTTATTAACGTTTCTTTTCTGAAGGGGACTAATTTGTTTCGCTTCTGTCCTGGCCCGTACTAATACTATGACTACACATTATAATTCGAAAAAATGACCTTTTTGGTACTTCATTCCTAAAGACAAACAGTTACAATGATAGATCTTAATATTTTTAAACTGATACAATAGCGTAGGAAGTACAGATCAACCTACTTGCCGCTATTTTCATTGAATAAAAAAATATTTGATAACCATTGTCATTTTAGACAAGTAATATGATAAATGAGGCATTGACCTATGTCATCGATCGTGTTGATTGACCTTTCGCCATATCACAGAGATATATCTATTACGAGACGTCAGGTTAATTACATGTTGACACCATTTCACATTCATGGTCTGAGCGTTCACAGTATATCAGACCAAATTTTACCTACCGCTGAAGTACATCGCTATAATGTACAGGATGTGTGCGCTATCAAAGAGACTTGTATACACCTAAGTTTATCCTGCAACCATGCAGATTGTAGAAGCTCTTCCTTGGTGAAATTCTTTCATCGTTAAGACAAAACTCATCAAATTAGATATAGACAAGGTTTCACAATTGAAAATCTACTTTCATTTGATGCATTTCGCCTTCATCTTTAAAGCACCTTCAAACTATCAAAATTAACAGTTTACACAGAATACCGGTTGACAGGTTACTGCTCAACTATCTAAGTCTCTTCTATATATATTTGTTAGCTATTGCTGTGTACGGAGACTAGTGGGCGATATTCATGAATTGATTCTGATGGGATGAAACCTCATACAACAGTAGATTCTGATTTTAGGAAGCGTTCCTAACTGGCTACCCTGGCAGGGAACGTAGGTATATAGCAGGTTGCCTACCGAACAAGAGTAAAAACCTGATATTGCTAGCTCAGCTATTTGGGGAATATTTCTGGAGAGAATACGGTGTGTTAAGTCATTTAACATCCCTAATGGTAGATAAGGTGAAGATATGATGACACTCGGACTCTATGCGAAAAGGTTATTTGCAGTGAAAGCCAAACAAAATATTCATTCCTGATTTCCAGTAAATACGTTTTTTGTAGTTCACCTAAATGGAACAATGGTTTTAAAATGTAGGTCAAAATACTTGATTCTAAGTCAATTCGCAACATAAGGCGTTTTATATTTGCAAAACTTATTTGTTATGCATGATTGTTCCCTATACACCAAGAATTGGTAGGTATAATCATTTAACCGTTACCAAGAACAGAAGCCGCCTTTCTCAAATCTGTGAGCGTTTATCAATTCAAAACTTTTATTGACAAACTGTAGACTGAGGCTTCAATACAGTCACGATATATTGATATTCAGGATTCGCATTCGTGACTGTTTAGGTAAAGAACAAACTCCCTGGGGAGAAATCCACCCCGCGACATACTGGGGAAGTGACTGAACTCGTTGAATTTTGATGTAGTAGGGGAATAGACTATGAAACCGTCATTCAATTCTTTTTTCCATCAAGTTACGATGAAAATGTCGCCACACTCCCCATTTTCTAATATGTGGATCACGTGAAGTTAATTTAGGTAGAAAGATCACGCAAGTTACCATGATTATCTATGCACACTACAATCTACAACACAAACTCCATCTGAAAATACGTAAGGTAGACTGGCTACTTACCATAAACTAAAACGACCACCAAAGGGACCGTTACGTATTTCCATCCAATTATGTAAGTACATTCAACAGTTCAATAAATTAACAATATCACTTGTTTGCCAGTGATGTGGATATTGATACCTAGCTAAAAGGCTATTCACTTTATCGTTTGCAGAATCATCTATAAGCGTATAGCGTAGGCTGATCTAGATAATTGCTGATCTTTTTTTTAGACGTGCACGCGGATGGAGATACTGAACTTGATTGTTGGAGTGTTTTTGTTCAAATGTTATGGTTATGACCTACACACTAGGGGACCCCAACAGCCAGAGCCCCGAGGCATGTTGCCCGTCGTTGTTGTCCGTCAAACTCTGAACAATAGTTGCTTCCTTATTTAGTTATTGTAGATGTTGCATGAATATATTCCTTCAGCTTTACTAAGCTCGCTATTATTTTCTTTGTTGTATTGTTTCGGCCATGCTTATACACAGCCTTCATAATTTCCAAGATGTATAACAAGTTTTCTGGAAATTTCAGCTTGACTGCAGCGTTCCGGGGTAGTTTTGAAACCTTTCATTTGTTTCACATTTCTATTACACTGGATGAAATATTTCAGCAAGTTGTTTTTTCCCTAGGAAAAAAGGGAGTCACTCGAATATAAAATAATATAGATGCAAATTGTCAATTACAACAAAAACGATAGCATTTGTACAAGTGCTTTTTGATACGCAGTTCGTTAGGCTCAAGCTTTCATAGAGTAGTATATATTTATTTTGGAAATGCTGCAAAATTTTGATTGAATGTGAAAAATGTTACAATACGGGAGACCGACGCAGGCTTGATACCGAGATCTAGTTATGTATAAGTATAGTTTATTGACAAATAGAGGCATACAATCGATAGATTTACAAAAAATACATTATTCTGCGTGCTTCTGATAATTTGTTTATAACATCATCAAAATCATATAATAGGAAGCTTGGAGATGTTTTTGTGGGAACTCTCATACTATTTTTGTTTATTTCAGATGAATATGAGAAATTATTCGTATTCATAACTATCGATCGGTGTAAACCTGAATTCATAACATTGATTTAATTCCCACTAATCAATTATTGGGTGTTGAATTTAATTAAAATTTATTTTTGTTTTTGCAAAATGGGTTTTGTTAGTTTGTTGCTTTGGCCTGTCGTTTAAATGTTGCGCCTCTTAATATTATAGTATACCTTTTGTAAAAATTTTGCTGTTGTGCTCCAA
Organism: Bruchidius siliquastri; assembly: GCA_949316355.1. Taxonomy (NCBI): domain Eukaryota; kingdom Metazoa; phylum Arthropoda; class Insecta; order Coleoptera; family Chrysomelidae; genus Bruchidius; species Bruchidius siliquastri. The sequence goes on along the minus strand of OX438535.1, from coordinate 30,976,041 downwards.
GCTCCTTTTTCATCGATGGTTTTTTTTTGTATCGAAGCCTTTATGCCGAATAATGGTGGATGTGCAAACTATGTTGTAGTGTGTACATCCACCATTATTGAAAAAAATGAGCCTATGCGGATTACGAAAAAGGACAGACCACTTCCTATACCTACATACTTGGTAAGCTTCAGATAAAACCAGGATTATAATCGTACATAGAGCAGATATCGAAAAATTTGCAAACACACGTATATTATGCATACATGTTTACTAGTGGAAAGGAGGCGTTCCTGCTAATTTCGATAAAAAAAATTTCTACAGATTCATAAGATTTCTCACAAGAACAGTTCTATCAGTGTATCATAACCCTATTATTCATATCATTATCCATAAAAACTGTTGATAAGTTCGCTCTAACAACAGTTCAACGCGGACACTGAATCTACCCAAAGGTATTTTGGTATTCCAACAATTTGAATTCAAAAATCAGAACCTTCAATGCGATGTCCCTTCTGAACTGTTTTCATAGTTACAGGATTTGGTCGCATATCTTGTTTTTGAATCAGTTTAAAGAGGCTCCTAATTTATTTTTTGTTTATACAAAAAATAACATAAAATCCCACATTTATATATATTTCGTTAGATTGTGATTTCATAGGCTATATTGAACAATCCGAAAGAAGGGTCAAACTCCAAAGAACTCTCTGTTGGAACGAACATCTTGTTGCGAATAAAAAAGGTAAGCTGAATAGGAAGCGTAAACGAGTTAGAAGTAACGATGTAAAGACATATTGACAAGGAAATAGTTTAGATCAATGAGTAAATAGGAAATAAAGAGAGATAAAAATACGATATAAAGTCTGCAAACTGTATATTATGTTATGAGAAAATACATAGAACCATATCCAGAGTATATATACTACTGGATTCAACTGTTGTTGAATATATGAATTGAATTTTTCATCTGAAGAAACTATGACAGTCACGTCCTGACCCAAAAAAGTCAACAACAATGTTTATTCAAGTATATTTCAATTCTGTCTCCATTTTCTCCTTTGTATTATTTCCATGAAATTGAATTCCTAGATATGATAAAATGTTCTTTTTTCTTGTTGATAAAATACATATCCCTGTCTGAACTGTGATGTAACATAAACGCGTTTTCAACATGGAATGTGTACAAATATTTATATTTAAGTGGAACGGAAACTAAGCAAAGCATTTTCTCTCCATGCGAGGCTGAATATCAAAGCAAAAACATAGCAAGCGGAAAGTTTTCCTCGTGTTGTTATTTCGATATATAATCCTGAAATCCAAGTTCCAACTGTACAGCGCTCAAGCTTTCAATTCGTGTGATATTTGTTCTGTTTATAAACCAGCGCCTTTTGTGCAAAATTTGTTTATATGGAAAGTATTTTCATGAACAAATACCAGTTGGCTGTGTCGCATATACAATTTATTCAACAGTAAAGGTAGTTTGACAGGTGAGGAGGTCATAGTATTGCATCAATGGTATTACTAACCCATAGATGTTTAATAAGCAACAATTTTTGAAATATTAGTGTTGCTTGCGGAGTCACGATTTGATACATTGCTTCCCATCACTCCTGACAATCTATATAACAGTACCATATAGGAATCGGGGCACAGAATGGCAAGCAGTTAATTGTAACTCTTTATAAATTCATCATACCTTACTGTATCACGGGATAAAAAATCGAATAAACATGTCTGGCTACATCATTCTCTATTTCTGCGATACTTATGTCGTCGACTGAATGGAAAAATGCTCAGTCACTGAAAGGAACTTCCCACTACCGTTACGTGAGGCGCCTACTAAACACCCCAAAATAAGCCCTTGTTAGAGAAATTATTTATAGATACCACCTCCATAACAGATTGCTCATTGCTTATGTATACATGGTGGCTTATCGAAACTGTATGGAGCCCGGTAATAATTTAAGATTTTAATCCATAACAAAGTATGACTATTAGAGACATTTTACACATATTAGACATTTAAAAGTTTAAAACAGTGCGTGTCATCAGTTGATTGAGTATCCTGAAATACCCCTATGTTATAAAGCCACATTGATTGTAATTTTCTAAAGCGTTGAAAACCAAAGTAAAATTACTTTTGGGCAAAATTATGTGTGATTGTCACAATTCGGTTGTACAGTATAGTTAGTACACCAAAGATCAGGTAGGCATGTGCCAAATGGTGTTTCCTCGTCATTACGCACATGTGTAGGGAAGTGTAAACCTAATAGATCATCAAAATGTTGTAATCCTAATTGGCAATTCCTTCTCTTTGTTATTCTTCGTTCTCTTCTTTTCCTGCCCTTCTTTCTCATAGTCTTTAGCATCTGGGTAACTATATCTGACAGACCGAACGCGACAGACTGAAACTTCAGCTAAGAACAATGGCAGAAAATGTGAATTGTAATGATTTGGCCTATTTTTTACATAATAATTTATTCATTTGTTTCGATTAATATCCCTGCCAATCTTTACGAGATATTGTAACTTG